>CM053404.1:137979561-138166586 GCA_028644305.1 Xerus rutilus
CACCTTCCAATGTTGTTCAGTGACCCCAGGAACATCTGGATTAAGATCTAAACCACAACAGGTGGTACCTGGAATGGGCTTGAATGGCAAGAGGGAAGCAGCCAATTCAAGGAAGAGTGTTCTAGGCAGAGGCCAAAGCCAGACAGAGCCCCGCATTGGGAATGAGCTGGGCCCAGTCAAGTGGGCCCAGTCAAGTGGCATGGCTGTAGCAGGAGGGAAGAAAGAAAGGAAGTGAAGACTTCAAGCTGGTCAGACAGACAGCCTCAAAGGCTTTGGAGGTAAGAATTGGGCGTTTATATTTTCTATATAAATGGGAGGCTATTAGAAGATCTCAATGAAAGAGTCAAAGTATCTTCTCTGTTCTATTGAGCCACCCAGTCAGGAACGCATTGTTGGGGTGCAGGTCTGTAAGACAGTCCATCTCAGGAGCCTGACAGAGCAATAGCAGAGATGAAAAGAAGCAGATGGGCTTGGGTTTAATTTATGGGGGGAGATTCTAGAACTTGCTGATAAAAGCAGAGCATGCAGTTCATTGCCTTAGATAATGAGGCACTGTGGCCCAGCAGAAGATGAACCATCCTGCCCACAGAGAAGCCAAATAGGCGGTGTTATGGTTTGGATGTGAGTGTCCACTGAAAGCGCATGTGTGAGATAGTGTAGGAATGTCGAGAGGTGAAATGATTAGACTATGAGAGCTGTAACCCCATCAGTGGATTAATCCATTTGATGGATTAATAATTTGAAAGAACTACTGAACTGGGTAGTAACTGTAGGCAGGCAGGATGCGGCTGAAGCAAGTAGATTCCTGAGGTTGTGCCTTTGAGGTTTATACTTTGTCCCTGACACATCCCTAGCTCTCTCTGCTTCCTGGCTAAACTTCCTGGCTAAGCTTCCTGCTGTGAGTCGAGCAGCCTTCTTCCTTCAGGCCTTTCCACCATGATGCTCTCCTCACCTCAGATCCAGAGCATGGAGTTGTTCTTATGAGGCACTTTGGTCACAGCGATGCAAAGGTGACTAGCCCAGGTGGGTGCACCACTGAGGGGCTAGCTCCAGGAGGTCTTGGCTGAAGATACATGGTCTCTCTCTCTCTCTCTCTCACTCTTGTTCTCGCTCTCTCACTCTTTAAATCAAGGAAGGAAATGTGACCTTCTAGAGAGGAGTATAAAAAGAGAAGATTTATGATCAAATCATAGGACACCCCATTCAGTGGTTGAGCCAAATATCATGAGCCAGCAGATGAGACTGGAAAATAATGAAGATGGAAGTCTGGGCGGGGGCTGGGCTCAGAGGCAGGGTCCTTGCTTCACGTCCACTAGGCCCTGGATTCCATTCCAAGCCCTGTAAAAGAAGAGAGAGAGAGAGGAGAGAGAGAGAGAGAGAGAGAGAGAGAGAGAAAGGAAGGAAAGAAGGAAGGAAGGAAGGAAGGAAGGAAGGAAGGAAGGAAGGAAGGAAGGAAGGAAGGAAGGAAGGAAGGAAGGAAAGGAAGGAAGGAAGGAAAGAAGGAAGGAAGGAAGGAAGGGAGGAAAAAAACAAAAGGAGGAAAAAAAAAAGATTGAAACCAGGAAAGTAGGATTTCCTGAAACCAAGGAGAGCAGCTGCCTCAAGGAGAGAGCAGCAGCCCTACTAAGAGGTGCTGAGAATTTGAAACAAGGGAAAAATGGCACCAGCCACTGGACTTGGAGACATGGAGGATTGAAAGTGGGAAGATTTAGTTTGAAGAACAAAGAACTGGAGTGTGATCACAGGAGGCCAAAAGCAAAAACAAACAAACAAAAACCCAGATCACTATGCCCAGTGCAGAAGGTCTGCGGAGGCTCTAAAAAAGGATTGATGCCTTCAGACAGTGGAAACCTGTAGGGATTTTCATGACATTTCGACATCTGCAAGCTCCAGCCTCTAATCAGTGGGGACCCTAAGGAGAATGCGTGCTCTGGACAGATTTGAGTTTAATTAAATCACCATGGTGACCAGGGGGGTGGAGGGGCAGTTCAAGAGTCGGTTTCATAAGAGGCGAGGGTGCCTGAGGTGAGGGGTGGACTTGTCTTTGGGAAATTGGTCCCCCATGTGTTTGCTGCAGTGTCAGTCAGGGAGGGAGAACCGGAAGTGTGGAGGCGGACCAGAGAGAGAGAATGCAAAAAAAAATTGGGGTTCTGTTTGTTTCACTCAGCTTTCAGTTGCTGGGGGTAAAAAACTGTTAAGGAGACGTTTTGTCTTCTTGAATTGGAGGTGTGGATGGACAGATCACTGGTGATGCTTTGGGAAGTTAGAGAAAGGTCAAGGTCTCAAGAGACCTGGCGAGAGTCGTGAGCTTTCTGTGGTGCTTTGCACCAGGGGATCGATGGCATAGTACCAAAGTGCCCTTCAGTGAGGGCACAGTCCTGGTGATATCCAGGGTTTCAGAAACCATGGGGCGTTTTCTGATTGTCTAAGAGGCAGCCTGTGTGGAGTGAAAGTTTGGCTGATGCAGACAGGTTTGGTGGCTGATTGGAAAGGGGAAGACAGGAGAAAATGGATTGGAATTCTCCAAGAGCTCATATTTCTAACTCTGTTTCTTCCCATAGCTAACCAACATGTGGAGGAAGCATCTTTATGGTATTTTTCCCCCTCTGGATTCTTGCTGTGAGGCTGAAGTTACTACCTGCGGGGTTTCAATAGTAACGACAAAGCCACAAGTTTGAGAAGCTGACCTTAATGGGTTGATGTGCTGCTAAGAGGCATTTATCAGGCTGAGGAAAGTGGAGGGTTAGGTGACACATTCATCTGATGTAAGAGCAGCCAACACATGAGGAGAGAGATTCATCAAGGACAGAGCATGATTAACCAACCTCGACACAGGAAGAAATGTTGATTTCTATTAAAGTACTGAATGGCATATAAGCCTCGGTTTTTATACTCCTGCATCCCTTAACCTACCTACAAAAGAACTGAAGAAGCCTCATTTGTCCAGAGAGGGGTTGCTTTCTGGGCATGAGTCCCAGAATCCTCCTGGACTATGCACTTGGCAGGAAGGTTGGAAAAGTGGTATAATTTACATGTTTGGAAGTGTGGCGGGTTTAAAGGGAATGAAATCATTTCTTCGCTCAGGCCACAGATAAATACACCTGACAACTCATGGTGTATGTCACCTCTATCCCTAGAGGCAGCATTGGATTCAGGGCTAAACTGCATGCGACTGGAGATGGAAGTACTGGGGACGAGTAGTGAGCAGATGAGGTCACTGAGCATCCAGCAGGCCTGACCAGGAGGAAGCTGGCGTTTCAAGCAGTGGAAAGGAAGCAAGAGTCGTCTCCTGGACAGACACTGTTGGAGACCTCACTGGTGCCACTGAGAAGAACGTGGCTGTTTACTTGAAGATATTCTGAGCTAGAAGAGGCAACATAGAGGAGAAATGCTCTTACAAGAACACTTGGAATATCTGCAAACATAATGCTGTGTGTTGGAAAAACTGTGGAGAAATCCAGAAAGTAACAAAGTAATACCTGTAAAGCTACTACCTAGAATGAACATATGCCAATATCTTATTGGTTTTAATTTTTTTAAAGAAACCATATGAAGCATTTTTGGTAAAACAGGCTGTCCCTTTCTTTTTCTGTCACTAGGAACATTTCCTACTGCTCAGAGACAATCATTAGGGGAATTCAACATAACGTGGCTGGACCGTGTTACCACTCACACACACACATTGCTGCTTTTTAAGCTGTTGCTATAAATTATGTTGTACTGCACTATGTAGTTTTGCATCTTGCTACTTGGGGTTCGATACTAGTTTGATATCTCTTCCTGGTGACACACATCGATCTTATTTCAGCTCCCTAGTGTGAATGTACCTCTAGTTCCCTCCCTAAAATTGCTGTACATTCATTTTTCTCCATGACATCCGTACAGCATCCTGCTGCTGCGAGGGCCCTTGCTTCTCCCTGCTGCAGACCAGCATGCAGTTGACCAGGATCTATGCCTCTAAGTGGAACTATAGATCTGGAACGTAACAACAGGAGGCCATTTGCTCACTGGATGTATTGAATCCATCTATAATTCCAGCAAAACACATTTTTTGAAGATTTCTAACAAAAAGAATTGGCCATTCAGTTGACTACACCTTTGTGGTTGCCTGACAATTTAGATCAGCAAGTTTATGAATGAGAGATCAGAATGAGGAAGAACCCCACAAAGCACAGGCATTGTCATTGATTCGATTCCCATTGGTCAAATATTCTGATGGGGCCCTCTCCCAAGGACCTCTTGCAGTAACCGTCATGGGGGAAGAATTGTGTCCTCTGTCCTGTGCACTTTTGCCAATGAGATATGAACAGCATGTAATGTGTCATTTCTTTTCTTTTTCCTTAGTATTACTGGAGATTGAACGCATTGGGCCTCATCCTCAGCCCTTTTTATTATATTTTATTTTGTTATTTTATTTTTCTTGAGTCAGGGTCTTACAAAGTTGCCCAGGCTGAACTTGAACTTGTGATCCTCCTGCCTCAGTCTCCCAAAAAGTTGGGATTACAAGCCTGTGCCATCATGCCTGGCTCAGGCATATTTCTTTTTTTAATTTTGGTGGGAGGAGTACTAGAGATTAAACCAGGGATATTTTATCACTGAGTTATATCCCCAACCTGTTTTAAATTTTTTAGATTTTGAGACAGGATTTGTTAAGTTGCCAAGACTGGCCTCAAACTTGTGATCCTCCTGCCTCAGCCTCCTGGGTTGCTGGGATTACAGGCATGGGGCACCATAAATAGGATGAAGTGTCACTTCTAAACAAATGTTTGAAGAACCATTCTGTGGTTTACTATGTGTGTTGATTACCTCTGTGCAGCAATTTTCCAGAAAAATGACATTTCAGTGCAAGTCTCCACAAAGGCAACAGGGAGCAGAGATTTAGTCAAAACAGAAGGGGCTGGGACTGTAGCTCAGTGGTAGAGCGCTTGCCTAGCATGCGTGAGGCACTGGGTTCCATCCTCAGCACCACATACGAATAATAAATGAACAAAATAAAGATCCATCAACAACTAAAAAATATTTAAAAAAAACAGAAGGGACAGAAAGCAGGAATAGAGTATGAGCTTCTGGCTCTGGAATGCACCTCAATAGCATGGCCATGTGTTGTTGCAGCATGACTCTGCTCATGCTGACTGACACAGACACTTTCAGGAAGAGGAGACAGCATTAGTAGTGGCCATAATGATACTGACTGGGTGCAATGAATGGGCAAATAAGCAGCTTGTGCACTGAGGGGAAATGTTTCTAGTGCTACACAGGTTACTGTTTGAGGGAAATACCAAGATGTCATATTTTATTAGTGCTTCGCTTCTTTTATCAAAAATTCAGAATGCCTATGATTCCTTATGGTTACCAAATACTACAGATGAAAGTACGAAAAAAATCCAACCTCTCAAGTTAGGAGAAAACCAAGAAATAAGCTGCACACCTGAAAAACTTTCCTTCTTAAATTTCTTTGTGTTAAAACCTGAGATTTCAGTTCTGGGGGGACATTTCAGAGTTCTTTCATCTCTACCGGTCACAACATATCTTGTTGTGTCTAGTATTTTGATAAAAAATAGGACAGGATTTTATAACTTAGCTTTTCATTTGTTTTCACAAGGATCAGAACACCTGAGGAACTTCTTAAATACATGGGTCCCCAGTCTTGAGTCAGTATCTCTCTACGTATGAATTCTGGAAACTCCACATGTATGTGTTTTGATGTGTGGGCAGGTATAGGTGCTCCTGAAGGTTAGTGTATGTAGGTATAATATTTTCAATTGTATGCTTTTGAAAAAAAATTCTTTTCCTAACACTATGTCATTATTATTTTTAATTTTTAGTTTTAAAATATCTTTCATTTATAAAATAACATAAACAGCAAGTAGTAACAGTGAAAATATTTTTGGTTACTTCTTCTGGTGCTGTACTTGGCAAATTAAAGAACTGGAAATCCTTTAAAAATAAAATAAATAGATAAATAAAAAGAATCAGGATGTACATCTTGGAGTTATTTAAGAAAATAACCTAATTAGAACATGAGAAATTGGAAACATGGAAAAATTACATAGACCATTTGTTCAGAATTACGAGTCTGGTACTGTAAGAGGGAGAAGATAAACTACAAAGAATATGCGAATGAATAGCTCAGCGCTCTAGAAATTTAATCAGGTATCCATTAAGCAATAAACACTTGGGAAGCTTTCATAATTGCTAGTTATGGTACTATATGAAAGGAAGACTCAAAAAAATACAACCCCCAGCACCTGTCTTCCGAGACCTTAAAATACACTTGGGGAAACCGGATACAGGCGTGTGGAAAGGTGTAGTGGTCCTGGTAAGGACCACGAGAGGGCAGATCATCAGCACTGGACTGAGGGATGTGCCTGGGGCTCCTGTTGCCCTAAGATCCAACTACCAGTAAGTGGCAGAGAGCAGACTGGGAATTTGAGTTCTTTCCACTCTAAAACATGTCTCTCTAATTTAAAAATTGCAAATGTGTGGCTCAGCGTCCATATATAGTCCACAGACATATTTTTATTGCTATTTTTTTTTGTCTGCCCATTTTCATAGATTGGAGGCAACATGTAGTAAGTTGGGACATTCATATGGAAATTCACACTTCTGGCAGCTCTGAGCATCCCTTCCCTCAGGGCACAGTGGGCTGGGGCGAACCAGTGGTCCTAGTGGATGGAGAACACGTTGCCCCTCCACCCAGTCCTACTGGCATGGCAAATATGCCTGTGGCCCCTTCTGTTTCTCAGATCCCTCAGTCATCACCAGGGGCCCCTCCTCTGGTGAGTCATCAGGAGGACACTTTGCAGGTGTTAGCTGCTTCGGTTTGGCTCCTTTAAAAAGCTGCTCACCTCCCCCACCAACCGTAAGACACAAACTATGGTCCACGTAGAAGAAATACCCACTGGATGCCTAACATGGGAAGATTCAGTTCCCCACTGTCAAACGTCACCCCCCCTTGCCCCTGGACCTCACTGCAGTTCCTCAGCCCCCTTTACTACTGCTCTCCTGCTCTAATCTCCGTTTATACTTTTCCTTGTCATTTCAGTTTGATGCATGTGTCACCTTCTCTCAGACAGTGACCTAAGCTCCTGCTGGCCTCTGGCTTTCCTCGCTCCTCTTTTGATAAAACAAACACCCTTCCTGTCAGCACCTGTCCTTGTCCCTTGGCCCCTAGGACCTACCCTCATGGAGACAGCCTCATGACAAGGGCATCTCAGGTAAGACCTGGCAGGGCTCACCATGCGGCTGAAGTGTCATTTCTAGCAGTTGATTATTATTTAGTTATTGTATTTATTGGTTTAGTTTGCCTCTTTCTAATTGTTTTCTGAAGCAAATATGCAGAAGAAATACACTTATGATAAAATGATTAAAACAAAAACGAATCAACTAACAAAAGGGATAGGAATAATTGTACCAAAAAAAAAATTGTAAGGTTGGGGCCACTGTCATTTCAACTGAGCTTCTAAGAGTTCTGCACTTCATAGCCACCAGGTAAAAAAAAATAGGGAAAGAGTGGCATTATTGCCAAGTTATATCACCTAATTCTTAAATAAACGAAGCATACTGGTCCATTTGGAAGGGGAAAAAAAACTTCTGCTATTAAATACTAAGAAAAAGATTAATGAGGAAAATTTGTTATAACAATGAACTATTTCTCTAAGTATTAAAGATAAATGAACCAGACCTTTCTCTCAATGGAGAAGTCTGATTAAATAAAGAATGCCTCCCCCTCTCGGCCTAACAGTATTCTCTGCGCTGTGACCGCGGGCAGGTTGGAATGCGCCCTCCCTGGGAATAAATGCTAATCCTGACCATTTCTGCTGTCTTGGACGCGATCTAATTTCATGAATGCTACTATAACTCGCTCACCTTAATTACCACTTAGCACCTGAAAATTGATACCTTGAAGGCCACTAAGGAGAGCTTCCCAAGGTCCCTCTACAGCAGTGACACGATTTTACTCGACAGGCCCATTGTGTGAAACAGACTCATCATTTCATTACTCCTGGACATCAACTTGTTGGGAGCGCAGCTCGTTCCCCTCTCAGCATGTCGGGCCTGACAGCTCCTCGACCGTGCTTTGAAATTCCATTATCTGCAGTCCCCCGTCTGACCTGCCCTTTGCTGGGCTGGCATCTCCCCCCTTGGTGGGGGAGGCTGGCTAAACCCTTGCCTCTTAGGGGCCCCTGAAAGCTGCTCTTTCAGAAGTCAAAGAGGAGTTGCAGCTGACAAATAACAGGGAGAGCTTCTTTTAACTTTCCCTAAGTTCTCTAAGCAAACAAGCACGCAGCTTCAGTCCACGATCCAGCGGAGAGTGAGAGATTACAATCAAAGTGCTCCCCTTGACCTGGGAAACTATCAGAGTTGGATTGTTCATGAAAATGCCAGATTTTCAGTAGCCTCGGGCACATGCCAACCTGCTGGCACTGCCGCAAATGCCAGGCCTCCCTTGCCAAAGTGAAGACGGGAGTTTGCCTGTCCCCAGTTTGCCAATCTGGGCCTGCAGCCTTGGCTGATAACATTGTCAGAAGCACCAACCATTCCGAAGAGGCAGTGGAGGGCCTTGGGTGATGGGGCGCCTTTCAATTACCACGTTGCTCTGCAGAGCTGGCCAGCCTGCCAGTTGGCCCAGGAGCTGCCATCGGCTGCCTCAGACAGGGTGACACAGCCAGATACGTGAAAAAGAGACAGCAGTTCATACAGGCAAGGAACAACACAAATCAGAGAAGTGGCTGAGAGACAGGTGGGGTGGGAGCTCAGCGGGGGCCAGCCATCCCTGCGACTCCTGCCTCAGGGGACAGGTGGAATTGGCAAGAATGTCGGAGGAGAAGTTCAGACCTGACTTCCCGCAGAAGCTGGAAGCTCCCTGTGCTGTGTTGCAATCACAGAAATGGTTGCCTGTATCTATCTTACCTGTTTGTGTCAGAAACAGTCACCTCGACACTTTTGCTGCTTAAGATATACTTTTGAGATATACTAAAATGTGCAGGTGAATTGTTTTTTTAAAAAAGAGTTATCATAACAACTTTTACCTGATTCTTCTTGATTTTCCTTTTTATCGTGTATCCCTGACACTTCCCAGAAGACCCATAGCCAAGCAGGAAGCCACCTCGCTACTTTTTATAAACCTGCAATGGAAGATGCAGGTACTCCTTAAGATTTCATTGGGAGAAATCACTTTCCTGAAGATTTCACAGGGGCAGAATTCACAGGTGCCTGGGGAAATCTAATCTGAGCATGGGGCTCTGTCCTTGCCAGCGCAGGAAAGGCCTCGACTCCTTCACTGGAATCTTCCTACAAGAAAGAGTGAAGCCCTGTCAGGGCGGTGGCGTGGGCTGGGCAGAGCCAGAGCATAGTTCTTCCTCTGCTCCCAAGTCACCTTGATGACGGTTTCTAATCTTCATTGCAGAAGTGCATCCATACCTGGCGAAAATTACAAAAACATGCTTCCTTTGTAGCATGAACAGAGCTCTCAAAACTCTCTGTCACCCACACGGGTGCACTGTCAGGCTGCCTGGGGTACACCATGCCAGTGGCAGAGGGAGGCCCCAGGTGGGTACCTAGATTCACACCTGGAAGTGATAAGGAGCTGCTACTAGATAGGGCAGGGGCGGCCTGAGCAACTCTGATGCTGATCACAGTTATGGCCTGGCTGCTTGGCCAACAGAGTGAAGAATTCAAAGTTGAAAGACAACTCCAAGAGCAACATCCTGTTTGGAGGCTAAAGTGAGCTCTCAAGCTTATTTCCCTCAGTGAAGATGACAGCCCCAGATTCTATGCACAAATACAGATTTCCTTTCACTTTGGAAACTCTGAACACATACAAAAATAAGTTTCTGGTCGGGTATAATCCTATCAGCTGGGGAGACTAAGGCAGGAGGATAGCAAGTTTAGGCCGGATTTAGCAATTTGGTGAGGCCCTAAGCAACTGAATGAGATCCTGTTTCAAAATAATTTTTTTTTTTTTGAAAAGCAGGAACCGGGGATTGGGGATGTGGCTCACTGGTTGAGGGCCCCTCGGTTCAATCCCTAGTACCAAAAAAAAAAAAGTTTTCATTTGCTCAATGGGTTGATAGATTTTTTGTTTCTACTCCTACAAAGGGGAAAATGACAAGATCACAGCCAGTTCTTGGGAAAATCAGGGAAGAATGTTCTGGAAGAAAAGGTAAGTTCTAATTTGAAAAGTGCGTTTTAAGTCATACCTTCAGAATCACTTCTATTCAGGTCCAACTAGAATCTTTTTCACCACCAAAATAAAAATAAAAACAAGCTAACACACACACCTCCATGCTCACCCCCAGTGGGTGCTATTTATGTCTGTAGATGTTTAATAGCCTCAGAAAGGAAAGCTCTGAAGGGCAAGCCCGAGGGGGCCTGTTCAGCTGCTTCCTGCTGTTCCTACACAACTATTTCTAATTTTATGAACTATGCCGAAGGAACTAGAAAGCATTTTTTTCTTTGGATATGCCAGTGAGGAGAAGAAGCAGCGGCTGGTGCTTTATGCTAAACGCATCCCCTTTCCTACTTCCCAGGAAAATATTTTCACTGGAAAAGTGAGTTTCTCTGGCTTCCAGGAACAAAAATACCAATACAGTCCTCCTCCACTTCTCTCTCCTGTGTTGGGGCCCAGCACTCATCCCCCCTCTCCCGGGACTCATGTCTCAAACATTTACTGAGGGTCCTCCTCATCCTCCCTGTTCCTTCTCTTGGCACATCTTTCCTCCCCTCATGGATGTCTCTGCACAGCGTGGCCATGCCCACTAATGTATAAGGCCACACAGGAGTTGAGAAGCAGACCGCAGCCTCTTTACCCTCTTCTTGCTCACCTAACCCTGTGCACTTAGCATCCGAATCATAAACAAAGAAACACTCAAGATCTTTTGCGCATGAGCCCTGTGCTCAGCCATGGGCCGTGAGCCTCAGAGTGTGGCCTTGGGTGCTCTACAGCTGCGGAAGTGACAGAAGAGGACGTGAGGATGGTGGAGGGAAGGGACTTAGCTCTGGTCATGCACAGAGGAGACAGTGTTCAGGCTATTCTGTTGATGTTCTGATTAGTTATACATGACAGTTGAACATAAATGGAGCACAACTTCTCATTCTTCTGGATGTACATGACGTAGGATCACACCGGTCATGTCCTCATACATGTACATGGGATAATCATGTCCAATTCCACTGTCCTTCCTACCTCCACGCCCCTCCACTCCCTTCACCCCCCTCTGTCTAATCCAAAGTAACTCTATTCTTCCCTAGACCTCCCCCCACCATTGTGAATTAGCACCCACATCAGAGAGAACCTTCGGCCTTTGCTTTTTGGGATTGGCTTATTTCGCTTAGCATGATATTCTCCAGCTCCATCCATCTACCAATGGATTCAAACTAAAAAGCTTCTTCTGATGAAAGGAAAGAATCAATAACACGAAGAGAGGCCCTACAGAATGGGAGAAAATATCAATCACATACACCTCAGACAGAGAAGAACATTAATCTCCAGGATATATAAAAAACTTTAAAAACTCAGCACCAAAAATCAAATAACCAAATCAATAAATGGGCTAAGGAATTGAACAGACACTTCACGGAAGAATAAATACAGTCAATCAACAAATATATAAAACGATGTTCAACATCTCTAGCAATTAGAAAAATGTGAATCAAAATTACTCTAAAACTTCATCTCACTCCAGTTAGAATGGCAATTATCAAGAATACATACAACAATAAGTGTTGGTGAGGATCTGGGAAAAAAGGTACACTCATACATTGCTGATGGAACTGCAAATTGGTGCAACCATTATGGAAAGCAGTACGGAGATTCCTCAGAAAACTTGGAATGGAACCACCATTTGACCCAGTTATCCCACTCCTCGGTATATACCCAAAAGACTTAAAATCAGCATATTACAGTGAGGCAGCCACTTCAATGTTTATAGCAGCTCAACTCACAATAGCTAAATTATGGAACCAACCTAGGTATCCTTCAAAAGATGAATGGATAAAGAAAATGTGGTAGATATACACAAGGGAATACTATTCAGCTTTAAAGAAGAGTGAAATCAAGCCAATCTTTTTTTTTTTTATTTTTTTTAGTTGTTGATGGACACAATGTCTTTATTTTATTGCTTTGTATGTGGTGCTGAGGATCGAACTCAGGGCCTCACGCATGCGAGGCAAGCGCTCTACTGCTGAGCTACAATCCCAGCCCCTCAAGCCAATCTTAATATTTCTATCCAGTATCATTCCTTGTCATAGTTTTGATCTGAACAATAAAATGTTTCACCTTAGAAAGTGCATTAGCAACATCCATGATTCTTCTTTTTAGTGAAATCGCCCTGTAAGCATCATACTGTTCCTTCAGATGTGCACTGTTCTCATTCTTAAAGGACATATGGTGTGAGCTCAATGAACAATAACATGGGCTGGGGATGTGACTCAGTGGTGGAGTACTTGCACAGTATGCATGAAGCTCTGGGTTCAATCCCTAGTTCAGGAAAAGAGAAAAAAATATATATGTATATTTTATAAATATAAATATGTATCTATTTATGTGTATGATGTCACTTAGTCACCAACAGAAAATGTAGATATTTTCACAACACATCGCAGTTTTGGCAACACCTTAAAGAATCATTGTGGGCTGGGGTGTAGCTCAGTGGTAGAGCACATGCTTGCCCAGAACCAGAAAAGAATAACCAAAACCCAGCCACTACACTCAGGACTACTAAATTAAAAGCATCTCTGTTCCTCACTGAGTAAGCAAAGAGGCAGGGGGCTCTCTCACAAGGACTTCAGTATTAACCGCATTTCGAGATGCTTGGCTTCCTCTGATACCTCTTCAGTACAGGTGGTTCATGGTGTCCCTTGTATCGTATGCTATGGATTTTAAAATATTAACCTCAGAAGGGATCACGCTTTCCCAGGCTGCAGAGGGTCCTTGGTGTGCCCACCAGCTAGGAGCACCTCTTCTACTCCCTACAGTATACAGAAATCCTTCCTCCTGCACTAGGAAGCAAATTTCTTAAAAATGAGCAACTGACTAATTCTTCACAAAGAGAAGTTTTCAGGGAGATGAGGTGTACATTTGGGGCCAGGAGGGGTGGGCGTAGCAGGACCTGGTGGGGGCTGCCTCTCTCCCAGGAGGCCACCCCTCCCATCTCTGAGTCAGATGTGCCCCAGGCGATGGCAGGAACCTAGGAGGGGAGGAAGCAGACTCCCTTTACAAATCCCAGGCCGGCTCAACTCCAGCCTCCCTTGCATTTCTGCTTCTCTCCTGCTGACTGTTGGTGTCCCAGCCTCCATCTGACTCACTCGCTCACCCTGGACATTGTGCTCCTGCCTTGACCCAGCCTCCTGGCCCCACTGCTGACCCCAGGCTCCTGCTTGGCTGCTTCTGGGCCAGGCTGACCTCTCCAGGAACAAACTGCCCAACGAAGCCCTCCTGTCTGCCTGTCCAGCGTCCTGGTGTGGCAGAAGGGGTGGGGGAACATAGTCATTCCCGAGAAGGAAATTGTGAGGTAGACTCAAGACAGAGGCTGAAAACAAACATGCTTCTATCCAAAGGAAGTCGCTCCATCTCAGAGGTTGGTGAAAAGAAAGACGTGGGTTTTGTTTTTGCTTTTGTTTTGTTTTCCCTGAGTTTACAGATCTCAGAAAAATAATTACAAAACTGCCTGTGGGTCACAGGCAACAAACCCCAGCGGCAGATGATGGTAAAGTGAAGTCCTGTTTACTGGATCAACCAATCAAGGGTAAAGTGGGCTTCTGATTACACGCAGGACTCCGTCATCTCCAGCAGGTCCACCTTCCTTTCAAGCAAATAGGATTTCTCCTGGAGGATCTTACAGTATTCAACAAAGCCCTCTTGACTATAAGGTGGGAATCACTGAATTCCTCCTGTGCCAAAGGAGCTAACAGTCCACCAAGTCCCCACCAGAAACACTCACCAATGGCCACTGGAGCTGCAGCCCGGGCTCAGCCCCAAGCACTGCCAGTACTCTGCATTGGCATACTGTAGATAAAAAATGATTTGGCAATGTTGCTGCTGAAACGTGGTAACGATGATTGTGGGGGCTGCTAACTCACCCTGTGGGTTGTCGTCTCAGTTTTCAGTGGCTGCCTTGAAAGAGGAAGTGAAAGGAAGTAACTATGTCCATCAGCACTCATGGTTTTAAGAATTAAAGAATCACTAAAAAGCTAAGCATTTATCTATTCACTCAATCCGTATGTAAAGGCAACAGTAATAATAGCCATGCAAGTTCACGATCTCACTACAGAGAGTACCGTGCTTTTATTAACCTGTCTAACACCATGACAGTCACTGAGGCAAGATTTTGAGAAACATAATCATGAGGCTGCAAGAATACTGTCTCACTGCTTGATGCTTCAGCGACGTCACTGTGACGCCCCAGCGCGGCCCTGATCTGGTCTGAGAATTCCAACTGCTCCTCCAATGTTTCAAGTGGTTTTAGCCCATAGGAAGTTGGGGTAACCTGTGAAATGAATGTAATGAGTCAGACTGCTAAAACAAAAAAAAAACTTGAAGAGAACAAAACAGTATACAAAATATCACATTAAAGTTTGCAATGAATGGTAAATGTTTCTGAATTTTTTGTTTCAGTTGCATGGTGTGTGCACACATGTGTTTCTGCTGGCTAGCTCGCTTACTGTGACCTGTAACTGGATCTTAGATTAAAAAAAAAAAATTTGCAAACACTGTGCCAGGCTTGTGCTTGGTCTAGCAGCAACACTGTGCCAGTTTGGGCTCCTGCTGTGTTAACTGGACCCTGCCTGCAAATTTGTACCTGGCCCTTATCCTTATCTGAGCAAAGATATCCTATCATGTCACCTCGGGAGCACAATGACAGCTGTTTGCCAGCCCTTTCATGGGGAGAGCAATGAAAGCGTATTATCCTCTTGGCAAGAGTTAAATACAGACCCCAAGAAATGGAGCCCCATAGGTGGCAGGATTTGCTTGGGATGGTGGTGGCCGCGAAGAAGCCTCGGCAACAAGGGTTCCCGCCTTGCCTGCCGTACCCACCCTACAGGAGGTTAGGGCACTTCTCCTGGAACAGCAACCCTCCCCAACCTGCTGCCCAGATGGGGGCTGCTGGATGTTGTCCTGGGGCAGCAGCCCCACCAAAGGCCCTTCCTCACCCCTCCTTGGGTTGTAATTACAGCCTCTTACCCTCTCCAAGAAGCAAAAGCCTCTTAGTGATTGACTATACCATGTCACCTGTGTTTTTCATGCTCCTGGCTCAGTAGCAGGCATAGTTACAGATGACTTAGTAGTTGTTCCATTGGAGAGCCTTTCCTGCTGGTAAATTAGTTAAACTTCATTTAGATTTCTAACTAGTACATTAAAATTTCTGCTTACTTTATGGGCACCTTGTGATGTTCAGATCCAGGTACACATTGTGTAAGATTAGCATTAAATGGCCACGTAAGGTGGTCATGCCTTGAACCCCAACTACACAGGAGGCTGAGGCAGGAGGATCAGGAGCTTCAGACCAGCCTCAGCTTTTTTTGTTTCAAAAAAAAAAAAAAAAAGATAATCATCACACACATAGATTTTGAAACATAATTTAAATACAAAGGTAAAAAATAAAATTATTTAATGATTTCTCCAAAGAAATATGTAAGATGTGTTATGGCTTGAATATGAAACATCCCCCAAAAGGCTCATGTGTGAAGGCTTGGTCCCCAAGGCTTGATTCAGAAGTGAGGTTCTTGGGCAATGAGTGGATGGTGAGGGCTCTAACTGCATCAGTTGATTAATCCAGAGTAGAATGGAAACTGTAGGTGTGGGGCATGGTGGGAGGAAGGAGGCCACTGGGGGTGCCCCAGAAGGGTCATTCATGTCCACAGCCCCCTCTTTTCTTGCTGACACCCTCGTGTCCCTGCTTTCTGTCTGGCTACCATGAGCATCAGCCTTCTTCCACCACCCCAGTCCTGGCTGATGTTTCAGCCTTGGAACCAGATAAACATGGACTGAAACCTCTGAAACCATGAGTCAAGATAAAGCCTTCCTCCTGCCAGTTGCTCGTGTCGGGTACGTGGCATTGCCACGAAAAGCCGCCCGAAGCAAGATGTGAGTCCTGTGCTCTCGGTGCTGCAGGACTCGGCCCGTTGGCGCTCAGCACAGATCCACTCTAACAAACAGACAGCAATGCTCAGGAGAACAGAGGAGGCCTGTTACCTTTTGGTTTCAGCCTCATGCTGCAATCTGACCCTGGTAGCTTTTTTGGACTCGGCAACTTCTCAGGCTGTGCTGGACTCAGCAGGTGCCCCTGGTCTCCAGCCCCAGCATTCTGTGCAAATTGCTTTACCACTGTGCGCTTCAGTTACTCATTTATCATAAAATTTGGAGGTATGACTCATTGGCAGAAAACGTCCCAGGAAATTGCCTGCTCTCATCAGGCCGGGAGATGTGAAAGCGTCATACTCGGGCATGGTACCCTCACTGCCCTGTTCTCTTTTAAAACGCATTGCTGACACCCACATGACATGGAGGTGGGGGCAACATCTTTCCCTGTGCTGCCTCACACATCCTCTCCGAGCCATCACTCCCGCCTTCACAATAAAAACTGCTTACATTTATTTAGCCAGCATGTTGTTTATCCTGCTCTTAGGATGGGGCCTCCGTAACACATCTTTATATCCATCGTCTCCTTTGATTTCTACACACCTGTCAAAGCAGGTACCATGACCGTCCCCAGTTCACATGGAAAAAGTTGAGGACTGCTGTGTTTAGGGGGTACAGCCAAGCTTGCACCAGTGCAAAATCAAGAGCTGTTTGTAGGGGGAAATGAGGGTTAGGACCCCAAGATCTGCAAGCAACACTTAGCCCCAAGCTTCCCCTTAACCTCTGTACTACTTTGGCTGTCCAAATTGCTAGGGGACCCAGCAACCGAGTACAGACACCGCCCGCCATATTGAGAGCTAACCATTCCCTGCCTCACACCCTCATGGTTTTGTATGACAATATAGCTAATGTTTTACTCTGCTTGCGTGCACCTCACCTCCTCACTTACCTGTGTTTGGGAAAGTCCTGTTCTCTGATTGCAGCTAGCAAATGCAGAATACTGATAGAGGGACAGTATTCTGTGGTGACACATTCGGTGTGCACTTTTATATTGCTATAGCTACTGCATTTTTAGTTTATTACAGAAACCAGAAAAAAACGAGATCCTGCTTGGGTCTGAGTCAGTTGCCCTTTGTTTGAAGCATGTGTTTGAAGCTAATATTGGCAAAGCAGAGGGGCACCAAGATTGTTCTTTCCTTACTCTGGAAAAAAAATGAGCATAGTTTTCCCCTTTATTTAGAGATATTGTAAGATGCTTGTAGAAAATGTACTGCTAACATCAATGTTTGCAGATCCATTATTTTAGACTCAGATATGTTTTTTTTTAAATCAGCAATGTGATAATTTGTGATCAAGAGTAAGATCCTTGATAAAGCCAGGTCTTGAAATCAGCTATTTGAAACGCAGATATGCTGGTCAAAGATCATTACAATCAAACATTGTTTCTACCAGTCTTCACAGCAACTCTTCAAGGTAAGTGTTAATAGACCTCGATTCCTTGATGAAGAAACTGAGGTTCTAAGAGATTAAGTAGCTTTCTCAAGAATTTGTAGCTAGTTAGTGGAAGGACAAGGGCACCCACAGAATCCATTTCCAGTGGAAAAGAACTTGGAACATCCTTCACAAAGGCCATGCTAGGATGATACAGCATTCTTGACAAGTGCCTCTTCCCATATCCAAGAGAGGACTTGGATTGAAGAGAGGGCCACTGCCACAGCCACGGCTGAGAGCTGCATACCACTGGATTCCTAACGCAGGGGGAGCCATCACCGCTGGCCAAGACTGCTCTTCCCTGCAACAGGATCTTCTCCTAATGTGTTTTCCTAATGCTCTGCAGAGGCCTCCTGCAGCTCAGATCCACAGAGCACAAGCCCTATGAGCTGTTTCCCTGTGTGTGTAAATTGGCAAGAAAGAAAGGGAGAGAACCTAACAACAACAAGAAAGCCCGCGCCATCGTCTCTCCTCTCGCTTATTGCCACCGGCTATTGACTGCATGTGTTTGCTGAAATAATGAAAAGCCTCAACCAGTTTCTCCATTTCTATAAGAAAAAAATTGAGACTATTCGTGCTGTGAAAAAAAAAAAAGAGGAAGAAGCAAAGCAAAGCAAATTATGCTTATCCTTCCTGTTCTTGGAAGTGCAGCCGAAGCCAGCCAGGCCTCTGGAGGGGGAGTTTGGCCTTTGGATGCTACAGAGGAGCTTTTGTTGTCAAAAAATATTTCTGTATTGACTTTCTATGAGCTGATATTTTATGGGGAAAAACAAGAAAAACAGGGGCACTGTCTTCAAAAGGCCCCAGTTAAATAAACCACGTGTTCCCTGAGCTGGGCCTTTTAAGCTTTAGAAACTGTTCATCAGATTGGACAGTTAAAATTGGGGGTGCAGGAAACAAGATACTGACCAGGGGCTCCAGGGGTTGTGGTTCAGGGCAAAATAAACTTAGCACGGTGGGATGCGAGGGCCAGCCAGGAGGATGCTGGCCCCGGAGCTCAGACCCCAGGACAGCCCCCCACGGGCTCAGAGAAAGGAGGAAGCAAGAGGAATTGAACAACCTGGCCGTTTTTCTAAGGCCTGACCCTTTGCCAGCCTCTCTGTTTTAGATCTCTGATCTGCTGGCTTGATGTCTATTTTCAGACCATCTGTGCTGTGTGCAGACCAGTGAGAATCAGAGAGGCACAGAAGAGGCCAGGCAGAGTGGGTGGACGTCTCTAATGGGAGTCACAGAGGGTTCGTCGGGGTTTAACCTAGACAAAGCGGGCAACTGCATGCACACTATGATCTAAGGACTTGGAGATCTGAGTTTCAGTCCTGTCTGAATAATTGTAAAAGAAAAACAGGTCTGTTTACGCCATGTGTTCTTATCCCTACTCTTCCTTCAGGTCTGTAACTGGAATTATTATTATTATTATTAGAGAGCTCAGATTCTTTAATTGAAGAGGTTGGGCCAGTGACAGAGACAACAACATGCTATGATGGGGTGCTTACATGCCAGCAGTCTTGCGTGACTGCTGGGGAAAAATTGTTTGGTCACCTCAGCCCTACTGAGCCTCTGGCTTCAGGCACAGGGACCTCTATTTTAAAATGACAATATACAGAACTACTTTAGTAGACCTCCATAATTCTCAAAACAATGATTTATTCCTTAAAATTCTATTTTTCTTAATAGGAATTTTTTTTTCCCTAAAAAGAGTGTTCTTAGGAAACTGAGGTTACCATAGTGTGCTGTGATTGCTGCTTCACGCAACTCCACTGCGTG
The DNA here is from genome assembly GCA_028644305.1 of Xerus rutilus. Lineage (NCBI taxonomy): Eukaryota > Metazoa > Chordata > Mammalia > Rodentia > Sciuridae > Xerus > Xerus rutilus. The sequence continues at coordinate 137,998,898 of CM053404.1, forward strand.
GGCTGTCTGCATCTCCTGCAAGCTTCCAGCATAATTTAGGCAAATGGAGAGAGGTGGGCAGGGAGATAGTGAATCTGTGGTGAAAGGAACAAAGTGCGTGTCTCTTGCCTTTCCACAGGACTCTCAGCAACTCCTGCCACGGATGCCTGGCCCCAGGCCCCGTGCATGGAGCCCACATGGAAGAAGAATTCGTGGTATGAAACCACGAGAGTTACTGCCTAACTTTAGGGAAATTTAGTTTTGTTTTCATTACCAAGATTGCAATTAGGTGACGTATACTTAGGCACCTTCTCTATCAGAAGGAAAACATAAACCTTCATGATGATCTCGGAGCCACAGCTCAGGATCACAGCTTCTGAACTCACCAGCAGATGCCAATCCCTGAATTAGGAGCAAGCACGCGATGACTGAGCTGTCCTGCATCCAGAGCTATGAAACGGAGGACAAAACCGTGATAAGTTGGGGTCAGGACTGTAAGGTAAAAAACAGCCCTTTTGTAATTAATTTTCACATCCCCTCTCTAAAAGCCCAAGGCAGTTCCTGCCCCAGGGGGTTCCTCTCCTGAATCGTCCACCTGGGAAACAAAGCCTAACCGCTCAGGTTAGCACATCAAAAAGAAGACCGCTACTGCTTATCTGCCCCCAATTTTGAAGTGACCAATCCCTAGCTCGCCACGTGGTTTGTAGTGGGCTCTATAAAATCCCTCCCACGCGTCCCCTCTCTCTCTTTCCTCTTTCCTTCGCCCAGGCGCCCACTCCTCTGAATAAAGAATTTCCTGGCTGCGCAGAGGTGTCCGTGTCTGGCTGGCCGCTACCCTAACAAGGACTTTTGATGTTTTTAAGTATGTGACTTATTTCTGATTCTAAGAACATGGTATCTCCATTATTGTGGCTTAAACTGAGGTAGTACTTCACATACAGCAACACACAAACAGCTCCTTTAAGTATTAATCTTTTTCAGACTATTTGCCCCTTGTAGGTTTCAAAGCACATCACAGAGTAAAAAATGTAAACAAAATTGAGAAGGGAAGCAATGAAGTAAAACAGAAAGTGTATATTTAAACCCATAAAGAAGAGGAAGGAAATTGGAAGACAGTCCAGTGGAGTCCATCAAAAGTTCAAAAAGGCACACAGTAACCCTAGGAGCTCACACAAGAAGTCCCTTAGAAAAGCACCTGGAGAAGTCAGGGTAAGTAGGCTTGTGCTGTGGAATAAGCCCCCACGTCTTCAAGTATAGTTCATTCATTTTATTTCTTATGTAGAGAAATGGACAGGAGGCTCCATTCCACTCAATAACTCAGGGACCCAGGCTGACCAACCCTCTACCACCCTTCGGCTGCACCATCTGGAACTTGTGACAGCTTCATTCCCCACAGCAGGAGAGGCAGGGAACATGAGAAACCACATCTGCTCTTTTAAGCTTCCCCACATCTTTCTAATTAGAGTGCCTTGCTCTCAATCTCACTGCAAGTGAATGAAGATGGGGAACTCCATTACTTGGTGAGTCCACCATCTCAACCACAAACCACCAGGTGCATGAGATCCACGTTATAGGAGCTTAAAAGACAAATTTTGCTAGTAGGTGATGATTTAAAGAAACCATCACATATTATGTGAGTGTTTAAAAGTAGATGTCCAAATGTATTGTTCACAAAGAAAAGACATAAAACCTTGTGTATAATAAGATCTCTGTAGTATTCATTTTTTAAGAGTGCGCGCACATTATATGCAAATGTGTGCATACTATATTTTTCTGAATGGATAGATAAAACAGCTGATGATGGTTACTTTGGGGGTTGGAGGAAGGGATGGGAAAGGAAATGTGGTTTTTGTTTGTTGTTTGTTTTTTGCCAGATACAAGTATGTTACTATTTTTATCCAAAAAAAATTTTTTTAACTAAAAGGATGAATTTAACAGACTAGACGAATACTTGTCAGTGCTTTTAAGATTGATAGTGACATTGTGTTGGTCTGGGAGGATTTCTCTTTCTTGGATGCTGAGATGTGAGAGGGAAGCATCATGAACTCTACAAATGCTGTGTGCTATAAAACACGCACTCATCCACACACATAACTGAACACCTGCCTACTCACAGAAACACAGGAAGCGTGCCCACGTGTGCAGAACCCTGGCTGTTGATGATGGAAGATGTTTTGGGGTTCCTTGATCTGTCTTTCAATGATTCCCTATATCTGAAAGTTTTCCAAGTAAAATGCTAAAAAAATAAAACACAGCAAAAGGAAAAGGAGCACGAAACCCAAGAACAGTGAGCTCCACACACCCGCAGTCTTTGCATCTTGGTGTTGATGGAGAGTTTAGAACCAGCCCTGTTCTAATGGCAGAACTCAGACATTGACCTCTGTACTCAAGAACCACCACAGTGATGGGTCTGTGGAGAAAGAGTTCAGCAGGAGTCCTGCTCAGCACCGCCCTGACAGCTGGGCAGCATTATGAAGAACGGCCAGACTCCTCCCCACATCATTCCAGTCACCACCCCATACCTGTTGGGCTAGCGGTGCCGCTGAAAACATTCTATTGCCAAATTTCAAACATCTTTCTGGAATCTGTTCTGAAAGTTTCTTAAATGAAACATTGCACAGGGGAATGAGAACCCACGTGGCTTCCTCCATTCTCTCTCGTGTCCTTGAGGTGGTGGCTGGAGGCAAAAGCATGCTCCTGCTGTTCCTTGTCAGAGGCGAGGTTACACATCCCTCCCAGTGCACAGGTGCCGCTGCCCCATGTTCAGTGACCACTGCATCCCAGGCTGAGGAGGCCTGCTCTGTGCTGTACTCAAGCTCCCCCTTAGCTGGCAGTTCCCTGCAGTGTGGCCCAGAGGCTTCGTCGAGCACGCTCTCAAGGTAGACTTCCCATCGTTCAGCAAGGTAGCCCGTGGCTGCCCCTTTGGAGGCATAAAACAGCTTCTGCCATGTCCAGCAGATGTTTTCATAAACCTCTTGTGCCTGCCACGCCTGCCACCAGTTCCTGACCCAAATGCTCTAGAAAATGGTGTGGGCCTTGTCTTTCCCTGACCCTCAGCCAGCCGTGTGGAGGAATAAACCTGTGGAAGGTAATGTGATTAACGCTGTCATTATTTTATCTGAAATATTTAAGGAGCTGGTAGGAGAGCCTTATCTTCTCCTGCCCCTTCTATGAGGAGGGCAGCTCACGGCAGGCCCTGGGCCTCTGCAGGAGGAGCCCAGTGTCTGCCAGTCTGGAACACGTGTACTGCCCAGAGCTGGGAGGTCACTTTGGCAAAAATCCCAGATGCTCAGTCTTCATTTTTTTCCCCTGCTGTTTTGGAGCTCAGTGCTAACTACTGTTAGCAGACAGAAAGCTCTCTGCAGTGCTTTCCTCAACACAAGCTACAAGAAAACTACCAATTATAGCCAAGAAACAGTCGTTCAAGTACACATACACATTGTAATGTGGGCTGGAAACCAATTGGAAACCTTTTGGTTTGCCCTTTAAGGCCAGAGACAGGCACGTAAGGCGAACTCCTCAGATGTTTTGAAGAACGGAGCAGTTATACTAAATTTAGCATGCTAACCAGCCAGTTGGCACATATGTGATGAAAGATTTAAAAGGAAAGAAATTCAACCACAGAAACAGAAGACAAAGATGGAAGAAAAGAAAGCTACTAATAGACAAAGACGTTTTTTAAAAAGATGCTCAAGGAATACAACATGGGGTGTTATCAGCCTTATCACTTCCTTTCAGACAAGCCTCTGGGATGCCCGATTGCTATTCATGAAATTTTGAATTGCCGACTGGACTCTGAATTCCCTATTAGGAGGAATCCTCTCTTTCTTGTTGTAATTGGCAATATAGTGCACACTGCCTGCATACAGTAAGGGCTAAATGGATGCATGTTGTATAATTGAACAAATTGATGTGTGTGTGTGTGTGTTCACTGCACAAAAGCTCCTAGACTTTTCCATGAGCAAGAAGCTGATTGGGTGGGCTCACTTCTGTGTCTCGGGCCAGTCTAGTAAAAGGTTCAGCTGAGGATGGCCAACACAGTGCTGTTTCTGCCCCTCTGTCATCGCTCTTACTAACCTGAGAGTGCTCTCCACTATTAAGCCAGAAACAAAGCTTCAGATTTGTTGTGTATCGTAAACTACACTTCAAAATTAGCTGCATGAAATTGAGTTAAACCTTAGGAAGTTCCAGAGAGCCCAGGAGAATCCATGTTAAAGTGATAAGCTGGGTGCAGTGGTCCACACCTGTTATCCCAGGAAGATCTCAAGTGTGAGGCCAGCCCAGGCAACTTAGCTAGTCCCTGCTCAAAAGAAACAGTAAAAATGGGAGGTACTGGAGATACATCTCAGTGGCAAGGAGTCCTTGGGTTTGATCCTCAGTACCGTCACAATAAATAAATAAGCAAATAAAAACAAAGATGGTTGGTGTACATTGAGGAGCGTGTGTGGTTTACTTGGGGTCGCCCAAGAAGCCAGGGTTTGCAGACAAGAGTTGCAGACAGTGGCGGCTGTGCCTCCTCTGAGAGTCAGCTCAGACTTCACTGAAGGAAGCCCAGTTACACAGTAATGCTCATGCAAAAATTTTGGAGTGATGCTCCTGGAAACCTCTCTCACATCTTACCAGCATCATGAACACTATGCAGAAATACTTTGATGATAAAGAATGAAGGGACCAGGAGGACATGGGGGCGAACACCGGTAATCCCAGTAGCTCAGGAGGCTGAGGCAGGAGGATCACAAGTTTAAAGCTAGCTTCAAAAACTTAGTGAGGCCCTAAGTAACTCAATGAGACCCTGTCTCTACATAAAATACAAAATAGGACTGGAGACGTGGCTCAGTGGTTGAGTGCCCCTGAGTTCAATCTCCAGTACCAAAAAAAAAAAAATGAAGGGACCAGGTGGCGATGGATCAAACAGGGAATTCATCCTTTTTTTGCTTTTTTTTCTTTCCCCACTTGATGAGTTCTAGAGCAACACATTCATTTCTACTACTTTTTTTTAACATTGCATTAATGGGGGTCCCTGCACAAAAATGACATACCTGAAGAGGAATTTTGTAGAATTTAGTTGAAGATTCCAGTTGATTTTAAGCAATTTTCTCTGATGCATGTATCTCCCCTACCGTTCTTAGACTTAAAACTTTCTTATGCCTTTAACAACACACACACACACACACACACACACACACACACACAACCACTCTACTCTCTTTATTAAGCGTGAATGGCATTTAGTTAGACAATAATTTGCTGCTGTTTTCCATGACAGACTGCAGAATCCAAGGTATGCATAATAAAGGGGGCCTAAGGACCTGTTCAGATGCCAGTGTGACAACAGTTACACATGGGGCAAATTCTTCTCAAGTCTACAAGGAAGAGGAAGTGGAGATGGGTCAAGTCAGCTGGTGGCCAGGGGCCCCCTGCCTGGCCCACACTGGCCCTGAAAGGTTGTATGAGAACAAGAATCTGTTGGATGTGCTGGGCCCCTGCTTGCAGGGACCTGAAAGTGCTTTTAAATAAAGACAAAAGATTTTGCTTGACAATTAGGGCTGAAAGATTGGAAACACCCACTCCCTCTGGCTCCCCATTTGGGGTAAGTCAATTTTTAACTCAGGGATCTTTTTGGATTCTGATTCTGGGAAGGGTAGAGAGCCGCAGAACTCTGAGCCTAGATGAGAACGGCATGTGGAGGGTCAGGAACAGCAGAGCAGATGGGGGCCGACTGAGAGCCACCCTGGTGGTCCTCAGACACCTGGACACAGAGAAGCTGGTATCAATACTTTCTTGGAGGGGAAATTGCTGGTGGCTTTGCTTCGAATCCTTACAAAACTAAAAGCAACCTTCAATATCTTCAATTCCATTCTCTCACTTGGCAGGTGGGACGACTCAGAACAGACGGCTGTGCTGAGCAGCCTCAGTGTGAACCGGAGCAGAGCTGGAAGCCAGCTCTCCTGTTTGTATTCATTAAATATACTTATTTAACTATGTAAAATCAACCATAAACTGTGTTGGTATTTTTCATAGTATGTCTCTTATGCCATATTTTACATAGTTATTTTTTTTTATAAGAGGGGTGGTTACTTTCTTAAAATAAAATTGACTTCATATAAAGAAATGTTTTTAAGAGATTCCATCAATCAATTTATCAAAGTATAAAAATCTTATGCTGAATGTATCTTTAGGAGCACAGGTTAATCACTAAAAACTTGATTCATTTACCTCATTTGCTATATTTCATTACAAATATAGTATTTTATTTTATTTTATTTTTTTTGGTACTGGGGATTGAACTCAGGGATACTCGACCACTGAGCCACATCCCCAGCCCTATTTTGTATTTTATATAGAGACAGGGTCTCACTGAGTTGCTTAGCACCTCACCATTGCTGAGGCTGGCTTTAACTCATGATTCTCCTGTCTCAGCCTCCCTAAGTGCTGGGATTACAGGCTTGAGCCACCGCGCCGGGCTTTAAATAGAGTATTTTAATACCCACCCCCAAAGTCACTAATGAATGCTTATCCAGCTAGAATAGTGAGTAGGGATAAGAAATGTTCTTTTTCATCACAATACTGAAAATTTGCCTTCCAGTACGTCTACAGTGTACATATCACAAACATAATTCCAAATCCACTAAAAACAAACCAAACAAAAACAGCAGACCATCCGGTTGAGTGCCATTGGTACTACAGTAGTAATTATGTCCTCAAAATTACTCTCTCAAGACCTATTTGTTATCCAAAATAAATTAGAAAAGTTATTTTTTGCTACTTGATTTTATGGTTTTTTTACGCATCGATTCTCTCTGGGCTGGGTCCAGAGACTGACAGCAAGCGAGAGAGCAGGTAGTGAGTGAGGGATATTTTACTGATGATTTTCCTCCTTTCCCTTGAGACCCTTCAGTGGTGTGTAATTGGCAACTTGAAGAGCTGCACTGTTGGCACGTGGTGATGTTCCCACCGAGGTTGCAACTTTCAGAAAGGATGGAAAGCATCTGGCCATACCTCTGCAAGAAGCTTCAGGAGGTGCCATTCCTTCTCCCCGCTGGAAAGCTAACACCCAGACACATCTTATTTCTCTCTTCACTGAGCTTGGCTGATTCGATATGGAAAATGTGGCCTCAAAAGCAAGACAGGAACGATGACATCATGTTTTGAAATTTACAAGAATTGTAATGTAATACTTCACTGTTTTTCTTTTTCTCTTCTCAGATTAAACATTAAGCATCACAGTTCATAGGACTGAGCATCCAGCTTGGTGACTTGGCTGTAAATCGTACGCCTAACCTTGGATCTGCCAAGGAGAAGTAGTTAGGTGTAGCAGAATAAGTGCCAGATGAAACCACCATTCGTCAACCAAGACAGTGGGCCTCCGGGAATTTATTTATTTTTAATAGACAGCATTTCCTCAAAGAACATTTCTTTAATACAAGTACCATGCTAGACGGAAGCTGCGTAGAGCCCTGGTTCCCAAAGCAGCCTTCACAGGTGTCTCCTGCAGAAATACCTCGAATAGCACAGCTATTCCACTTGCCCAGGCTGCAATCCTGGACAAGGCTGTCGGGCTGGCTTCCTGACTTCAGGGCCTTTCTAATCCTTCCTACCTGAGATGCCTCACTCCTTCTGGGAAGGATTAACTAAGATAATGTGCAGAGAGATTTTGTGCAGCCACTACCTGGGGGAGGACTCTCCGCTCAAAGCTCCTCAGAGAGTGGATGATGTAAGACCACAACACCATAAGAGGCCTGGAAACCACGACCAACCCTCAGCGCACACGGTCCCCAGAAAGGAGATCACTGAGAATGTGGGCAGTCTCTCTGCTGGCCTCTGGCTCGTCATAATCCAGTAGCACAAAATGCATTTTCCTCAATGTCACACTTTACAAAGAACATTTGACTTTTGTTCTTTCCCCTGGGATTATTCTGTGAAGAAAAATGAAGCCATCCATTGTGAACCATTTTGCTTAAATGGGAACAAAATAAATCTACAAGCAAGGGCGAGGTGAAACATTCCCTTCTTCTCCCCGCCCCCCCCCAACCCTTGCCATGGCTGCCTGTGCAGGTGACCATCCCCATAGTGCAGGGAAGGTGTAGCAAGAGACGCGTCCTGCTCAAGACGATTAGGATGTCACAAACTTTATTCGCATCATGTGCATGTTCAGGTTTGAGGAGCAAGCCCCCAAATATTCATAGGCAGAAAGTTCTGGATAATTATAATTTTGGAATAACAGAGTTGAAAGAGGCAAATCAAAATAAGAAAGAAAAAAAATGAAAAGAAAACAATAAGGAAGAAAAGGAAAATACTTTGAAGGCGCTTTTTTCCATAGGAAAAAAATATTTTATTTTTTTAAGAACAAATTCAGTTTGAAACAGACGTGGAATGTGACTTCACGGGTCTCATTTTCTGGGGGTAACTGCAATGTGGAACTAAAGCAGATTTAAAACCTATGACAGGCTATTAAAATAAAACAAAGAAAGAAAAAAATATTTATAACTCAAGCATAATACTGTGTTACTTACAAATTGGACAACGAAATTTTAAATAAATATTCATGGTACATAATTACGGCACAAATATGCAGCAATTTGGCAACCTTTTATACCATTTTTTTTCCTCATTACAGCACAAAGGGGAATGACACTGCCGTTAAACAAGCTGTAGCTAAATACATTGCAAAATTCAGATTTTATACAAAACATCTTGCTTAGACTTTATAAAAAACCAACATTGCTCTATGTACACAATCTGGGTAAGAAAAACCATTTCTGTCTTGTTTTCACGTGTATTTTTATTAAAAAGGTGAATAAGGCTACTGTAACACCCCGAATCCATAGACAGTAAAATCTGAACCTATTTACAGCATCTTCACTTAAACATGATGGTGCAAATTCCGAAGTCAGGTGACTAGGGATGATAATACAAGCAAGGCATTTACAGTAACTTTCCAAAGCTGAACCAACTCCAAATAAGGGGACAGTTGGTAGATTGTCATCTTCTGCACCAGACACAAAACAGACTCGCAGAACACTTTTCAATCGGTTGCAGGTAACTCTTCATCAACTCATCTGATTTTTCACAGTTTAGCATATATCCAAAATGTAGCCAACTGATGATACATACATTTGATTTCATTAAAATCAGACTGTTTCCCATTTTTCCCCTCCTCGACCCTCTCCCCCATCCTACAAGTCACTTCTGATGGCTTACAAGAAAATCTTGTATGAATGCACAGAAAGGAGAGGTTGGGGTGATGGAAAGAATTACATATGTACTGTGACTGGTCACCATGGCAACCCTCCACAGAAATATGATATAGATATATATAATATATATTGGAGATATATATTATACATATATGTACACATGTATACCACACACCCACTCATACACACACACACGCACTTTGGACCAACATCATTTTCAGGAAATAGGGAATAATAATTTCTGTGACAACTCATTTTTGCAGGTACTCACTGGAGGTTTGAGAACCTTCAAATGCTGTCGCTACATTTTTTTCCCTCCCAATTCAGAAAGCAAAGTGTTACCATAGTAACAGTACTCTGCTAAAGATGTCTATTTTGCATAGCACATAAAAAGTAGGTTTCCTGTTTACTCTTCTTGTTTCTGGAAGGGTGGGGCGGGGTGGGGAGGGGGGGAAGGAGAGGAGGAGGGAGCCCCAGCCAGACTTTCAACTGAAACTCCCTCAATGTGACTGCTGGATTCTAGAGAACACTTCAGCCCATAAGGCAAGGGAAAACCCAACACAGAAAATAAATGCCGGAACATCTTGTCATTGTTAAATAGATGACGCAGTCACATCGACTTCCTGGTGTTTGGGGCTTGTATTTCCTAGTCTAGGGCTCCGTTAGATGCCTTCAGAGGACTCTGTTATTTTTGTATTTGCTCTCATTATTGTTATTTTTGCAGTGGTGTTGTTTTTCCCAGAAGTCGCTGTCCAATTGTTAAATTTTATGTCTTAGAGCACTGAGCGTTGGGATCACTTAACTGCCACGAATGAATTTCACATCTTCTGGCATGTACTTTGTGCAATCTTAAAATATATATTAGTAAAAATCTTTCATTTTATATCCCTTGTGTTCTATACACCTATTATAAATATGTCCTATCCTCCTTCTCCCCCTCGTGATTCACTTCCGTCTCAAGGACTCTAAGAGGTCTGCCTTGTGTGCTTCACTTTGACACCGAGCACGGGGCGCTGGGCTCTGGCAGTACCTCCCTGCGGCCTTGCAGCCCGGACAGCACCGCCATAAACCAAAGTGTCGTAAGGCTCAAATGGGGAAGGGGTGGAGATGGGGGCATTTAGGGGGGCTGGGGAATCTGACCTACCTTTTATATATGAGAATTCTTCAATAACGTCAATGGTGATGGAATTACAGCCTGTTTGACCTTTGGCTTTTCAACTTTTAGGTCAGATTTGGCTCTCTGCTATTCTCCTAAATGCTTTCCCTGTGTTTAATAAAATGTGATAAGTATAGCAGCTGAGTCTGCTTAAAACATCACCCAAAGCAGACCGACTCTCCTACAGCTCCCGCGCTGTACGTCTTATTGCCAGTACCACGACAGTCCTGCCCGAGTCCATCACCAGTGGCCCACTTTCTCTCTCCCGGCTGCTCCACTCCAACAATGCCCCGCTGTGTCCCACTGAAGGAAGAGGGGCTTGGTTTCCCTGCACACGGCTGTTTAGTAACAGTGACCGCCTCCCACGACCGCCATCCCCTGCGTGTGTTGTGTCTACTTGCTTGTCAGTCTTAGCAAAGCCAAAGTGCTGTGACCTGATCGCTTTTCTCTCCTTCCCCACTTGGCGCTTCGGGGGCAGCAGCCAGCCCTTTCCCTGTGGCCCTTCCACCAACTCCCAGTGCTCCCAGCCGACCACAGCCTGGCGCATGGGGTGCACCTACAGCGAGCAGGGTTTGACCGGATTGCCCACTGACCCCAGCTGTCGTCGCAAGGGCCGGAGCGGGGCTGCAGCCACGAGTGTCCCATTGGTGATGCGGTTGTGGAGGTGAGGGAGCGCGGGTGAGGTGCTGCAGCGCCCTGGACAACGGGAGGGAGACAGTGAGGACTAAACGCTAGAGACCGCTGAACACCTTACTTAGCCCGAGGTCCGAGGGACGAGTCCAGTGTGCACCGCGGGAGAGGCCCGCCCGGCAGGACTCCGGGCCGCCACTCGTCCACACCTCGCGCCCTCCCGGGGCTTCCGCAGAGGCCTGAGTGACTGCCGCACATGGCTTCGAGGACGCGGGGCGCAGCAGTCCGGACGGGCGCCTCCCGCCACAGTCTTGGAGCTCGCAGGGAGGGTTCGTGGTCATCAAGGCCGAAATGCTACAGACTAGAAAGCTGTCCAGCTCGGGGCTCTTCCCGGAGGCGTGAGCCCGCTCCCGCGGTTGGGCTCAGTCAGTGGCCGGTGCTGACAGGGCGGCGACAAGGCAGCGGCCGCCCTCAGCGGGAGGGGCGCCGAGGTCCCTCTGGGGCTAAGGAAGCCGGAGCCTCAGACCTTGTAGTAAATGTTGGCGGGGCTCTGCGGGGGCATCTCCTGGACTATGTACACCGGGTGCCCGTAATCCCCGCTCACCTTCTCGTAGTGCGGGCAGAAGACGCTGTCCGCAGTCCTTAGCGGGATGATAATGTCACTGGGCTCCGAGCCGTTGTTGTTGCTACGCTTGGGCGTGGCCAGCGTGCTGAGCGACAGCGTGTTGGTGTGCTGCGGCGAGTGTTTGCGGTGCCTCCTGCGGTACTTGAGCAGGAGGACCACGAGCGTGATGATGATGACGATGAAGATGATGCATCCTGAAGCAATCCCTGCGAATAAGGCCACTTCGGAACCGAGGATATTGTTCCCCGAATGTCCTGCGCTGTTGCCATCTGTGCTGGGACCTAGGGACACGGAGCGAGGAGAGAAGGACAGAAATAGTTACTGCTGTCACCAGGGCGGATCAGCTGCTCCAGGATCCGTTAAAAATGCGAAAAAGCAAGCAAAACCAGTGCCTTAAAGGGCAGCGACACTTCCGTGAGCCAGTTACCTCGTTTAATAGCTGGATGCTCACGGCAGACGTCAGCAATCAATGGCAAAGGAGACGGATCCCCAGGTCTGACTTCCAAGCCATCCCCAACCACATCGTTTCCTTTTCATGTATCCTCACCCCTCAAGAGCGCGAACTGGCGTGACAGCTAGCCCTTGATCTCTGAGCCTCTTTAACCCGATCGCCAGCCTGGGGCAACCGCAGGGAGGAATAAAGAGACGGCCACCACTGTGGCAGCGTTTAGCCTTCCTGTGGCCGGGCTCGTCCCCTTTCCTTCAGAAACCCGTTTCATGTGGATCTTCAAACAGCCTCTCTTCCGCGGCAGAGCCCTGCCTACAGCAGAGCAGTGCCAGAACCTGAGCAGAGTGACGGGGCCTGGGAAAAGGTTCAACTCGAAACTCGTTTGTATTATTTGATTTACACTTAAAATATATTTGGAAGGCAGCAGACACTCTCGCACTGAACAGACTGCCAACCCAAATGTTAAGCACTAAAAAATTGCCTGGCATCATTATATTATCCATTTATCAGTTTGTCACAAGAATTTGACACATCTTGTCATTGAAAATCAGAAATAACAACTTCCCTCCTTGACTCTTGGAAAGAGACAGAATATTGCTGCAGATGCTAAATTTGCACAACTACCAACCAAGCACACAGATCCCTAATACAAAACGCTGACGTCTGCTCACCAGCTATGTATGAAACATTCATTAGCATAGTAACCAATACATAGTTCCAAGACTATTAAGAAAATCAAATTCAAGGGCAGCCAGTTTTATCTAGTATTCTGAACCTCAGTCAGGAATCCATTTAATATTTTATTTTAGTTAGAAGATGTGAAAAAATTAACAATAGCCACCTGAAAAGCATAGCCTAATGCAGTATTAAAAATGTTACCATCTAAAATTCAGAAGAGGATCAGTGAGACTCTTTGTGGATTAGATATAATTAGATGGAGGATTAGAACATTAATTACATATACATTAACATCAGCTTTAAGCTGGTGTTGACAATGAGCTTGATAAAGAGTCAGCCAATGAAAACTGTGATTTGAAGGAGTAGTATTAATAACTGGCTCTTACATCTGATGAATTCTACTCTTCTGAATCTAAGACTTTCATGGCAATGAATTATTTTGTCTTATTGAGTTTAATAACGACACACTGAGAGCAAAGATTACTGATGTCGGCAACTACTAGTTAATCCATCTGGCACAGAAGCACTTTGACTCTCTTCTACCTCGTAGGATACTAAGAATATGGCACACACAAACCCCCCACACAGACCACACTCCTGTACCTGGGTTTGGTTTTACAAAGGGGCTTGTTGTGGAACTTCTTCCATTTGTACCAGCTTCCAGTTCTGGACGTCTTGTTGGATCATTATTCCTGGTTGATCCAGCAGAACTTGCATCTATGTGAAAAACAAACGATTAATTACAGCACCAACATCTGATAGCATCTAGCTTTAAGAGATATGTGCATATATCTCAAGAGGCATGAATAGCCATGAACATAAGATTCCTTATGCAAAGCACTGTGAAATACAAGAATATAATTTTCCTTTTAAAACACAACGGTTATACTAGTTATTTCAGAGGTTTAGATTGTGAGGCCATCTGTGGAAACTATAGGGATTCTTGCATTTGGCAGGCAAAGCACTGCAGATGACATTTCAATTTAACTGAGCAAGTTGATTGACTACTATACCAATTTCTAATTAGAAGAATAATTCTTTCTTTCTGCATAATAGGTTACCTCTATGTGAAAAGGCACAACGAACACAACTCTTCAGTAGTCAACATTCAGAAACGAGCAAAACGGTAAAAACATAGTTTACATTCTGGAGATTTTGATTCTGAATCAAAGAGGTGTTTGTTTTGCTTTTTAAAAAGAATATATATATATAGCAATAGACATTCTGCCTGGCTGACCTTAACTTTTAGAGAATCTCCAATAAGAGAAGCTTATTACATTGGCTTAAGGAAATTTGTCAGTGGCTGGAGGTGCAGAGAAGCGTCTGCTTTCCAAACTAAGAAGAGGGATGAAGGCGAGTGTCAACACTGGTGCCACACTAGCGGGGCCTGACCAGGTCACAGTGGCTTCGGGAAGGAGCAGGTGGTCTTTACCTTGTCCAACCTTCATGAGGATCTTCATGGCTCTTGTCTGGCACACCCCTCCCTCCTGGTTATCCAGGCCCTCCAAAGACCCATTTGATGTAGCTGATTAAAAATAAAATGGACAAAACAAAAAATAAAGAAAAATCAGGAAATCAATAAGCCAAGTTTACATGAACGTGAAATGTCTGAAAACAATTTGAAAAATAAGAATTTACTCTTAGTCACATGTTTTCTAAAAGTATGGGATGCCGAAAGCCGAAAAGAAAAAGAAAAAGAAACAAAGGAGAATGGACATTGGAAACACGGCTGCATGTAAGCTACCTGGCTCCTTCTCCTTCCTTCACACATGGCTGACAGCGCTGGCCTATGGGGAAAAGGGGCAGCATCTTCCATTCTTTGGGGCCAAACTCCAAAGAGCAAAAGAGTTAATACAGTAATTCTGAAACAGTAATCATGGCAGGACACCTGCTTCCTCCACTCCAGATTTCCTGCTTCAAGAACAATTAACTTGATGCTCCCTTGTCAAACATCCAAGTTCTATAAACACTAGACGGGAGCTTTCCCACACCCTTTTTCTTCTTTCTCCAGCCTTAAATGTACTCCAGAAGTACACCAGAATTCAAATCTTCAAAGTCTGATTTTTCTCCCTCCATTAGGGCAGAAATCAGAAAGAACGCCTGTGTTATAATGGCCGACATCCTCTCCGCCAATCTCCTTGACCAAGCTCTCCACTGGGTTAACACACCAACCTCTCTCCGGGTCCAAGGGTAGCCCTGGATATAAGGTGAGGACTTGTAACAACCATGTGCCTCAAGTTCACCAACGGGATTCCCTTCCCCCATCAGCACTGAGGGCAGAAGGAGGGACAGAGCCCTTCTACCATTTTCAGTGGGTTTTTTTCCCTTTTCTTTTTTCAAAAGCAGACTACGCTCTATTTAAACATATCACTGTCTGTCTCTTTAGGTCGGGGAGTTCTCTGAACAGCTTTGTAACTAATGCTTGCAGAGCTGGGCTGCCAGGCACTCTAATGAGGAGCAGGCTTTCAATTACAGCTCAAGTTCCAGGCGAGCAGAGGTGGAGAGCGCTGGACACTGCACACCCCTAAAGTTCAAGGGCCAAGGAACAGAAGTGTTTCATATACACTTCTGCAACTTAAATCATCTTCCACTTTGATTGTCGAAGTCTTGTCTACTAACACCACACTCTGAAAGGGACTGAAAAAGACAGGTGCTCTGGTAAAAATAAACTCGAAGACGTTCTTCTAATCAGGTTGTTTTGTTTACCAGATAGTAGGTCAGCAAACAAGTGCATTTATAGTAGTAGCATGCACTCCATGCATAATTATATAACTGAATAAAGAAGGCACTGATTCATTTCTCTTTGTGTTCTTGAATTATCAACTTCCACTATCACCATTTTCCTCAAAAACAAAGGCAGTCTCTTCTGCATGTAAATATCTCTGTTTATCAAAGAGCTGCTCTAACTTCAGTCTCACAACTGCATCTCATTCTTCTGCTATTGCTGACACCAAGTTTTCCCTGGGAAAACAGGCAATAGTTGCCATAATAATGGGTGTTTTTTTGGCAGGGAGGGTAAGAAGTAGACGTAATCCGTTTTTAGATTATGGAGAGAATGTTTAGCAGATAAGTAAAAATAAACACCTAAAACCTCTGTATGCTTCTGTGAATCTATACAACCCCCTCCCCATTTTTCATTCTTCTTTCCCAGCTTCCCCTTCTCCAAGTAAGTGGCTAAATTTCAAAGTATCTACTCCTCCCAAGGCCTCAGTGTGAATTCCTAGGAGCAGACTCTAGTTCTGGACAGTTTTGGAGCAGCAGTATAATCTTTATAAACTAAATTAATTGTTTAGTTTTCTCATTCTTAGAAAATTAAGATATGTCCTCATATAGAAAAGTGGAAAACTGATCTATTTGGCTGATGGTTTCACATGGTCAGTGGACTTAATTCAAGTCAAATCACATTTTTAAAAAAATTCACATACATGTAAATGCACCACCCTGAAAAAGTGTATAAAGTTCAAAGTTAAATGACTTTTTTTTTTTTTTGCTAAAAGTTTCAACACCAAGCTGATAAATGACAAAGTGGTGTCTAAGAAGTAGGGCACAGGAAAAAGTAAAGAGAAACAGATTTATTTTAATCTTGCAGGGGGAGTAAAGATTCAGAATGAAAAGAAAAAAAAGTTAAATGGATACCAGAAAGGAGAAGGCAGGCCCTGTAGAGCTGGGCCACTTCCAAATGTAATTAATACTGCATCTGCAGAGGGAGGAGCCACTGAAGACTGCTTTGCCAGCTGGAGAGTAGGAAAGGTGGGTATTGTCTGAGTGACTTTTTTCCTTTTAATTTGTAGGTCAGTGCCTCTGTGCTAAGCTCCCAGGTTTACCCAAAATGATGTCCAAACAACCCTCAAGCTATAAACAACTCTAAAGGCATTCAAATTAAATTGCAACCTCTAATTTGACACCCATGGACTGTTAGGTTAGTAGGAGGAAAACTAGACTACATAAGAATGAAGTCGCTTTGCACCCTTAGAGTTGAAACTTTTTCCTCCTTAGTTAACAGAAGGGGAAAAAAGCAAGTGAGAAAAAGAAAGACAGACAGACAAAAAGAAAGCAAGGGGAGGTGGCGCCTTTGCACAGCTCTTCTCAGGAGGCTACTTCTGTTGGGGCTGGGTAAAGGCAGTGGGGGGGCAGGCAGGGAAGACAGCATTCTGAATGAGGATAGTTTTCCTCCCACATTCCAAATTTGGCTCCTTTTCCCTTTAAGTCAACTTATAACTTGTAAAAGTCACGGGAAGGTACTGAAAAATTTCATTATTAATGTTACAATAGCATCTGGGATGCCTAGCTGCTTAAAAATGGGCTGAACTTAAAATTACTGTTTCATGCCAGGTACAGTGGTACACACCTGCAATTCTGGCAGCTCAGGAGGCTGAGGCAGGAGGATCACAAGTTCAAAGCCAGCCTCAGCAACAGCGAGGTGCTAAGCAACTCAATGAGACCCTGTCTCTAAATAAAATAAGAAACAGGGCTCGGGATGTGGCTCAGTGGTTCAGTGCCCCTGAGATCAATCCCTAGTACAAATATATATATATATTACTGTTTCATGTTCCACCATGAAAGATTTTGACCATAAGTCGACATTACAGAAAATCCTCTTTCGGACATTTACTACTAACTGACACTCAGAAGGTAATCTCTAAAATGAAGCTAATTTGGAATGACTTCCCTTTTATATTTGACATAAACACAATTTTCCATAGTGAAAACTAACTCCCCTCTTCCCTTCTGAGTCCTCATCAGAGAACGCAGCTCCAATTCTAGAGGTCTTGGTCTCCACCTGAACACGGACATGACAAAAGTGTCCTGTCCTGAGTGTACCTCTTTCCCGGCAATGAACTCTAAAAACCACCGCAAGATTTATTTTCGGATTTCTCCTCGAACAGTCAGGCCCCCAGAAGCTTTAAAAGGCTTAGTTGCTGATTTTGAAAAATCATAAGAAAATTGATAATGCTTGGGAATAAAATCTACCTCCATTTTGGGAGATAATTTTGCAATTATTTTTATTGTTCATTTGAATGTCCTTGGAATTTTCAATGTAAGACAAAGAGTAAGAATAAATCATTATCTCATTGTACTCAGTTTTTCCTTGTATCTATCTCTCCATCAGTATTATCTAATATAGCTACACTCAAATTATTACTAAGTGGATAAACTGCATTTAATCATTGAGAGATAGAAAAAAAATAACATCTTTATACCTAAGCTTTTAGTGCCCAAGCATTTTTCCCCCCTGGCCCAGAGGAAAAAAAAAATAGACTTTATAAAATTAAAAATTACAAGAAGTTTCTCCATCCAGTTGGAAAATAGGCTTAATAAAGATACATGGGCATTTTACAGCCTGCTTTTAACAGCTTTTGCTCCAGGAGTCTAATTGCATGTAGTGCGTATACAGAAATCATTCTTGGATTCCCCCAGGGTCTGACTTCCAGTGGACAGAGATCACTGCTCAGCAAAAAGAAGCACCCCCAGTTCACACGGCCTGAGAGTCGTGCAGCACATCTGAGATCAGGGGCAGTTCTCACTTACTGGGGACAGTGATAAGGGTTATCTGACTAGAAAAAAGAAAGGGAGAGAATCAGCAGGTGGAAAAGGACTCAGAGATCCAGAATATTCCTGGCT
This sequence comes from Xerus rutilus, assembly GCA_028644305.1. Lineage (NCBI taxonomy): Eukaryota > Metazoa > Chordata > Mammalia > Rodentia > Sciuridae > Xerus > Xerus rutilus. The sequence continues at coordinate 138,017,233 of CM053404.1, forward strand.
GTGTTTTAGACCACCCCCAAAGACAGGAGGAATACTGCATTTTCACCTGTCTTCATTTGCTTGTCACATCTCTGCTATCCAGGAGGCTTAGCTACAGCTGTGGGAGTCCATTGGGTTGGCAAGTCCATGCTAATCAGATGGAGAATCAAGCTGCTGCATTTGGGCCCCTATGTTGGTCTCATCGCCAGGAGATGAGAAATGAGGGCAACCAAAAATCCTAAAGAATAGGAACATCTCTATGAAGAATGTTTTTCAGGTTCTTAAGGGAAGAATGGAGCATCAAGATAGTTTGATGTATCTTCTACAGTGTTAACCTATTTTCAGATGTAGCTTATTGGTGGGGGCCCATGAAAGGGCTACAGATTGATTGACATTCAAAAGCAAATATTTATATCAACTTCAAAGAGGTTCACCAAAAGAGAAGCAAATAAGCATATAGAGTCAGGAAAACCACAGAGTAGTAAGAGTGAACAACCTTAAATAAAGCTTGTCCTTAAAGCTGAACTGGACATAATTCACACTCATTTGATCATGAAACAAACAGCATTTTATGAAAATCCTCTGTCAGTTCCATCCTCTGTACTATTTGTTCCCACCACGCCATCTCATGCCCTACTAATAAGTTCTTAGGCCAGACTTGCTACACACAGTTCTCCTAAAGCTCAACACAGACTTCTGAGGAACCAGAATCCTGTTATCTGGCAAACTGCAGGACTGGAAAAAAAAAAAAAGCATAACCCAGTGAGAAACATGGAAAGCCATGACTTTAAAATAGACATGACACACAAAACTAGATTACTGTTTTCTTCATCATAGCGATCAAGCAAAAATAAAAACAAACAAAAAGAGAGAAAGTAAAAAGAAGGAGGTACATGCATTGAAATACAAGGAAGCTCACAGAACATAATTATTTACTGCCAGTGCCCAACCCAGGAAGTCAAGATCTATTTACTTATGTTGGCATTGATTCAAATCAAAATATGTGATGCGAACTCTAAATCTGCACTACAGAAAAAGGGATTCCATTTCTAGAACACAATTCATGTGATGTCATGCCTTGAATAGCACAGTTGTCCTTTAAGACACTCACTCAGAAGGGGGGAAAATCCTAAACATGAAAATAGTGTGCCAAAAATGAATGCTTTCTAAAAGTCAATTAACAAAGTATTTGAAACAAATATCTGTATAATGTGCCCAAAAAATCACTTCTAAGCTGTTTCCCCCCCCCCCCCCCGTGGCTTTAGAGTGAAAGATATGAGGAATACATCATTCTGTAAGGGCAATCAAAACATTGTTTGTATTTGGCTTAATATCAAAAAAAGTTCAGCATTACTTTTAAATCATATAGCATGTCATCCAACAAAGCCAAATTTGCCTTTTCATAAAGCTAAAGTGTGTGGTATACTTCTTTAATGGCTTTCTTTGAAAAAAAAAAAAAAGCACAAAAAAAAATACTTTCAAGATAAAACATTCACCGATCTTAAAATAAAATAAAATAAAAACCCCTCTCCTGGATGAAATAATGCACCAACCCTGGATGAACCCTTACTTTGCAACTGGAAAACTGTCCACCGCTAAAACACTGTATAAACTATCAGTGATGTAAGAGGTGTGAATTTCTCACCCAACTGAACATTGTTCTAGTTTGATAAGAAAAATCACTTGAATTAGACCACATTGTTATAGTTGTGTTTTGAAATTTTAAAGCAGCAAATCAAGCATAGAGAAGTAATAACTGGCTTAGCTTCAGTGACTTCTATACAACACAATTAATTAGTTTCTCCACTAAGCAGAAGGATTTGGAAAAAGTGAATTCTAAAACGGAGTCACAATTTAGACCTTCTCTCCTGTTTTCTAGCATTAGAGAATGACTGACAACACCATGAATCATGTACAAGTTCTTGAATAAAGTCGTTTAATTTCATTTCCTCGATTTCAAATGTTCATTGTGAACAATGATAGGATAGTTCAATGACAACTCAGAAATAGAGGTTTCAAAAAATGTCACAACCTTGAAAATTTGTTTACTAAGCTGCTTTTGTTTGTATGTGTACTTAAAAGAGTTTAATGACCCCGATTACCTAGCCACTTTCACTTGGGAAGAGATAGGACCTGAGGATGTACATGGAAAGAGTGTGCAGATGCTAACAGAGAGAAGGCCTGGACATTAGGAGGCCAGTCCATTCGTAGGACAGTCACGATACATAGCTAAAAATTTCACACCTAAAATACAACATATTTTATCACAGCTTACTCATAAAACTTTCAACCATCAAAACTGTACAAAAAAGAAGCAAATGACAATCATCAGAGATGCCAAGAACCATAGTTGCCTTTGACAGCATGTCCTGGAAAGTAACTCGCTACCTACACGGGAAGAAGCAGGGAAGGCAGGTGTGCTTGTGCACACCGGGCGCTGTGGTCCAGAAAAGAGGCGCGGCATCCCCATATGAAACGCTTGGGACCAGAGGTTTCAGATTTGGGGATCTTTTTGGATTGGAGGATTTTGGACTTGGAAACATTTGCATAGACTAGTAGTCATGTCAGCACTCAATGTTTCAGATTCCAAAGCATCTTGGATTTCAGATTTCATATCAGGGAGGTTCAATCTGCACTTCCAGGTTCGACCCAGTACCTCGACGCCTTTCTGAGAAAGATCAAACGGGGCTGGCAATAAACTATTTCCACCCCCCCCACACACACTTTTTTTTTTAATCTGAGCAGTGCTTAAACACACATGATTATTTATGAAGTGGTTTACTTTATTTCCCCTCAGACCATTGCTTGCAACAACTGAGTGACTTGGTTTTTGATGAATTTGGCTGAGGAGAAACATTGCTCTCCAGGTCTAAAATTTTATTGCTGAAGTTATGATGATTTATGTGGGTAGAATTTCTCATTAGGCAAAAAAAATTTTTAAATTTCAACATGATTTCATAAAAAAGGCTTTCATCTCATACACTTCAAGGAGTTTCCTTATTGCCACAGTGATTCAGACAGTTAATATACTGAGGACATTTTAGTCAACAGTAAAATAATAATTACCTTTATACAGAAGAGCCAACCTCTACCATGGGCAAAAACCTACTAAGAAAGGGATTGTGTTTTAAAAATAGGTGTCCAGATGACCATTTCAATAGTAATGACTAAATTCACTTTTTTTTTTAAGAAATGAATGATGTAATAGTTCTCAAGATAAAACATAATTCTCTATTGTCTATATTAGCTTAAGCATCAAGATTTTTAAAAACCAAACTTCCTGGTCAAGAGAGCATGATAATACCTAACGAAAATATTCAGAACCATGAAGCTGCATGTGTTTGAGTGAATTATATCCAGCACATAATCCACTGCCCACTCTCTAGTTTTTAATGATTTTAATCATTAAAATGCCTTTGCAGAGATATGGAAATGTCCAGCTAAGAAAGGGTCAGAGTAAACAGTTCATGGGCGGGGGAAGGGCACGCATCCCACAAACCTCTAACTCCTTCTCCTGTCACTAATCGCGTGCAATGATATTAATGACCCAGTAATTGTGGGCCGAGCAGCGCTGAAGTGGAAAACATCCCTCTGAGGCTGGGTTCATCTCTAGGTGGTAGAACTTCACCAGTGACTGAATTAATGCCTGCTGACAGTTTAGAATATAACACTGCACATGAGAGAATGTGCCACTCTCACGGCATAAGACTTTAGATGGACATGATGTTATTTGCTGTGACCATGTAGAGACCAGCAGTAACCCCAATAAAGTGCCCCTGTCTAAATTTGCCCTGTGTATGAACCTTATTGCATTCAGGGGACGTGTTCTATACTCTAAGAATCCAGGGCAATTTTCCACATGTTTGCTTCAATAAAAGAATACCTTCATCTCCTGGTTTAACACCGGGAACAACAAAGCTAGGCTATTTCACTAATGCAAAAAGCCACTTTTGAAGCAGAAGTGTCTTAGTAACACACAGACTGGCTCCTCTGTAATAGAATCAATTATACTCCTGCCTGAGTTTGGGTGAATCCGTCTATCCACCCACCTGCCCAACTGTCTATCCATCTATCCAGTCAGTAAAACTGTAGCATTTGAACTTGGCTAAGGAAATCTGAAATCTCTGTTGTCTCTATTTTTATATTTGACATATTTTTATTTTTAATAAACATACTATTTGGTACTATTTTTACATTAGCAACTTTCTACTTGCTAATGTAATAAAAAACACAAAATAGCATAATCTTATTGAACACATGGAATTAATAGACCTAGAAGGAAAAAGAAAACTCAGGATAGCTATCAAATTACTATCACAACCACCTTTCCTAATAGCCCTTATGCCTTTCTTACTAACCTGCAGCTTTGAATTATGTTTTGCTTTTTTGTTTGTTTTTGAGACAGTGTCTTGCTATGTGTCCCGGCTGACCTTGAACTCCTAGGCTCAAGTGGTCCTCCTGCTTCAGTTTTCCTTGTACTTGACTCCAGCCATGAGCCACTGTACCTGGCCTACTTACTCTGTAGGATGTGTGTGTTCACCTTTGGGGACATAGGATTAAAGTCAGTCATACGTTGCGCCATGTATGCCAGGGCATGGGGGCCACTATGTCTGATGCCAGCAGAGTTCATCCTTGACTTTGCATGAGCTTTTTATTGTTGCTGTGTGTGCAATATGAGTATATGTTCACTCTTCACTGCCATTATGTATATGGTACGAATATTGGGACTGTCTGTAGTATGCAACGTGGCGTGTGTGTGTGCGCGCGCATTTTGTTTTCTATGAATGTGTGCTAGGTGTGTTTGTGCACTATGTTGATCACTGCTGTGATGTAATGTGTGCATGCATGCTCCTTGTGCCATCTGTATGTGCCACATGTGTTTGCATGCTGTCTTTAATATGGCCCCCTGTGCCTGAGCCAGGAGCACCTTTACACACTAACAACTCCAGTCCAAGGGTCTGAGAGCCCAGGACTGAATTTCGCCCCTGACATTTCATACCATGTGAACTGTACTAAGCGACCCACGCTATCAAGTTTTGGCTTTCTCACAGCAATAAAAACTGCTCCTCACCTGTGCTTCTAGACTTGAAAGTGAGATGAGAGAGCGTGAAGTCCACAACACGTCCCTGAGTGTTCAACACCAAGACTGAGAGTTAGAATTTTAGGTTCAAATGTGTGACTCATAGCAACTATATAAATCAGTTTCCTCAAAGTAATCTTTGCTAACGTCTGTCTATGCCTGTTAGCTATTTTTTTAAGTTTTATTTTGCTTTAAATTTTTATCTTCATGATGAATATTTTAAGCCTGTTTAAAAAAAAAAAACCTTGTCCTCTTTTATGTTTGCTCTAGGTCTCCAGGATTACTCAATTATTTATAAATCTAAGTGAACCTTTGAAAAGCTATAAATACAGGGCTAGAGATATTAAGATGAGTTTTTATGAAAGAATAAAGGCAGCTTTATTCTGAGCAATTCCTAAATAACTCTTTCTCTCTAAGATTGTCCTTCATTTTTCATCTGCTCTGAAATCTATTTTGCACCCATGGCTGTTAGTCTCTCTCCCTTCCTCAGCATCTCCTTCTCACTGCTTCCTTTGGGAATGAGGGATGGTGCTGGGGTGAGATAAGCGGTCACCATGGTCTGGGCGACGCCACACAAGGTGAATCGAGTCTCCAGGCATGACAGCCTTACAGCCTTGCCCTCTTCCAACCCCTGAGCCACCTGGGATGGATATCCCAATGGTTATGACTCCATCAGGCCCATGAGGCTAGCAGGTTCTCTGTCGCTCTCTCCAGAGAAGCAGAGGCTGAGAGGCTACTCCTGAAGTCTATGTCTTCTGAATTCCGTGAGGAGCCTTCCTGAGAGACTCCAGGGGAGGCCTCCCTACAGTTGGAGAGGAGTTCACACCATTAACTAACAGCAGAAGCCATGCTTCTGCGTTATCAGACTCTTGTACAGTGTCTTTCCTCAGCTAGCCTCATGACCAGCCACCCTGACACACTCTGTTCCCTGAAAGAATACTTGCCCTGCGTTAGGATGCTGCTGAATATATCAATAAAAACACAGGTTTTTTTTTTTTCTTTCTGTGTTCTAGGAACTGAGAAGAGCCCTGAAAGACAGCTGAAATGGAAAGTGAGAAACATGATTATATGTATCTGAAGACTCCTCCCCTGTCTGTCTCTTCTGGGTCTGACAAAGGACCTGTTAACAAGCTTGGGCAATTCCAGGAACAAAACCATACATAAATGCATGCTTCCTGGTAAAGGAAGCCCAAGGACAAAATAACTTTAATAATACTCAAAGAAAACAAAGGGAGAATATCTTATAATTAAGTCACACAGCATTACTGAAACTTGTAAACTCTCTGCAGCCTCATTTGATAGCTGAACTTCGAGTCAGTGAGGCACTTTGTACCACCTTCCTCAAGTGCTGCCGTCTTCAGCCTCAAGCTCCTCCCTGCTCCCAGGTTAATGCTTACTTGTACTGTTTTTGCGCCAAGCTTGGAAGCAAGCTCCTGACATCTTTCCTGTCACAAGCCCACATTACCCTCTGGGCAGGTGCTACCATTATCCCCATTTTACAGATGGAGAGATCAAGGCAGAATAACAGGTTAAATGACTTGAAGAAGGGTACTCAAGAGCCCAGGATGACCAGACCCCAGACCAGTGTCAGTGGCATGTGTATTCATCTTCTGAGCACCCTATTCTACAGTGTCGGGCAAGACTTGATGATTACATTACAAAATGAACTGTTGTAGGGAAGAACCATAATGTATTTAAATGCTTATGCTTAGTAATTATGTGTAAGGTAGCAAACATGAATCCTCACCCCTAAGTTAGTATGTAAGGAACAGGATGATATTGCTGTTATCACTTAGCTTGATCTATGTTATGATGGAAATGTGCCTTTTGCCACATTTGTATGTAAATAATTCACTAAATAAAGTGCATAATCACTTTATAGAAGTCATGCATTCTTAACATATTCCAAATGATATCTAAATATTAAAGGACATTTGAAAGCTCCCATAACTTATTTTGCTAGGAAAGAGATCACAGCAAATTCAGTATGTTAGTGTCCCCTGCTATACCTATTTCCCCAAACCGAGATCCATAAATGAAAAAAACAGCAGAAGAAAACAAACATATATACATAGGCTCAATCAAAATAAGGAGTAGGATCTACTGTTTGGGTTCTTTACAAGTGTTTCATTATATTTGTGTAAGCATTTTACTTGATTTTGTGACTTTGCTTAGAAGTGGAACACGTGTCTAAAAAAATGCGAAGATATCTTGAGCCTTCCATGCTCTTATAGGAAAAATAATACGAACAACCAAACCAATGAGAGGCCTAAGAAATGGTGGTTCCTCCAGACTCATTCCGTGTTTATCAAGCAAGTCTGGAGAGTGAGCACTGAGTCCCAGAAGGACCCAGTGAACACCACAGGCTGAGTGTGTGTACACACAACAGACGAATAGTAATCAAACCACCTTTAGGAATGAGCACCTACAGGCTATGCCACAGACCATGTCCTGGCAACAGGTTTATAGTAAAATAATGCAAAAGCCACATTAAACAAAATGGGGAGTTGCTCTATGAATATTATTGGATCCACTGCTCTGTTGTGGTGACAGTTCGCTTAAAATGTACTAATGCAATGGCATCCATTTCTCACCCATTTGTGGTTCACATAGTTCTGGTAGCATGATGGAAATCTCTGTGGGTATCTTATAAGGTTTCATGCTGATGCTGGATAAGCAACCCACAGCACCTCCATAAGGACCATGTTGCCAGTGCCCACACACCCAACATGCTGCTCCACATAGCTCGGGATCGTCACCTTTACAAAGGACAGTAAACCAAGCACAGAGAGGGCCTGAAGGACACTCAGCAGGTGTAGTCTGGGGATGCAGCAACACTTTCCCATTATTAATTGGAATGTTTACTTATGTCCAACACAGAGCTTCCCTTGAAAATGAGAATCAACAGGAACATATAGTTATTTCACAAACATGGAAACAACTTTAAAGACATGATAAAAATAACTACAGCTTATATAAAATGCTATGTTTTTAAGGCAACTAAGATCTGGATGAAGTGAAGAACAGGGGCTTTTCAGACCAACTGGTCATAACATCCCCATCTTTGGATCATTTAATTATTAGATTTTATTATGCAAATTAAGCCCAAGGCTAATTACTGAAACAGGTCACTTGAAAAAGTCAATTCTAAACATGAAGAAAATCCATATATATCATTTTGCCACATGTCAAAGCAAATAATCATCTATGAGAAGTATTAATGAGGATGTATATCATTTTGTCATGTCATTTCTGAAGGGAATTTAGTGGATATTCAGTAGGTTTAAAAATAGTTCTAATTAAACATTAATATTTACTTTTAAAACTCAAAGTGTGACGACTATTTTAAATTGGGTAATCCTACAAATCAAATGGAGAGTCTTTAAGGAATTCAGAGCAGATCCTTCCCATTTCAGTTGAGAAGAGCAACCTTAACAGGTGATCCTGTATTTGATTTGTATCCAGCCATAAGTGGCTTGGACCCGGAGGAGAATGCTATCATTCATCTGAACAATAACACCAACAATAAATGTATTTTCTAGAGAAGGAAACTGAAGTTCATAAAGTGACTTTCTCACTAAGCTCGGGCAGCAGGACTAGGATGTAGGACTTGGGGCTCTGGGTCTAATTATTTCAAAGCTCTGTTCCCTTGTGGAATCACCAGACCCCAGGGTAGTCCATGTGGACTGCTCCCATGGGGTCCATCCCACCCTCAGTGGTGAAGGTGCCACCAACCAGAGGAAGGTCTGGAGTTGTGTACATAGTATTGTATTTCCTAGCAATTCAAGTGCAAATATTACTTATAATCTCAAAGAGAACCAGCACTTTAAGGTGTTAAAAATACACTTGTAAATATGAATATTTTCCATCAGCTACCGGCACTATTTTATGAGTATACCATTATAAAAATCACTACCTTTAAACATGTACTTCCTGTCTTCTGAAGAAAGGCACAAAGTCTGACTATGATCCTGTGTATATGTGCACCCATGTGCAGGCATTTGTTTGATATGGAAATTAGTAACTTTTTAAAAATCCCTTAATTATTTTAGTGCCTTGGGAGCCTTGAAAAAACAATTCAAAGTCAACATTATTTTTCAAGACTATTTTAACATTTGTTCTTTTAATTCCCCATTTCTTTTCAAGAGAGATTTGTGTATCAATGAGCTTTACTGTAGGGTGGGTGAGAAATTAGCTTCTGCTTTTTTCCAAGTATCTTTTTTCCCTCCTCTGCCTGTGATGTAGTAGAAGCCTGTCAACTCCGCTGAAGGTGTCCCTGGACTTCCAGGCCAACTTCCGAGCCTGGGTACTTGCCAGCCCTGGGACAGTCTCTCAATAGCCAACAATCAAAAATCTCTTCCTTTTTGAAAACTTGAAACCTTCGACTCTGTTTAAGATTCTTTTATCTCAGTCCACTCCCATGCTTTTGCACTGTAAATCACAATTCTAAGCTGAGTTTTAGAGGCCAGAGTAGCTCAGCTACTGTTAATGCAGCATAATGAGTTTCCAAAAAAAGAAAAATAAGGGATGCCATTATTGTGTAGATTATTATAATTATAAATTAAACTATGCTTCTAACTTCAAATCTCTCATGCATTGATAAAAGGTAGTTATTAAATGCACTACATTAAGCAAAGAGATGTTGGTGAACCGTTTATTTATTTGCATTTCTTGCGTAGTATTTCAGACTAAAGGTTAAGCCTTTAATGTTTACTGAACTCCCACTTGCACTCAGTGGGATCTTAGAATTTACAAAGCCATCTTTATGAAGTCATAAACTAAAGTAAGAGGGAGAATGGGTTGGGATCTGTTGGCTATCCTCCGTGGCTGAGTCAACAGGCAGCGTCAGGCACAGGGGCAGGCCTTTACTACCAGGGAACATCAATCTAGTGCATCTACTGATCAGCCGCTCCCACCTCCCCTTCTCCACTCACAGGGCAGAAACCTCTTCCTGAATTCGCTGGAGGTCATTTTCACTACCAATGTTATGCTAGGCATTAGGATACACTGAAAACGGCTTTACAGGGTCTTTCAAAAAAAACAAAAAACAAAAAAACATACTGTTTGGCTTCCGAAAGCTTAGTTTTCCATTTATTTTACCTTGTAACTATTGTATATTGTCAAAGATTTCCCTATTGTTTTATACACTTTACCACCCCATCTGCTTTGTTTCATCTTAGAATGCTTTTATTTTCATTTTATGATAATTATTCCATTAAATACATAATTTACCACTTTCTCCTTTTCTTTGTTACTTATTCTTGGAAAGCTGCTCTCTGTGTATCAAGTTGGCTTCAAAAATAGGTTTTTAGTCTTTGTAGCATTTCATAGCAACACACAAGATAATCAGGCATCTATGACCACCTTTTTTTAATTACTAATGTAGTAAAACATACATATTATGGAGCACTGGATAAATATTCAGTGAATTGTTGGTTTTGTGCTCTAAAGAGCAGCTTGTAGATGGAGAAAGCCAGACCTTTAATCTGATCACCAAGCAGTAGGAAAGCCTAGCCAGCAGAGGCAGTTCCCTAAAGAGCTAAAGTCTACGGAAACAAATGGAGAATTCCACTCAGTTAGTTAAGAGTATAATTTTAAACTAAAAATTTAGGAAAAAATATTTCATTGCTTGAATCATGCAAACAGCTGTCTCAGCCTCCCAGACTTTACTCTGACAAAATCCAGGGCCCTGGGAGCAACCTGGGCTTGGTGCTAGCTCAGGATGCACACGGTAGGCACGTGTTTGGGTATCCCTGTAGCTTTAGAACTCACAGCCTCATGAGTTTGCTTCAGATATAATCCAAGGACTCCGTACCATCTATTCCTGAAACAATGTGTCAAGTTATTGTTATACTTATGGGGGAGGGAAGTGATTCAGTGAGAAAACTAGGTTTTGCTTTATGCTTAGAAATCCGGTTTTAAGAAGCCCATGTATAATGGTGCTTGGTCTGCAATCCTGAACCTTCCAACCTAAGAGATCCATCTTCTCCAGGGTGATAACTCATGCAGGAAGTGTACATTATGCCACTTGTCCACTGCCAAATCCCTGACACTGAAGCACAGTTCCCGGAACAGAACAAACGCTGGATGGATGAATGGATGGATGGATGGATGGATGGATGAATGGAGAGAAAAGGCATTGCATAGATTTACCCATCAAAATCTCACCGGTGGTCCTTAAAAATGGTTTTGTCAGTAAAGTTGCTGAGTATATTCATTTAATCCATTTATTTCAATATCATAGGAATCCCAAGATGTTTTTTCCCCCTTTGAGTATTTATATTTAATTCATACTGTTACTGTGGGGTCCCAAATTTAATTAAAATTTCCTTGAAAAAGTGGACAGTTCTTCAGCAAAGATTCTCACCCAACTATTTGCCACAATAATTTTAAGGAAACAAAAATCGATACAAACCTATTTAGCTTATCTTAATTTCTATAAAATAAGGAATACAATTATACTTACATATAATGTAGTAATCTTTGTTCTTCTGAAACTCTAGACCCCAAAGGTTAGGGCTGAATTCTTGAAACTTGATAGTAAATTTCACGTCTTGGTCTGGTCTGGCACAGTTGAGCAGAGGGGTATTTTCCTTCTTAATAGTGCATCTGTCTGCTTGGTCTTTATCAACCATATAAACTTTATAATATTCATACTGGCCAACAGTTTTAGAGTCCACTTTGGGGCAAATAATATCCAATTTGTCTCCTATCTGTGGGTATAGTACCAGTCCTTGTCCAGGTAGAAATCTAAAATATAAAAGAAAAGCCACTGAGTTGATAAAACTTAAACTGTATTAATGATATGTTAACATCAAGCCAGACACTGCCAATAATCCCAAACTGCACCTTCTCAGATCCACACTTTTACTTACTAAAAGTCTCTTTGGTCATCAGATCATCATGGGACAAACGTATTTAGACTTTTGTTTTGTTTGCAGGGCTGGAGATGAAAGCAGGGCCTCATGCATGCCAGGCAACTGCTCTATCACAGAGCTATATCCCAGCCCGACAAATGTACTTAGGAACTAAACTTAAAATACAAAAAAACAACAACACAAAAAAAACCGGACTCCTTCTAAGCCACAGGGTCAGGTAGGCTGCTGACATTTCGTGGACATCTCCTCCCTCAGGACATTTCAGTACTCCTTTGTATAGCTTTACAATAACTTTTCCTCCAGAGTGAGTCAGACCTTCCCACCTGTTTGTTATTTTTTAACCATTGGCAATTTGGTTTATTGGGCATGCCACCGAGATCTCATCCATTCCAGGGAACAGTGGGTGCACTAAGACTTTGTTGTCCTGTTAGTTTCCATTTGCTGTGGATGTTAATTAACAGACAAGTTTCATCAGGAATGTTTCAAATTACTTATCATAATTAGGCAGTCACTGATCAAACAATGGGTTTTTTATTACACTGAACAAAAGAAATGTCTTACAAACCCATAAAAGATAACCAGAAATAATTAGTTGTACTATTGATTCACCTGCAAAATGAAGAGTCCTCTTCTTGCAAGGATAACAACTGCAGTTCTTACCCTACACAGCTTCTTCCCCTCCCTTGAGATGCATTTGCTCCAATTAATTCTTAGGGGCAAACCTTTAGAGCTAAGACTACTGATACAATATCCCATGGATGCACATAACTAAAAGTTTCCCTCTTCCCTTTCCTCACTAGCCATGCTGCTGAAAGATCTTTCCTAATGGGGAGTTTCTCTGAGAAACTGAAACAAGAGCTTCCTAATGAACATCCTTGTGCAAGTACTAACACTAACAACACACTCAGAAGTCCCAGGCGCTCATAAGCAGCCAGGCCTGCGGGCTCATCGAGATATTAAAGGCTGAGAACAAAGCATTGCCTCTGAGTCCTTCCAATGCAAAGCTTTATTTAACCAGAGAAGCCCACCAGCCACACTGACGAGTGGGCTGGGATGCACCCAGAGAGATAAAGCAAGGAGGACGGGCACCCCAAATTTCAAATCCACACTTAAGTAATAGTTTATGATTTATGCTAATGAAAGTATTCATTTTCTGAAGAGTACATCAGTGTGGCTATGAAGCAGCACAAAGCAACAAATTATATTTAGCTTTATATTTTAAAACCAATACTTTTATGGTAGGAAAAATGCAGGGTGCACGTAGTTGCTTGACACTCTCTGGGTAATGTACAAGAGAGGGCTGTCCCCCTCCCATCTTAACTTGGCACCTTTAGGAACAACATATAACATTAATTCATTCATTTAAAAGAAAATAAATAAAAGTGGTGAACAGGAATCATCTGAGGCAAAACCTGCCTGTGAAGCAGAACTCAAAATAAGCACATCTGATAACAATGACAAACTCAAAACGTGTGCACTGAAGAAGTTTCTGGAACTTCTGACCAGTGAGCCTCATCTCTCAGGCCTCTTTGTGGCCTTCTTGGCCATCCCGCAGGTCTCCAGAGGGACACTTCCAACTCCAGCCCTGGGACGGGGGGAGCTGGGTGTCCGGGCGCTTCCTCCCCTGCAGGGCCGATGCATTCGCATTCTTGCTGGGTAGTTCATGGTCTTTGTGGATAAAACTCTGCCTCATTTTCTGTGAAGAGCTTCATCTGAGTGTTTGTGGAGGAGGCTTTTTAATTTCTTTAACTGCCCTCCGTGCAAGACACACAGTGATTCGGATGCATTCTGTGGTTAAATAACAGGGGCCTCATGCCTGGCAGTAGGTAAAAGGAAATTCCACAGGATGAAACTGCTCACCTTCTGACACTCTGTCTTTATGCTTACTCTTTGGCCTTTTCAGGACATCTTCACTGCTGACAAAAACCAGGGCCCAGGTCCTGCCTGGGGTTTCCCACCCTACTGGAGACCTGTCTGAGCTCGCACAGAGGGACACCCTTCAGAGTGAGCTAGTGCCAGCACAAGCGTTCCTAAGTAAGAAGTGGAAGCTGAGGCCTGCACCTACCTCTCAGCAAAGTTCTGTCCTTCAGGTCAATCCACTTGAAACTTTTATCAACTTTCCGGAGGGCTTCCCAGGCCTTAGGGAGCAGGCTCCTTCCCAGGCCAGATGGAGCCCTGCTCTAGGCCTCAGTTCAGTCACACCCCTCCCAGCTGTGTGCCTGTGCAGCTCTTGGAGCTCCATCACAGCCCGGCCACTAGTCTAGCTCCACCAGCTCCACCTTAGTTCACAATGCTGCCAGAATCCCATCTCCTTCCTGAGGATGAGCTCCTGCTTATCTAAAGACACTTGGAGGCTCCCTGCCCACCCAGGAGAGCCTCTGCTCAGGACTCTCCTGCCACTCACCAAGGCCCAGTGGCAGCTCTTGCTGGAGCTGGAGGCCAGGTCAGTAGCACACCTCACAGTGTCTGCTGTGGCTTCCAGGACCTAGGCATTTTAGCCCATATTTTTCAGAAGGCACAAATCACATAATTTTTTTTTGAGTCTTTTAATTCATTTTGCAAACAAGCCACACTTTCTTGACACAAAGTTTTAATCCAGCATGTGCAGTCTGGCTTTGTTAAGGGCTGGGTCTCAGCCAGTGATGAGGAAGCTCTGTGGCTCTGTGACCCATGGGACTGCTAATCAACATGACAGTGCGGGGTGGAGGGGTGTTCTTTGAGTTCAAACAAGCATATCTGACACACTCATATCAAACCTGACAAAACCCACTATCTCTAAAGCTCAAAAATAAATAAAAATAAAGAAAGAAAAAAATGTAAATTTACCTTGAGTATATTGTGGCAAAAAGTGGGGCAAAAACTTGATCCTATACCCTTAAAAAGTAATTTCAGAGTTCATTTTCCCAAAAAGAGCCATTGAAATCCTCACAAAAGGCTCAATAACTGAGCAGCACAGAGGCTTCTATTCCTAGTCTCCCTGTGAAGGGTGGCACAACAGTCACCTCAAAGATGGGCCTGTGGCTTCTCAGTAGGGGAAAAGGGCATTAAGGTCCTCCTGCACATTGGCCCACCTTGTGGGACCCTGGTCATTGACGCTGTGGAGGTTGTGCAATACTACTCCCTAAAGCAGCAGGGCTGCAGCGGGGGCACAGCAACTGCTCCACGCCAGACGCCCTCAGAGAAAACAGGTGTGGGTCACCAGACCTCACAATGCAGCTCCCTGAGGGCAGGCATCTGGTTCCACAGCAAATGCCCCCAGACCCAAGTGCGGGAGACGCTGGATACCGAGGCATTATTTGAAAAATGCAAGAGTCAGCATACACATGTTCAAGTCAATCAAGTGCCACAGACTGTTCACAGATCACAGGCCTAATGGGAATTCTGAAGACAGAACCACTTAAGAGTTGGGGAAGGGGCCACTGAGGACCAGAGGGGCTTTCCAAGCCATGTCACCCAGGGCACAGCTTCTGCCCCTTCTCTCTGGAAGGATTTATATGAATCTGCGGCCTTCTAAAATTCCTCCCCATTTAAAATACAAGGAATTAGCCCCCTCCAAAGCCACTCATCACAACAGCCCAGTAGCTGTTGGGCACTTCCCAGTGGGTAAGCAGGGTCTGCAAAACTCACAAAACACACCCCAACCTGCAGAGCAGGGGGCCACAACCGGAGGCCAATGAACCAGGACAGGCAAAGTCCCTTACCTCGCACTGTACAGTTCTCAGTGCATCACATTGAAGTCCAAATCTGGTTTGGGGAGATGCTTTTTCTTCTAAATTAAGCTTTTCATAGAAAGCCATGAAGCTAAGGAAAAATCAAGAGAAAAACCAAGAAGCACGCAGGGCTGTACCTCCCCACGGAGAGCTCCAGGGAGCCTGGGGGCATGCACAGCACACCCCGCTGTGCCTTCCCCACACTATCTGAGGCCTTGGCTCCTGCAGGCAACCACTGGTATCCTGCCTTGCCCCAGGAGGCCAAGAACCAAAAGGTGAAGAAGAAATAGGCTGACCACCTGGAATTTGTGTTTTGCATGTAATGTTACAGATGGATTCCAGACAATTTATGTAAATAGCAGATTGGACATAAAAACCAGTGTTATTTAATAATAATACTATTTTAAAAAAATGGAACACCATGAGTCCTGTATGTTATAATCAAATCAGTAAACAGAGTACTGTTTTTGAAGCTAAGGATTTTATATTTGGATTCTGTTACTTATCATGTGTTGACTTTGACAGCATTAAAAATTATTATGGTGATGACAACTGGCTACTTTTAAATTACTACACGATTATTCCATGGCCAATGTTAAATACAGATTTCTTTCGGTGAGTTGAGATAAGCTTCGTCTTGAACTCAGGCCAGCTCAGTGAAACCCCCATAGTTACAGCTCTCACCACATGGGGGGATATACCTCTGGTTAAACTTTGCCCCAAAACAGTGGTCACAGAAAGGTGCCATTTAATAAAGCCTGCTCATTATTAATCCAAAACCAGGACATTAGCATTGCTTTGCATCCTAGATGGGAGAGGATGGAACTAGGTGGGTCCCTCTCCAAGCCTGGTCACTTGAAGTCAGCATGGGCACCCTGTCCTGGGAACCTCAGGGCTGCTTCCTGGGTGTCCAGCATTCTCCCCAAGGAGCCTCTCAGGGAGCCAGTGGGGAGCACCAAGCCCAAATAGGCAACTCCTATGGTCTTCCCATGAATCATTTCCAAGCAAGACAATAGATGTCATGACTTTGAATCAGATGTATAGACAATAGAATGTGGAAAAAATGAAATCTCTAAAGTGGGGTTTCCAAAGCTAACATGCCTAAGGTTAAAATGACTTGATTTTAGAGTCTATTTTTACCTTTGGATTACCTATTGAATTTAATTCAAGTTTTTAAAAGTTATTCGCCAAACTAGACTCTAATACTCCCACATGGAATACTTCAGGTGATAAATCTAATAATCTAAATTAGACATTAATATTTAGTAATCTAAATTAGATCTCTAATAATTATTAGACATTTCAACTTCAGAGTACTAATTGTAAAAACGTTCACTGCCATTATGTGACATGATATTCTCCAATGTTGTAGATGAGAACAGAGCAGAATTAGTGAGGCAAGAACAGGGCATTTCAACCTGGTAGAACCCAGGCTGGCTGAACCCAGGGTACAAGGTACTGAAAGCGCTATAAACAAGCCACTTGGGTTCAGAGGCCACCAGGTGTGACTTTGAGGGACAGGGTAGACCATCTTGTGTTGTGATGTCAAGTCAGGGTCCTTCTGTTGACCAACCACTACTGCACCCCCAGGTATGAAGGGGGCCTGGGGTCAGATGAAGGCAGCAGATGCTAGATATCTTTCTGAACCCACTCAGTGCAAAAGGAGGATCCATGAGAAGCCCGTAGATGAGACGTAGAGGGACAGCTGTACAGGGGCCCTAACGTGTCACCCCTGCCCTTCTCCCGCCAGAGGACACTCCACTCTCACAGCTCCCCTTCACCTTGACCCTCCCACACTTCCATCGACTATATGGCATGCACCTTGGTAGAGACAGCCCATGACTTAGTGTTTCTCTAGGCTGGCCCGATCACCCAGGCTAACCTGGAAGAAAACCCACATCACTACTGGCCACCAGTGCTGATGTGGTTCAGCAAATAGTTGTGAAGGCGAGATGGGAGATGGCTTGGTGGGTCTCCCTCAAGAAATGGTGGAGAAGTGGATATAAATAACTGAAGAACGTGCCAGAGCTACCACACAAACAAGGGTGAGTTCATGTTAGTAGTCAATGCAGAACTCTCTCAAGCTGACACAGGACGAGACCAAAATAAAAAGATACAGACAGGAATGACCAGTTTCTGCATTCAAACAAAGAACCGGGTCAGGCAAAGCACTCCATGCAGACACAGCAGTGCTTCTTGCAAGTGCTGGGTGAGGGCTTCTATTCACAAAGGGTCAGCTCAGGCCCAAAGCCACAGCTAATGCCATGCACAGAAAAATCTATTTAAATAAAATACCTCATATTTCTGCAAAATTAGAGCAGGTATCAAGCACGTGAGAAATAAGGCTAGGCCACTCACGTAACAGGTCAATGCAAATTTGCCATACCTGCTACTGCAGGTGGAAATGACTAAGTAGGGAGCGGGCAGGAGACCCCACAGGAAGTCTCTCTACTTGCAAAGCACCAAAAACTTGCTCATGAATATACATTCTATACTGTGGAGAATTAATTTTTTTTTCATTTCAAAATTATACTGTTAGAGTGTAATGACATTTCAGTCAATGATGGGACCAAATATATGACAGTGGTCCCATCAGATTTCTGTCACCTAGTGACACTACAGCATTTTAAGTGAGTGTAAATACATGCAATGGCACTCAGGTGACAGAACCACCTATTGCCTCTGTGCAGAATGTGTCCCTGTAGTGAGGCAATGCACGGCTGCATGTGATCACTTTAAGTAGGTGGATTATCTCAGTGGAAAATAGACACATATGTAAAATGTGTGGCATGCCATCCAGATTATTTTGCTGACTACACAGAGACCAATATATAAAGATGGTCACACACAGGACCTCTACCTGGCTGCTGTGGGCTGTGGGATGGAGAGCTAGAGAGATGGTTAGGTTTCTGTGGTTTTCAAAGTTCTCTGTAATAAACACTCAAAGCTTTTGTGAGCAGATCAGAACATTGCTTTTTAAGGTCCAACTTCAAAAACCAAACAGTACCATCTTCAACTAGCTTTCATAACTGATTTTTAAAACACATGTCTAAATTATTGAAGGCTTGTAGACATTTTAACTTTTTGATGCAATTTCTTAGAAAGAAAATAAATGAAGTTATCATAGTCTCAACTGTAGCTTATGCAACTAGTCCGTTCCCAAGTCCACAAAAGCTGGGAATAACAAACTTGTTTTTTCTGACAAATGAAGAATAAGAGAGAGAAGAAATGTGCTTAATCACTGAGTGTCACAAATCTGGAAGCTGGCTGCTACTAAGGAACTTGAATCCTTCCTAACTTTACAGAAAGGCTCACCCTAGTAGTTAGCAAACCCGAAACCATATTCGAGTGTTATTCCCAAGCCAGTGTTCTGCATTAAGTATGCTGTGAATTTACCACATTTTGGAAAATGTACTTTTTCCTTAAAATGCTTTCATTTTTGCTTTAAGTCAGTGTCAAAGGCTACAGGGAAGAAGAAAAAACAGTGCGTGAATCGGTTAGTCTGAAATCTGAATGAGGACGTGCCCTGCAATCTAGCTGCGGTCGGTGGGTCCTTCTAGTCAGTCCCACACGGGAGGCACAATGCTCAAGAGATGGCCAGCCCCTGATGCTCAACTGTGCCCTGCACTTCTGGCCTTCTGCATCTATCCGGAGCTAGAATAGCTTAACACAAAAGACCCAGGTTCCTTTCCAGAGTGCTCTGTGCACCGGGGAACACAAATACTCCCCAGGAAAGACTTTGCCTCACAAGCACATGAATTTGATGGCACATCATAAACAGGTGGGATCTTCGTTCTTGCATTACTTCCATTTAATACTAGAGTGCTGCCATAGCTTATTAAGAATTTTCTAGAAATGCCCCAAACAGAGTTCTGTTATAAAATGAGTAAGTGAAAGTAGGGCCCAAGGAAGACATAGGTAGCATCTTCCCTGGGAAATACTGGGGAAACATTTTCCTTCTTTTGTGGAAAGCACTTTACTGCCCCCTTTTGCACTTTAACATCAGAACAAGTTTCCACACAGACTTCTCCCGAAACCAGAGCAGCAGTGGGGTGTAGCTACTGGGTGTCAGATTCACACAGACCCAGGTTACCAGACACCACTGCTCAGAGTAAGGAGTAATTACCTTGAAACTTCAGGCGAGCACACCACTGTCTTCTCAGTGGCTTTGACCTCCAAGAAGTAAGGCAGTAATGGAGGGCTTTAGTCAACATTTTCTGCTTTAATTCGAGTGGGTATGTGTTGGAACAATTGCCTGTTTTCACAGGTGCCCCTTCTTTCACAGTTTTCTAAAACAAATATCATCTGCAACATGAACCTGATTTAGTCAAGGACAAGGAAAGGGGCCCCAGAGCAGCCTATACAATTGGGGACATGAAAGTGTTCTAAAGGCGAGAGCAGGAGCAGGGTGTACATTTCAGACTTCACACCAACCACAAACAAAAACCTTTTCAAGAAAAGAAAGATGAGAAGCACAGAAATTCAAATGCCTGGTGAGCCCACAGGCACACAACCAGTTCAGCCACTCTCCCAGGTGAGGCGCACCCGGCCTCCTCCTCCTCCACCACACACTTGGGGAAAAGGAATTAAATTAGAGTCCAAAGGAAAGTTGTATTTATCAGAATCTGATTTGCAGCGGCAGCACTGGAGGGTCCACTTCTTGGCCCAATGACCTCAACTTGCATTTGACAGGGTCTGCGTGTGCCGTGGTGGGCACTTTTATTTAAACGTATCCATTTCCCTCTGTCAGTCTACAGTTACCAATGACTCCAAATCATATTAAATTTCGCAGCCCACAGTGCTGCACAATTGAATGAAAACTGACTCCTTTAGATGTTAATCTTGTTTTTTATTTGTGACATAATGCTCAAAACACTGATGGCTAAAGTAAATTTTATCTTAAAATGCTCGAGGATAACATTCTCATAGTTTAGACCATTTTCCAGGAAAATAACCCAAGTATTTATTGCATTTTTATCCTTGCGATGATTTTCACTGTCATAAAAACCTCCAGTTCACAGAGGGGCACACCTCTTGCAAGCTGAGCCTGAGAATATATGCATTAATCACCTGCAAGTCAAATTTCAAGGGTGTGATGCATAGAAAGATGTTTCTTCACAAGTTCAGAGACTAGTCAAATCTCTGCCCTGCAATTAAAAATAAAAATCAACAACTGATCTCAAATCAAAAACAGGTTTTATTTGTGTAGTTGACTAAAAGCTATTCCCAATTTTTTTAAAAAAAATCACCTGTGAGCTCTGTAGCTAGAGCAGACAAAATGTGAGGGCTTCAGATGAAGCCGGGCACTGGGAGGTGGAGTGACCTCCGAAGCAACCCTGTCCTGCTGGCTTCTCCACCGCGTGTCTGCATGATTGAAACTAGGATTTCATAACTCAAGAGACACTGCAGGCTTCTTTCCCAGCCATAATTTGTTTGCACCTGTATGGTCTTGTTCCCAGCCAGGCTTTTAGCATGAGGCCATAAAGGAAGGTGGAACTTGTGTTATTTATAGGTGAGGCACCAAAGAGGAAAATGGCTCTCATCAAGAAAGAAATTCAAAGGGCATTTCCAGCTGGCTCTCTGTTGTTTTAGATACAAGTGTTCAGGCCCATCTGCTCACGTACCTGAGTGGGAAAAATCAGGGATGAAAGCCAGAAGTGAATCACAGAGGAAATGGCGGGGCACTGGGTGAAGGTAAGCGGTATCAGGACTAGGTATATCCCAGTCCTGTCCCAACATCCCCACCACCTTGATTTTTTTTCTCTTGAGTTTCAAATTATTTTGCCTGTTTAGAAAAAAATTCCCCTATGCTTTATTAAGACGAGACTTCTCCCTTTGGGGAGAGCTGTTCCTGCTGCCTTCCACTGGCCAAAGCCCCTCACCCTACAGACTGGGTGCTCAGTAGGTGCCTGTGCAACTAAAGAATGAATAAATAACTCAGATAAAAGAGGGGTGGAACACTCCCAGGTCTCTCTCATGGTGAGAAGGAACTCTCCTTGCAAGCACAATAAGGCCAGCAACACAGCTTGTAAGGCTGTGTGCAACTGCTTTACAAGCCACTAAGTGGCCGCCTCCCAGACACTTCCTCCGAGGAAGGCTCCAGGAGGGGTCAGGTACAGATTGGTTGTGGGTGTACGACAGGAGACACCTTCCTGCATCTCCCGTGCTTAGTCACAGCCTGTGAAGCAAAGAGAACACAGGTGCAGAACTGTTCACGTCAGGAAGGGGTGCAGCTGGACTGTGCTACTGACTGCAAGGTCACCAAAACTATGCATCTTAGGAAAACCGAAGGGCACTGCTCTGTATCCACTGTAACTTGGGGCACCATCGTTTATTTTCCTGCTCAGTCACCACCAACAGCCTGGAATTACTTTAACCAAAATATAAATGCACTTCAGAGTTAAATACTATGAGTTATTTAAAGAGGCTGCTACTGAACTAAATAGAAGTGAATTGGACACGGAGAAGGTAAGAGGACCCAGCAGACCCCAAGTTCTAAAGGAAGTGACACTGTGGTCGCTAGAGACCTCTGGTCGCTGTGGGGTCTTGCAGCCAAGCAGATGAGGAGCGGGACGAAAGTGCAAACCCAGAGGCGCCACTCTGAAGTCAAGAGAACCCCAGGCCCACCGGTATTCACCGCCTGGCTTCCTTAAACAAACTGCTCCAAACTTGCAGAACATCAAAAGCCAGATGGGCTGCACTGAATGAATCCACAGGCAAGAAGCCAGATTCCCAGTTTGCTGTAGAAATAGGCCTCGACTTGATTCGAGTCTTCTCAGCTCTGACAAGCTGGAAGCTGGCACAGATCCCAAAATCCAAAATAAAATGGCATTTAATTGTGACTAGACTCTAAAAAAGATGTCATACTATCTCCTTAGCTTGACACACACTCAGCATCTAACCCAACGCAACTCTCCTCAAAAATCGGACCTTTTTCTCCCAGCAAGAATTGATCAATTATTTAAAATTTTAAGAGGAAAACGTTAATAGTCAAAGGAATAATACTGAATAAAAGCATTGATATTATATACTATAAAAACTGCCTAGTCATCCTTTAGATGGGCTGATGATTATTCTGCTTCCAGTGGTGTGACTCGTTATACCCAAAATTCAAAGGACCCATTCAGAGTTACATGTCCAGCATAAGAAAGGGACTCTAAGTCAATATGGACAATGAAGACTCACATGCAACACCCCCTCTTCACCCACTTGTTCATACACTGCTTTGAGCAAACACATGTTTAGTTGCCCAATAACTAATTATTCCCTGCAACAGCATAATGAGGTGAGGCAGAAAATTAAGAGGCAGGATCCCAGCACCAGACGACCTGGATTCAAAGCCACTTCTCAGCTACACATGGCTTTGGGTGAGTTAGTTAACTACTTTGGCCTCAGTTTCCGCACTGGTATCAAGAGAATAGGAACACTTCCCTCAGGTGGCTGCTCTGAAGGGTTAACAAGTGTGTGTCCAGCAGTTGGAACGGAGCTGGCACACTGAGCACGGTGGACAACGGCTGTCATAGACAGCGTCGTCAGGAAAGGAGGTTTCTAAATGAGAAATATCATGTAATATGAATGCAAAAAGTGCTACCGCTGCCCTTCACAGACTCACTCGACCACCCAATCACCTACTGCACCCTTTTCTAGAAGATACAAAATAGATCGGGACAAGGACCTTGTTGTGAGAGCACAGCTGAGCAACTGAAAAAGTGTCCAGGGTCATAAATGTTCAACAAACGCACAGAGGTGTGGAAGCAGGCGTATTCAACTTGGTAGGAGACAGGAAATCAAAGGACCAGGACACCTTAAAGTAGAAGGGTGATAGTAAACAAAATACCACACAACATCAGACAGTTTAAAAGGTGAAAGTGCTATGTTATAGTCTTTATTCAAAAGAAGTATTTCCATTTTTTTCTTTGGTATGAGAAAACTGAACTCTAGACAGGCACATGGTAGATTTTCAATTAATTTTTAATAACAGCTGACATTCACTACTGGTTCATTGTTCCAAGCACAGAGCCAGGCTCTCTGAACACAGCTCATCCTGACCACAATCTTTTTACTCTTTATTCGGTACTATTGTATTATTGTTCCTATCTGGGGGATGGGGCAACTGAGCAACACGGGGCAATCCTTGTGCCAAGTTACACAGCTCATAGGCAGATCACCTGGGACTGACTCACACGGGCGAATTCCCAAGTAGATGCTCTTCACAGGCTAATACACCCCTCTGTCCTCACTAAACTAAACTGCCTAACTTGGCCAGTATCATCTCATTCTGAAAAGCAGTGCACACTGATAATCCTCACGTTACAGAGGTAGCTGAAATCAATGAGCTAGCTAGCTATCCCACCGGAACTATTTGTTCTATCTGTGGAATTCGCCTTTTGTGCTATGGCCAGACGTGTGAAATAATGGAGCGTGTTTACAAGCGGACACGTCCCAGACATGCAGTGCCCTGCACTGAAGCAATGTCACTGTGGCTTGCTTACCACCCTCCATTTCAGCAAGCTATTGCAACTTTGCTTAGAGTTGCCATCTTTGAAGACTCAAGTTTCTCCTCCCCTGGGCTGCTTCCTTGGCCCTCACTCCAGGGAGACCACCTTTCTTTCTTCCTATGCACTCCCGGAACATGATGATGTCATGGAACCCTGATGTGGAATGTGCCCCCGTGTCCACCTGGGTTTCTCTCAGGTGAATGAATCAATGAACTCTCCCCCATCAATGGTCTCGATCTGTCATGCCTCCTAAAGCAAGAATGGGGCCAGGGAGTATCAAGTCAGGTAACAGGGATTCCTTCAGAGATCCTGAAACAGCCTTTCAAAGTAGGGATGACCCAACATTGAGTCTTTTCCCAAAAAGACTGCCCAAGGGCAATGGTTCTCCAAGTACAGTCTAGAGCAGCAGCAGCTGCATCCCTAGGAGCTTGCTAGAAATGTCAATTTCCCAGTCCTACCTTGGACCTCAGGAATCAGGACCTCTGGGGGCATCACCTGTGTAGGTGATTCTGGGGCCCTGAAGCTCAGGAGCCAGGGGTCTGGAAGGCAGATCTCTAGTAGTACGTACACTAGGTGAGCAGCCATCCACACAAATCTGGGCCGTGTCTTTCCCGCCCATGAATGCTTCCTAGATGGTAATGCTGGCTAATAGCGGACTGTCAAAGCAATGTCTGTCCCTGACTTTTCCATAGGAAGAGTGGAAGAAAGCCTTGATTAGGAATGGGGACCTGCAGTGTATATTGCTCTTCCTGTACCTGAGGTACCTAACTACAAAGTACCATGGGATTACAGAGGAAAGATTTAAAGAGATTACGTTTGATCTACATCATGAAGGAAGGGAAAGGACACATCTAGGAGAAACCTTGACTTTGGCTGCACGGTCCTTTACATCGATGATCTGTTTTCCCATGGGGAAGATTCAAAACCTAAGAGTTTGTTTTAGTCTAAAATGTGCCCAGAACACAGCTCTGGGGGTTAAGTGAAAAGGGACATTTCCTCACCTCTTCTGTGGTCAGACAAGTTTTGAGGTGGACAAGAACACGGCCTGCCTGGCTATATTCACTCATTAGGCAACTGTGATTCAGGCAAATGTTTCCAGGACATGGTAAGCCAGCCTAAGTGGTGAACACGAGCAAGGACTGAAATGCAGAAGCATCTTTCTCAGGTGGTGCAAGTACACTGTGGCACGGGTTCCTCAGCTATAAGGAGCAGCTGGAAGAGGTCACCTGAAAGACATGGGCTTTGAAAGTCAGAAATCCTATGATATGCTATAGGTAGGTGCCCTGCAGGGAACAACAGGCCAGTAGACAGACAGTAGCAAGCTGGCCCCAACACATACACCCGCCAAGCAAGCTGAGGCCTCAGACCCACCTATAATCCCTCAGTGCCCTCCAAATGCAATACACTGACCTTAGAGCCTCAAGAGTTTATGTAGTTCTCATACTTATTCTGGGGTGATACTGGAGTGGTCTGCATGAAAAGCACAGATTAATGCCTTAGTGGCAACAGGGACTTCACTAGTCAGTATTGGAAGAGCCATGCAAATAATGTAATTAAAATTGCATGCAACTGGATTTAAAAGGAGAAAATAAACTAGATTGTTTAATGGTTCTATATAGAATCTATTTATAGTCCCCCCAAAAAGGATGTTTTCCAACTGTGGCAGAA
Source organism: Xerus rutilus (assembly GCA_028644305.1). NCBI lineage: Eukaryota > Metazoa > Chordata > Mammalia > Rodentia > Sciuridae > Xerus > Xerus rutilus. Next base: position 138,043,046 of record CM053404.1, read on the forward strand.
CACCAGTGGCTCAGAATTGCGCACGTGCCCCCATGGAGTAGTGCACACGTGCCTTACAGAAGAGAAAGTGCAAACTATCAGTACTCACTACTGCCAATTCACTCTTGGTATTTTGTTTAAAGAATTACTCAAGACCGGAACAACTTGGCTTTTGTTTTTAATGGAGCTTTTTCCTAGTATTTCTTCAAATAATTATTTGAAATCAGCGAGTATGCACTCACCAGCCACAGAGTGCTCTGGCCTGGAATTGCATATTAGAATTTATACATGGAAAGGAAAATATCTGAATAGCTTAGAGTCACTGCTAACACTCTGCAGAAGCCACAGATCCAGGCTCCCCTGGCAGTCAGCCTGCAGGGAAACATGAGCACCTGCTCACCCACTTTCTCCCGTGGGCTGGACCCAGCATCCTCACGCATCATACTTGAAAAATATGTTCACAAGGCACAGCACAGAGCTGACTGTGGACGGCAGTTAGTAAACAAATGGCAGTGCTTTCCTGCATCATTTCTTTAATTACTTTAACCCTCTGCGAAATAGAAAGCTGGAGGCCAGGGCAATTCAGCCTCTTCTTTTGTCATTTGCCTGCCATAAATATGCACCAGTCTGCATCTGAAAAGCTGAAGGCAGCCGCAAGCTTGCTGGACATTTATCATGCTCTGTTCCCTGCTAACAAGCAAATACTTTAGTTGAATGGGCCATTAGCAATCATTGTCCAATGGAGAATGCAAGGTGCTAGGATGTGATCAGCTTGTAAATTAGGGGGTGTCCCTTCTCTTTGATGAATCTAGACAAATGAGATGGATCTTTTGATATAGATTACTGAATTAAGTTAGAAAGGAAGATAAAGTAAGTACCGAGTAGAGGAGATCTGTGCACAATCATTTAAAAATATTTTTAGTCTGTGAAAGCTACTTGGTAATAACTATAGTAATTCTCATAGTAACAAGAAAAGCAGGCAACAAATGCAATGTGTCGATAGCCCCACATATAAAGTCAAGTCAGCAGTCTGAGAATTAGGAACAAAGTTAACTGAATGGGTCTCAAGTAGAATATTTAGGATTTAAAGACAGTCTTCATCAGACACCCACAGAAGTCCAAAAGGCCTCATGCGGCTGTAAACAAACAGCCCTTTGTAAAAACACACCCAAGATCCACTCCACCAAGACAGACACTGGGGTGGCAGCCTGCGGTCTTTCCAGGGTCTCAGAGCTCCTGAAGAGATGCTGACACTTTTCTGTGATGCCAAATGGGAGGCCATAAAGCAAATATTTTCCTTCTGGCTCGACCCAACTGCGGATGTCACTCTGCATGTAACCCAATCATGGAATCCATGGTCCGTCTTGTTTAATGACTTAAGTGGCGAGTGTGGTGGCAAAGACAGAAGCCCAGCCCACTTGCCAGGCTGCTCAGGACAAAGGGCAAACATAGTCAAAAGTGCAAAGATTTTTGTTTTTACCTTAGAAGCTGGGCAACACTGTCATTTTTATAATCCTGTGATTTACACCACGGAGCACATCCCATCCAGCTCAAAGGTTACAATACAGATTTTGTAGATAGAGATCACAGTTTTTGACATCTGAGATGTATTAATTTGAATTAAAACTAAATCCTCGCTTTAAAAAATGCATTAGCTGTTTCTTTACCAGGGTACAGAGAAAAACTCACAGAAGCGCTGCTGGAAGGAAGAGGGGCAGCGGGCCATGTTTACAGTTTGCCTCTCTGAGAGATGGCCACAATCAAAAGGCCTCTGTTTTCTTTTCAGATAACCCCAGCCCTACCTATCCGCTCCGGTCTCTGTTGCAGCCCAGCGGGGCCCTGCCTGAAGCCCCAAAAGATGAAGGCGAGGACCGACCTCGAAGTGCAGTTAATCCTTCAGAATGGCTGGGCTGCCAGGCCAGGAGTTAAGAAGGAAAAGCTTCCAGGCCCTAACGACCACAGCGATCTGAAGTTTTAATCAGCCCCAATCTCAATCTATAAAAAAGGCAGTCAATGAAACCTACCTTTGCCATATTATCCTCCACCAATGAGCAAGAACTGAGCAGCTTTTCTTTGCAGCTCCAGCCACCCCAGACCACAAGCGGAGCTTTCATAGTTTGTAATCCCAGTTTCCAAGTCTGTGTGGCTCTCACATAATACCCAACAGCCCCGAGCAAGGGCCTGCGCTCTGCACCCTTTCAGAGACGTGTCATTTCTAACATCAAGCTCATCTATATGTTGCCATGGCTTCCCCTTTATCTGCCTTTACATCTCATGAACTGCATGGATTTACCACATTATTTTTATCTGAAAGACAGAAAATGGTGGTTTTATTGCCATACAATCAGATTACTGCTGCTAGTTTCTCTATGCCTTTTTACCATACTTCAATCAAAAGGGATCAGTTTCTTTATGCTCTGCCCTTGATTTACATTACATCTGTAAAGACCTAGTCTGGGTTGTAATCCCCTTATTAACTATGACCAGGGTTGATTTGCCTAAAAATAAAAGCAAATTGTGTCAGACCCTTTCACTTTGTTTTTGATTCGGAACTACAAAATGGATTACTAAAGAAATCTTCAGAGTTCACACGGCTGGGATAGTGCTGAATTTAAAATGAGAATTAAACAAGTTAAACAGGGGAGCCATGTCAACGGCTTCCATTTTCCATCATGGGAGAAGGGCTGAATTGCTTATGTCTTTGTATTCTTTGGCTTTATAGAGACAATGAAGCCACAGGAGTTTTTCCAAGCTGTTCGGAACATGTCCCATTTGCTATCCTCCCTTCTTTGCTGTTCTTATTTCTCCCCCAGCTCCATTCTCATGCCACCCTTGTAGGGAAGGGGGCCAGTTCCTCCCTGAAAGAGCTAATTCCTGACTAGAAGCTTATAGTTCTATGGGTCCTGCATATTTTAATCAAAATATTTTAAACAGTTGAACACTCCTCTTTAAGGCTCTACTCCACCACACAAAGGGTGAGCTCATAAGCAAATCTATGTAGATGTATAATAAGTGACCTGAAAAACAGGTTCTTTATGTCAGCAGGAAAGGACCACAGAGATTAGGCAAGACAGGAGGGCCATTTTAATCATCTTCCTACAAGAGCACTTCTTTTTGTCTAATTTGCAATTAAATGTTTTAAGAGAAAAAATTTCTATGAAATGGTCAAGAAAATCTTTCCTAAGAAATGTTTTTATTGGGGTCTACCATCTGTATTTCCTTCTCCCTGCCACTCCCAATCCTGTGACGCCACCGCAGTTATGTTGTTCCCCATTAGGTGGACCCACTATGAAACGTAGCTCCGAGTTAGGTGTCATAGGAAGTTCTGGAAGCGACCTGAAATATTCAGTGCAAGACAAGATGGCAAGGGTTTAGTTGCTCCCTTGATGATGTCCCTCTGAAGGCAGTTACCATGCTGATTAACCAGCCAGGGGATTTAGCTTAGTAAGTGCACAGACCGGAGGTTTTGGGGTAGTTAATATAAATATACAATTGCTCTTCAGCTGCTGACTCTACAGGAAAACCAAGCATTCCAACATGTACTTTTAGGTTGTCTCTGGGTGACGGCTAATTCACCTGTCCTCATACTTCAGCTCAGGGGTCAGAAGCGTTAAGGAATTTTAGCGTCATTTGCATTTCTTTGCATCAGTAGGACAAGTGTCAACAGCTATGCTTTGTGAAAGATTTAGAACCAAGTGCTTAACAAATCATCTTAACCTCCGGCTTCTATTTCTGAGGCTGGAAGCTGTAATTGTTGAGGTTAAGAAGTGCAGTCCCGAGACACATGATTCCCAAATAAATTCTCATTTAAAAGAAGGCTACTAACCATGTTGTAAGATATCGCTTTAGCTCTTTGTGCTCTGCCTGGCTCAGTTGTCCTGTGGAACAACGACAGTCCATTACCTACAGTTTATCATCCTGACAAAACGTGAGGAATGTGGAATGTGAAAGCACTCACAATTCCACCCCTGGTGCTTTGTGCTTTTTTCTCTCTATATTAAAACCGACAAGATTAACCCACACGCAAACTGTGGAGCATAGTTCAAGGGGCTATTCAATCAGTGCTGAATGTGCATTTGTTTACCTACAAAAATAAGAATTTCAGACACAATGGAAGGCAGGCTGGCGTATATATGTTATTGAATGGGCTGTTTAAACAGCACAATCCATTGTAGTTTATTTTATCAATCTGGCAGCTCTGTATTTATTCAGAGTCTGACTGGGGTGAGGCCCATGTATTATAGGTTATCTGGATATTATCCAGCTATTCTTTTGTATCAAGTCAATCAATATCAGGAATTCAGCATTTTGTAGGGGAAAAATTAATGAGAAAAGCAAATGCTTTATTAAGTATCTAGTTTGTGATGCACAGGGAATAGCAACTCTAGATATAAGAAATTAATGTTCAACTGAAATTTTCAACAGTGTAATTCATTCTAGAATACCATACCAGTATAGATTTGCTCACCCTGAAGTGAAATTGATTTTTAAAAAGAGCAACTATTTTATTTTAGCAAAAAGATCATGTTTGGAAAAAAGTTCCACTGAAATATTAATTTGAAATGGAAGCTAGGTTTTGCTGTTCTCCCCATTTAAAAAAAAAAAGTTGAAATGATCTAAATGTTACCATGTGAATAAACTAACAGGCAGCCACTAATGTTTCAGTACACAGAACTTCTTTTGATTATTGCAGAAACTCTAAGGATGGAAACACGGACAATGTTATTAAAGTGGTTATGGAGACTCTGAATTTGCAAAGGATTTTGTGGACCTGTATGCCAACAGCTGTTGAATGTTCCCTGGGTGTATCTCCTGCTAAAACACTGACCTCCAAATGAAACAAATCTAATTGCTGATGGTTGCTTCATTACAAATGAATTGTTTCACAATTTACGTACAGTGATGTGAAACTTGGATGCCTTTGATTACCTTCTGCAACATCATATTTACTGATGGAAACTTTTCCCTAGAAATAAAAATGCAATTTCTCCAAGTGAATCAAGTCCCTGGCACCAGGGTGGGTTTATACAGTCTCAAACTCAAGAATGACTCTTTCATATGGTCCCGCAGGAAGATATCTTTCTGATCTTTCAAGCCAGCATTCAGTTGCATACTTTCCAAAAGTAGATCCTTTCCAGAGACACCTTATCCAGTCCCCCAGGCAAGACATTATTCAGGGATTTAGAAAGAAATCTCACTTCGGAGAACTGGGAGCAATCACACCCACGCAGCAGCAGCAACAGCCTCAGCAGCTGCTGCGGCTGCTGCTCAGGGATGTGGCTTCTCCAAAACGCAGGCCCCTAGCAGGTCTCCCAATCTGTGGCCACAGCTCGGGAAACTTGACTTAATCCGCAGGCCGAGAAGTGAATATCAGTCACCTTCCTCTTCCAATATGTTAATAAAATATTGCTATTTCAACCTTGGGTGAAAATAATTGTTGTTTTCCCGCCGCCCAGTAGGCATTTCTAATCCTCCTCCCAGATATACACAAACTAGTGGCTAATAATAACACAAAGATACCGAGAGCTGACCGCTGAAGGGGGTAATGGAATTTTTTCAAGCCGATTTAAATATATTAAATGCGGATAGAAAGAAAGAAAGAAAGAAAAAGAATCAGCCCCCAAAGAGGGCCATGAGTGAAAGTGAAAAGTGGAGCGAAGCGGGCGGCCTGGGGGAGGGGCGCGGCCGACCCGCGAGCATTCGGCATGGAAGAGTGACCTCTGTAGGCGCAGAGCGAGCAGGGCCCGGCCGCGCCCGGACTCGGAGGCGCTACTGCGCGCAGGACCCAGCCAGGCGCCTTCCTGCACCACCTGGTCCTCACGATTCCGTCTCCCGCTAAAGATGCCACCGCCAGTACAGCAAATGCCATACCTCACATTTAAAAATTTAAAAATAAAACTATACAAGATCAGATTACATGGAAGGAGGCTGCATTAAGTAACTTTTAAATATGAGCAGTGTTTGAAAGTGCCATTGACCAGCAAGCAAGAAATTTCTGTTTAAACCTAGTTATAAATGTAATGTTTTGCCCATTTCGTGAGAGCATTTGTGGCTAATGTGTTGGCAATTCGAAATGCATCCTTTTAAAGAGAAAGGATGCAATTCTTTAGTAAAGATATAATTTCTAGATCAATCCCCTTTCTCTTTACCTCTAAGTCCAAGCACCACTTGTTTAACTTCAAATAGGCCATTGATTGTGCTTCTGATTTCAAATATTTCCTCCAGAAACTAGGCAATGTCTCCATACTTTCCTCAAGTTTCCCAGGGCTAAAATTCCAAGAGTCTATAAAACACTTTCTGGCTTTGATTCGAAATATATCCCGAGAATGAGGTAATACGCAGCACCAAATGCACAGATGACTGCGAGTATAGCCATATATATAAAGGATTGACTGCATTTTCTAAATTCTGAACATACCCTGATAGCTCAAACTGAAAGTTACTCTCCACAGGCCTGGTTTTCTCCAGGCTCTGCCGTTTGATAAAAGCAAGTCTGATCCAAAGGATCCTATTTCTACCCAGGGCCTCTAAAGGCGAAGGCTTCAGGAGAAGCGTCGACCGAGCAGGGCCCTAAGCTTTTGCAGAAGATGCAAAATTAAGCCGGCTATTGGGACCTCATAGAGTTCGAGGCCAAGGGTATATATAAACGAAGGGAGAAGCAGAGGGCCCTCTGGGAAGAAATCTAAGGCCCCTCTCCCAGGCGGAAAAGAGGGCTCGCTGCCTGAGTTCTCCTGCAAGCAAGAGAACTCCCCGCCGCACCCTCTGGCTGGTAGCGGGGCGCCAAGGCAAGCGGGCTTCTGGACGCTGCGGGCAGCTTGGCGACCCCATCTTCCCTCTCCAAGGCTGCGCTCCACTGCCCCAGACCCACAGGCCCCTTTGCCCGCCAGCCCGGGCCCGTGCCTCCTGCGCTCCTCGCAAGCGCAGCATCTCCGCCTGTCTCCGGAGCCCGCCAGTCGCAGCGCGTTGGTCTGCCCTGTTTGTGGACACTTCCTTCGTCCTCGAAAAGAAGTGAGAGTCAGGTATCGCCATCCGACACCTTCCTGGACGTGCCACCTGAGCCGCCGGGGCTTTTAGCACCCTGAAGCATTTAGGAGAGGAAAAGAGGGGGAATGCGCCTTTTGGAGATGGCGCTCGGGCTGAAAAGCACAGCTAGTCTCCACCTAGTGAAATGTGGCAGGGTGGGTGTGGGGAACAGGAGACCCGGGTTCCAGATACAGGCGCCTAGGCTCCGTGGGCCCACCCCTCCTCCCTCCAGGGCGGCGCAGCGGACCCCGGGACCGGAATCGAGGGGGATCGCGGACACCACTTACTTGGAGTTCGAGGAATTCCAATAGATAGGCTCTAAAACTATCGATCTGGAAATCACAGTTCTGCATAAAACCATCAAAACTCCCCAGCAGTACTTCCACACGGAGTCCCTCCTCACGGCCATGGCAGCCGCTCCCAGCTCCGCGCACTCCTGACGCGAAGGGACTGGACTCGGGGCGGGATCCCCAATCCTCCGGGGCAGACAAGGAGGGAAGACCACAAGCGCCCAGAGGCAGCTCCGGGGCGCGCCCAGCAGCTCCAACAGTAGCCCAGGCCAGGTGCGCTTGCCCTCCGAGGCCCTCAGGGCGCGGGGTGGGATCGCACGCGCGGGGCGCGGCGGCGCGCCGGGCTCGGGGTTCCGGGGCGCCGCGCCGGACGCAGCTCCGACGGCCGGCTCCCGTGCGGCTCCAGGGTGCCAGGCCAGCCGCTGCGGGCGGGCAGGCGGGCGGAGGGAGGCGAGAAGAGCGCTGGGCCGGGACAAAGGCCCGAAGCGGAGAGACGAGCCGGTGCGGGCCGGCGGGCGCAGCGTCCCGAGCGGGGCCGCCTCTGACTATAGATCCAGGGGAGCGGGCAGCAGCCCGAGCGCGCGGGCGCCGCGTCGGCGCGGTTCCATGTCCCGGAGCGCAGAGCGGAGAAGGGAGCCTCCGAGCGCCCAGGAGCCTCCTCAGTCCTCGCAGCTCCCGGCCCGCGGAGCAAGTAGGAGGGGTCTCGGTCTCTGCCGCGGGCGCCGGACGCGCGCGGGCCTTTGTGTACGGGGAGGGCGCCGGGACCGACTCTGCGCGCAGACACTCGCTCCGGCCGGCGCCACAGTCCCCGCCGAGGAGAGTCAGCGCGGCCCGCGCGCTGTCAGAGCGCTATAAGCACCGGGCCCCGCCCCGCAACGCGCAGCCCATTGGCCCGCCCTGCAGCAGCGGTGCGGTGATTGGGTAGTCGGCCCGTCTGTTCGCCACCTCCGCCCGACATTGGGCACCTCGAGGCGGGGCGCCAGCTGACAGGTGAGCCCCGCCCCCTGCCCCGAGCCGGGAGCTGCGGGCGGACCAGGACCGGGAGAAGTGGCCGGGTGTGTGCGCAGGGAGCCCCCCGAGGAGTGGGCCAGCCTCGCAGGCGTGGTGGACACATCGGAATGGGCATGGCCGAGGGGGAGGGGCCGATCCTGACGGGCCACCTGTCCCCGCGCGCGGCGCCCTCCGGCCTTCGTCGCTGCTCCCAGCCGCACGCCTTCATTGCCCGGCAAGTGTCCTAACTTCTGGAGGGCGAAGCCTTCACTTAGGCGCGGGCGTGTCCTTTTGGGTTTTACTTAAAACGAAACGTGTCCCTCTGTGTAGGGCTAACGCACCGCACACGCGCGCACCCAGTTCCCTGGCTCCCTTCGTGGCTTCTCACTTGATTTGGGGACTAAATAATCAAGTCGGGTCCGACCTAAGTCAACAGGGCCGAGAAATGCGAAACGATTCCGGGGAAGCGGCGCCGGAATTCGCAGCGGATAATTAGGGCGAGATGTCTGCGCCTCCCACTCTCTCCCGTGCACTTTCCTCGCGGGCGTCTCCCTTCCGCTCCTCGCTTCCCGGGAAAACAGCACCTCCTAGGCTCTGCCTGCAATTGTCACTACTACGGGACTTTCTCCTTAACTAGCCTCTGGGAGAAGATCTTGCTGCCCAAGGTTCCCGGGAAGTCAGCAGGTGATGCGGCCAGATTTCCGCGTGTGATGTAAAAAGTCAACGTCAGTGTCTCTTATTCAGCGTCTAAAATAGCAAAATGGAGAAGTGAAAGGAATCCTACTTTTCTTTGATGATCGGCTGAGAGCCCAAAGAACGGCTTTGCAAAGCGCCACATCAATGACTTCCACGGATCCACAGCGCCCACTAGCGCCCAGTTTTACTTCTCTGCATCTCGGGAGCACGCGTCGACCTACCCGGAACCAGTAGCTAGTCAAGTCAGACAGCCCAAAATAGGACCTTTTAAAATGCCCAGCAGCATGGAGAATAATACAAAAATAAGGCACAGATCAAATGTACGGTTCATAGTTTAACAAAAATTAAACAATAACATATGCTGTATACCCACATTTTTGTTTTTATATGCTGTCCCTGCCAGGATTTTTTCCAAGGAAGAAAATTTCCACTAAGCTACATTAAAAGATCTGTATGTTAAGACACCTTATTTAGTTGCTTTCTAAAAGTTTTTAAATTCACTCCATATAACAATCTCTGGGGATTTTCAGGGTGCCATGTGTTTTGAAACATTAACATGTTAATGTATACCTGGAATGTTAAGTTTCTAAACACTAGTTTAAGATCAAAAACACACCAAAACGTGCAGACTTTTAAGAGAGGAGAAAACGTTTTCATGTTAAATAAGACTTCCATTTAAGGAATTATATTTTTTAAAAACTCTCAACAATAGTATGATTTGAACTTACTGGCCCATTACCAGGAAAAACTAAAAAGAAAGGAAAGGGCAGGCACAATTATTCCAACTTCATTAAGGTGAGAAAGAACTCGTTTTTAATATGCTTTAATAAATAACTTAAGGAATTCATTTAAATCTAATATGATTAAATGATCTTTTAAAAGAACTCAGTACCTTTCACATTTAGCAAACTTAACCTGTGAAATTTTAAACTGTGACCTCCTAGCTCCTGCATATCCTTTCCCCAAGTAAACTAGAGGAAATAAAGGAAATTTGCAGTCTAAAAATAACCAAGTTTCCAAAAATACCATCTTGAGTAAATCAGCTATTCTCACATCCAAACTATTTTACTTGGGAAAAATGTAAAATGTAATTATTTCTTCCTTAGAAAAAATTCAGTGCATAGTAAACAACCCTATGCAAAGATTGGTACTGTATAACTTTTAAAAGTATGTGAACATTTAAAAACTTTCAGTAAATGTAGATTTTAGAGAATAAATGTAAAGCATCAACAATTGCAAACAACTCTGAGATGTAAAAAGTCCACTATGATTAGTTAGTAACTTTGGTAACTAAAAGCATAACCTCCAGCCACTTCTATTGTACATATATCAGGCCAGGCAAAACATCATCTTGTCATGTACAAAAAACCAAGGAGAAATTCTCAATTATGCCAAACCAAAAATTAATCACATCAGTTTATTCTCTTTGCATTTTTATTTCATTTTACAATCAAATTCTTGGATGTTTTTTGAAAATCTGTAATTTTACCAGGATGTACTTAACCCCACGTTAAAAGATCAGATTTTATTTCAACAGATGAAGTCATTTCTTTTTCCTGGAGTTTCAAAGTTTCAAGACTCAAACTAATGAAGACTTGGGAATTTCAAAAGACATGTCAATTTTAAGTTAATGTAAATCTGAATGTGTATAATGAAGCACATTATATTTATACCAAATATAAGGGTTGGTATATTTATACCAAATATAAAGGTTGGTAATTCCAGTTAAACAAAATGTACCTTACTAATCATGTTCCCGCTCTTGGAATTTAACCTCTTTAGAACATGATTGTTTCTTACATATTCCTTGTACAATATCCCATCATTTCTATGACACTTCTAAACACACATAGCTGCTATTAAAACAAAAGATTATCTAAATATTGCAGAAAAATCACTGAATTTGAGATATTAAGTGTCATGGTTTAAGCCACGAATATTCTATTTATGTAAACCTCTCCTGAAACTGCACCATTTCCTGGCATTGTGTATGTTGTTTATTTCATACAAGTCAATGTCACTTTTCAGAACTCTGGCAAATCACATTTTGCCCAGTTCTACTCCCAAAAAGAGGAAAAAATGAAATCCTTTCTTAAAAATCAACTTTGGCCAAGCTAGTGGTACATGCCTATAATTCCAGTGGCTCGGAGGCTGAGGGAGGATTGGGAGTTCAAAGCCAGCCTCAGCAAAAGTGAGATGCTAAACAATTCAGTGAGACCCTGTCTATAAATAAAACACAAAATAGGGCTGGGGATGTGGCTCAGTGGTCCAGTGCCCCTGAGTTCAATCACCAGTACCAAGAAGGAAAAAAAAAAAATCAAAAAACTTTGCCACAATTCCCCCTACTCCATTTATCTGCTTCTGAAATTCAGATTGCTAAAGCATCTCAAAATTATTGCCTACTTGGCAGGAAACACTGCATTAGTCTTCATTAGGAGAATAATTTTTCCCTCTGGCAAGTTTAGTAATCTCTCTCTGCTTCTCCTATGGAAGCAAAATACGCTGTTAGTGGAGACCTTCGTCTCTAGTACAACCTGTTTTCTTTTACAGCATTTTTACTTGAAAAATGGCATACTTGAAAGAATACAGAAATGGCTCCAACTAGCTTGGGCACCTACCATAAAACCTCATTTTATTTGCAAAATGAGAGGTTTGGAGGACCAGCCAACCTCCACTCACCACTCCAAACAGCATTAGTGTGGTGGAGACAATGGAGCAGACACCAGCTAGCTGTGCAGGGGCTCAGTTGTATTGGTTACTTCAGTATTTTATCTTCTACTTTATGGACTGATACAGACATACTCTACATGAAAACTCAAATGCTACTATTGTAAACATAGAAGGGACAATTACTGAGGAAAGTGAAGTGACATTGGAGCTTCTATTTTAGGTCCCAAACCCAGCTCCCCACCTGTTTCCCACTTTACAAAGCAATTTGATAGCGTTCAGAACCAACTGAAGTTACATATTCCTTATTATACTTATTAATCCATGTGAAAGCCCAGAAAATGCAGGAGCCATTCAAATGTATATAGTGATTAAGCTCATTTTATTTAAACTCTAGTAACTCATGTTTGGTAATCAAGTTTTAATAATCCTAGAAAATATACTACTGTATCACATATAACTTTGGGTGTGTGATAGTGAAATTGTTAGAACACTGCAGATATTACTCTTTTTTTTTTGGTACTAGAGATTGAACTCAGGGGCACTTGACCACTGAGCCACATCCCCAGCCCTATTTTGTGTTTTATGTAGACAGGGTCTCACTGAGTTGCTCAGCACCTTGCTGTTGCTGAGGCTGGCTTTGAACTTGCAATTCTCCTGTCTCAGATTCCCTAAGTGCTGGGATTACAAGCTTGCACCACCATGCCCAGCTTCAGATATTACTCTTTATTTGCTCTGAGAGTGAATGAACACACATACACACTCCCTCAACCCCGAAGTGCTCCCATATGCTCTGATCAATCAGAGGGTCAGAAAAATAGCAATTGTGAAGTACTTATTATAAATTCAATAATCAGGTATGAAAGGATGTATCACTAATTTGTGGGGCACTCTACTAGATGTAAAAACAAACTAACATTCTGATTTCCATTACTTTGTAATATTAAAGTTCCAAAGAAACACTTTGTAGGTTAACAGGATGGTTCACATATACCCTAGAGTTCTCTGTATTTGCCCTCCCCTTCTATTGTTCCCCAAATCATTTAAACTATAAATAGAGAATATATAAGGCAATGAAATCTAATCACCCTAAGTAAAGGCAAATATACTACTACAAAATGTACAGTGCAGTCACTGCACCACTGGATTCTCCATCATCATAGACAACTGGATTCTAAATGAGCACTTAAAAAAATAGCCAAGGATTCAAGACCATTGTTAAAGGGAAGTTCTAATCAACAGCCAGTGGAAGATAAGGGCCTACTGCTTGGGCCTTAACTGCCTATAGTTCTAAACTGAGGTCCTTCATCAGTACTCTTAGGTCCTTTCGATAACCAGTAACAGCTCTAGTGCTTACTTAAAGAGAGCTGACAGGTCTCTCTCAGAGGGGATGGGGAATTTCCAAAAATTAGATTGTCTATTTTGAGCATTTCTCAAAGCCAAAAATGCAAAACAGATAGATGGTAATAGGTATGAAGGAGCAGAAAATGGAGACACCTGAAACACAGTTATTAGTTAAACACCTAACAGTTAATAATTTGAGAAAATTTAGCTAAGCAACAAACTGAGAATCCTTAATATAAAATGAGGTGTTAGAAACAATAAGCAAAATTGACTAGCCAGGATTCTGTTTATCTTACTTCAGGAAATTATAAAGAAATTAAAAAAAAAAAATCACTCAAAATTCCTAAACTAAGGCTTTATCTAGGAAATGTGGCAATAAAAAATAATTTTTTAAAAAAACCAAGCAAACTATGGACATACCAACACCAAAAAATAGAGGACAGAGTCAGTTTAATTTGCTAACTCTTGAGAACCTGAGGTCATAAGTCAAACTACAGCCCCTTTCCCTATTTGAAGCATTAAAGAGTACTCACACCAAGCTAATTTAAAGGTTTAGTTTATACAATTGATAATTCTGCAAACTCCACAATATAAATGGCAATAACTACATGTTTTAAATACTGTAATAAAAATAAACAAAGTCATTGGTTAATTCTGTAATGCATTAAGAATTAATAACCTAAGAAAACAAATCGTGAATAAAGGCATATTTAATAAATTAGGAACATCTGAACTAATGGATTGGGAGAAAAATTTAACTTTTATAGTATGTACACAAAGGCAGTGGAAACAAATGAAGAAAACAAATTACTACATTATTGCAGCACAGAAAAGATTAGATGTATATTATTAACAATTACAGTCTCTTTCCTGTAGCCTGGCAAAAAACAGAAGTCAAGTTACCAAGCACAGTGACAATTTCATCTCTCATGTGAGTCTCCAACAGCAAGCAGATACTGCAATGTCATTAAACGACTTACTGTGATTTCACACCACATTGGCAGTAAGAAACTCAAAAAAGGATTAAAAGGCACGCATACGCTGATTTCAAATATTTTAAGTTCAGGCTACTCTCTTCAGATACAATGTTTAAAACACTAGTATAGCAAAAACAATTTTTAAATAAACATTTCCAAAAACTTGAATACACAACTTAGGAACAATGAATCTGCATCAAAAAAAGTTACAATAAAAAAAGTGTAAGAATCATAAAATAATCACAGCTAACTTATATTTAGAGATGAGAAAGATTTGTAGGTAAGCTATTTGTTAGGGGAAAAAAGTGAATGTTTGAGTAAAGGTATCATGTTTACTAAAAGTTCTCACTACAGTTCATGCCTACTTAAAATTCTATCTTTAGAGATATTTAAGCAGATTTTATTATTCCTTACTACAATTAGACTTGTTGAAGAGCTCAAAATGAAAGCAGTAGCATTTTTCTTAGCATGCAAACACTATAAAATAATCTACCATTTAGTCACCTCATTAACTTGTTTTCAAATTTTAAAGAATGATCAAACCCTCTTGAAAATATTGGGGAACGTATTCTCTACTGTGACATGTTTATGCATTGCAAGTAGCATTTTTATATCCATATCCTTTTCTTGAATACACATTTTAACACCAGTAGACTTAAACATATATAAGGATGAGGCAGATTCTAGTGTATAAAATGGAAGTCATCCCTAAGATTCCACATGCAAAACATAAAGCCAAAAGCCAAAAAAGGAAAAACAAAAACAAAAACAAAAAAAACCAAAAAAACCCACCAAACACAAACCTTATCAAAAGTTTAAAGGTGTTCATCCAAAAAAAACATGCAAGGATGATTTCACTACCTTAGCCTTTTTTGAATGTTCAAAGCTAAATCCTTTCTGATGGCCCCCTTTTGAAAATGATCTCATATTCCATAAATTTTTAGATGCATTTTTTCTAGTCTTTATTAAGTACAATTTGTGGTGACAATACTTGTTTCCTAAAACAGAGGCACAGGTTTAAGGAGTTAAATCTCCTTCTAGGTGTTTGTTAGTCTTCTTAAAGGTATTTGATGTCATAAATGCTCTATTGGCATAAAGTAGGTATTTGTAAAAATAGCCATTAAACTATTTCACAAGTATATTTAATGGACATATAAACCCTATACTAAAAATATAACAAGAGGAAGTACAGCATAGTTCTAAAACTTTTATACTGTTGACCATCAAAAAGTAAACCGCCCTCTTTTTAAGACTTAACAGAACTTTAAAAAAAATTGCTTAAACATATGAATTTAAGACTTTTACTTTATTCAGCAAAATCATTTATTTACACAATGGGGAATGCTGGTTTGATTTTGTCAATGAAATAAAAACAAATTGAACAGAGACAATACTGAACTGTATATATATATATATATTTTGTATCAGAGTCGACCAACTGTTTCCTTACCTGTATCGGGAACATCAAGAGCAACAGTATCACAAGGACACTGGTTTAACAATACACCACACAGGTCCAGTAATACCCTGGGAATTTTCCAATGCAATTACCAACTTTTTCTTTTTTTATAAAGATATAAAAAAACAAAAAGTCAGCAAAACCAGCATTATGATGTAATAAACAGAGTATAACCCTGAAGTCAGTGGGTCAGTAAAAACCTTATCAGATCATCTAGTTACAAAGCGATCTGCTCTTCTTCAGACCACAATACAGAATCCAAATAGGTGAAAAAATATCACTTTTTAGAAGACAGCAATGATCTGATAAGGATTTGACTTAATGAAAGTTAAGGGGGGAAAATAAAATAAAAGGGATTGCAGAGCATAGCCCCTATTAGAACAAGCTAACTTTCCAGATTTTCCAATTTAAAAAAAAAAAACAAAAATCAAAAACAAAACAAAAAAAAAAAACCACTTCAACATGAAGCTACCATACAAAGTTTTTCCATTTTTCTTTGTAAAAAGTTCAGAGTTTGCAATTTAATCCTGGGTTTTTAATGAGAAGGACAGTTTTGGCCTGGACTTCCCCTTGCCCAGGATAATTTTTTGTTCTTCTTTTTGTTGACGTTGTCGTTCTTGTTCTAGTTTCATCCTTTCCTCATGAATCTTTCTTTGTTCTTCAACAATTCTCAACTGTTCTTCAGCCTATAAGTAAAAAGAAAAATTAGAACTATAATCTCCATGCTTTTTATTAATATTTTGGCTATCAGGTGACAACCTGCAATCAGTACAAACATACAAGAGCATGTTTCTCAAAGCACACCTAATGTCACATCATAGGTGATAGAAGAAAAAGTGAAGAAGTAGAACTCTATTATGCCTACATTTTGGAAATAGAAATTTCTACAAATCATCTTTAGTATAGATTTTCTTTTACCTATCTTCTATCAACTATAAACCAAAGCCATCAATTTTAAGTCAAGGCAGTCTTACTCAAAAAATGTTACCTATTGATTACTAATTCATAATCAGAAAGGTATATAATAAATGATATGAAAAATCCCCACCGGGCTACACTGTATTGTTAATATGCAACCAAGAAATACCTGGAAAAAAAAATTAGGAAATTTTTTGACCAAGTGGACTAAAAATGCTATCTAATTTCAAATGGACACTGATTAAAGTAACTCCTGTGGTGCCTTCAATCTCAAGCAATTTCCTGCGTTCTTCTACAGGTTTCCTCTCTTTACCAAGAAAATTCAGGTCACTGTTGTGAACTTCTTAAGTCTTCCTTCCTATCTTCCACACCCATTTTCTCAACCTAATACATTACATTAGGCAATGATTAGGAGATAATTTTGGATGTCACAAATGGGGATGGTTACTGGCATGTGGAGAGCAGAAGTCATGAACAATACTAGATATCCTATAATGCAAAAGACAACCCCCCCCCCAAGGAAATTCTCAACACCAAGTGTTAACAGTGCCACCGAGAGTGCCTGTTTCTAACCCTGAATTTCAATCCATTATCAACATACTATCTCTATCCCTTTTTTCCTTGGATCCTGATCTTTGTAAAACATTCACTGGATCCTTTGAGCTCCCTCCAATTTTCATTGAGTCACTTTAAGTCTTTACTCCTATTTTCATTTTTCTATAAAAAACTATTTAAGGTGGCCAGTAACAATATATCTAGTGACCTTTATCTTTATTTGAATAAATTCTTCAGTTAAATATTTTTTAAATGTTCCCTCCCATGTATTCTCTAATACAAAACACCAGGTTCTCCACTGGATCATCCTTTTGTCTACACTGTTTTTTTTTTTTTAAAAGTAAAATACAATGTGACTAGACTGAAGGACTGTTGGCAGAGGAAGATGGAGTAATAGCTTCTGGTACGCAAAAATGCTAAAATTTTATCTGTGGGTAGCAAAACAAAAAAAAACACCTCCTAAATATGTAAGACAAAAAGGTTTAAGACAATGCAGGGAAGACTAAAAGGCAGAAGATAGATGGTTGAGCAAATCTACTGTAGTTAAGTTAGGTTAGAGAGAAATAAGCAAAGATCACGATGAAATGACAAGGCCCTGGTAACTGGGCCAGGTGGAAAATCCAAGGGAGATAGGACATGACCTTTTCTCTCTCAGATCTTTTTGCTAAGCTACAATTACAGAGGGTTGGTGGACACCCACCTGGGAGATCCAATGGTCCTTTCAAACCTCAACATGCTTGAAGATTTCGACTCTTCTATCTAATTTGCTGCCCAAATTCTTACAGATTTCATTTGCCTCATCCTTTCCCTGAAAACAACTAATCATTAAGTCTGCTAATGCTTCTTTTATATTCTCTCTGGTCTAGATAGTTTATTCTTACTTCTGTTGCCACCATACCAGTTTAGGGTCACACATCTCTTGCACACCTAAAACAGTATGCCTGTTTTCAGTGTGTCCTTTAATCCATCCTACAGATACTGCTACTAGACTTGCCTTTCTTTACCACTGCTCTCTTGCCCTCAAATTTCCAATGATTTTCCACCATCTACAGAATATAGCTTGTTTCTAAATCACCATGTTTCTATAAGCCTTAAACTTACACTAAAATTCTACTTGTACATTAGAATCCATTTCAAATCACTTCCTTAGAATTATATTTTCCATAATTGCAACAAAAATTATGTTTCTGTTCTTTAGCCAACTTATATGCCAATTACTTTATTCACAGTTTTAATAAACTATCACATATTTAGAGTAAAAACTGTGTACCAATGAATAAAAGTGGTGTTGCATGTGTTTAGGAAATCACTGCCAATATAAACACCCAAGCTCATTTTTCCCTGAAGACCTAACTCTGCCTTAGAAAAGCATATTAGAACCCTGAGGTGTGAGGGTGAAAGGACAAAAAGAACATGATTACTTCCACCCCTGAGATTAGAATTACAGAGATACCATCTTTTACCCTATTACACTGGCAGAAACGCAAAAGCATGAAAGTATGTGCTATCTTAATAAAATGTACTTTGATCCCTATCAATATTGTACCTTTTGTAATACTTTTATCCAATGATTTCATTTTCTGGAATTTGTAAGTATGCTTGCACATACGCAAAACTAATAATTTGGTAAGGTTATATACTGCAACTTATTTCATAAAAGGAAAAGACTAGGAAAAAATCCAAGTATTTACCAATTAAGCACTGACTAAATTATAGAAGATCTACAGAAAAGAATACTGTATATGTACTTTAAAAAAACACTTAAAAAAAGCCTCCATGTTCTGAAACAGAAGTTTCCAAAATATGCTGTTACAGGATAAAAGCAAAATGCCAAATACCATGCATATAGTGTACACTACTTTTGTGCAATAAGGGAAGAATAAAAATATTATATGTTTATCTCTGCCTGAACATGCACTTTAAGAATTCTAGAAAAATAAAATCCTAACTGGATATGCTTTTAGGAGATGGGGATAGGAACTAGGTAGACCAGGGAAAGGTAGGGAGACTTTACTGTATATTTTTCTTTAAAAGAGGAGGACATGTGACCCATGTGATTATATTACCTAATCAAAAAATTGAAACAAAAATTATGAAGTAAAGCAATTTCATAGACAAATTATACTGCACTGAAATTACCTTTACATCACAAAGAATCAAGTCTCATTTTCATTTAGATCTACAAACGTAAAAGATATAAGTATGACTGTATGTAGAAGACAGCTGTAAATTTCTCTGGAACCACATATCTCAATAAAAGTTAATTTCCAGTGCTCAGAATACAGCACCAATTAGAAGTACTTAGTAATGCAATAATTAAACAATAAATCAAGCAGGCAAATATGCTGCCTTTTCACACAAATATCTGTATTTTATTCTATTTCAGCTTTATACTCTTCAACAGAGTCCTCAACAAACAGAGAGCAAAAGACACCTCTTGTTCTAACATAGTGGTCTTCCAATAATTAAAAAGTTTTTCTTGGCTGGGTGTGGTGGCACATGCTTATAATCCCAGTGGCTTATTAGGAGGCTGGGGCAGGAGGATCTCGAGTTCCAAGTTAGTTTCAGCAACCTGGTGAGAGACTATCTCAAAATAACAACAACAACAACAAAGGGCGGAGAATGTGGTAAGTGGTTAAGCACCACTGGGTTTGATTCCCAGTACCTCCCCCACAAAGTGTTTTTCTGTCCATCCACTGGTAAGTCTAGTACCCCTGCATCTTACTTGTAGGTATTTTTCTAAATCTCAGCCTCCCTTTTATTAACTTCTTCCATCCCCACTCAATCAACCTAGTACTGTTTTTCTCCCTTCTTCTTTTGTTTCACATTTATACAGAAGAAAGGCATGTCTGCTTGGGGGTAAGGAACAGTACAAAACTTACAAGGATAAAGTGCTGAACATCCTGGAGGCCAAGGAGAAAGTTAAGGCTTACAACACTGGAGCCATTACATTAGGACAGGTTTTTCTGGCCATCACACCTGGGACTCTGAAACCCACCTCAAGAGTGACTGCTGAGGAGGAGCACACAGAAGCACAATGTACTGTTAGGTTATAGGTAGGGGCCCTCTTACGCTCCCAGTATCCTGTGCCTCATCTTCACTCAGAAAGTCTAATGACATTATAGAATCCACTCCCAGCCTTCACTTACGCTGCCTGTAAACTTACTTAAGGAGTTGCCGCAGCAACAGTCCCTGTACTCAGTAAGGATACTGAAAACCGCTTGCTACTTGATATATGCAGACATGACATCTTATAAAATGTAAAAAATCCGAAGATAGAGATATCTGGTATCAGGAGTAGTTGTAGAAATGATGCAGAAAAGAAAAAAAATAAAGGTAAAAACCAGCGCAATTAGGAACCACGCCACTAGTAAGAAATATGAACTTTGGGTATTTTAAACCTTCCAGAACACATATCCTGATCCACTCTGCCACTTGTAAATTTAATTACTTGATTCATCATCTCCTCTATAAATTTTTATCTCACTTTAAATAAGCAATGAGTAAAAAAACATTTCTGCATTAATAAAAATTTTTAAAAGTTTTTCACTTACAAGTTTAAAAAAGTATCATAGAAGGATGGACCCAAGTTCCGCTCCCTTCTTGTGACAACTGAGTAATGCTGAGGTTATCTCCTTACAGTATACAATATTCCCAATCTATCCTTATGTGATATCATTAGCTCCCACACAAAGAGAATTCATGCCACCAGACACTCCCTTCTCAATCTATTTTAATTCTTGTTACCTTTCTAACTTTAAACCACTTTTGAAACATCAAACTTGGGTATCTCCTGAGATGCCATATTAACTAAAGCGAAGACAACTGCTTCAAAAGGTAAAAGACCAATAACTGAGCTAGGTAGAAATATTAGGAACAAACATTCCTGCCTTAGACCTGCAAAGACAATGCTCTATGATACCACCAACATAAATATGGTAACTTCAGAATCTCTTTTATCCTTCATATTCCAAAGGTTCAAACAAAGCCTGTACTTTCTGGATTTGGCTCTTTGAATTTTCTGTCCCGTAGGATCTCTTCTCCTTGGAATTAGATTTTTTTTATCTTGGTCGCTCATCCCATTTTGTATGCTTGTTTTCCTTAAATGCCTGATGATCCCTGGAGTTAGTTCTTATGGAGGATTACATCAGGAGAATCTTTCATGGTACTGCAACAGGCTTTCTTACCCTCTTGCTCCCTGTACATACTCCCATCACTTGCCCAGTTTATCAATTCTCTCTTTACAGTTTCTAAGAACTGCTACTTTATGAATACAAGATCTCATCTTCTCACTAGTTTTCAATGGCTTCTTGTTTCTAGTCTGTCTTTCAAGCCATCCTACACAATAATATCTAGATATATTTTAAATTGCTATCCCCAAATATATAAGATATTTTTCTTTTTTTTTTGGTACCAGGGATTGAACACAGGAATGCTTAACCACTGAGCAATATCCTCAGCCCTTTTTTATATTTTATTTTGAGACAGGGTCTAACTAAGTTGCTTAAGGCCTCACCAAATTGCTGAGGCTGCCTCAGCCTCCCAAACTGCTGGGTTTATAGCTGTGGACCACCACATCCGGCTACATTAAGATCTTAAATCAGCTTTTTAAAATTTTAATAACCAAGGAAGAAGCTTATCGTCCTGACCGAAAACCTTCATTTCAAACTAGATTAAAATATTTGACACATTTGGTGCCATATTTTTCCATCTCTTAAATGTATATTATTAGCATATAATAATATAATATTATTAGCTCTCTTCTGAACTGTGCCATTTCAACTTTCATATGTTCATTCTACTATAAAATGTCCTGTTCTCCAAACAGTGTTAATCATGTGGCTGCTGTATTTAAATTAAAAAAACAAAACAAAAAAAAAAACCCCCAAAACAAAAAACACCACAAACTGAATAGTTTGCAACAGAAATGTACTATGGAGGTAGTAAAGTCCAATAGCAGTATCCCCAAAGCAAAAAATCAAGCTGTTAGCAGGGATACTTTTCCTCCAAAGGCTTTAGTAGTGGAGAATCTACCCCTGCCCCTTCCAGCTTCTGATGGAGACCAGGATTTCCTGAACTGTGGACACATCACTCCAATCATCAAGGCCAATATATTCAAATCTCTTTGTTCATCTTCCCATCAACCTTCCCTGTATGTGTGGGCTTTCTTGGGAGTCTGACAGCTTTCCTTCATTATGTCCTTTCTGCCCCTTTCAATCCAGAGCTGGCAGTGCTTCTACTAATAACATTTTCACAAATCTTGTGGGTTTTAGTTCATTTACAGCTGCTGTAACAAAATACCACAGACTAGGTAAATTATAACAAACTGGAATTTATATCTTACAGTTCTAGAGGCCAAAGGAGTCCAACATCTAGCATCTGATGAAAGCCTTCTTGCTGCATCATAACAGTGAAAGCTATCATGTGACAAGAGAGCATTCCGGCAAGAGAGGGAAGACCAAGAGATCAAACCTGCAAGTTAAATCTTTTATAATCATCATTAATCCATTCACGACAGTGGAGTCCTCGTGACCTTAACATCTCTTCAAGTTCCCACCTCCCAATATAATGGCAATTAAATGTCAAAATGCATTATGGAGGAGATGTCCAAACCACAGCAGTCTTCAACATAGATCACAGAGTAGACAAGAGGGACCTGGATAATCTCATCCATCCCTGGTTTTTACTGAGATGGCAGAGGGATCTAAGTCACATGCATCGTCTCTTCAGCAACAGCAAAACTTTGTCCATCCAAACCTATGGCTTTCTTTCCAGAGCAAATTTTACCAGTGAACACCTTTTGTAATCTAGACAGACTGAGATTTTCCCCAAATACCAAGTGCTGATTCCTTTCAAACTTAGTTCATTCTTTGACCTCCTCTTGCTATTTTACTATGAACAGCAAGAAGCCAGGCTACACTTTCAACACTTAGAACTCTTCTTATAAATTCTGCCTTCTGTACAATTGCAAGATATAATACAGCCAGGTTTTTTCTATCACAAAAAGGAACTCTTTTCCTTCAGTTTCCAATAACATGTTCTTGACTAGCTTTTAGCCAGAGCATCTTTAAAACTCATAGTTCTAAAGCCAATAGTCTTTTTTTTAAATATTTATTTTTTTAGTTGTAAGTACACAGAATATCTTTATTTTATTTTTATGTGGTGCTGAGGATCGAACATAGTGCCTCATGCGTGCTAGGCGGGCATGCTACCACTGCGCCATAACCCCACCCCAAGCCAATAGTCTTTTTAAAGCAATGTATCCATTTTTCATCACATGTCTCAAAATCCTTCCAGCTTCTACCCAATTCCAAAACCACATGCACATTTTTAGCTCAAAACAACAGAAATATATGTTAGAGGCCAGAGTATCACTAGTCTGAAATCAAAGTGTCAGCAAGGCCACGCCTCCTCTGAAGGCCTGAGCCCAAATTGACTCTTCCAACTTCTGGTGGCTCCCAGGACTCCTTGACTCCACATCATACTAATCTTTAAATCTCTCTCTGCTTTGTCTTTACTTCAGCTTCTGTTGTCTGGTTTGTATGGTAAAAATACCCTCTCTCTCTTAAAAAGGACACATGCAGGGCTGGGGTTATGGCGCAGTGGTAGCGTGCTCGCCTAGCACGTGGGAGGCACTGGGTTCGATCCTCAGCACCACATAAAAATAAAATAAAGCTATTGTGTCCACCTACAACTAAAAAATAAATATTTAAAATTAAAAAAAAAAAAAAAAAAAAGGACACATGCATTTCAGGCTCACCAAATAATCCAGGATAAACTCCCCATCTCAAGATACTCTCCCATCTTCAAAGAGTTTCCCTATATACTTTTCTTGGTCAAACAAGGTAACATTTCATAGATTTCAGGAATTAGAACATAAGTGTCTTTCTTTGGAGAAGAGGGCCTTTTTCAGCCTACTTACACCAACACATTAAAAAGTTTTTGCTCACATTTTTTTCTAGGAACTCTTTACAGAGCTCTCTCTTAATTGTAAAGTGAACTCTAAATTTAAAAACATGGATATATCCACTTTCAAACATCTCTCAAATAGTTGTTCTAAGTGATGTATCCCAAGGGAAGAGGTGAGGAGAAAACTAACTCAATATTAAAGATACCTATAAATCAAGAACTTAATAGTTTTCACATACTTTAAAACTTCCAAGAATGCCCATCTAGTCAGAATTAACCTGTCCTCCTTATAAGCATGCGATTCATAATTTAACTGAACCTGCCAGTCTGATTCTTAGCTCAGGTGTTCACATGTAGATCAATTAACCAGGTCGCACTCATTCCTATTTCACTGCCACCCCCACCAAGGACCGGGTTGAGGGCTGTTTTTCCTATCAATACAATCTCCTGCAAGAACACTATTCCACAGCAACACCTAACACATTTTAAAAAGCCTGCTGCTTCTCTTTCCAAGTAAGAAAGATTGATATACATTTCTGGTTATTCCCAGGCATATCATAAAAATAAAAACTGTGGAGACTTCCAAAAATTTTAAGTGCTACTTAAAAAAAAAAAAATCTTTACTGTATTAGCAATAACTTCCAGTATTTGAAGATAGCTGTGCGTTACTGAAATCAAACCAAGTCACATTTAGATGAGTTATTTGATTTTGCAAATCAAGTATGTGTATCACTTAAAACATTTTTGTTTTATGGAGAGAGAAATCAAGTACCTTATTAGAGAATTTGGAACTGAAATGAGTACAAAATTACCCATGACTAGAGCACTTAATATTGATTTTCATGAGTGGGTAAGCTTAAACACATTTTATCAGAAGAGTCTAATGAAAAGCTGGTCAAAAGTTAACTTTCCTGATTTTGTATGATCATAAAAGTGATACAGATTACTTATAAAACATGCAAAAACTGATAAAGCTAAACTGAAAACTACCGATTAGACATAACTTCATTGCACTCTAGCATATATATTTCTGTGTCTTAAAATGTACAAATATACTTTCTTCAAAATAATAGAATATTATATACTAAGATTTCTATTTGGCTATTTCCTATTTCCCCTGTATTATCAAATATTTTTTAATTACAGAATGATTCACTGATTATGATTTCTTTAATAACCTGGACAATAATTTACTATTTTAAATAACCTGAATTTTATTTTTGTGTGACTTAATTTTATAAATTGTAACTTATTTTGTGCATCAATTTATTTTTATGATTCATTTTCACATTCTTAGATGAATTTAAGGTTTTTGACATTTACTGATTTACTGTTAAGTATTTTGGGAAGTTGTTATTTCCATTTAAATTCCCAGGATCATCACATAAAGGGTATGATTATCCTTACACTATGTCCTTAACAACACAGGATACTGCCAAAGCTTTTCCACAAGATTTTCCAATTTGGGATTTGCTATTAGAGAAAAACAAAGAGAAAGGCATTCCTTTTCTTCCCTATTTTCAGAAATTTTGTAGCCATTTTCTATCATACTTGTATAATCTCTTTAATGTTTGTCAATTATTGTGAGCTTTAATTAGAAAGTTGGTCGTCTTTACCCTTTTGTAAGGTATCATTGCTATTGTTTTCGCTGTTAGGTTTTAAAAAAATCTCCTAGCTCTCCCAGAGTATTTTCTTATCTGTTTTTTCTCTAATCTGCTTCTAAAAATCCTACTCAACGTTGTTTTAACATACACATGTACTTCAGATTGGTTTACTACTACTTACACCACTGTTACTCCTTTTCCCACTATCCCAAGAGATTCCATGTTGCCTGCTCCTCTTTGTCCTATTATTTCTGCTCAAAAGGCCTATGCCTTGCTTCATTTCCTCCTGCTTCTGATTTATTCCATCCAGGCCCAGAACAAGGGGTACCTTCTCTAGAAAAGTTTCTCAGGTCTCCCACCATGACAAGTAGATCAATTATCTCACATCACTGACAGCACCTACCAAATATTTCCACATTATTTAGTTAACTTTTCTTGGAGTTGGCCTTGTCTCCACAATAAATATATTAAATTACTTAAAAGAAACTAATGCTTTTTAACCAAAATGCTTCTTGAAACACATTTCAGTGAACAACTCCAGAGGCCACAATTCCTCTCCTCTTATTTTCTAGAGGCCAGAACGTTTCCTATCTTCTTGCTTTACACGGCACACACAACAAACTGCTCACATTTTTTGTATACTCATGAAGTCATGAAGCAAGTGCAAATGTTGGTTTGATCAGATGAACTGCCACTACTGATACACCCAGGAAAGTCCTATGGTATCTGTAACATGCTATTACATCCCATTCCTTTCACAAACACCACGTTACTTTGATGGGATTCTCAATGAATTTTACATTATATTTCCTAAAAAAAAAAAAAAAAAAAAAAACATGTATAAAGATTAAAGCACAGTGCTCAAAACTGAGTTTCCCTCAAGGAGGGAAAAACCCAATAAAAATCAAAGAAACCTCCATGTGTTCCATGCCATCATCTACAAAGCAATAATTTTATACAAAGGACATCATACTTTCCCTGCCAACATAACTACCAATAGAACCAAATAAAAAACTGTTGCAACATCAACAGTTTCCTATGCTTCTAACTTACCACTGCAAGCAAATGTGTTAAATATGTCTAAAGTCTTACCAACTTTTCTAAAATTCAAACCTCCTTCTCCCATGGTATCTTTTCACAGCATTTATTTTTTTGGTACTGGAGACTGAACTCAGGGGCACTTGACCACTGAGCAACATCCCCAGCCCTATTTTGTGTTTTATGTAGAGACAGGGTCTCACTGATTTGCTTAGCACCTCGCCGTTGCTGCTGAGGCTGGCTTTGAACTCACAATTCTCAGCAACCCTAAGTGCTGGGATTACATTTTCACAGCATTTTGCTGACAAAATGTCCTCAGAATAATATTGCTCCCTACAGCCAACCAGCTCAAACCTAAATCTATGCACTCTAGAACAATGTTAGTGCTAAGTGGCCCACAGTCCAACAACAGCCTACAATCCATAAATAGAGACCAACAGTATTTTAGAGGCCTTTCATCTTTCTAGTAATTCACCTAACTGTATTTTTCAAAAGTAGCTGTCTTAGACAAAATGGGATTAAAAACACAAAACTAGCCATCGATTACCACTTGAAAAGTACTCCTCTACAATATAGTTACCCATCTGTTCCCAGTAATAATACACAAAAGGTAGTATTTTTATGCTTCATGTGAGTAAACAAGGGGAGCTGCTAAAAGGACAAAAGAGGCCAAGCTGTCCCTAGCCACCCCAGGGTCAGAAGGAATCAAGATCTTGGCATATCACACCTAAGTGAGGAATTTCTGTGTCATCCACTAACCAAACCTACCACAGCTCTCCCATCTCTTCAATATATCCTATGAAAAATTCTAGTTCCAATTGCTTGGTAACTTTGCTTCAATTTTCTAAAGATTAATCATATTTTTCTTCTCTTTTATCATGTCCATGCCTCCCAAAGCAGACTTATTTACTCTTTGAAGTCAACACTTTCAAACTCAAGCTCTACCAGGGTCCACCACGCCCGCCTGTAATCCTAGCTGCTCAGGAGGCTGAGGCAGGAGGATTGTGACTTCAAAGCCAGCCTAAGCAACTAAGCAAGGCCCTAAGAAACTCAGAGACCTTGTCTCAAAATCTGAAGAAATAAAAAGGGGTGGAATGTGTCTCAGTGGTCCTGAGTTCAATCCCTGGTACCAAAAACAAAACAAAACTCAAACTCTCTCTTACTTCCTCCTGCTCAGGGAGATTCTCTCCTTATATGGAATCACTTAAGAAGCATTATCACATACTTATCTGTAAGAATGATAAATTTTATAATGATTCATACATTTCACATTCATATCTTATTCTTCTAAGCAGACTGGGAAGTATTTCATTAGGAAAGCAGGATTAAGGCCTTCCAATACAGATTTCATTATGGCCTTCAAAATAAGCAAGACAGAGGTAACTGTCAATATCCTATAACATGCTGAGTCACCCAGCTTATTTCCAGTATCATCTTTATGTGTGGCACACTATTTTTTTTAAAGTCATGCTTTAGAAACAACTGTCCCATGTTAACTTTTCAGACCCTTGTGAATCATAGGATAATACATTAAAGTCCTCCTTCACGCTACTCTAAATGGGCTCCACTGTTAGACTCTCTTGAGATCTTTTATTGTGAACTTGTCAACATAGTCACAGATTTTTTTTTTTTTTTAAATAAGCTGGGAACAGTGGCACATTCCTGTAATCCTAGCTACTCGACAGAAATTCAAGTTTAGGGCCAGCCTGAGCAACTAAGCAAGACTCTATTCTCATAAATTAAATTAAAAAAAAAAAAAAAATGTCTGGGGATGTTAGTGGTTGAGTGCCCCTGGGCTCAAACTACACACGTAAAAAGAAGGAATGAAGCTTACAGACTAGCTATGCCTCCTCACCTCCAGTCAATACTACTACTCAGCAACAAGTATCTTTCTTTAACCATATTATTCTCAATACATTTCTAACTTTACAAACTTTTCTATATTTCTCCCCAAAACCAAGAGTTCCTCCTGCGTCATATCTTTATTCCTGGGCATTAAATCACCACCACTAATGACCTCCCTCCTCCACTATTTTAGGTAAATTTCCTTCAATCTCCTATTTATCTTCTAACTTTGAAGTGGTCTTCTTGTACACACCACCTTCATGGGGAGAAAAAGCCTTTCCTCCAAGTACCTATCTCCCTTTGTGTTTTGGAATACTCACAGTCATAGTCCTTGAATCCGAGCTTTCTTCTTTCTCAGATTAAGGCTATTTTAACAAAACATTCACTCTTGGGGCTGAGGCTATGGCTCAGCGGTTGAGCGCTTGCCTCGCATACGTGAGGCACTGGGTTCAATCCTCAGCACCACATAAAATAAATATATTGTTTTCATCTACAACAAAACAAAATATTTATAAAAAAAAAACAACAAAAAAAATTCACTCTTTAAAGGAAAAACCCTTAAGACACCAAAATCTTCATTCAACTTTAAAAATGCTGGTAAGGATTAAAAAAAAAAATAATACAGAAATACTTAAAAAAAAAGTTGGAAGTAAAATACAAGTGATACAGTTTCTTCCTTTTAAAATATTTGCTCGTTTTTGGGGCTGGGATTATAGCTCAGCAGTAGAGCGCTTGCCTCACATGCGTGAGGCCTTGGGTTCGATCCTCAGCACCACATACAAAGCAATAAAATAAAGACATTGTATCCATCAACAACTAAAAAAATAAAAAAATAAAAAAATAAATATTTGCTCGTTTTTATATTGGTTTATTATAATTTTAAAATTGTTCTTTACCACCTTTACATCTCTCATTATTGTAATTAAGTCTCTGTATTTGTGGTTAGATTATCAATGAGGAATAGGAAAGAGCATTTTATTATATTGGCATACTTGCTCAAAAATATACTCTATTCTGCCTAGTGATTGAAAACTGGGCCAGTAGCCCAAAGCAAAATGCTAAACATCATTTGGTTTAAATAACTCAAGATTTTGGTGGTAATTTTTTAGGCACAGAGGAAATGTGAATGGGCTTAGGAAAGGAAAAAACTGGAGAGCAGTGAAAGAAGAACTTCCTCATGCAACCTGTTTTAAACCACTGAAAATTCTTGAATTCTGTCCAGACTAAGAATCTAGTCAACTATCCACACCCCACCTTAAACTTAAAGCATCAGAGTAGCTCTGAGAATCCCCCCAAATCAGTAAATTTATAAAAAGCATGAAATCATTCCACAAAATTGGTTGAAAAGAAAAAGCAAATGCAAGACACTGCTCACACATGCTTCCTACTCACCAGTTTGGCTTGTGCTTCTGCAATTTTTCGGTTATTCTCTTCTAGTATTCGCTCCAGCTCCTCACGTTTTGCACGTTCTTCCTCCTAAAGGGGAGGACATGTTAAGATATTAGAAAGATAAAGTGTTTATTTTTATTGATAAATATTTACTAATCTTCCTCTGAACTTTTTTGATCTGACTTACAGGGTAGCTTTATAGCTACCTTCTGTCTGACAAATGATAAACTGTGCAGCCACTAAAATTGGTTTCTAGCACTAGATTTAAATCATCCCTCCCAGTCCAAACAGCAACCGACTAAACCCTCCCTAATGATAGTTTCCTGGCAATTATTACTAATATTTTAATATCACACAAATCAACAAGGACAACTACAAAACTGGATAGTATTTACCAAATTAAAAAATAATATATAAAATATAAATAAAGTGAATATTTGTCTCACCAATTATGTATACCTACGTATTCTTTACCTATACTCCTTTAATCAGCATTAAAAGTTGAATATTTACTGTCTTGTCCAGTGTCCTGCAGAGTGTGCTCCTCGGCTGCCATACGCGCCAGCTTCCTCTTTAAAATGATTTGTACTGTTAGCTTGGCAATACCTGCATCAGCAGCTCAACCATTTATAAAGAAACAACATACAAGGTAGGCTGAGCTGAGGAATGCAGATGTTTATGGTAAGAAGGAACAAAAAAATGTAATTCATCATTCCTAAGGCAAACAATTAATAAGAAAAATACATTTACTGTTAGTGAAAAATACAAATGGTAATCCATACTTCATGGAACTAAGGGCTTCTTCCATGGGGAAAATGGACTTAACATTCAGATGTTGACAATTTCTAAAGGCAGCTTATATTGTCATCTACAGTCTGAACTGAAATTCAGGAATCCAGGGGATGCATGGTTAGGAAATAAAATTCTGCAATTTATTTTTGCTTGGAGAATTTAATGAAATTTTATAATGCAAACTATATGAAGACTGCTTGATGGTTTGGGCAGTGTTCAGATCACAGCAAACATATTCAAATGATTTTAATATTTGGAAAGACTGTCAGAGGGTTGTGTCCGTGTAAAAAAAAAAATTGTTAATATGAAATAAAAAGCAAATGAAGAGAAAAAAATCTTTACTATGATTAATAACTCGCTACAAGACAGCACGATTACTCCAAAATATCATTATTAAAAGCACTGGTATCAATGCAAATTTCACACATTCAATTTTATAGTCTGTGAAATCCAGTATAATATTAGACTCATACATCTAAAGACAAGACAAGAGATAATGCATGTTATAAGCTAAGCTTACTGGAAAGCAAAGAGATTTAATACTATGGCAACTTGTCCACAACAATGCCCACATAAAAAATGACAATCAGCCATATATTTTAAGTCAAGTATTTTCAGTTCAAGAAAATATGACTACAGGATTTCCTATATTACACCAATGGGATTCACGTTTGTTACACTGTTTTGATGGGTGACACTCAGTGCTGTGAAGTAATTTACCCTGAGTGTCCCAGTGACTTTCACCAAGTTTTAGAATCCTGGAGTAATCAGTGCAAACAAGCCATAAAGCTTCAGTAGCAAATTACTGTCTCACAGAAAGACATTTTCAACTTCTGCTCCAGCTGCTGATAAAACAAATCATGTGTTTAGCTTGACTCCAGACAAGGACAACCTGTTCCTTCATAACTCTCTAGAGAAAAAAAGGAGTTGTTAGTAGATACTAAAAAAGTGGATGAAATATTCTGGACATTTTTCCTAAAAAGATTCCTTGAAACACATTAGGAAAATGGAGGGCCTTATGATCAGAATGCTAGAATTAGTCCATTGTGCTGAAGCAGGATTTGGGGAGGGAGAGGGATAAAAGAAGGGAAAAAGAAGAGTGAGAAAACCTATTTATCAAAAGCAGGTGCTGTCACTCAATGTTAGGCCCTGCTCTTTTTAATCTGACTGAAGGCAAAAAGCCTCTCACAGTCTAGGTAATAGAGTGATAAACAGAAAAGAATATACAACCACAGGTGGCTTTTTAACCTTTTCCCTTTACCACTTCCTGTCTCCCCCCACCCGCCCAAAAAGAATGTAAGTCCTGCAGCCATGGCAAAAGTTTCAAACACTTCTCAAATATATAAGCCAGTTCCATTAAATCAAAAAGTATCCTTGAATAAGTTTTATGAAAGTAACTTTGAAGTATCAGTCAGCACTTCTGAATAGGCTAAAAAATTAACTTTCCAGCAATATAAGTTTAGATGAGAAAGGAATTAGATAGTCTGTATTCCATCTCTTTCTGAACTGAGCAGGAGGCACAACCGGACACTGAAAGTTTTGCCATGGACTGTCTCTACTTTCCAAACGACCGAGCGTTACCTCTCTAGCTTTTTGTGCTGCAAGCTCAGCTTGTCTCTGTCGCTCGAGTTCTTCGAGCAACTGCTTTTCCATGATGCGCTTGGCTTCCTCCACCCTTCGGAGTACTTCTCGTTCAATTTCATCCTTCCTTTTCTCCAATTCTTCCTCTACCCTTTTTGCCACCAATTCTTCCACTCTTCGTGCTGTTTCTTCCTCGATGAGTTTTTCTTCTATTTCCTGCTGCCGACTAGCAAAATGGAAAAAAAAATTATTTTGATGACATTTTTAGAACACTAATTTTGAGTCTTAATCAAATCAGCTTGATTTTACATATTTAATGATTTTACAATCATTTCATGTCACATTTGAGGAAATGACAGATATTAAGGTGTTAAGTAAAACAAATTGAAATAAATATAAAATCTCTTATTTTCCTCTCTCACATTCCAAATACAAAAAGACTGGTTTGGGTATATATAAAGAATCTAATTCGTTACTCTTCATTTAGGAACTATGAATCTTAAGCAGGAAATCTACTTTTGTTATTAACTTTATAATGACACAATAAGCTGTTAAAAATCTATGTATTTGCTCATCTGCCAATCAACTCAATAGAACGGCTGAGCTACAAAAAAGTCAGAGAATCTATTATGCAGTGGGCAATTCAGACAGGCTCAATCATTTGCCCCTTCTCCTTAAGCAAAGAGAATAAACAGACTTGAAGAGATCCTGACTGAAGTAACAGACAGCACTGTGAACCTTTCACTCAAAAAGTACAGACCACTTAATTTCTGAGCTTTTTTTCTACCGTGCCTTTTCTTCCAAAAATTTCACTGATCTTCAAGTAAAAGCTCCTCTAGTGATAGGAAAAGTAAAAAGATGAAAATATAAAAAGTTCAATGAAGCATGGTACTTTTGTTTTAATTATTTTCATCCCATTCTATTATAAACCAGCTTATTTATTCAAAATAAAATCCATGCTGAAAATACTAGCATTTATCAAGGTAATCTTTCCATTAATCAATGGAAATCTTACAAAATTTATACCAATGCTTGCCTCTAGTCACATGTGTCTGGTCTAAATTGAAAAGTAATATTAAGAAAAACATAAAGGATCTCACAAAAACCTGACAGACTGAGAATACATTAAAATTAATTCTGTTTTTTTTTAACATGGCTACTAGAAAACTGTAAATTGCCTATTTTGTTCACATATTACTATAGCAGCACGCTGAGGTAATATTTGTGCTGAACTAATGAATTCTGAGGCTCTTACAGAGTGTATCTCCATCCTAAGAGAACAATTTATTAATGCTTCAACTCAATTCTCACAATCCACCAAATAAAACCCACAACTTTATTATATCTTTTGATGACTCATTTGACATACCTATATATGAAACAGTCATTCAATTCATAAGTTTAGTAAAGAATCTAGTTTTAATGTGACCTTTAAACACCTCAATCCACTCCAACTCAATTCTATTCTTGGGAGTGATTCAATTCCCATCCAAGGGGTTTGATTCTCAACTTTTGTCACTTACTTAGTGACACCACACTAATACCAAAGTGTCTTCAACACTTTGCTTCACTTCGGTTTCTACATTTCTCTATCAAAACAACAGGAGGTACTAGAGAAAGTTTCTTTTCCTTTAAGGTCCTAGATATTTGCAGCACCCATACTGAGGACTCTGTTGTTTGCTTATTCATAAATACCTCCTAAATTTCAAAAAAAAGGATATGAAAGCCTAGGACTTACTATGCTCCTCTCTTTTTCCATAACTTCCAGCCAAATACAAGACTGGGGTAATTACAATAAGCCTTTTATCTCTAGCAGTTCAATAAGAGCATATACTCTCTGTGATGCTACCAAGGAATTGCCAAGAACATCTAAAACAATTAGTGATTTCAATTCAATGGAAATTAAATAACAATTTTAATATATAATGTTGTCTCTATTACATCCAAAAGGAAAGAAAGAAATAATAGATGAAACAAGTAAGGCTGACAACTGCTGAATCTGGGTAATGGGTTTATAAGGATAATAATATTCTACTTTCGCATATGCAAACT
The DNA here is from genome assembly GCA_028644305.1 of Xerus rutilus. Classification (NCBI taxonomy): domain Eukaryota; kingdom Metazoa; phylum Chordata; class Mammalia; order Rodentia; family Sciuridae; genus Xerus; species Xerus rutilus. Next base: position 138,077,154 of record CM053404.1, read on the forward strand.
TTTCATATTAGTTTTATAAATACACACTTCTGATTCTTATGTAATTATTAAATATAGAAGCCTAAAGGAACTTGGTATTTAAAATTTCAATACAATTCAACTCAATGTTAAATAGAACTCAGTACTAACTATTCAAAAGGTATCATCGTAGAACAGTTTCAATGAAGCTTTCCATACAAAGTGGAAAGGAAGGAAAACAGTATAAGGCTTTAAATTCACTCAAGAGTAGAAAAGTTCCCAATTTAGGAATATGGTAAAATTGGAAAAGACCTGATACATATTCAGGGTTTTTCTCAGGCAGTTAAGCCATCCCTAAGCACTAGCACAATGGCTAACAGAGCCACATTTCCATACATTTGGTCATTAAGGATAAAATCAGCCAAAAAATATTCAGGTTATTACTCACAGCAAAAATTAAATCAGCATGGTGTCAGCTCCCTATGTCTCAACTCCCACTCGATCACACCAAACCAGAGGGCCAGAGGACAGGCAGTACAGAAGGTGAGTCTCTCTATTGCTAAGTCAAGTCTAACTACAGCTCAATGGTTTTATAGCCCAAAAGGGAGGGCAAATGGAAAGTCCCAAGTTTCACTGAAACAGTGGAGGGTGTGAAACATCCTCCTGCAGTTTCTCACAAGACTGCTTATCTCACTTTGTTCCTGGAGGAACTGCAGGGTATCCCACATGACTGCAGTAAGCCTTGTTGATGTGTGTCTAAGTGAAGACCACCAGCAAGGTCTGGGTACCACAGAATTGTCCCCCTGGAGTATTACAACAATATAACTTTTGTTAGTATTCTTGTTAAGATTAAATATGCTGTTTTGGAATTCAGAAAAAAAATTTTTTTAAATCAAAAGTTAAAGTTTAATATCACTGTTTCTTTCTGTACACACTTAATCCAGGAAACCAATAAGCACATATACAACTGAATTAGGCATAAATTCATCTTCATTAATGGCAAATTTATCACCATAATCAGTGATAAAACCACTGTTAAGCTAACTCCCATGAGAAGCAATGGAACTTTCTCAAAGATCAAAACACTAGTTACTGGTGTCTTTAAAAAGATACTATATCTAATAGCCAGTCCATAATACATTTGCAATAGGAGTTGTCACCTTCATATTATTTTCTCTAAGCTATTCCTTATACTTCTCTGTTCAATCCATTTCCTTGCCAAAAATCTGTTCTAATGAAAGATTAAGTAAAAATCTTCCAAGTTTTTCAATGAAAATGGTAATATTACCAGGACTCTACTTTTTCCACGCTTCTGGTATTTTAAATACACCAGTCATAATCAACTTTAAAATGGTAATTACTAAAACAAAACAACAAGGGTACAACACTTCACAACTGTCAAATGAGAGTATAACTTGGAACAGAGCAAATGACACTATTATTTTAAGATGTCTTTAAAATGTGTGAACTCAGTATTGGGGCTAATTTCTAGGAACTGGTTAAAAATTTTTAGCCAACAGCATTTAAGTACTTAGCACTTAATAGGTCCAAATAGCTGTTCTAAAAGCTCTGTATAGCATGTCATCACTTAAATCTCACTTATGTTGCTACGATGTGTGATTGGCTAAAGGTAATAAGTTAAAGCTTTTGGACTCAAGCTCAATGTGTGCTGCTGAGCGGTGAATTATGAACCTTGAAAGACTTCAAAGCTAAGGAACTTACTATCCTACAGTCTCTCCAGGACAGATGTGAAAGGCACAGATATGCATGAAGTAACTACCAAAACAACTGAACCCCAAACACAAACATCAGCTAGGTCTTTATGTTCTCCTGTTGTCTCAAAGCACCAACCTCCAAGGATGCACAGTTCCACACACTATATTTGCTCATAAAAGCTCTTCTTTGCTTTCACAATGAGCTCTTCAAGTACTCTTCTAAGAATCTCTTAGAGATCCTAGTTCAACATTAGGATATTCAAGCCTAGGCAGCACATCAGACCACTAATATTTTCCTGATTTGCTACAAGTCATTTTCAACTGTCTATTTATTGTAGCAGTTAATACAACACATATAAAGCATCTCAAAAAAAAATAAGTAAGAAAATGGTAATACTGGTCTACTGGAGGGGTAAGAGCAATTCAGTGAATGGCTGGGAGACACAGACACAATAACCTTCTGAATTTAATTTTCAGCCACGTGAATTAGCTATTTAAAGTGAGAAAATAACTTAAAGGCCTACCTCTTACTGCATTAAGATTATAACTCACAAGATCACTTCTTAAACTCAGTAGGCTCTGACAGCATGGAAGTTATATTAAATAACAATGAGATCCATTATACACCAAACACCATCTAGGTAATTTAAATATACCTACAATCTTCATAATAAGACAGGTATCTCAATTTCACAGACAAGAAAACAAGCTCAGAGGTGATTTATTTAAGACCTTAAAATTTTAAGATGCAAAGCAATCTCATTTCCATTGGCACCACAGAATTCCTAATTGGCTAAACTCAACAAACGGATCTTATTTTACTGTTCCTATCTAATCTGAGACTTCTTGAGAACACTAGAACTATGTATTCGTCTGGTATCTCTTCTGCTTCCATCCTGGGCTTTTCACTCAGTCTCTTAAACCAACTGCTTCTCTCCTAATACTAGGCCTTATTCATTCTGCAGACTCTCAGGATTTTACTGATGCAAGTGAAGCCCCCTTTCCTTAGGCTTCAGTACCTCGTTATTGAATTATATAAACTCAGAATGCCTAAACTATGGCCCACAATGGAGTGTCAAGTAGAAACTCTCTGTTTTTCTCTCTTCCTTAGCCACTGTTCAGCAAGTTTCTAACATTTAGCCATTAGCAGACATATAGTAGTCACTTAAATATTTGGTGGATGAACTGCAATAGCCACACTATAAATAAAAACCAACAATGTTCTTTCCTTTAGGTCCTACATTCAATTTTATAGGCCCTAAATGTCTTCTTAAACTGGTACCTCTTTTCCATTCTCATAACTGACCTTACTATTCTTGCCTCAGTTTACTGAATCCTCCTCCCTCATAACTTGTTTCCATCCTATAGAACAGTTTATGATCTGTTTAAAAAGGGGAGGGGAATGCCATTTACTATTTTGCTGGGCGCGGTGGCTCAAGCCTGTAATCCCAGCACTTAGGGAGGCTGAGACAGGAGAATCCCAAGTTCAAAGCCAGCCTCAGCAATGGCAAGGCGCTAAGCAACTCAGTGAGACCCTGTCTCTACATAAAACAAAACAGGCTGGGGATGTGGCTCAGTGGTCGAGTACCCCTGAGTTCAACCCCAGGTACCAAAAAAATAAAAAAAAACCTTTCTTATTTCTAGGATGAGACCAAAATTCTTAATATGGCATACAAGAACCTTTCCTTAATTTCCAGCTTGTTTACCTTTTCAGTCACTGTATCACCACAGTACTTACAGAACTTCATTTTATATCCAAAAATATCTGGTCCACTTTAAGACCACTGCCTTTCAAGCTCTTATTATGGCAGGGGTGGGGGGAGGCAGCTTTCTTCTTTGGTCCACATATATTCTATACCTACCATGACAGTTTATCTTCCTACACCCTCCATTCACTGTTTAGGACAGCAAAGGTATTTATCCACCCAGGATACTTCCTTTATACAGTTGTATCATTACCACTGCATTTACTACACTATATTATTACCTATTACCTGTCCTTGAGGTAGATCAAGATCTTAGAAGAGACTGATCATCTTTATATTATCTAGCACAGTACCTGGCACTTACTAAAGGCTCAGTAAATACTAGCTGAATGAATTAACCGAGATTTGTAGACAGACAACTACTTGCTCCTGTTTCCAAAGCTCTAACACCTATGTCTTTCCACTGTTTTCTTTGCATTATTTCTAAGGCATTAGACCTTATTAAGTAAGGTCTATACAGCACCCAGGAGTTCAGTGTTCACATGCTCCTGCCCCTTTCCCTTCCTAAACATGAATGGAAGTTTCTCTCTCAATCTAGAACCATATACCTGCTCTATTTCCTATCATTTCATCCCTGGATCTCTTCTCTGCTGTCCACATGTAGCTTTCTAAATGTTTCTAATTATTCTTTGCCTATCAAATTTCCTTTCGCTTTTCCTGTAAGTCTTAGCTTCCTAGTGAAAGGCAAGTAGTGACTGTTTGGAGGCCTCCTTTGTTTTCACATGGAAAAATTATCAGTGATGTCTTAGGTAATTTCCCATATGTCCTATTGATAGTTATTTGAGGGCTTTATCTTAATAGCTAAGGGTCTTTTTCTAGACCCCAAAGCTGGATTCTACATAATCAAGGTTTACTGTGAAACAATTATAACTGAACTTTGTTTTCACATGTGTCATTGATAGCTCAAGTATAGGAAAAGTGGAAGAGCTGCATATGCTTTAAAGAAATGCCAACAGTAAAACAACTAAATTTCCTCTCTGATATTAGTTATGCTATAGTTCCGTACCTCTTAATAACTCTGCTTTTAGAAACAAGGTGGGCTGGAAAGTCTACATAATATAAACTCAACTGCAGAAAACTGTAAAACCCCCAGACAATAAGTTCACATAAAATCCTTTCAGGAGGATAATTTACTAATATTCCTACCTCATGAGCACAAGTTAAATTGGAGCTGGCGAATCTGTTTAACTCTACTTCCCTACTGAGTGTTTTGGGAATCTAGAGCTTCAAAGTACCATGATCTTAAAACTAAAAAATACAGCAAAACTCCACATTTGTTTGAAAACAGAGGTTTTCCTATGTTGCCTGAATCAGTAGATTCTCCTGCCCCAGTCTCCCTAGTAAGTGGGATTACAGGTATATATAGCTGTCCTACACAAAACTAGACATTCATTTAGTGTGAGTTATCCACTTCTACACATTAGACCATATTAAGTAAGGTCTACACATCTACTCTTATATCCAAAGACACTTGAGAGATGACTCTTTTTCAGATCCACATTTTCAAATAAGAACCCTTACTGTAAGTGATTTTCCCTACATAAAAATTCTGTATGTGAGCAAGGCAAAAATAAAAGCAAATATTCAAGCGTTTTCTACACAAGTATATTGCAAGGGGGAAAAAACAGGACTACAATTACTCGTTGGAGAATAATGAAGAAAAAGTAAAAAAGGAATAGACTTTGTATAGAATGATTGTTACATAGGGAAAATCAAGTGTCAAAGTCGTCACACACTTAAGGTATGCATTTTGGTTTTTGCTTGTTAAAAAAAAAAAAAAAAAGAAGGAGGGTAAAGATCAGAGAGGGATATAAAGCAACCGCCACACCTTTAAACACACTAAGCCAAAAATGTGGGGTTTTTTTTGGTGGACCACCTAAGTGTCTTTAAGCCTTGTCCTCAATTTAAGCTTCAAGATGCTCTGGCAAGCTGCAATTTATATCCCACCAATTCATTCCTTTCTCTGCCTTTCGCCAGCGGACCTGCAAAGGCTCACCATTCACACCTTTAGGTTAGCCCAGTCCCCGCCTTACCCGCCAACGCAGCTCTCAGACCTCTTTCTGAACTCCACCCCTACTTCCGGGACTCTCCGCCACTCGCGCGCCAAAATCGCTTCCCCCGAAGCCTGTCCTGCTCCAGCACTACAGTTTTCCTTCCCAGTCACCTCGTGGGTCTTGCCACTTCGTGCCCAGCGTACTGCAGTCCCTCAGGCCCGTGCTTGCGCCCTTCCCGCATTTCTCCCAGCTCCGCTCCCCCACTCACCATCCCGCATCCTCCCTACTCCCCGGGTCCACGCAGCCCAAGCCCCCCACTCACCATCCCACATCCCCGACTCTCCGGTCTACCCATCCCACATCCCCCACTCTCCCCGCCCACCCAGACCAAGTCCACCACTCCGCCCTGCAGCCCAAAACCCCCACTCTGCCCCGCACCCAGACTCCAGCGCCTCGCAGCCCAAGCCCCCCATTCCGCTGCGTACCCCGACTCCCGCGCCTTGCACCAAGGGCCCCACTCGCCCCGCACCTCGCACCCCAAGCCCGGCCCCTCCCCCCGCGGCACTCACATTTTTCGCTGCCGCTCGAACTCCGCTTTCTTCTCCTCCTCCTCCCGCTTCTGCTTCTCGTCGAGGCTGCTGCGCTTGCTCACCGTGCGCCCGAAGATGTCGATGCGGTCGGGCGGGGACGAGGCGCGCTCCCGTTCCCGCTCGCGCCGGGACACGGCCGTGTTGGTGGAGCGCGAGCGGGACCGCGACTCCCGCCGCCGGTTCCGTTTACTTTCCCGGGACTTGGAACGCTTGCGCACGCGCTCCTTGTCCCGCGACCGCGACCGGGACCGGCTGCGCTTCTTGTTGTGCTTGCTGCTCTTGGTGTGCTTTGAGCGGGACGAGCTCCGGCTCCGGGACCGGCCCATCCTTCCGGGAGCCGCTCTGACTAACCGCTGGCCTCGGGCCCCGCACGCGCCCGGCTCCCCTCGCCTCCGCCTTCGGACGCGGGCTGGCCGTCCAGTGGAGGCCGGAGGAACGAAGGCTGTCCGCCCGCTGACTTTCTACCTCCCCTCGAGGTCCACAGCCGCCACGAAGGCCGCCTCCAACGAGAAGGCCGCAACGCAAGGAGTCTCTAAGATGGCAGCTGCGGCTGCACCGGCCGCCCTTCCCACAATGCCCTGCGCGGAGCGTGCCGAAGCGTGAGCCCCGCCGCCTGACGACTGTGGCCGAGGGCTGGCGGCCGTTTCCGAGCACGCTCGGCTCTTTTCGTCACTCCTGGCGGAAGCGTGCGAACTCAAAGCCGGAGCCTGCCGCCTTTGCGTTGGTGTACTTTCGTTTTCTAGCAAAAGGCCACGCAAGGTAGAGTGAATCAGTCACGTTTTAATACCATTTAAGCCATACCTCGACAGGAGTTGATTGATTTGGATTATTTTCTAGGAGCTGGTTCTGTCAGGCATCCCTGAATTGCGCCTTAGTGACCTTTGTCAGATCGCTCCGTTCTTGGAGCTTCGTTGCCTTATTTGCAAAATGCACATTGCCTTGCTTTCTGACGTGGTACTGAAGCTCACACGAGATAAATTATGCAAGTTTTGATTAGTGTATGCTAATGCTTGATATAAGGCAATGTGCATTCTAAATGGTTTTTTTTTTTTTTTTTTTTTTTTTAAATATTTTTTTAGTTGTTGATGGTCTTTATTTTATTGCTTTGTATGTGGTGCTGAGGATCGAACCCAGGGCCTCACGCATGCAAGGCAAGCGCTCTACCGCTGAGCTACAATCCCAGCCCCTCTAAATGGTTTTTAAACGAGCGCTCAATACTTATATTTCTGAATTAAGTACCGCTGTTATCCCTGTTTTGTAGATGGGGACCCTGAGGTCCAGAAACGTTAAAAAGTTGTCCAAGGTCACACAGTTAGTAGATAGCACAGCAGTGACATGTACCTAGGTAGGTGGTGCAAAGACTGCACATAACTAAGCCCCACTGAGCCCTGGCCAAGAAAAGCCATGTTATTCTGTGGTACAACACACTGTGACTGTCAAACCACCCCACCCAAAGAGATAACATCATTATTTGTACACCATTATTTGTAGATGATAGGAAATGTTGGAAATCTGGGTGCTTCAGTGTTAAAACTTAATTCAGTAAAAGACTTCACTCAAGACAGGTAAGCAGAAGAAAAAAATCAAAACTTTACTTTGAGTACCCAATAGCCTATTAAAAATGAAATAATGTTTTCTACACAATGGCAACAAAATCCATAAAATAGTTAGGAATAAATTTTACCAACTTACAAAATCTTTGTGATGAACCTTGGCTGAAAGAATAAAACTGAATAAATGGAAAACAGAAGCTGTTTTCTCAAGTGAATTGTCAGTATCAAAAACATGCCAATTCTTCCTAAGTCAAATTAGAAAATTACTGCAGTTTCCATGAGAGGTCCAAATTCTCTTGGGAATATACATGTTAGAACTAACTAAATAATTTTAGATTTTATATGAAGGATTACATAACTGAGAATTTTCAAGAAAACATGAAAAAAGGAGTAATGTCTTAGTCTTTTTGCACTGTTAAGGTTTGAAACTTAAATGTCCACAAAAAGCCTGTGTGTAGAAGGCTTAGTCCATAATGCCCCAATGATCAGAGGTGGGATCTTGGGGACACGATTCAATCATGAGGGCTCTGAACTCTTCAATGAATTAACCCATTTATTAATTCATAACTTAATGGGCTATTGGGAGGTGATGGAAACTATAGGAGGGCCTCACTGGAGGAAGTAGGTCATTGGGACTCTGCCCTTGCAGAGTATCTTTTGTCTTTGATCCCCTTCCTCTCATTCTCTCCCTTTAGTCTCCAGTCACCATGAGGTGAGCAGCTTTGTGCTACCATTTGCTCCCTTCCATTATGTTCTACCTCACCACAGGCCCAGAAACAACAAAGATAAGTGCCCATGGACCAAAACCTTTGAAACTGTGAGCCAAAATAAACCTTTGCTCCTTTTAAGTTATTTATGCCAGATAATTTTGTCACAGTAATGCAGAGCTGATTAACACAGACTTTGCTATGGCAAAGTAGTGAAAAACTAAGTAGCTTATAAGTAACACAAATTGATTTCTCACAGTCCCAGAGTCTAGGAAATCCAAGGCAGCAGCAGATTCTCATATGTTAAGGGCTTTCTCTCTCTGCTTCCAAGGTGGTGGCTTGTTGATGCAACCTCAGGAGAAAAGGCTGGGGAAAGAAAGAGACCAGCTTGCTCGTTTCAATGCCTCTCATAAGAACACCAGTCCTGCTGGTGAACGCAGAGAACTCATAACCCTTTCTCAAAAGCCTCCATCTCTCAACACTGTCATATTGGGTATTGGGTTTCAACAGGTGAATTTTGAAGGAACATGTACATTCAAACCACAGCTAATAATCCCAATAACCTCCCCCCCCCCCCGCCCCGAGCCTGTTTGCTCACTCTACCATAAAAACCAAGCAAGAATGGGCAGGGGTTGTGGCTCAGTGGTAGGGTGCTTGCCTGGCACCTGTGAGGCACTAAGTTCAATACAAATCAATAAATAAAATGAAGGTATTGTGTCCATGTACAACTAAAAAATTTTTTTAAAAAACAAGCAAGAAGACATCATCAGTGAGGCAGAGATTTGGGAGACTAGGCTGGAAAAACTTCTCAATTGCTGTGAGCAGATTATCCATTTTATCTAGGTTGTATGTTCCCTGGGGTTGACTTTAAGAGAATTTATGGAGCTTTTAAAGGAGGATGATATTTATCCCACTCAGGCTATGTCTTTTGCTGCCCAGTGGGGAAAATCTGAGAAAAAACGCATCAAAGCCCCCCCAAACTACTAGAGATTATCTCTAGAAAATTCACTGAAGGCATGAGTGGCACATGTTTCAAATCTACATACTACAGTAGAATGATCAAAGTTATGGCATCTCACACTCCCTAAACTTATCTTGTTTCATTATTTATTTACTTCTTTATTGACTATCTCTTGCCACCAAATTCCAGGCATCTTGACTGTTTGTGCTCATTGTAACCTCATGGGTTAGCATGCTAAGCTCAATAAATGTACACTGAATAGACCTTGAGCAAATACAACTTGAGGCATTTTTTTTGATCATGAATTTTATCAGGGTTCAGCATCCTCCAAGTATTATGTATTGAAGGCTTGGTACCCAGTACAAGAATGCTCAGAGATAGGGCTCTTGGGTGGTGATTGGATCCTAGGGGGCTCTAACTTCATGAATGGACCCATCCATTGATAGATCTGTAGCTGATAGTATTATTGGGAGGTAATGGAAACTGTAGGAGGTAGGGTCTAGTTGGAGGAAAGAGGTCACTAGGGCGTGCCCTAGAAGGGCATTTCTTGTCCCTAGCCTCTTCCTTTCTTTTTCTCTTCTTCCTGGCTTTCCTGAAGTGAGCAGCTCGTTTCCACCTTCCACCATGGTGTTCTGCCTCACCTCAAGCCAAAGCAATGCAGCCAGTGCAGTAGGTACTGGAACCATGAGCCAAAATAAATTTTCCCTCCCTTAGGTTGCTTATGTCAGGTATTTTGGTCACAGCAACAAAAAGCTGCCTAACGTAAGCTTTGATTTATTTGTTTTGCTTCATTTTATTTTGTGTTTAGACTTTTTTTAGATTTCTATTTGGTTTCTTTGTTCCACTCCCTTCTTCCAATAAAAGTTTCCCCTATTCATCTTCAAACAGTTTCGGTAACCAACTATAAATAACAGGTCATTCTAAAGAACAGTATTCAAATGGGAGAACCATCAAGGGGATGCCTGAATGTATCTCTCCTACCAACTCATAAATTATTAATCCTCAGCCCTGTTTGACCACATTTCAGAATTTAAATTAACATGTCCATGAAGCATCATTTCTTCAACTCATAAATATTAAGTTCTTTGTGGAAAAGACTGTGCTAGTTGCTTGTAGACCTCTAGCTACACTTACAGAGTAGACTGAGTCCTTGGGCACAAGGGGCCCTGTCTTTCCGTAGCTCACTCACTAGCCCATCACTCTTCATCGCCTCCCTCATTATGCCATAGCTACTGGAGACCCTATTTATACCATTTCTTCCAACCCCACCTGACTCCTAGTCCCCTGGCAGGTGGTGTCCTGGGCAGCTGTTTTCATATTTGTAATTTGGGAAATGTTAATTACTTATTTTAAACCCCTCTCTCTTGCTAAAAACTGCTTTCCACAAGGGAGGGACAGACAGCTCCTGATCTGTTCACTGCCATGGTCCCACGTTGGGCCTGGCCCCTGGCACACAGGAAGTATTCAACAAAACATTTCAAGGGAGAAAACAAATATGGAATATGTTGTCTGACTTCCCCTAGCAACCTTATAGCATGGATTCTTTTAAAACAGCTTTACACAGATTTCAAACTTACAGAATATTACATAATTTTCAACAAGAGTGAACACTTTCCTCACAGCTCCTGGCAAGAAAATCTGGAGAATTCCGGGTTCCAAAATCTATCTTTTGGTTCAATTCATAATTTTCAGCTCTGTACAAAGCATTCAGTCTTTTTCTCTAGGACAAATGATCATCTATTTCTCCATCTGAAACAAATGACAGGAGGCCCAATACTATATAAGGTTAATTTTAAGTGTATGCCTCTATGAAAAAGACAAAAAATCTAATGCTTGTCTAACAAACAAAAAAGTAATCCTTTACTGGAGATGCGGAAAAAATATCTTCTAACTGGGAAAGTTAGCCAGAGATTGTTGCAGCAGCAGTGAGTGCAGAGATCTGTTACTTCTGTTCCAATGTCTGAAGAGCAAGGCTGCAAAATTCTTGATGCTGAGTATTGAAAGGCAAAGGATGTCCTTCCCAGAAATGTGCTCAGACCGGACAGGACAGGATGTGAGCAGGGCTGATCTCAGGCAGATGAGAGTGTGAACTGGGCAGGCTCTGACAGGGAGCCAAAAAACAGGAGGCCAAATTTACAATATCAAGTAAAAACAAACCAGGACTTAGCAAGAAATTTTTTTCCCAAAGGATCATTGCAGTGTTAGTTTGGCCCAGGGTGCAGAGAAAGCCTAGTGCTGTAGCGGGGAAGCTCTGACTGCAAAACCTGCAGGTGTTTAGAGACTAAGGCAATCCAAGCTTGGCTTTTCATAGAGGAGTCAACAAATCTAGGAAACACTGGGGGCGGGGAAGCTTGATGAAGATGGTTTGCAGGAGGGACTGAAGCCATTCTTACTGAGGCTGAGGGTGGGCCAGATTCTGGTGGGAAGGGAAGGGGAGAGACACTTGACCAAATTTTGATAAACAAAAATTTTGTTCTCATTTGTCAGTGGGGACAACCTAGTTCAGCTAATTTATGAGGTAGAGAACATGAATTTGGAGGGTCTGGTCTGGCCTTGTCAAGGTGACAAAGGGGCTTCAGTGAGCCTTATTTAAGTCACGTGAGGAAGGGATTTCTTCAAAGAAAATCATTTCTCCAAACCAAATGGTAGATTTCTTAACCTTCTCTGTTCTCCAGGGGCACCTGACTCAGGTAAAATTCCACTCTGTCAACAGCAAGGGCTTCTAAGGACAGCCTAACAGTCTTTATTTATTCCTTGCCTGGTTCTCTCTTCTCTTTGTGTAGATCTGAGCCTCTGACCTATATTCTCTTTCTTCCTTCTGAAGAATTTCTTTCAACATTTCTTGCAAGCCAGGACTATTGGCAGCGAACCACCTTAGTGTTGGTTTTTCTGAAAAAGTTTTTATTGTGAAGGATAATTTTGCTGGATACAAAATACTAGGTTTGTGGGTGTTTCAAAACTCTCCCTCCACTCCTGTTTGCTGGTTACTCACTGGCAGGTGTGATGCTTTTCTCATTCTTCTACAGCTTATTCAAGATTTTCTGTCTTTGCTTCTTGGCAGTTTTTTAATATTTTTCCAGTTTGGTGTTCCCTAGTGTCTTGATTCTGTGGTTTGATTTTTATTAACTATTTTAGAAAATTCTCATCAATTATTACTTTAAATATATTTTTGGTCCCTTTCTCTTTTTCTTCTTCTGGAATTCTACTAGCATATGTTACTCCTTTTATAATTATCCTACAGTGTTTGGATATTTTCTTTTTATTTTTAAATTCTTTTCCTCTTTTCATTTCAGTTTGGGAAGTTTCTATTGACCTATCTTTAGTCTATGGATGAACTCATGAAAAATATTCTTAATTTCTGTTACAGAAGCATTTTCTTTTCTACTTCTAGGGTTTTCTTTGTATGTTATATTATATTTTATTTTTTTAGAATCTCATTTCCATTAGAGCATTCAGCATTTTATTATATGTTCATATATTTATAATTATGGAATTAACTTATTTCATAGTCCTTTGAAATTCCTGATATGGTGTTTCTAAAACCTCTGGTTCTTATTCTTGCTTTGCCTTTTCTGATTTTTTTCTTTCTGACTTATAACATGCCTTACAGTTTCTTGTTAAAGTGACGTAGTGGTGGGCAATAGGATCTGAGGTAGACAGGCCTCTTATGTGCAGTTTTGCGTTGATCAGGCTGGAAGTCAGGCTGTGTTTATTATTTGCTATAGCGACGGTGTCAGAGTTTCAACCTTCTCCATCCTTGTTTTCATCTCCCTTGTTGACTGTGGGTTTCCCTAGGAACTCCTTCTTAAATTAGATAAGGTACTGGTAGTCTTTTCTCTTACTGGGTAAAGGAATGAAAAATGTTCTGGATATATTTCAAAATGGTTACTTTTTCCTTTTCCCTGGCCAAACATGAGAGTATTTTCCTCTTATCTTTGTCATGAGAATCTTGGGTAGTCCTGAAAGTGAAAACCATGAAAATGTGGCCTTCCCCTAAACTGGGCCTCCAGCAGTTTTAACTCTCAACTTAATCTACCTTCATCCCCAGCAATTCGCCAAAAGTACCATTTAAGTGTTCTTACCTATTACTTGCTCCAGTGGCTTCTGCCTCAGGTAAGCTGATCTGTAATCTCAATTCAGTGGTTCCCTCTTACCTGTTAGTTTCACATTCTGCAGTTTCCATTACACATGGTTAACCATAATCCAAAAATATTAAATGGAAAATTTCAAAAATGAATAATTCATCGTTTTTAAATTGCACACAGCAGTTGAGCTCCCTCTGACCTAGGATGTGAATCATCCCTTTGTCCAGCATATCCATAGTGTATAAGCTGCCTGCTTCTTAAGTGATTAGCAACCATTTGGGTCCCAGATTGACTACACTGTATACTGTGATATATACTAATATCACAATATTGCCATACCTGTGACCAAGTAATACAAATTTACTTAATAATGCCCCCAAAACACAAAAGTAGTCGTACTTGTCAATTTTATTACAATGTATTGCTGTAACTGTGCTATATTTCATCATTAGTTATTACTGTTAATCTATTACAGTGCCTAATTGATAAATTAAACCTTATGTATGAATAAGAAAAATCAAAATATATATTCCCTGTGGTTTCAGGTCTTCTGTGGGAACCTTGGAATATATCCTTTGTGCAAATGGAAGGGCTACTGTACTCACCTGTCTCTTCAATTTTTAGGGTGATATTTTATCCAGTGACCTCAATCCTATGATATATATAGGACAAGTCAGTGATTTTGTTTGTTCAGCTACTTTTGTTGTAATTTCAAAAGAAGGAGAGACATTTCTAAGGTTTTTTGTTTTTGTTTTTGTTTTCACATTAAAAACTATACATGCATATTTACATTTCCACAAGAATTACACACTGGTAACTACTGAACTCACTTGCTATTTTCAGATAACATAATATTCTAAAAAAAAAAAAATGTATCCAAGCTATCCCTTCTCTTTGGATTTATTTTCTCTATTAGATCTGAACAACCTTTTCTTAAGTAAAAATGAAGGCTGGGATTTCCTAAAAAGTACTGAAAGTTTGTGTCTTTTACCCAGCTGTTGTTTGTTAGCCAATTTCTTTTTGGAGGAGGAAGTTAGTTTAAGAATGGCTTATTTTTCTCCTTATTCATTTCAGTCCATAGTTATTAAATGTGAACTTAACTATTTTATCTAAGAGCTTTCATAGTGTTTATGAGTAGAGGGTATTAGCATTTATTGGAAAATTATTATGCCCCTAGGATCATGCTAAGTGCTGCTCAAACTTTAATGTGTACCAAATTATCTAGAGAGCTGGTAAAATGCAAATTCTGGCTCACAGGTCCATCTGAGGTTCAGTTTCAGTGTTTTTCACCAGGCAGTGCTCATGCTGCTTGCCTAGGGCCTCTCATCTGACTCAGTTCCCACTTGTTCTCTAAAACTGGACAGTGCAGTGACTTTTCACAGTGTCATAGCTAGTCAATGTTTAAATCCAAGTTTTTTCTGATTACACAAGAAGTAGCAGAAGAAATGCCCTGTAAATAATTATGATCTCTTCCTCACAACCACAAGCTTTAATTTAGATCTTTTTATAGGACATTGCTGTAGTTTGAATTTTGCCTGTCCAACAGATATGTTGAACTTAAATGGAACTGTGAATGTGACCTTCGATAGAAATAGGGTATTTCCACATATAACCAAGTGAGGATGAGTTCATATCTAAGTAGGGGAACTCTTTCCAAGCATGACAAGCATCCTTACTAGAAGAGGAAAAGAGACGTAGACACACACACACAGAGGAGACCGAGGCAGAAACTGAAGTGATGAGCTATAAGCCAAAGGATGCCAAAGATGACCGGAGCCACCAGAAGGTGGAAAAGGCAGGGAAGGAGCCTCCTGGAGCCTTCAGAGGCAGCATGACCCTGCCAACATTTCAACTGGGGATTTGTAGCCTCCATTAATGAGACAATACATTCCTGTTGTTTTCAGCCTCCATGTTTGAGGTAATATGTGATAGTAACATTAGGAAGTGAATAAAACCACTTAACACCTTGCTCTGGTTTTGCTGTTTCTGAGTGTATTTGTGTGCCCTGCCAGATTGTCATCAGGCAAGTTCAATGGCAGCTGAGAATATTTCAAACCAACACCTGTCTTCATCCCACTTGGCTGTTTATTTGTCTTATGAGAGATTTGACAAAAAATAATAATGTGTACAGTGTTAGTCAGCTTTCTGCTACTATATCAAAATCCTTGAGATAATCAGCTTATAAAGAGAAAAGGTGTATTTTGACATGCAGTTTTAGAGGTTACAGTCCATGGTCAGTGGGCCCTATTGCTTTGAATGAGATAGCACATTATGGTGGGTAGCACATGGCAGAGCAAAAACTTTTAACCATGTGGTCAGGAAGCAAGGAGAGGAAAAGGAAGGGGTTGAGGTTTCTCCAGCATGTTCCAATGGCCTGAAGTCCTCCCACGAGTCCCTACCTCTCAAGGTTTCACCACCTCCCACAAGCGCCAAGTGGGAACACAGACTTTAGCATGTGGGCCTTCTGGGGACACTCAAGATGCAAACTATAGCATTTACACTATGAAAGTAAATCGACTGTATTGTGCTTTATTGCAGTGAATCACTGTGTTTACTTTCACTTTCACATGCTTCTTAAAGTATTTGTCTTTTGTGTATGTAAAATATTTTTCTTATTTGCATTTTTTCTCACAGAAATATTTCTCCACAGAAAGAATGTTGTGTATGTGTGATTAATTGCCTATATATTTGCCTGGGAAAGGCACTGCTAAACAAGTGTTTATCATCTTCTGAAAGTCTTAGAACATTTGCTAAAAAAAGACCCTCTGGGGCTTGCCCTATATTTGTTCCTCCAATAATCTGTGCTGCTGAAATTTAAAAATTCAGAACCAAGTTTTATTTCACTTCTCTTTTCAAATAAAATGTAGTATTTTGGCTTTTGTTGGCCTTGAGTGGAGATAAAATAGACCAGGAATGAGTATTTCTTTCATGCTCTCCATCCAGAAGTCTCTCTTGGAAGGGAAAAGTGCTATTTCTATTCCTACTCTTGCATAACAAATTACCCTAAAACTCGGTGGCAGCAAACCACTATTTCATAATGCTTGGGAATGCTGTGGGCCAGGGACATGGGCAGGTCATGTGAGAAAGCCTGTGTCTTGGTCTGCTGTGCCTTGGGGGCTCAGCAGAGAAGACTAGAAGAAAAAAGAGGGAATGTGGTACAATGGCCAACGGTGGACATCTTCTGGAGGACTTTTCTTGCATGTCTGGCAGTTGATGCTGGCTGCTGCCTGACCCCTCAACTGTCAGTGGTATTACCTGCAAGTGGCATCTTCATGAGGCTTCAGCTTCTGCACACATGGTGGCCTTGCAGTAGCACCGTGTTCCAGTAAGTGACCTGAGAGAATGAGGTGAAGCTGGAAAGTCTTCCTCACTGAGCTTCAGAAGCGATGCTGCATTCTATTGCTTACCAGGAATGCTACTAAAGTGGCCCAGATCTAAAGTGAGGTGACTTAAACTACACCTCAAAATGAGAGAAATTCAAAAAAATGTGAAGATGTGTTTAAAAGTCCTCATGACACCTGTGTAGGTCAGCTTTCTATCACTGTAACAAAATACTTGAGGTAGTCAACTTTTAAATGGGGAAAAGGTTTATTTTGTCTCAGAGTTTTGGAGATCTCAGGCCATGGTTGACTGGCCCATTCTTTTTGAGCCTATGGTGAGATAGTATATTGTGGCATGAGCACTACGGAGGAAGCTGCTCACCTCATAATTGGGATGCAAAAAAGGAAGAAGTGGAGCCAGGTTCCCAAAGCCCCTTTCCATGCTACATCTCCAATTACTTAACCTTCTCCACTAGGCCTCACCACCAAAAGGTTCCACCACCTCTGAAGAGAACCACAGAATGGGGACCAAGCTTGTAACACAGGGCATCTGGGTAACCGTCAAGACCCAAACTATAGCAATATAGTAATATGTTTTACAAAAACATGTTTCACATAGCACACAGTGAAAATGGCACTGACTTCTAGTTGGAAGATACTGATGAGTTTCTGCTTTGTCTTGAGTAAGATGTCACATCTCTGTAGCCTTTAATTTCCTCAACTCCTAGATGAAGGGTTGCACTGGGCGGACTCCATGGGTTCTTTGCAGAGCTATGATTTTGTCTCTCCCTGAAATTGTACCAGTTGAAACTTTAGCGATTCTAGATCTGTATTTTACAACCAAACTTTATTTGAAACAAAGTTTTCATGCCACATATACCTGTCCAGGGAAGAATGGAATAGAAACACGTGTATCTCAAGATTTGCAGTCCACCCTACTATTATTAATATTAGACACAGGTACCATTCACTGCTAAGTGATGGATCCCATTCCTTGGCCTCATTCGCTGTCCACACTCAACGCTAGCCTTGGTATTGCTTTTAGACATGTTTTAAGGGGTCTGCTTGAATTCACCTCCTTCATTGGGATAATTTCCATCTCAGACTCCTTCAGAATAGCTTTGGATATAAGATTATTTGGTATCAGAAGCAAAGTTGGTGCGGTTATCCAACACAAAATGGTGAGGAGGTGTGGGGGGATAAGGGTGCAGTGTCTGACCTAGCCAACCGAGAATCTTCTGTGAGGGATGTTGCCAGAGAAATCTGACCAGGCACATTCAGGCAGAAGAATGACCGACAATGCAGAGCTCCTGTCACCAGCTAAAATGGTACGTTTAAAGTGACCAGTAACAATACCAATTTGCCATACAGCCAACTCAAAGCTCACCATTTTCCATGGGTCCCCACAGAAAATAGGAGAGATGAAACAGTGACCCATTAGTTTTCCTCCATTGTACAGAGGAAAAAAATGTAACTGATAGATTTAGGTGGCTTATCTGAGAAGATCAATTGCTAAGTTACAGAAATGCTCTTGAGCCAGGCCATCTGACCTCTGAGCCCATGCCCATCTTTCTCCACAGACATGTCAGGTGCTGCCAGATGTCCTCACCAGTCATTCACCCCAGAAACCTTAGCACAATGTTGGCTCATCATTTTTCTTCTCCATTCAGTGGCATTGATGTCCAGGACTAGCCACACGACACGCAGATTCCTGTGCAAAATGAAAAGGTGAGTCTCTTGTTAAAATGATCAAGATAAAAAGTGCTCTTAAAGACACTAAAATATAAAGCTTTTCTTTCTTCAGTGTTCTCTTTCTTGACCTGCAGGGGCAATTTATTTTCTGTTGACTGTCCCGCTCCCTGCTTCAGGAGGATTCTCACAAGTAAGTGCAGACCCACAGAGGCATCTACAAACCCCTTGCCCCGCCAGACTTGTCCCCTGGCTGAACGTGGGAAGCAGAACCAGGTTCATGACCAATGCGTGGTCTACACCGTGGGTTGAGCCAGGTACCTGGTGGGGACTCATTCTGTGTCCACCCTTAGATGTAGCACTGACAGCTCATCTGGGACAAAGGGAAATGGTGCAGGTGTGGCTACATGTGCGCTGAGGCCCCAAGCCTCCAGTTCTGTAGCATTTGTCCTGTCTCGTCAAACGTCCCTTACAAGACACAAAGATGAAGACTTCAAGAGGGCAAGAGCAGAGCTTTCAGCCGAGCGCAACTTTGTGAGCACAGAGATTCCTGAGACCGCTCACATGTGGCCCTGATCTTCAATCATTATTTCTGTAAACATTTCTTCTCATTGATTGTTCTCTTCACGCCCTTGGTCTCTGCTATGGTTTAGATATGAGAAGTCCCCGACAGCTCATGTGTGAGAAATGCAAGAAAGTTTAGAGGTGAAATGATTGGGTTGTGAGAACCTTAACCTAATCAGTGTGTTAATCCTCTGAAAGGGATTAACTTGGTGGTAATTGTCGGTAGGATGTGGCTGGAGGAGGTGGGTCCCTGGGGCCATGCCGTTGGGGTTTATATTTTGTCCTTGTTGAGCAGAGTTCTCTCTCTCAGTTACCACCCATTAATCCATTTGAATTGTTAATCCATCAAATGAATTAATCCACTTATTAGGTTAAACTCTCATAATCTAATCATTTCACCTTTGAACATTCCTGCATCTCATACATGAGCTTTCAGAGGGCACCTCATATCCAAACCATAACGTTCTGCCCCTGGCCCCCAAAAGCTCATGTTCATCTCACAATGCCAAATTGCATTTAACTCATTTTCAAGAGTTCTTGGAGTTTCACCAGGGACTAGGGTATGGCTCAGTGGTAGAGCACTTGCCTAGCATGCGTGAGGCACTGGGTTCAATTCTCAGCACCACATATAAATAAATAAAGGAAAGGCCCATTGACAACTAAAAAATATTTTTAAAACAAAGTTAAAAAAAAAAAAGTTTCACCTTTGCCCAAAATCCAAATCCAAAGTCTCCTCTGTGACTCAAGGCAGTCTTTGCTGTAAGCTCCTGTAAAAATTGAAAACAAGTTACATATAACCAATATCTCATGGAAGAGAGTAAACATTTCCATTCCAAAATGGAGAAATAGGGACATAGAAATGAGGGATGACACCAAAGCAAGACCAATATACAGTTGGGCAAATAAGTCTTGTACCTCCACATCCAGCATGAGGGGCACATAGCATCATGATGTTCTTTGTGAAGGGCTTATGGTAGCTTGGCACCTATGTTCTTGCTGTTTGCACTGAACATGACTGAGCACGGCAAATCAACTTTTTAGGTATTCCTGTGCAAGTAAGGTGGCCCTATGGTCTCTTCTTAAAGGAATTTTCACTTTTACACTCTGGAGCCTGCAATGGATGTGATCTTGCCAGTTCCTAAGATGACTTCAAATTATCTTTCCAATTGTCTCCATGTAAAGTAGCATATCTTTAATGGCTGTAATCTCTTCAACAACCAGAATTTCCTTGGCTCCAGTTTTGTAGGCACTTTTCTGGTGGAACTGCAAATTTCTCAAATCTTTCTCCTGATTATGACAGTAAACTTGACTAGAAGCCACGAGCAATATCCGTGCCACTGCATAAATGCTGTGTTGTCTTGAAATTTCTTCTGCCAGATTAATTAGTCCATCACATCACCTTTAAATTCAGCTTCACAGAACATGGCCATAAGCAAATTGTAGACAACTCTTTGACAGAATGTAATATAAATGGCCTCTAATCAAATTTCTAAGAATTTCACTTCCCCTCTGAGACCTCGTAGACCCAGTCTTAACTGTCTGCTGGTCTTCTGAGTTCCCACCAGAATTGTCCACCAAGTTCTGCTTACAACATTCTAAGACTTCTCCAGTCTGAATCTGCAAACTTTCCCAAACGCCTCTCACAAACCATTTCCAAATGCTTCCAAACACCATGGTCAGGTGAATGAGCAAAGACCTCGCTTCTCAATACCAATTTTTGTTAGTCAGTTTTTTGTTGTTGTGAGCAAAAGACTCAACAAGAATAACTTATAGGAGAAAGTTGATTTGGCTCATGGTTTCAGAGATGCAGTCCATAGTTGGCTGACTCCGTAGCTTTGGGCCTGAGGTGAGGCAGAGCATCATGGTGAAAGGGCTTGACAGAGAAAAGCAGCTCAGTTCATGACAGAAAGGAAGCAGAGAAAAAATTTCACTGAGCGAGGACAACAGATACACCCTAAAGCCATGCCCCCAGGGACCTGCTTGCTCCTGCCATGCCCGACCTGCCTACAGTACCACTCATTGCTCCATTCAAACTGTTAATTCATTAAGTGAATCAATCCACTGATGAGGTCACAGCTCTCACAAGCTAATCATTCCCAAACATTCTGATATTGTTCTCACATGAAATTTTGGAGGCTACCTCATATTTAAACCATAATACCCACCCTGCCCAGAATAACTCTCCAGTGATTCTTTTTTTTTTTTTAATGTCTTTATTTTATTGCTTTGTATGTGGTGCTGAGGATCGAACCCAGGGCCTCACGCATGTGAGGCAAGCGCTCTACCGCTGAGCTACAATCCCAGCCCTTCTCCAATGATGCACCATTTGCCTCTGCTCAGGGTGAACAGCCTTATTCTACAAAGCATACCCAGAACCGTGCTCTTGGTTAACTTACTCATTTCCCTTCACCCCAACCCCTGGCCCCTCAGATGAGGTTCTACTCTTTCCAGTGTCCCTTATAATATGAGTGTATAGCCAGACACAGAGGTGGTGACTTGACAATTTACCATTATTTACTGCTTTATATTTCTCTTTTTCCTGGTCTATTCCTCTACTGATGACTCCCAAACAATTTACAGTTGACTTAGGGCACACACACACACACACACACACACACACACACACACAAACACACACATGATCCAATGGCATCCAGTCTGGGACCACTTTGTCACTGAGTTCAGATGTACTCCTACACTGCAAAGGAGGCATGAGTTGGGCAGCCTCAACATAGACAAACTTGACAATTAGTACACGGGTGAGCAACATCTGGTCGTTGTCACCATTGAAATATGGTCATTTCGTGCCCTATCTTAGCTTTCCATTGTGAACATGTATCTCCAGCATCAGTGATGCACAAATCTAGGAGAAGCAGAGCTATTAAGTGGGCTGAAAATTCACAAAGTCTGTCAGGACGAGACCTCTCCAACAGCCTCCTTCCACACGGCCGGCCACAGGCTACCTGTGTCATCCAGGTTTCACAAGGCCATGTTGTTTTTGGCTCACCTTAGCCCCCAGTGGGGAAAAGTTTGATAGATTGAAGACAATTGTTGTTGCTTTACTCTCTTTGTTTGTTATTGGCTTAGGGGTGAGCCTGTGATACGCTTGTGGCCAATGAGATGTGAAGGAAGTTCTGCTGGGAGACTTCTAAGAAAGTTTGCTTCACTCAGAAAAGGTACGCTGACTTAGCTACTTCATGTCCAATTGTGGAGTTGCCCTATTTCCTGGTCACTCATTATGTAGGATGACAAATTTCCACACATGTATGTATCGTGTGACACATTTGGATTTGGCCTTCTGGTTACTTTTAGCCAACATCTTCTGTACCCAACCTGTTCAACAATCAGTGTGAAGGACAAAAGGAGGTGAAATGCTGCATGGGGGAGGCTGACTATCCTAGATGTGACAGTCAAAGGCTATGTGTATCCCTGCTGAGTCAAAATCAAATGTAAAGGACACTCTGAGGACCACAGGGGACACTTGAATACAGACTGGGTGTTGAATGAAGTTGAGAATATTTGCTAATTTTCTACATGTCCATGATAATTATGACTGTATAAGAAATGTTTTAAGGTTATAGTAGTGGATTTTGAAGTGCTCAGAGTAAAATTTCATGGTATGTACAATTACAGGCAAAATGATAAAAATATGACTAGCATATATTGTGAAAGGTTAGCAATAGTAGCCTCTGAGCAATGAGTATGTGGGGATAATTCTGCTGTAACTAAACCAAGCTGTTGTGTCCACTGTGTGGAATGATACTCTCTGAAATGAGTCTTGCGATAGAGAAGGTGTCTGTTTACAAGGCAGTCTAGTAAGAGGGGACCAGAGGCCAAAGTCTCAAATCTACCTTCCTGAGGATAAGTTTCAGGGGTGTTTATGGGATGAAGAAGCAGAGTGTTTTAAGGCACAAGGGAAGGTTGAATGAAGGGGAATAAGTGGTGTCTGCACTTGCAAAATCAACCTTCATGACTCCTTGAGCGTCACAAGTCAGAGCATGGCATTAGCATAATCTGAAGGCCAGGTTTTCAGCCTCAGGACATCTAAAGGTCTCTCATGAACACCTGTGCAAACCCAGGTGAAGAGTCACTGGTTTACACAAGTGGCCTTCAAGTCCCTAAAGAGCAACCTAGGGAACTGTCATCATCATGCCCCCCACGTTGTTATCTACAGCAAAAACAGCGGAAGACTGAAAATGTAGTAGGCAGCCATGCGATCGCCAATAGTCCGGGTTTTTAAAATTAACCATAAGCAATAGCAAAAGCCCAGCTTGGCTGGAGGGTTTATTCAGGGTTTTCTCAGTTTCAATGCCACTCTCCTCCATGACTCTATTTTCAAAATGTCACATAACTAAAAAGAAAAAAAAAATTTCTGGATGGCACAACCGATAAGAATTAATATGCTTTCATGAGGCTAGTGCTGTGCAAAAGGGCAGGGTTCTTTTTGAGGAAAAGTTTTATGGAGAAACACATGAAAGGAGCTTTAAAACAGGAGGAGTGCTACATGTTGTTAGTCTAGATAATGCTTCGTGTGTTTGCTAAAGGCAGCCCTCCTGTCCCAAGGAGAAAGCATGACCTACAGACGTGCAACATCAAGGCAAGCCACAGAACAGACTGGAGAGGGCAGATGCCCCTCCTCTCCGGGTTGGGCACCATTTGGTGTGCCCCTCATTTCACAGAGGTGCACCCGCATGTTCTTCTGTAAATGTCCATCAGTGACCCCAAAGCAACGGCCACCCTCACTGAGCAAATGGTGTTCTAAGATGGTGGGAATCGGGAATTGGGACAGAAGGTTAGTTACAACAGATCCAGGTGGAGGTGCCAGGGTGTCAGAGGAGTCGGGACAGGTATCAGGAGAATTTCCAAGCCTTTCTTGAAAGTCGTGCCACATTTGACAGACTGTAAAACTTTACTGGGAAGTTACACATATGCCCAGATATGTGTTGGAGAAATTAGAGGTCCGTGTAGAAATAGGACACACTTATGAACATTCTGGAAAGGAAAAGAAGTCATTTGATTGTTGTGGGGAACAAAAAAAGCCTGCTTTTGTAAGAGTGTGCATGCATGCACCTGTGTGGTTCTTTCACCAAACTCTCCTAAGGTTCCTTGAGCTCTTATCTCAAATACCCTTGGCTTTGGGGCTTCTGTGTTCTTGTCCGCATTGCCCAAATTTAGCAAGAATCCTGATAAGCCAGTTTAGCCAGAAAACCCCCACCCTTCATTGCCCTGGGATATCTGATCAGGCTTCTTATCCTCAACCTTTGGTCAGCTGAGGTCTGATCAGCCTGGCTGCCTTCAGTAAGAATCTTGTTGTGTGGGTTTAGCCACAGTCCTCCTAATCCCTCCTGCCTCCGCTTAGTCATTTTTTACCCACCAATCTTCACCCCATGGTTGGCTATAAATTTCCACTTTACTGTGGATGGAGCCCAACCTCTCCCCTACTGTAAAACCCACTGCCTTGGTCCTCACATCCACTGCCATGCTCCTGAAGGAAGTCTGTCTTACCGTGCTTTAACTAGTAAAAGGAAAACTTTTTCCTTAATGAAGTATCTATGATTTTTAAAAACACAACCCAGAGAAGATAGCTTTTGTTCACTGCCACTCTCAAGAGTGAGCCAGTCAGGGCTGAGCTTGTCACACATTAGACCCAAATAGGCATGTGGGGACAACTTTTAGAAACCATCACCACTGACCACTTATCAGATCCTCAACATGGGATTTAAAAATGAAATGAAACAAAAACCAACGTGCTCTTCCTGGTTTTGTGGAAACGGTGGGAAAGCAGGGCATGTCTTGACACAGAGGCATGGCCAATGGCCCCCAGCAGCTCTGCGCTCCCAGGGTGATGTGGTTGTGAGGAGTTGACCAGCCAGAAGGGCAACTGCTGCTCTTCCAGATTCCATGAGCTGGGGTGCAATGACAGGGCAACTGCTCTGGCCATGGTGTTTCCTGAAGGAAGAGGCATGCGTGTGTAGAGACACTCTGCTAGCATGACGAAGGCCCGGGAACACTATCTGTGAGTTGTTCTCAGCAAACTACTGGACTTCTTAGGTACTTTGCACAGTGACATGTTTTTTCATTTTTTTGTTTTTTAAAATGCAGTTGCTCAAGGATGGGGTTCTCAAAATCAAGCTCCAAGTATCAAAATGCCTTTTGCTTCTTGGCTATCTAGACATTTATTTATAAGGTTGCAGATAAAATGAAGGATACGCATAGCTCATGGGACATAGTTACATTAAAAAAAATGCTCCTCCATTTGGAGCACGGTCTGGCCTCCCACCAGCTACAGCTGCAGGACTCCCCATAGCTACCTGCTCTTGTGCAGTCCAGTCGGGGGTTTGCTGAGCTGGTTCGTGATGCATCCTGGGGGGCTGTGCAGTGTTAGTGCTATTTTTCCTGTCACGTTGGGAGGGTGAGTTTGTTTTTTTCTGTGTTTAAGGGTCATCCTCATTTTGGTTTCTTTGAACCAAACTGTTGCCTGTTTTTCCTTTGAGTTTTGTTCCTCTCATTTGCTAGAAGCCCTTCCTAGCAAGGAGATCAGCCTTTGCTGCGGCTGTGAATAAACCTGTTTTCTGGTTTCCTGCTACCGCCGTGTCTTCCCTCTCTGGCTGTCCACTTGTTTCATCCAGTGGATTCGTCATGCGCTCCGAGGTGAATTCAAATCTCCTCCCGTGTCTCCGGTCTCTGTGTGCGTTACTGCTGGGGCAGCTGCTGCTCTGGAGTGTGCTTCCTGTCACGTTTAATGCTTTGGGTCCAGAATCCGACTTGGTCCCATTTTAATGCCAGGACCACGGCTTCTTTTGTTTGGGCTTTCTTCTCTACACTCTATCTTTAAATTTCCACCCAAGCAAATCACTCTTGTGGGGCGAGGCCCTTGCTCACACTCTGGACTTGGATTTTGCTTTGCAACTAGGAGACTTGATTCTATTTTTATTTAACGATTAAAATATAAGCTGTAATATTCTGGTTAGTCTTATTTTAGTTCTTAGGGTATTTTAAAAAAGTCCTCATGGGGTCTGTTTTCTTTGCTCTTTGTGTAGAGCCATCATACTCGGGGCTTGTGTTTTGTTTCATTGGCTACCTTTCCCAAGTCAATATTGTACGCTCCACTGCATTATTTTTTAGATGGCAATGAGGACATTAGCATCTCCCATCTCCCTCGTCCTTAACCTTATTTCAATCAACAGTGCTGTATTTCTCGGCATCTGCAGCCTAGCAGGGCCATCAGAAGCACATATTCATTGTGTGCCAGCCTGCGGCACATGGTTTACTCCCTGCAGCGGTGGTCAGCTCTGCCTCCCTGTCCTCCTCCCAAGTTGGTCACACCTTTACCTCAGCGAGTCCAACACTCAAGTCCCCGACCCCAGTCACTGCACTGACCCTGGAGCCAGGCCTTGTGCTATAGTGGGACTCATGCTCTGAGAGTCCCTAGGAACGTGTCGTGGGAGTCTGGTTATGGAGTTCCTGTAACACCAGACTTGGAGAACTTTGTTGACGGCTTGGTTGGCTATAAAAGCCTTGGGTCTTGGGGACTTTGTTGTTGCAGTTGTCTTTTTTAAAACAATTGGAGCTGCTCCATCGTCTTCTGGTTTTGAATATGGCTGGGACGAAAATAGAAGCCAGATTGATTTTTTACCTACCTGATGCCCAAAGGAGTCTTTCTTTACTTCACAGTCAGACAACTTTACTAGAATGTGTGTTGGTAATGATGGTCTGAATCAGTTTGGCTGGCATAGCAGGTGCTGTATTATCCTATTTAAATCAGGTATTATATTCATGTCGGTATCTATGTTGGTCAGTTTTCATCGCTGTGACTAAAAATACCTGATAAGAGCAGCTTAGAGGAGGAAGGATTTATTTTGGCTCACAGTTTCAGAGGTCTCCATCCATAGATGGCCAACTCCATTGCTCTGGGCTTGAGGTGAGGCAGAACATCATGGTGGAAGCTGTGTCAGTAGAAAGCTGCCTAGCTCATGGAAGCCAGGAAGCAGAGAGAAAGAGAGCGAGAGGGAGGAGGAGGAGGAGAGAGAGAGACAGAGAGAGGGAGAGAGAGAGAGAGGGAGAGAAACGGGTACAAGGTATAGTTCTCAAGAGCAGGATCCCAGTGGCCCACTTTCTTCAGCTACCCACCTACCTACAGTTTCCACTCATTCAAATTATTAATCAATCAAATAGATTGATACACTGATGAGGTTACAGCTCTCACAGTGCAAGTTTTTCCTGAAAGCCCTGTGCTCTAGGAAATGTAGGTCTTTGAATCTTGCTTCACAGGGGACCATACTTTCAACATATGAACTTTGGGGGGCAGTTTCAGATACAAACTCTAACAGTGTCATAGTCTGTTTTGTGCCACTATAGCAGAATACCTGAGACTGGATAATTAATAAAGAGCAGAGAATTATTTATTACAGTTCTGGAAACTAGAAAAATCCAAGATAGGGGAAAAGAGAGTGAGAGAGAAAGAAAAAGGGGGAGTGGGGAAGGAGATCGAATTCATTTCTTTTTATCAGAAACCCTTGCTCCTTCAACAAGAAATCATTCCTCAGATAAGGCATTAATCCATCTTGAGGGCTCCTCCTCATGACCTCATTTCCTCTTGAAGGTCCTATACTGTTGCATTGGGGATTAAGTTTCCAGCCCATGAACTTCAGGGGACAGTCAAACCATAGCTTTTAGGAAAGTTTTTTGTAATTAGTGGTGCTATATGTATAAATGTGTGTGCTGGTCCATTACTGTTATTACTATGAATGTTGTGATGGAGGGCTCTCAGCATGGGTACATTGTTTCCTTTATGTGGTGTCTAATCCTGTGAGACTTGATTTCCATTTCAAGCATCTGCTCTTCTCATTTCTTTTATTGCTTTTATTTTCTTCTCACTGGCATTGCTTAGCCCTTGCTCACTTTCCAATTTATCTTTATTTTTGTATGATTTTTCAATGTCTAGCCATTTCTTCCTTGAGTTCCTGTGTTTCCCTTGGGTGGCCTTTCTTCACAGAGGCTTTTTTCCTTATCAGATTTTGAGTAAAGAGAACTTACACTCCATTAGAGAGTGAATACCCAAGTAGGCAAGAGGTATTTCACTAAGAAGGTATTTCTCTAAGAACTCAAGACAACTGTGAACACTTTTCAACTTATAATTAAACACTGATACATTAAAACAATATGATTCTGTTTCAGTCATCATCTAATCAAGATTTTTTCTGATGTCTGAGGTGGTTCCATGCAGCATCACACCAACAGCAGGCAGGGACTTGTCGCCTTCTCTGTTATTGCAGGAAGAAGGTGGTTCTGCAGTGGGAGGGAAGTTCGGGGACTGGTGGTCAGGGACAAAGGCATAGAGCATCCGTACACAGAGTGGGCACCAGCAGCCTTTGGAGCCAAGCATCCTCTTGTCTGTTGAGAGCCTGGCCCACGGTAGGGAATGTTGTTTTTATATGTGCACCTGTGTGATATCTGAAGCCCAGAGCACAACGCGATGCTCTAGGAAATGTAGGCCTGAGTTGCCTATTTGCTTAGATGAGTAGAGTTGCCAGCTCATGTTAAACAATTGACTTTTCCATTGCTTAGGTTAGTTTCATAAAAGGTGGTCCCACATGTGTTGACAGGAGAAGTGAAGTCATGCATGAGAGAGTCGCTGGGTGTCTGTGGGGAAGCTAGTATTATTTTTGCCTAAACAGGCGTGTGTGATGCCGGCACTCCTACTGCCTAAAACCTGAGATCGTTTTATTTTCTGCTGTGTTCCTGTGTTGGCCTCTGAATCTCTGTGCCGTGCGTGGCGGGGGAGGGTGGATTTGAATGTGGTTCTGCATGCTCTTGTATGAATTCATTTTGAAAACTGAGGGGATGGATTAAAAGCAAAGCTTTTTCTCAGATGAGAGGGAATAAGATGTAGTCATTATGCCATCCAGACCCTTTCCCACTTTTCCACAATTAAAACTTATTATAGGGACTTTCGTTTAAACATAGAGGAATCAAACATGTAATTAACAATTTCCATGCCCTCCCCAAACCCTGTAGGAGGATGGAAAAGTAATTTTAACAAAAAGGTGTAAACAATAAACACAAAACCAAAAGGAATACAAGGCACAACGCCGCAGGAGTTCAGAGCAGCCTTAGAAGTGGGAAGTTGGAAGTGAAATGGAAACTAGTTGAAATAGGAGGGTGAGTTGAATCTGGAATCTAAATATTCCTAGAAGGAGAAACAGGAAGTGAGTCCATTAAAGCCTCAGGGCAGGGAGAAGCAAGGGACAGGCCTGATGTGAGCACCGGACAGGGGCTGGAAGTCCACATCCAGAACAGTCGATCGCTGCCTCCTCTTGACATCCATGAGCAGGACGTCCACTGTGGACAGACTACTCTCAATGGGGAGAATCTGGGATCCAGGTGCCAGGCACAGTGGAAGGAGGCGGGGTGGAAACACGAAGATGGACGACTATTTTGAGATAGAAATGAGTAAAGCTGTGTTACAACCAAAAATATTTTTTCCATATATGATTTTTCTTTGGATCAAGGCATCGGCTACTTCCTCTCACTTTATGCATATGATGTGTGACGTTTGTGATGTGTGTTGTGTGTGTGTTGCGCTGTGTGAGGTATGTGTGATATGTGTGTGTGGTGTATATGTTGCATATGGTGTGAGTTGTGTGTGCATATTGTTTGTTGTATGTGTTGTGCAAGTATGTGCATTGTGCTTTCTTGTTGCGAGTGTTGTGTGTTGTGAGGGTGGACCGTGTCATGTGTGCATTGTGTGTGGTGTGCACAGGTACCTAACGCTTTCCATCCTTCCTCCTTCGCGGCTCTACTGTAGAAAAGTTCCTCGCGTTTTGATTGGCTAGACTGCTAGTTGTATGTAGAGACACCATCCACACTTTATTTCTTCCTGGGTCCTGATTGAAATGACTTCCTTTCTTTCTCCTTCCTCATCAGGCCCAGCCAGGCTCCAGCCCAACAGCACAGGTCCTCTCACCTTCTCACTCAGTCTCCTGGGCTGGGAGCTTGGCCTTCTCTGGCCTGCAGCATGTGGGACTTGTGACCTCTTTAGTCTGGTTTATTTCACGTGGATTCTGGCTGTGAAGGCGGGGCTTGTGGGTTCTGACTCCCTCCATCTGGGCTGGGACCAGGGCGGCTGGCTGTTCCTGCAGGGCTGGCTGTCCCCACGTCATGGTATGGCAGTTTTGCATTCACTCCACTTTCAATGGACTCTGAGTATGTTGGATCTAAAATTTAGCTTTGTGGAGTCATAAGCCCCCACCCTTTTTTTCCTGGACAAACAGGGGTCCCTGGATGGGTTTCTTTCTTTACTGGTTTTATTTTGAAATAATTTTAGATTATTGGGTAGCCACAAGGGAGAACGTGGCGGCCCTTCCCTCAGCTTCCCCTGAATTAACATCCTGCATGAGCAGCTAAAAGCATCGGTGCTGCACTGTTAACCACGACCCAGGCTTTATTTGGATTTCTCTGTTTATTTAACCGACACCTTTTCTTGCTCCAGGATCCCACATGTCTCCTATCTCCTTCTGTGACACTTCCCCCACCTTTCCTTGTAACCCATAGTGTTGACCCTGGAAAGTTCCTTTCCTAAACTCTGTTGCACCTACCCTGTGCCTGCCTGGCCTCTGCTCCCTCTGCTCTGGGAATCCCAGGCTGTGTGGGAGGTGGTGCAGGTGCTCACGTGTCTCGCTGCCTCTAGAAGCTCAGCTTAGTGCTCGCTGGGCTGTGCCCATACGTAGGTCTTTCCTCTGCTGTGTGCCTTCGAGGGTTCTGGAGGTCTCCACAGTGGGCTGAATGGTGACTGCCTAGACCGCCCACTGGTGACAGAGGCAGGGAGAGTCGACAGACTCGCGGAGGAGGCTTTGTGACAGTGGATTCAGAGACTGGTGGGTGTACCAGAAGCCAAGGAGGGCCCCAAGCTGCAAGAGGCCAGGAGGGATCTTCCCTTGGTCCATGGAGGCAGCGAGCCCTTCCAGGACCTTTATTTCAGACTCCTGACCTCCAGAGTGTTGAAGGAACACGTTGCTATTGTTTCAAGCCACCAAGTGTGTGTCACTTTGCTGCTGCAGCTGTAGGAAACTCACTCAGGGTCCCATGGGAGGTCCTCAGTTTTCCCTTCCACCCAGTGCCCGACTTTCCTAGGATGTACTCCCATGTACCTCCTTTGCTAAGTTCCAAATGCCCCTCCAGGAGGTTCTCTGGGGAGAGGTACTTTGGTTCCACGCTGACCCACCTCCAACCTGCAGCAATGCTCCTCCTGGCTGACTGAGCCTGAGGTGGCCCAGCCCTGCAGGAAGTCTCCTCCCCAGCACTGAGGCAGCTGGACAGCTGGGCCACAGGAGTCCAGCATCAGCCATTGTGTCCCTCCTGGGATTCTCTCCCTGGTCCCACTGACCACAGAGGCTGACCAGTGTGGGCACATGATATGGCTGCTTGTGCTCTAGCCGTCTGCTGGGAGGCCCGAGGGAGGAGAGCAACTGGTGTGCCTGGCCATGCTCCTCCCCAAGGCCACGGCTGGTGCCAGGCAGCCTCACCCACAGACACAGCGTTGCTGGCTCCTGCTGTCCACGTCCTCTTCCCTCCCCTCACACCTAGTGCAGCAGTGGCCTTCTTCCTGCCTCATCATCTTACTCTGGTTTTTGACCTCTCCTTAGAATGTTCCCTGTGGGAGACTCTCTTCTCTGTCTCTCTGTCTCTCTTTGCACTTGAGAATGAACCCAGGGGCGTTCAACCACTGAGACACATCCCTGGCCCATTTTTTATTTTTATTTTTTTTGAGGCAAGGTCCTGCTAAGTTGCTTAGGGCCTCACTACATTGCTGAGGCTGGCTTTGAACTTGGGATACTACTGCCTCTGCCTTTCCCAGCTGCTAGGATTATAGGCATGCACCGCCACG
Organism: Xerus rutilus; assembly: GCA_028644305.1. Classification (NCBI taxonomy): domain Eukaryota; kingdom Metazoa; phylum Chordata; class Mammalia; order Rodentia; family Sciuridae; genus Xerus; species Xerus rutilus. Next base: position 138,108,942 of record CM053404.1, read on the forward strand.
CCCAACCTCTCTTGTCTCTTTTTTGTGCCCTCCTTTCCTGCTCAGGGTTCTGACCACTGCAGTGCCAGTCCAACTGAAAGGGGCACAATGAAGCTCTCTAACTGGCTGCACCGAGACATTCTCAGATCCCCATTTTTTTTGAGAGTTCTTCTTGGAACTCATAGCATATGTTTTGGAGCTAAATTTCATCTCCCACAAATTCATAGGTTGAAGTCTCCAGTGACCACAAAGGTGACTGCCGTTCAAGTTCAAGATAAGACCTTTAAAGAGATAAGGTCAAATAAGGTCATAGGGGTGTGTTAGTCAAGTTTTGTCACTTTGACCAAAATACCTGACTAGAACAACTTAGAAGAGGAAAAATCTACTTTTGGGCTCAGTTTCAGAGATTGTCCATCCCTGGTTGACTGATTCCATTGCTCTGGGCCTGAGGTGAGGCTGGCTGTCATAAGGGAAGTGTGTGTCACAACTCATGGCCATCACGTCATCCTGCACCTCTTCCCACGCTCAGCATCCTGTCACTCATCAAGGCTTATGAAATTACTTTCTTAATATATGATACTAAGTTACCAAACATTAATAATGTGTTCATTCTCACTAGCAATCAAAAACATACAGATCAACAGGAAAAGAAAACAGTTGAAAATAGCAAAAAATGTAATACCCAATGTGGTCCAGAGGCAGAGGAAATGCACATTTTCATACATGGCTGTTGGGCCTTCTGGCTAAGTCACTAGGAGCTTTTGAACATTCCTTCCTTTTAACTCAGCAACCTCACTTCCAGAAATTCACCCCAAGGAAATAAGGTGACGAATATACAAGTATTTACACTTTAGCTTCACTTCACCTTTGTAAAAAGTAAAATATATTGAAATATCAAATAGCCTAAAGAAGGGATCTGTTTAACATATTTGTTTTACATTTGTAATTTCTTGGCAGTCATTAGGAAGGATCACATAGGTACCTATTTACCAACCAAATGACACCCACATGTATTGTTAGATACAAAGGAAAGTGGCAAAACAATATATATTTTACAACAAATATATACTATTCGGTGTTTTAGTGAGGTTTTTTCATTGCTGTGACCAAAATAACCAAGAACAACTTAGACGAGGGGAAGTTTATTTGGGGCTCCTGTCTTCAGGGTTCTCTGTCCACCGATGGCTGACTCCATTGCTCTGGGCCCAAGGTAAGGTAGCACATCAGAGAGGAAGGCCCAGCGGAGGAAAGCTGCCCAGCGAACGTCAGCGTCAGGAAGCAGAGAGAGGGAGCGGAAGGGGCCATATAGAAGATGAGAAGATGCACCCTTCCAGGGCGCGCCTCAGTGACCCACCGCTTCTAGCCCTACCCCACCTGCCTGCAGTTACTACCCAGTCCAGTCACAGGACTCACAGTCCAAACATTTCACCTCTGGATATTCCTGCATTAACAGAAGTGTTGAGGGGACACTTCACATCCAAACCATAACAGAGAGAAATTTCATCTTAGCTAAGAATATGTATATGCATGTATGTAACTAAACAGGAAAAGATATCTGGAAAAATGTTCTTCAAACTATCAATGGTGGTTATTTTTTAAGATGGACTTTTAGAAAATAAATGTACTTTTCAAGCCTTCTATTTTCTCTTTTTCCCCCAACAACACACAAGCATTTCTTTCATAATGAAAAAGTCTGTATTTTTTTTATTAAAAGTGTGGGTAATCTTGTAACAGGTAGGCTTCTAAGCATTGCCTACAATGAAAAACAACAGAAGCATGCGTGTTTCTGTGCCATTGAACTTAGCCCTGAGAACCCTGTACTGACCCTGCAGGAGGAAGGGACATCTGCTCAATTCCATCCCCATAGACCAGCACTATGGAGAGCTCCCAACCCCTGATTAATGGAAGCGAAGCTGTGCTCCTAAAATCTCTGCCTAGATGTGACAAAGAATTAAGAAATATAAGACAGCTGCAATCCTTCAATTGCTTCTAGATTTCAAAATTACCAATGCAAATTGTTTTATTTTATTTGAAGGCTTTGAATGGAAGGAAGATCTTCCTGAGTGCTGGATTGTTCACTTGTCAGGAGCAGACTCTTGTGCCAGAAGGGTATCGGGGTCTTTGCAGACTTGTTCACTTTTTGTGGGAAATTCTCACTGACCTTTCACAGAGCCTCTGGCTGGATGCTTCTCTCGTGCCCAGGTGTGAGCGGAAGCTCTATCATCCGTTGTAGGAGAACCTGACTGCTCCGCATCTGGATGGTGACATCAGTACAGGTTGCTTGGTGGGAATGAGCTCTCACGCTGACCTTGCCCCTTGCCAGCCAATGCTTGTAGTGAGAGGCATGGGATGGCTTTCCTGAAGAAGGTTCTGGATCTCTTGCCCCCGAGTGTGTACTTCATAACTCATTCACTCAGCTCCCGCCCCTTTGGCTCCACCTCCCTCCATTTTCCACTCCCTGTGCAGGGGGCATTCCTGAGGGCGACCCCAGTAGGGCTACTGTTTAGTCTTGACTCCTCCTGATTCTCAAAGCTCTGGACACCTTCCCTGTGGACCCATCTGTAGTCCTCTAGGCCCACATCTTCTGACAAGCCTCTTTGGCCTCCCTGAGGCTGTCATACACATAATCCCTAAGGATTCTCCCTCCAGGGTGGCCCTCCCTCAGGGTTCTGCTGTATTTTCTAAGACATCTGTTACTTTGTGACTCTTCCTGAAATTCTTAATGATGCTTCTCCTCCACTTCCCTCTCTAAGGGGGCTGATCTTTACTTGGAAACAAGGGGATGAGAAAGCCCTCATTTTCTGTTGACTGAATCTCCACGCCTATCACCACACCTGACTCTGCCTTCTCTCTCAGTGCAGAGAGAGATAACGCTGATCACTTGAAAGGCAGTTCCTTCCCTAATGAGCTGCGCCAACCTTTCTTCTCACCTGCTCCCAGGCTTACCATCTGAAGATGTCCGTTTCTCTGGTTTACATTGTCAATTTCTCCTTTGCTGGCTCATTCCCATGGACACTGAAATAGGCGGTGCTGCCCTGACTTGAATGGGCATCTTTACTGACCTGTACTCTCCTCTAGACAAACCACCATATCTCCACTCTGTTTCACTGTCAAAGTCTGGAAGGTGTTACCGACATGTTTTCCTATCTCTCGCATACTATTTAATTTTCATTTTTAAAAATGTGAGATACATTGTGAAAGCTATGCCTTTAAAGAGTATGTAGAACGTGTAATATGTATTTCCATATATTACTGTATGTATAGAGCTATATTTAGAAATCAATGTCAAAAATACAATGTTCTTAGTAGCTTGGAAGTCCTCAAGGAAGCACTTCTCAATCGTGTTTCTTTGCCTACCTCCACAGGTATGGATGCATTCCTAAAATTGCATAATCACCTCCATACATTTTAAAATGCTTTATCCATATTTGTCTATCTCCCCAAACTACACATTTTTAGTTCATTTAATAAAATATGCTATTGTATGCATTCTAAGACTAGTTTTGCTTTTGCTCAGTAGCATATGATTGAAATTCTACGGCATTGATGCATGTGACTGAATTATGTTCAATGTACAGGAAGACAGTATTTGAATGTATCTGGATTATTTATGCCTTTTTACAGATGAAGGAAATTTAGGTTGTTTCTACATATTTTTTTTTACTTAATATAAATAACATTTCTGTGAAAATCATGCATGTTTTATTATGCAAGTGAGCCTGTAGGAATTAGATTGTACGACCTAAATAGATATTGCCAATTTTTGCTAGAAAGCAGTTATAAAAATTTACACTGTCTGGAATTATTCTGTGCACACTTTCCATTCTCTATACACTTGATAACCTTAGTATTATCATATATTTGAATTTTATGACTGTTGAGTAGGGAATGCTAGTTCACTGGGGTTCTGACTAGCATTTCCTGTGCTGTTATAGGCCTATATTAAGATTAAATATCTTTTATATGTTTATTGATCACTGGGCTTTTTTTTTGTAAATTCTGGCTTGTATCTTTTTGGTTGGTTGCATTTTCTTATCAAGTGATGGTAGTTCTTTATATTCTGTGGTACTAATGATGTTACATGTATTTATTGTAAGTAGCTTCAGTGACTTTATGTCTCAAATAGTTATCTTCTTGAATGAATTTTTTGATGAATGGATGTCATTAATTTTAACGTAATATAATTATCAACCTTGTCTTTTGTAATAAAGGGTCTTAGTCTTATTTTAGGAAATCCTTTCTTACTTCAAGGTCATAAACATCTTCCATATTTCTCTTAGTGTTTTAAAATTCTGCCTTTCACATTGAAGCTTCAATGTATCAATCAAATACAAATGGGGAAATGCTCCAGTTAAAATACAAAGATTAGAATTTTGTAAGTTCAAACATATGTGCTCAAGTCATCAGGGTCTACAGTTAATCTATGGCGTGGTTGTGCAGCTGGACAGGAGGACTCAAAAGACTGGTCATTCTGAAAGTCTGGCTTCTCTGCCTGGGCACTGCCCCTGCATGGCTGGGTCCCACTCCCCTTTTAGTGTGGCTTTGCCAGTTGTCCCTTTTGTCAGAAGTTCCAGACCCCAGTCACCTTCTCATGATTTTAGGCGCTCCTCTAGTAATTTGCCAATGGCAAATTGTCAGTCTTGGTCTGAAAGTATTTTCATTTTGCCTTTGTTCTTAGAAGATATTCTCACTGGTCGACAATGTCAGGGTGACTGTTGTTCTTCTATCTGCTACCTCCATTACTGCTACTGAAAAATCCTCTCAAAGTCTAACAGCCCCTGCATTAAAGGTGGCCTGCTGGGTTTGCGTGTGTGTGTGTGTGTGTGTGTGTGTGTGTGTGTGAGAGAGAGAGAGAGAGAGAGAGAGAGAGAATGAGAGAGAAAGGTTTTATGTATAGAAAACCCTAAAGATTCCACACAAAAATTGTTAGAATAACTGAATTCTGTTAAGTTGCAGTATTAAAAAAGCAATATCCAAAAATCTATATCATTTTTACACACTAACCATGAATTAACAGAAAGAGAAATCAAGAAAACAATCCCATTCACCCTAGATACAAAAGAATTAAATATAACCAAGGAAATAGAAAGCAAGGAAGTGAAAGACCTTTACACTGGTGAAAGAAATTAAAGAAGATACAAATAAATGGAAAGGTATCCCATGTTCATGGCTTAGAATAGTTAATATTATTAAATGTCCATACTGCCTAAAGTAATCTATAATTCAATGGAATCCCTGTCAAAATTCCAACCTCTGATGGTTATTAGGGGCCCTCACTCCTCACGGCCCCATGAGAATAGCTGCACACAGGTCTGGACCACTGGCTTTTGTGGCTCATGATTGATTTAAATGTACCTCCTCCATCTTTCTTTGGGTATGGTTGGGGCTATTTAGTCCTATGACCTGGTGAATGTGCATATAGTTCACAAGGAACAATTCTGCTCAGGGTACTTGAGGTACCATGATCAAGTGCGCTATTCTAGCAGAGTCTATAGCGCACCAAGAGCTAGAGTCAAACTGAACCTAATTCTCATTGTAGCTAGGACAGTATTTCTCCAGAACATTCAGGGCATACTTGGGGTTCTACTAAGGCTTATTATAAATGCCACACAGCAGCTTTTCCCACCATAGAGACTTCCAACAGCACAGGGCCCACCAGGCCATATGGTCAGAACCACAGAACCTATTGTGGTATCACAGTGCAGAGCTGGTCTAGAGCCATTTCCTGATCTGACTACTCAAGATGGCAGTCACTGGGGGAAGTGGGTTAGAACAGCACTTCCCAAGCGTGGAGTGTGCTGTTTAGCAACTAAAGAGGCCATCAGTGCTTCTTCCTTAATGCAAGTACAGGAAGCACAAGTTTGTCTTCATTTTGGAAAAAAAAAAAATTATTCTGCTTATTCAGGCCACTGAGTCTCAAAAGTCTTTGCTCAGATGGCAGATCTCTAGTTTATGGAATTGACTGCCAAGTGCCTGGCCTTTGTACAGTGTCTGATGTACTTGCCCCTTCTTGATCCCTCTGCCTGATTAGCATGAAACCACTGATATGCTGGACCAATGGGATGCTTTGTAGAGTGTCCAAATGGTGAAGGTTCCTCCTTATCACATCATGATTGCAGGCAGCAGCTTTCTGTCCCATGTAAATGTGAACTGATTCTGATCCTCCTTAATCTGCTCTGGTGAGCTGGGCACAGTGACACACACCTGTAATCCCAGCTACTTGGGAGGTTGAGGCAGGAGGATGGCCAGTTCCAGGCCAGTCTTAGCCATTTAAGTGAGATCTTGTCTCAAAAAATAAAACAAACAAACAAAAATAACAACAACAAATAAGGACTGGAGTTATGACTCAGTATTCAGCAGAATGTCCCTAGGTTCCATCCCCAGTACTGAAAAAAAAAAATAGAAAGAAAATCTTCTCTGAAGCTCTGAAAGAGATGGCCCCACTGGTGCAACATGTACCCTTGGAGTTACCACTAGACTGAGACTGGCCTAGTCCACTGTTGTCCTCCAGCATCTGACCAGCTTTTGTAGTGTCCATGCTGGTCTGTTAAATGTGCTATGATGGCGCCACCTACCACATAGCCCTTAAGGGTTTAAGGATGGCACTGATCTCCTCTATCTCCCCAGGGGTGTGACATCTTTTATTGACTGAGTCAGGCAGGAAAGCAGTTGTAGAACTTTTCACTTAACTTTCCCCAATATGGTAGCTCTTAGCCCAGAGGCCAGCAAACCCATGTGGGTGCTTGGCCAACTTCCAAGGGCATCTATTCCAGTTGAACATTTGGGAGACTGAGAAATGATCACTGGGTGGGTCCATGGACTCAGATGACCACTGTACCCCAGGCCTCCACCAGAGCTGCGCTTACACATGGCACATACACTCATTCCAATGGGCGAGACCCTCATGAGTTCTGGGTTCTTTGGGTATGATCGTCAACTCAGAACACACATTCAACATTTCTCAAAATGTTTGAATATTCTGCTTTTCAAAGTAGGGTTGTCTAAATAAATGACCGTAAATCCTTGTGGTGTAAATACATTCTTTCTGTATTCACTTACTGAGGACCTGACCTCTCCTTTAATTAGTGGGTTCTAGGTCAGAAAACTGGCTCAGGCAATAAGATTTATTTTAACAATTCTTCTATCATCTATCACAACAGTGCTGGTATTTCAACTTTATTTAGTATGGGCCATAATTTTTTCCAAAGTTCCCAGAGTCATCGTAGCAGCATGATAAAACTGTCCTCTGGAGCCCTTGCCACATGGCAAATCACCCAGCACAGCAGGCTGCCCCCACATAAATAAGCTCACCCACATCCAGCTTTATGTTTTGCCCCACTGCCCCATCACCCTCAGGATCCAGTTACATAAACAACCTCCATTGGGCTGGCACATGATGGTTGGGTCCTGCAGCTCCCCAGGAGCCTTGTCCCTTTCTTCTGGGAACACACCCAGCGCTTCCCTGCCATGCGCTGTTCTCATCTGGCTCTTGTTACCGGTGCTGTAGGAGTGGGAGGCGATGTAGATCCCCGGGGGCCTTGAATCATCTTGCAATGCAGACATGTAAATATCGTGTTCAAGTAGTGGAGAGCCAAGTGTCTCACTGAAGGACAGGACCACTTCTGGAGACCCAGAAGGCTCCAAGTGGAGTCTTAAAAATTTGAGAGCATTAATCCTGACGTTCTGTGTGCACCCAAGTGGTAAGGTCCCACTCATTCAAACCAGGTCCCTGATATTGTCACAGCAGGTTGGCCAGGCCTGGGAATTCAAATTCCTTTGGAGGGCTGCTATTCTAATAATTAAGCCCTGGACCTTAACCTCCTTTTCTCTCCTCCTGTTATAAGAGATAAGAGTCTCTTTAGATGCCTCCAGAGAGGCTTTCTAACTTTTACACTTTGCTTTCAATGGGTGATTCATCGCCCTGAGCCTCACATTGTCTCCTGAGCCTCACATTGTCTTTCTCTAATGCATCAATGACTCAGCAAGAGCCATCAAACGCCATTGTTCTCATAATTGGTACCTTTGTGAATCTCTCAAAAGCCTGGGATATTGCATTGTCTCCCACTTACATCCTCTCGGAGTTCATCACCAGGGACAGTTGTGACAATTGCGCCTCAGCAGCAAGAGTGCTCACATACCTGCAGAAGGGGTCTTCGTTGCTAGCTGTCAGGAGATGATCCAGCCCCGTTGGTCCATTTCCTCTGGACATTCATCACACCAACTGCCGGTTCTTGCAGAAACACATTGGAGGCGAAAATTCACAAGAGAAAGTTTTTGGGGAGTGGTCTGGCGACTGTGCCTACAGAGGAGAGCAGGAGGTAGCACCAGGCAGGAGGTGTTGGTCTTTGTGTCCGCCAGTCTCACCAGGAGCCTGAGTTGGGGTGACCTTCTGGAGCTGTCCACCCATGAAGCAAGGGGCCAGGTTTCTTCCTATCACCACCCACCAGTCATTGGGTGTGGGCTGCCCAAGGGAGATGCCATAAATGTGGCCAGTGCGACTATCTTCAGTTGAGGACAGTCCCCAAAGAAGGACTTAGCAGACAGCCTGAGCTGAAGACACTCACAGCAGCTGGGGGATGATGGCAGGGGCTTGGCAGGGCACCACAGCAGCCACGGCCGGCCCTTTTAAAGGCTTCCTGTCGTCTTTATCTTATGAAGCACTGATCCTCCCCAGGTGGGCATCCTCAGCTTTTTCATCCATGAACATTTCTTTAGGCAGGACAGGGAGCACCGCATCTCTCTCCTGGAATTTAATTGCACCCTGACCTTGGATCTGATGATGCCTGCGCCCACTCCAGCAACACACACACACACACACACACACACACACACACACACACACACACTGGTTTGCACTTCTGTTGACCCCCATCCTTTTTGGACACCACCTGTAGCTTATTGCCTCCCTGCCTCACCTGCTGTAGACCCAGGCCCCAGCCCTTCATTCCCAGCCCTGGTATCACAACCTGTCTCCAAGCAGGCGTGTGGTAAACAACTGCACATTTCCTGCTGCTTGCCCTCCTATCCAGTTTTGATGTTTTTGCAGGCTGCCCCATTTCCTGAGTCCATCACCCCCCACATTCCAAGGAAACTTTCTAAAATACACACCTTTAACATGCAGACAGCCTTAGGGAGCACGTGCAAAGTCCTACCTCGATGGTCTTCTAGGCATAACATGGTGAACAACACAGATAAAATTCTGGCTCTTAAGGAACTTATATTTTAGTGGGAAAACGTAGGCAATTAAAACAAACGGGGTTGGGGACGAAGGTCAGTAGTGGAGTGCTTGTCTAGCACATGAGTGAACCTGGGTTCAATCCCTAGCACTGAGAAACAAACAAACAAAACCAAATGAATAAGTGAATGAATGAATGGATAAATGTTGGATAGTGGTAAATGCTACACCAAGAGTAAGAATGAGATGAGTGATAACATGGCTATTTTATAACATCACTTGTGTAGTTAACAGCTATCAAAGGATACTCATTGTTCTGAGGGTAAAGTGCAGGCCAGCTTGGCAGGAAAGGTTCCTACCGGGAGTGTGGATGAGATGTGAATGCTTTCTGGCCCCTTGGGTTTAGTAGCTTGGGTGGCTGGCTTTTCCTGGAGGGCCAGGCCTTGGGCCCATTACCTTCTCCTGCTCCCCTTCCCTCCTGCTCCCCTCCTCACTGCATACCCTCCTGCTGATCACCAGCCAGAGTGAGGAAGGCCCAGCTGGCCTTCGCATGCTCCTTTTATTGGTGCAATCAACAATCCATCTCAGCAGTGACTTTTGCCACTGTTTTTGGGAAATGTGGATGAGAGGTGACATTCAGAAGAGGTCTGTGGCAGGTTGTGTCTGAGCAAAGAGGTGCAATGCTGATTTCCATCAAGGCCTGTCACTGGGGCTTGACAAGCAGCAGCCATACATAGGATTGTCCCCTTCAAGCCCAGAAGCGGCTCCCCGCCCCCCAACTCTTTCTCAGTGAGTCTATGGCAGGAGATTTTATTAACAAGGAAAACAAAGGTGCTTTCAATGGGTTACTAGCAAAGGGGATTCCTCCTCAAAAATCCCCCTCCTCATCTGGGGTTGCAGCTCAGTGGTACAGCACCTGCTTGGTAAGCGGGAGGCAGTTCCCAGCACTCCCCGCCCCCTCCCCAAAACTAAACCCTATCAGGGCCTGTAAAGTCACCTCAGCGCACTCATCACTGGTAAAAACAGGGAGCAGAAAACTGCCCTTGTCACCCTTGTGGGAAAAGGAAACTCCTGGCCCTTCTGCAAAGCCAGGCTCCAACCATCTCCCACCTCTTTATGAGAACGCCTAAGCATCAACCTGAAGCCGGCGGCTGACTGCCTAAATGCCCCTCAAGCCCAGCGAAGCTCCCCTCCTTCCTCCTCCCTGTTCGTCGCTGTTTTGACCCGAGGCTCAGCACTTCGGCGGGTGTCCTGCGGCCCGGGTCTCTGACGTTGGCCTCTGCTCCCCCTAGCGGCGAGTCCCGCAAACCACTGGTTGGCACGTGGGTGTCAACAGCCGCATCCCTACTGGCCCCCAAAGACAGTCAAAGACACGTTACTCAGAGGGATCTAAGCTTTTGTTTTAACCACAACAATCCAGCCAGAAATGGTGATATATTTGTTCTTTCGATTGCAACATACACAGAAAAAATTACAACTATGTAAATTGGATTTCAGAACTTGCACAGTAGAGCCTTCGAGGTTATTTCCCCATTGTTATACATAGAAATGTAATTGATGAAAAATAAAAACGATTCTTGTTGCTTCTGAATTGCATTGTAAATGAAGTCGATACTCTAAGGTTGATATCGGTCACATTGATTGCCCTTTTGGGTGAAATCAACATGATATACAGAAAAACTGCAGAATTCGGATTATGTCTGTATTTCTGAGATTGAAATAGTCTCAAGAAGGGTGAGGCAGCCTGGTATGAAGAGAGGAGGGAAGACCTTTCTGTGGCTGAAGGTTCCACCCTGTGTCCAGTGCCCTTGGGTGCAGTCAGTACTCACATGAGAGGCAAGTGTCATTAGAGCAATTAGCAGCTCTTTGCCCTTTCCACACCAAACCTCTGCAGGCTTAACTCCCAGACCTTGAAGAGACAGTGGAAACAGTTACACACAGAGCTGAGTCCATTTTCAGGATATCAGCAGGTTAAAGAAAAAGTGAGGAGAGAGAATAGGGAACGTCTTAGGAGGTGGGGAATGGTGTGAATACAGAGCTCACCATTTTAGCTCCGGCTGTTCTCAGGCACAGTTTTTAAAATTTCTATTTTGTGAGTCCTTAGGAAAATTTCTTTGCAAGAACAGCAGTAAAACAGATCTGGAGCTGAAAGACTTTCCTTCTTTATTTTACATAATACATGTTAACTCAAGTCCTCCCAATAATATCACGAGGCAGTTGTATTACCATATTCACTATACAGACAGACTGAGGCACAGACAGGTTAAGCAACTTGCCCAGAGTCCCTCGACAAGTAAGCACAGTCCGCTCTGGAAACTGGCCAGCAAACATGAGCTCTGGCATGCTAGTGCCTCTGTACGTGCTCCCCAGCTGCTCTTCCAGCAATAATTGTGTGCTGAAATTCAAGAGCATCCTCTCCTCTGAGGGTAGGACCTTGAGTCCCACAGCTGAGCATGCTGCACTGCTCATGCTTTGGCTCCACCATGGCCACATGGGCAATGCTGGTTGGTTATCAGTGCAGTTAGGTGTGAAAGAGGACATTCTCATACTGAAGCTTCAGGTAGCTGCAGAATCACATCTCATCCTTCTGAATTCTAAACTTACTTCTTAAGCACCAACAAGCTGGCATCCAGGTGGCCCCCATTTGTGTAGGTTTACACAATAGAGATGAGAAAATTCTTTACTCCCCTGATGGATGCCCATTTTATTAATTTCTGTAACACAAAGAGAAGGAGCTTTTCTCAAGAGATTCTTTTCAAGTGTTTAAATAATAATCAGTCCAAAATTTTCCCAGCAGCAAGAGTTGGGAGCACTCAGGCTAAGTGGCCTGGGCTGTACTGGTCACTGGTGACCATATTGTTCTTGGCATAGGTCAAAAGAGATGGTGAGGAGGAAAAACTCCAGAACAGGCACCCAGACTCAATTTTTAGGTAGACAACAAGTTGAATAGAACAATTAAAAAGACATCAGACTCACTCTTTGTATAGTGATTGCTAACACTCTTATTTTCCCATCTGTGATTGTATCTTGTATTAGCACAAACCTCTATGGTTGGAGCTGTTATCAAGAGGTAGAAGATCTACCCACACATTGACCGGCAAATGTCTGGTAGTTTAAACCACCAGTGTTTGTAACAGCTGAGCATGTCCTGCAGTGCTTCTTAGGCAGTCTTTCCTACTGTGTTTTTCAAAAAGTAGTCAATTTTCACATAGTAAAAAGCAAATGTTGGGCTGATTCTCAGGGGCAGTGGTATCTTTAAAAAGTGTTTCCAGTGCTTGTGTTCTTAAAACAGTTGAAGTAAACACATTAAGTAAGATTTCAAACCTTTTGCCTCTTGTTATTGGTCTGTCTAATAGGTTGTTCATCTGGGGTAGGTGAACAGACGGTTGACATCTTTGGAGAGATTCAAAGTCTAGACTAAGGGGGCAGGTTGTTCTGTATTTTTATACAAAAGAATTCTTTGGCTCGTAGAGCCAGATGGTAGACAGAATTACTCTACTTAGTGCTAGAAGCTGTTCCTGAAAGAGTGTGCACTGATCTACTGACAGAAACAAATGCCCTAGGTAGGACTTCAGTGGAACCCAGAACTTGATTTGCAGTATAGGCACCCTTGTCTGGTCCCTAAATGACCGATCTTCAAGAAAAGTACAAGTTGAAAATAAAATCTGAAATCATGAAATAGTATCTTCCTTGAACACTTGGCAGTGTTATTAATATCTGGCTATTTGGCAGGACTGCTACAGCAAATCACATCTTAAATAAACTTCTGATATACAACATGTGTGTTAAATGCATTTGCATACCATCCAAAGATCAGATTTTTGCCAGTTTATAACAAAAATTAGCTAAGATTTGTGTTGCAAAGAGAAAATTCAGAAGACTGGGATATCACCAATGTGAATAATTCAGAATAATACTTTGCTTAATTAACCAATATTGGATCAGCATTTCACAATATGTGTCCATGTACAGAAATTCATGTGTATAGTATTTCTCTTAACCAGAAGCAATTAGGAATTCAGGTAAGAGCAATTACTTGTGAATGGTTTTATATAAAAGAGGTCCCTGTGCTGAGCCACACTATGGGAGATGGTAAATCAGTGGTTCCTTCCAGAGTTTGTCATGTTTGATTATACTTATATTCCACAATATTTTACCCTTTTCACTTTCCGCTCATATTCTCGGTGGTTTATGAAGTAACGGTCTCTAGATTTCATTCCAAATGGAAAGTTGGCCTGAAAACACTCTATCCAATTATTCCTATGCACATTTTGAAACAAATCATTTTGGCCTTTTTGAAAATTTTACAGGAGGTGATAAAAATAGGAAATTTCAGGTTTCAGATGTTTTATTGCATTCTTGTAGCATAATAACAGCTTCATTAAAAGTAATCCCACAATACAATGTGAACCTTGTTAGATGTTTAAGCCATTTATGCTGGTTTTCTTTTTAAAGCTTTGTATGCAAGAAAGTTGGTGTTGTTTCAGAGTTCATATCCCCCTCTACTCTGCTAAGCTTTTGTGAGAGATGAACTGACAAACCCAAGTGCGTGACCTTGTGGATGACAGGGCCTGCCCAGGGACCCTGCTCCTGGGAGCCAGTGCTCTGGACACTTCCCAGAAGAGATCTGCCTTGTCCAAAGGTGCTGAAATCAGCTTTGGGGCTTACTATAATCTCCGGATCTGACCCTCCTTCAGCTTATAGGATGGGCTAGAGGTAGGCTTGGGGGAAGATCTTCTCTAGAACTTCCCATACCATCACTATAGGAGAACACAAGGGGAAGGAAAGGTGACCATTTCTGCTCTAAACCTGGAAAATGACTGTTTCACAGATAGTGCATTTGAGGGGCTAGGAGGGAACCTCAAAAGGCATGTAATGCAGTTCTTTTGCCAGTCTATTCTCCTCTCTGAAACTCTCCTTTCAAACAATGCTTAAGTCTCTCCAGCACTGGGAAACTCAGTCTGCACAGGCAGCACTTTCTGCTGTGAACAGCCCGCCATGTCATGAGTCCTTCCTGGTATCCAGCTGAAATCTGTCTTTTTGTAATTTCCACCCATTGTTCCCAGCTGTATGCCTTGGATCCAGAAGGTTCAGCTCTGAGAAGGAGGGCAGTTAGCAGAGCTGAGGGGAGGAGGCTTTGGAGGCAGACAGGTCCTGCTCTCTCTAGTCCTTGGTCTCCTTTTCTCTCAAATGGGGATCATGAAACCTGAGGTTCAGGGTTACCATGGAGACACGAGAGCGTGTGCAAGGCCCCAGTGCAGTGGCTGGATGGAGAGGTGCCTTAGCAACACAGAATCATTACTATCCCTATTGTAGGTGCCTTGTAAATTTCCTTAAAGTTTTCTTTCCTTCAAGTAAATTAGCTTCTCTTTAGTCATCTGTTTAAGTACCTTCCAGTTTGGGGTTCTGTTTCTTCCCATCAGTTTAGTCTTGCTATCCTTTTTTGATGTGTTGTCTGGTGGGAATAGTGGACACACTTCCCTGGAGCTGGTCACTGGGACAGAAGTGGTGTCCCCAGAGGATGCCTCATTCGGAGACTACACGCTCAGCAAATGACTGTGGTAGGCGTCTCAGGGAATAAATAAGGAATTTTGAAGTTAAAATTCACACACTCTAATATCATACTCTTAAATTATAGCATGCTCCTTTTGCCAGTCTTTGGATCAGACACCTGCATATTTATTCTCTTGCCTACTCTTTTTCTTATGGTACTGGGGATTAAACCCAAGGGGTGCTTATCCACTGAGTCACATCTCCAGACCTTTTTTAGATTTTATTTTGAGATAGAGTCTCAGTGAGTTGCTTAGGACCTTGCTAAGTTGCTGAGGCTGGCTTTGAACTTGTGATCCTCCTGCCTCAGCCTCCCAACCCTTTGGGATTGTAGGTGTACACCACTGCACCTGGCTCTTGCCTGTCTTAACATCAACTCAGGGATGTAGACATTTTCTTGATTTTCCTGTAGAGGAAACAGAAGTTGAGGGAATTTAAGCATCCTGTTTAAGAGAGGGGAGTTCTGCAGATTTGAATTTGGGTCTTGTTGGTTCTAATGAGGCCCTTTCTCAGCCAGAGAGTCACAGTTTCCTGTGGCGCAATGAGTGTTCTGGATCCTACATTCCAGTCTTCCCCCTGCTGTCCCCCTCCTCCTGCCTCTGATGTGGCAGAACAGAAAGCAGCAGCAATTAAGAAGAAGGCTTTGTTGCCTTTCAGCTCAAAGAGAGGCCGGGGCGCTGGTGTAATTGAGATAGCTCTAACAGCAGCTGGCGGGGGGCAGGGGGGCCTCAGTCTCTTGAAACCAAATGAGGAAATTGTCCTGTTAGTCCTGTGCTATTCAGGGTCTCCAGAGAAACAGAACCAATGGGTATGATACTCACATATGATTTCATGTGTGTAAAAGAAGGATCATAGGAGACATTGGCTCACGTGATTAGGGAAGCTGAGAAGTCCCACTGTCTGCCATAGGCTGAAGAGCCAGGGCAGAGGGCGGAGTGCTCAGTCCCAGACTGAAGGTCTGAAAATGGGGGGAGACTTTGGGCTGTGAATCCACTCCAAGGGCAGGGCAGGAGCTGCTCCAGCCCACAGTCAGTTGGGCAGGAAGCACTAAAGGGCGAATCCCTCCTTCCTCTCCCCTTCGTCCTATTCATACTCTCTATGGGTCAGACATGCCACCCACATTTGAGGAGGGCCACCCGTATTGCTGAGTCCTCAGGTTCACCTCCCGGGCTCATCTGGAAACACAGTCGTAGACACACCCAGGGTGAAGTGAGATCTGGCCCTCCCATGGCAGGTCATGCTGACAGGACAGAATCAACCATCCCAGGCACTTAGGAGGCAATTCCAAGGCGAACCCAATTCAACCAGCATGAACAACAGAGGAAAAATGGTTTCCACGAGGTGGAGACCAGTGCTCTGGGCTGATGACTGCCTGTAGGAATCTTCTCTGGAGACCTGAGAACTCCCAGAGGGGAGCTGACATCAGTTCTCATCTCTGCTCTGTCCACTGTCAGGGGTGCCCCTGAGAAATGCGAAATCCCATCCTAAAAAAGAGACCACAGACTATCCCCCTGGTCCTGCCTCCAGAAGGCCACACACACAGGCAGCTGAACGGCCTCCCCACATTATTCCCCACTTCTGCCTTGTGTGGATCTCATGGCTACACCCAATGCTCTTGGCTATTTCCACAAGTTAGCACCCCGATGCCGCGACCTACAGGGCTAGTTCATGGCAGAATCACCATCTCTTGGTTAAGACTGTCGTGATTACAGTATCTGTGGTCTCTGAACATTGCTCTAAATGGGGATTTTTGAATCACTTGCAAAACATTAAAACTTAAAAATTCATCAGAATCTCAGTCTATGGGTAGACATTTAATAATATATAGAAGGCAAGTGATTATAAAGGAAGTGCGCCCGTGGCTAATGTTCCATATAAAAACAACTCTACAGCAATAAGCCCTGAACAGTAGCCTAGGAATGCAGGATGGGGGCTGTGCCGCTCATAATAAGATCCCTCTCCTTATCATGTTGTTTCTTTCCAGATCACAGGTGAAAACAAGTCTAATAATATATTTTGCCTATAGGTGCCAGGACTTGTATTGTTCCCTTTCAGACACTTTATTGTGTTATCTAAAGTCCAGCTACAGCATGAGGAAGAGGGTGCCGGGGGACAGAGAGGAAAGGACTAGGTGTGGAAACCTAGTCATCTCAGTCCTCTCAGGCAGCTGCTGGGGGATTCTTGGCTTGAATATGGACCCGTGTTGCCTGGTTCTTCCAGTCGCGTGCTTTAGTTTTGGAAAGCCCTCGTATCTCTCAGTGTCTCGACTGGAAAGAGCAGGCATCTCCTATCAGGATGGTAAAGGGACTATTTACAGAAGTGTGAGCAGGTGTGGGGAGGTGGTCCAAGGAACAGGGCGAGAACTCAGTGTTAATAAATGAGAGCCGTTAGCGCCCCTGAACCCAGAGGGGTCAGATGATGGGGTGGTTCCAGAGGCCAGGGGAATCTTCTAGAGAAGCCACTTTTCTACAAGGTTGCTCAGCAAGCTCCAGAGGGGAGCCCCACAGTCAGGTGTGGGTGTCAGGGAGCGAGCTGGAGGACCAGATTCCTAATTCTCCTCCCAAGCTCTCTCAGGGCTCTGCTCTGGCCAAACAGTGGGAATTCAGAGGGCTAGGGAGCCCTTTGTTATCCAGCCAGGCCCTCAGCAGAGAGCAAGGTAAAGGCAGAGGGGAGGTGGATGTGGAATGGTGATGGGACCTACCAGGCACCACAGAGGAGCCTGGGAATTGCAAGTCTTACAAGAGCAGATGCTTCATGCTGTGCTGATCAGCGTCCCGTGGAGTGGTATAAATTGTCAGCTTCACCAGGATTGTGTTCTTGCAGAATCATATACAATGATTTCCCTCCCTTCAGTCATGATTTGAAGTGCTCTATGCCTGAAAATTATTGCATATACTTGAGCATGCATGTGAGTGTGTGTGTGCATGAGAGATTGAGAGAGAGAGAGAGAGAGAAAGAGACAGAGAGACGGACTCTGTCTAAGCTTTTGGATGGTAAAGTGGAACCTGGACCACAGTATGGGGCACCAGCAGGCCTGATGCTTTCTTTCCTTGTATGGGAGGGAAGACAATAAAACTGGCTCCATACAGAGTTTCTGAAATTGAGCTAGTGGATTCCCACACATGGTGTTATTTAAAACTGAATGAGCCAGACTTGGGTATTGCTCTGTGAATTATTGTCATTGTTTGGTCCAGGCCTTTCGGGTTAGACCCTAGAGGGTAGGGAGTGGGATACACCCTGGAGGAAATAGCTGTGGCTTCTCTCACTGAGGTGAGCCCAGGACTGAGAGAGGACCTCTCTGGGGCTGGGAGGAAGCTAAGTCTGGATTCAGATGTTTGGCGCTAACAAGATTCCCATGGATGGAGACAGACTTGGATTCTGCCTGTGGACACCCTGGACAGGGGAAGCTGGACAAGGTGCTGAGGTAGGGCTGGGACGCTGGATCTGAGAGTCCCTGCTTCTGGAGGCTGCAGAAGGCAATTGCCTGCATGGTGCTATCTTCCTGCTGACCTTAGACCTTCCATGCACACTTGTTAGAAGTCGCAGTTGGGGCCATTTGTGCTGGGGAATTAGGAAGGCCATCTTCCTTCTTCAGGTACTACAGGTTGTCAGGGGCATTTTTCTTTGGAGGATGCTTTTTCCTGAAGAGAAGAGGCCACAACTAGGTGGGCATAATTCTTTAGGTATGGCAAGAGGTGTGACCTCATAGATGCAAAATAAATATCAGTAAAGCACAACCTATCCAGCCTTAAATACCTTGTGCTCCTACCAGTCCCTTGCTCTGCTTAACAGACATCTTCACAGACAGCTCAGCTCAGCAGCTCACACACCAGGAGACCAACCCTCTTACAACCAGAGCAACTCCAGGCTAGGCCACTCCAAGCCTTGATGTCTAGGAACCTGCAGGGTTGGGGGCAATATAGAGTGGGAATGCAGACTTTATCAGTGACTGTAGGTGAGAATGTTGGTGCTGTGGTCTGGCCAGACAGGGGATAAACTCTACCCTGAAAATCCCATCAAGCTTGATAGCCTCACATTTGATTTCTGTATAGTTTCTTCTTCTAAAGACAGACATGGCAGTAGTAGCCATCTCGTTGGGTGTTTCTCCTCATGAGAAAAACTGCTGTGTGTGAAACACTTGGGCAAATTTTTAGCTCATTGCCTCAGGGCTCAATTGTCATTCAAGAAGTATGTGTGAGTCATGTTCTAGGAACTGTTTTAGGCTAGGAGCGCCCCTGCCTGCGTGGAGCATGGGGCTCAAGCACAAAGACCTTTACAACTGAAACCCTTCCTCTTGCCGGCTTTTCCTATGTTGAGAAGATGGGCTACTAGCTGCATCCGAGCCCTGCCAGCTTTGCTCACAGCGGGCACGCACTTCCAGTTTCAGGCTGAGACTGAAGGAAGAAGTGTGTTTCTGCTGAAATTGTTCATTTTCTCTGAATCGCTCATGCTTCCTCTAGGGCTTAGGAGTTCAACACTACCAGTCCTGGCAATGGGGACGGAACAGAATGGCTGGCCTACTTCACCACTGCCCCGGAAAGAAAAGTCTGGCTTCCTGTGGAGTTGAGCTTGGGGGTTATGCCAGGGAACCTATCCTCTGACCTTAACAGTAAGAAGGGGTAACAGTTGAGAGCTGTATCGAACATGGACGTTTTACAGAGATTTTAAAAAAATCTTTATATTTTTTGGAGGGAGGGCCCATCCTGGCAAGGGCCTAAAAGCCCCGATTCAATTTAAACACAGAAACTCTCCACAGCTCCAGGCGGCACGGCCCTAATTCATTCCAACTTTGGCATAGCATCCAGGGTGAAAGGTTTACAAATGCTGTTCGTGTAGGGCTGGATCTCAGAGACTTCCGCGGTATCAACTGATTTCAGGAAGAGAAACTGGGGAAAAGGCAAAAACCAAGAAAGAGAACCAGCAAAACGTTCTCCTTGCTTCATCGTGGAACACAGTGTTGGGGGGACCTCGGTTTTTTCGTGTTTATCATACAAGGTTTATTCTCTCCCTCGTTCAGCAGGCGCTCTGAGAAGGTCTGCTTTGTGAGACAGCTTGCACTTCATGTTAGAGAGAGCTCAGTGAGCACAATGGCAAAGGTCCAGACCCTGGGGCTCTGGCCCCCTTGGAGCTCATAGCTTAGCGGGAGAAATGGGTGAGGATGAAATAGATTTTGATCACACATGCTATTAGCGGCTTGGGTGTTCCCAGGAGGAGCTCTTTGGTAACATACAAATGAACCACAAAAGGAATCTTGACCAGGGAATTCAGGGACCCTCTCCAGGGAGATGTGTCCAGTGAGCTTGGAAGGAAGATGAAGGTGAGCCAGACAAAGCTGAACAGAGCCCTTTAAACTATGACAAAAACTGCGCTCATACACCACAACAGGTATCTCTGCAGCGTGGGAAGTGACCTTTCGCATCAAAAGAACATGGTGCACATACACCTTGTCTCAAAAATCTACAAAATCATCCTCTGAAACAAGGCAAACACTTGGTACTTTAAGTAACAGGTGTCATATTGGAGTTGATATTCGCCGATAATAGTCAGATGCATTTTGCTTATTTATATTTCACATTAGTTTTTTCTTCAATAAGTAAAAACATTTGTACATTTTTAATAATAGTAGAGAGAAATAAAATTTAAAAAATGAAAAACAACTGAAAAATGATGCTTGTGACTTCAAATCTATTTATTGTATAATTTAAGAAAGCCATCTATGGAGAATAAAGTTATTAATGAAATGATAAAATACCAATTGTATTATTTCCCATTAAGGGGCTTAAAGTAGATGACCTAGTTATCCCCAAAGAGACAGCCTGGATGCCTGAAACAGGCCATACTGTAGGTCTTTTCAAATCATTAGTAAATACTATTTTAGGTGACTTGCATATTAATGCAAAATTTGGAGTGCTTTTTTTATTTATTTCTTAGACTATTTATGAACACTTAGGACTTAAAACACATGCTAAGAGGTCATGATACTTTATCATTATTCTAAAGCAATAAGTACCTTAACAATTTCTAATCAACTGCCTGTGTGATCAAGTAAAATGCTACAGAAATAGGTCACTAAGCTGTAAAATCAAGCATCTCCTTAGTACAGACCTCTTTTTTGGGCTTCAAATTAAACAGCTTCACCTGCTTGTATGAAAGACATTCATCAGAATTATGGGAAACCTGCCACGGTTTCCTGTTTGCCCCTCAGGACTTCCTCCTCATCACCTGACCCACCCAGTCATCCAAGCCAGAGGCCCTGGAGGACCTCAGATCTTAGGCCCTTCTGTGTCCCCTTTATACTCTACTAGCCTCCAGATCCTGCCTTTTGAGTCAGCTCAGACCTGGCCTTACCTCTGCATGCCTGTGACGCTGCTTTCACAAGGACTTTCTCCCTCACCAGGGGCAGGAGCCTCTTACTCTCACCTGACCTCCCTACTTCCAGAATTATCACTGTTCATCAAAGTGCTTTCAAAGCAAGGTTTCTGAATCAAAAATAGCAACCACAAACTAGTTAGATTTGATAATTCTTGGGCCCTGTCCAAGACCTACTGAATTGGAATCCCTGGGGGTACCTGGGCAATGTTTATTTTTTTTCTTAAGCCTTGCAATTGACAGTGGTAGTAGAAAAGATGGAGAAACTCTTCTCTAGTGTTCTGAGTTTCAAAGTCAGATCTGATTTTGGTCTCTTTTTTCATATAATATTCCAATGCCTCACCTCTCGCCACCTACAAGATAATGTTTACATTTAGCACAGAACAGCTCCAGACTTTGCCACTGGCCACGCCTCCCAGGTACAGCTTAGCTTTGTCCGCCATGCTCCTCTTGCCCACTTTGATTCCCAATTGGTAGAAACGCATGGTTTTCCCTTACAATTTTTTTTTCAAGCTTATGTGGCTTTTTCTTTCCAAAAAAGGGTAAAGAGACAGATGCCTCCATTTCTCTCTTTCACTTTCTTCCTGGACATTCTTCATTCTTCACACGCTGCACATTGCCAGCTGTCTGTGTGAGTCCCCTGGACCCTGGGTTGGGCTGGTACCTCTCCCTTCAGGACATCCAGCGTACCAGGCACACACTTCCTGCTTAGAATCCACACACATCTTTTCCTTGACTTGTGAGTGATCTGAGCAGGCAAAGAGGCACCTGCATTTCTATTTCTGTGCTGTTGTCCCCTGAGTTTAATGATTTCACTTGGTTCTCAGTAAATGTTTGTTGAGCCACGTGAACTGAGCTGTCTGGTTTCTCCAGCTGCCCTTCTTCCTGACATTTGTACCATTGCTGACTTTGGACTTGGCATTTGGACTGGCCCTTGGCAGGTCATTTGCACGCTCTCAGAATTAAAAATGACAGTGTCCCTTTTTCAAACTCACAGGTGTTTTGAAGCTCCAATGAGAAGCCCAGAAGGTTTTAGCTGAACTCTAGTCCTTCAGACACAGACCCTGGCTCGAGTCAAGTCTGGCCTTCCTCTGCCTTTCTGGGCCCTATAATTTGGGCAACTTGCAACCTGATGGCCTTTCCCATGCCCAGACCTGTTGTATCCTTGCTCCACCAAGACCAGCTCCTGGGAAAGCTCTAATTCCCATTGATGTGTCTAAAGGGAGGGGTGGAGTGATAAGGAGACACTGTGAGAAATTGAGGCTCAGGAGGCTGGGAGGGACACCGAGAGCCACCCACCAGGGAGAACATCAGCTCAGCACATGAACTGTGTGCTGCAGAAGTAAGACATGCAGAGTGGCTAAGGACAGGGCCAAGCGGTCCTGGAGCCCTGAAAGCTGCTCTGCTGTCCTTGGATTCTCTCATTTCTCCTAGGTGCCCTATGAGGCAGGGACTATATTTATTCTCATCAGAAGAGGAAACAGAGGTTCTCAGAAATTGAGACATTTGCCATTTCACACAGCCAAGAAGTGTCAGAGCAAGGATTCGATGGCGGCCGTCTGTCTTTGCTTACCTCCACCGATGCTATTCCTGAGCTGATGGTTTTGCGGTGACTTCGCTTGCATGAATTAGAGGCAGGGCAGCCGCAGAGTTGTGCTTTGGCACCCCGACTTCTGCTGCGGAAGGCTGTCGGTCACCTTCTCATTCACTCCTTCGCCTTCATTTCTAGAACGGTACAACTTAGAGTTTGTGCTCCCCCCAAATTCACACGCTGAAGGCTTAACCTCTAAGTCTCCAGAATGGGATCGTGCACGGAGGGTCTTCACAGTGGCCATCAGGGTAAAATGAAGTCACCAGGTGGACTCCAATCCAAGTGACTAGTGTCCTTATGAAAAGCAGAAATTTGGACACAAATACCCATGAAGGAAGAAAATGTGGAGATGATGGTTGTCTGCCAGCTAAGGAGACAGGTCTAGAATGAATCCTTCCCTCATTAATTCTCATCAAGAATTGATCCTGCCAACACCATTTTGGACTGCCGTTCTCCAGAATGGTGAGAAAATAATGTTCTGTTTAAGCCACGCAGTTGATCCAACTTTGTTACAACAACCCTAGAAAACTAACGTGGTGGTGAGGAGCATGAATTCCAGGACCACGGATCCCCCAGCTTTGTGACTAGGAGAGAGGCATTCGATTTCTCTGCTTTAGCTATCCCATCTGTGAGATGAGTAGCATATACCCCATAAAACTGTTACAAAGACTTTCGTCTTTGACAAAATGAATGGATTGGGCTAAAGCTGGTCTACAGTGCTTAGTACTGAGAAGGACTGTGTAAGTGTTGCCAATACTGCGCAGAATCTGCACCCACATGGCCCGCCTCTTTGACCTGCCATGTTTCAGGTATGGTCTGAGTGACTCCCAAGGGCCCAATATAATTAAAGGCTTGGTCCCTAGGGTGGAGCTGTTGGGAAGTACTATGGAAACTTTGGGGTTTATTAGAGTCTAATAAAAGGTCCTTAGGTCTCTGGGGTGTGCCCGTGGAAGGCAGTGCTCCAGGAGGATTGTGAATCCTGCCTGCATTGCCCTACCCTGTCTTCCCCGTTTCCAGCTGAGAGGAGCCCTGGCAACAGCACACCAGGCTCTAGGATTCCAACTAAAGATCATCCTCATGGTCCCTCCTCCATGTCTTCTCTTGTGCCTCTTTTAAGGACATTGTGATTAATTGTGGGCTCACCAGGGTACTGCAGGTGATCTCACCACGAGGCTCTTAATCACGTAGGCAAAGACCCCTTCCCCTCATAAGGTCCCATCCCATGTTTGCAAGTGGACATACCTTTTGGAGGGCCATGATTCAGCCTGAGACACCAAGGATTTTATACAAATTGTCTAATTTAGTCTTCACAACAGCTCTGCAGTATTTCCATCTCCTGGATACAGATACACACAAAAAAGAGGGGGACTGTTTATTATCCCAGGGAGATGGCAGAGTTTGGATGGAAATATTAACATTCTTGACCTACATGCTTTGAATTAAGCCAACTGTTAAAGCCATATAAAGGGCAACATCTCACTTTATCTCCATCTCACTTGGACACCCAACGCAGGGCTTGCACAGGAGAACGAGGGGCAGACTTGAACTCATGCTCCTTTTGGTTGAGAGACCAGCTGTACAAGAAATAGAATCTTCTTAGAAACTGACAGTTTTGTGTTCCTGCATTATGTTTGTGTTCACAATGAGGACATTTACTTCTACTACGTAACTCACAGCTGGTAGGTAGGAAAGAAATCTTTGAGCTATTCTCAAGGTTTGTGCCAAATATTTTAGGATTCAAAGGCCAAAAGAATATTGTAACTTTCCTCGGCAGATTTAGTCCTCCTACCTTATTGTCTAGTTTATTCACTGTGTGGTGTGTGTTTCCTGGAAGTCTCTCTCTTCCCATCATTCTTATTAAAACAAAACAAAATAAAACAAAGATATATGGTCTTCAGTTGGAATCCCTTGATTGTTCATCTCCTGAGCAGATATGTTTTAATCAGAATGTCAAAATTGTGCTCTTCTTGGCTTAGCTGAGGAATTCCGAAAACCAAGAATGAAAAGAACAATTGGAGTCTGGAAGAGAGTTCTTCCACACATTATCTGCAGAAGTGGAGCAAATAAGCTCAGCTCTTTGTGTCTCTGTTTTCTCATCTGTAAAATAAAGCTTGATAATATTTATTTCATAGGCTTCTCATGAGAATTAAATAAGACGCAACCTTTAGATCATCTTGGATGCTGCTTGGCTCTTAAACAATGTACGCCTCCTCCTTCCTTTTTTCCTTCTTTCTTCATTTGGTTAGAGTTTCCGCTGTTTTGTCTTTTTACTGAGTTTTCCATTGTTGGCAAACAGACTCTCCCAAGCTGTTTTGAATTCTAGAACAATCCTTGTTATTTGGCCTTGGTTTCTATACTTTTTAGAAAAGTCAGCCCTTTTCTTTGGACTCTGTCTTCTAAATTTTCTGTCCTGGCATCTTTATAGTTTTACTCACTCTAAACTGTGTTTCTGGTATAAGTCTATATGTAAACACCAGGCAATTTAAGTCAGCGAGGGTCTCTGTCACTGGAGAAAGGAGAAGGCAAGGCAAAGTTCAGAGGAGCTGTGGTGTTTCAGTCTCTCTCTAATATTTTGAGTCAAATGCTTTCTGGTTGAAAATGCTTTCACAAATTAAACGAGCCTGGGATTGGCCCAGCTGGACTCTTTTGGAGAAGGTTTAACTTACCTTTATACAACTCTGGATGGGAAGAGCCAGGAAAAGAAGGCCAGTTCATTCCTCTTCAAGCAAGAGGAGTTTGCATTCTACGTCTGAGGCTGGCCCAGAGCACAGTGAGGGGTTTCTGAGCTGGTCAGGAGGCAGACTACTAAGCTCTTAGGCTTTAGGAATTTCAGGTCTAAATGACCTGAAGGTAAGCAAGATTGTTCCTTCTAATGGATTTTCTATAAATTCTGTCTCTGAACTAAACCAGACACTCAGAACTGTACATTTGCTACAGAATCTTTGGAGGCCGTGTTTGTCTTCCAGGGCTACAGTAGCAATCCTCCACAAACAGGAGACTGAGTGGCTTACAGTGGCACATTTATTTTTGCCAAATTCTGGGTAAAATGTCCAATTTTTTTTTTTTTTTTGTTGGCCAAACTTACAACATTAGAAACTGTGGGCTAGCTTCTGGTGTTGCTAGGAATCCCTTGAGGTCCTTGCCTCTGTTGTCCCATGGTGTCTGTCTCTACTCGGTGGTCTCCTCTCTGTCCCTGCATCTCCTCTCCTCACAGCAACAGCAGCCACGCAGGATAAGGGTCCACTCTGCTCCAGCAAGACCTCATCTTAATTTACTTCTTAGTTACATCTGCAAAGACCCCAGTTCCAGAAAAGGTTATGTTCATGGGTACGAAGGTGGAGGACTTCAATACATTTTTGGGGACACCATGTAACCAACAACAGACAGAAGTAGCACTGAATGTGATACCACTAAGAGGGACCAGCCTGGAAACCTATGTCCACATGGACACAAGGGGAATCGAGAGGCATGCTGGAGGTGGGGGATCCAGATTTCAAGGCCACGCCTGCAGCTCATGGCTATGTGGTTTGGCCTCACTGGTTCCTAGTCTGTAAAAGAGTGATGGGGTCTCTCCCATCTATACCAAATTATGTGAGTCATATCACTTTTCCTTGTATCATATCCAAATCTTCATAGTCTGGTTCCAAACTACCTTTACTGTGCCTTGTTATTTTTTTCTACTTCTGATCGGGCATTTTTTTCTACTTCTGATCAGCAAAAAGATATTTGCTTTTCCCCAAATATCTCACGGGATGGTCAACTGCAACCCGGGTTGCTACAGCTCTTCGACTATTAATGTCCTTGGCATCTTGCTTTCTTCCCAAGACACTTCACCTCATTCCCCATGCCTCCCCCAGCCTGGACTAAGAGCTGTTTCCATCACCGTTCCACCATGAACCTACACGTGCACACTTCCATTCAGCCTGTGTGGAAGTCACACACCTGTTTCCCTTGTAGGACTTTTGGCTCCTCGTAAGGGGAAGGGGTGTCTTGTTTCTTCCCATCTCCTCTGAGTTGCTTAATAAACTTGCATGGGGTTAAAATCGGATCAAGTGAAATGGTGAGCACATAAATGTATAACAGACGGTAAAGCAGAAGGCACAGTCGTCATCATTATTATTGTTACTAAGCAATGTAATTTGAGGACATATTGAAAAGCCACCTCATAAAAATTGTGCAACTAGCCTGATTTTGTCCCCAAATCCTGCTGTTGCTGCATTGCTTCAGGCTTCTGGAGATTTATATTTTCAGTGGAGCATTCACATTTCCTGGAAGGATGGCATTTATCATTCATTGTCTCCCAGCTGGCGGAAGAGCTCAGAGAAGGGCGGGGGGAGTCAAGTTTGAGAAAAGGAATAAATCAGAAAATATTCTAGGTGAAGATGGTGTCAAAGGCCTGTGTGGCACTCTGATGGCGCCAGTGTCTGTCCTGGGTGGGATCGCCTTGCAAGCAGCATGTCTTGTTTTTGGCTATCACCCATGCGTGGGCCCCAGGACAGTGACACTGTGACCAACTCCAAGATGAGAAGAGGACAGGACTCCATGTACCCCTTTCTCTTCTTTCACCCCCAGCCCCTTCCTGGGGATCTCCTCAGAGCTGCTCAGTTACTATAACAAGTTTTTGGTGTTCGTGGTGGGATTGTTAATCAAGAGTATAGCCGTGTGCCAAAATTTAGTATCTGTCGAAGCCCAACTGGGATGACCTTATGAGGGTGGAGTGACCATGGGCAGATGTCTGCATTCATGTTTCTTCCCAGCCCTCACACTGACCATCTTCTCTCAAAGCCACATAGGATGGTCAGAAACAGAGATCAGGGTTTCTTTCAACTCACGAGGGTGAGAAAACACCTTTTCCTCCCCTCTGAATAACTTGAGGATTTGCAATGGCTTGCTGATTGCAGGACAGAACAGAATTTGTCTTTACATATAAATAAAATTCCCACTGTCATTCCCTGCGGCCCGGATGCTAGGATGGCTCTCTGCCATTCTTTCTCTTCTTAATCCTGATACTTTATCTCCCATATCTGTTTACCAAACAGCAATGCTATCTGATTTTCTCCATATCCCTCCTTTCTCCAGCTTCCCTAATAAAAGCCTTGCTATTTCATCTTTTTAGTATGCACAGTACATTAAGCTTGTTTGAACATTAGAATTTTGTGTGAAAGCATTTATAGCCATTTCTTTTTAAATTGTTGTGACTTTTTTCTAGTTGAAAATATTCTATTTCTTCAAAAATGTATGAACAAAAAAAAGATATCTATCTGATTCTAATGCTTTGCCCACTCAAGAAATTAGTAGCGTAAAAATGCTATTGCCATTGATGGAGGCATAATATTTTCCCTTCTTTCTTTAAAACATGGTCAAGGCCTTTGCTATATCATGGCAGAGTTAATTGTTTTAGGCTTTTAGCCTAAATCACATTGGTTGCTTGTTGGATATTACTAAAATTATCTTTTTGTTGCTTTATGCTTCAATACCAATTTAAACTGCAAAACAATGATATAACCATAAATAATAATCTGATTTAAAAATTAAATTTTGACTTAAAAATAAAGAGCCATGTGTACATTTTTCTTTCTATAGTGTCTGAGTGCTCTCTGACATGATTATTGAGGTTTTTCAACAAGGTAGAGAAGCAATATGGAAGCCCACAAAGTCAATGGCTCCATTTCGTGCATGGCAGGAGGCCGCAAACCCAGTCCTGTGCGTGAGCTTGAAGGTTCTGGGCGGCGGTGCTGGGAAGGAGGCTATGGTGTTTCCACTCCTGCTCTCGCGTTCTTCCACGTTGCTTTGGGTCTGGTCCCACTTGTTTCTCCATGAGGTCTTGATCCACTATGCAGCATGGCAGATGCCTTGCCTGCCTCTACAACTGGCACCCCCACCTGTTCTTTGCATTCTGGGGGGCAGCTCCCTTCTGTGAGACTTGGAGGTACATGTGCACAGGGAGGCTGGGTCTTCCTACACCATGCTGATGGTGGTCGGCCTGGATTATCTGGGTCAGCCCAGTCTCGTCACATGAGTTCTTGAAGTCAGAGGACCCCTGCCCCCACCCACAGCAGGCCTAGAGAGATGGGAGAGGAGGAGAAAGTGTGATCCCATGTGTGACAGGGACTCCGCTGCTGATGCTGGTTCTGGTGAGAGGGAGAGACCACAGGCCTAAGTATGCAGACAGCCTCTGAGTGCGGGAAGGGCAAGAGAGACAGACCCTGAGAGCCTCCAGTACGGAGTGCTATGTGTGACACTTGACTCAACTCATCTACACTGGCATTTCTTCCAATCCTATTCCGGAGTCCTTCCTGCATGGCGTCTGACAGGGGTGGGCATGTTTGCATTGGGTCCACTCAGTGGTAGGTTGGACGTTTCCACTAGACAGGCTCGTGATGCCCAATGAAAATGAAGGTGTAAAACTCTTGTTCAAAATGTTGGATAAAAAGTTCAATCAAAGGTGTTAAAATACCTTTCTCTTTTTTTCTGTGGTCTCTCAACTCTGTGTTGTTTTAACAATTAAAATGTTAAAATGGTGTGAATTTTATCATTATTTTTATACATGATAGTTTTAAAAGAAAACATGAGCATTCAACCTGTACATAGAACATCAAAATTATATAGTAGCTGCTTCATAGCCTGTACATGCATGTGCGCCTGGTTTTTATCACCACAGTGTGAAAGCTGCACAGAATCAACTCCATTAACTCCACATTTGGGTATGTGCACTTGGTAGCTACACTCTCTACCTTCAGCAGTGGATGAGGCCGGGCTGGAAGGACATGGTTGTTCTATGTCCTCCCCTTTGTGCCATTTCTGCTCAGTGTGAGTGGTTGTTTCTTCAGGGAAGCAGCACATGGAAAAAGCATGTGCTATGGTTCCATAGTGACCCATGCCTTCATTCTGCATGGAAGCAAGCTCTGGTTAGAATGGAAAGCATGGCCAGGGCTTGTCCATCATGGGTGTGACACTTACCCCATACTGGCTTTGCAGGTTTCAGGACAACCAGGCTTAAGGATCCACTGTGATTTCCTTTATTGCTGCATGTGAATGAGGTAGATAAGAATGGAGATCAGGCCTTTCTCCTCTGCACATGCATACGCTGTCTGGACTTCGCTCACAGAACACATCTGCAAAGAAAATCACTCATCTTTCAAGATGAAGAGAGCAGGGCCTTGCTGCAGGCATGGGGGCCCTTGTCCGTGGGCCCAGTGTGACTGCACAGGTCAAATGGCCCTGCTTCTGCATGTGTGTCTATTAAATTATTTTTGTTTATATAGCATCCAAGTTCAGTTCTTGGCCTTCTCCCAGATTTTGAGAGTTACATAATGTCTTTAAATAAATTTCTTTCTGTTTGAAATAACTAGAGGGGATTCTATTGTCTCTAACAACCAGGGCCAATCTGATCATACCTAGGTTACCTTATTGTAATGAGTTGGATTGTGTTCCCTCAAAAAAGGACATTGAAACACTAGCCCCAGTACTGAAGAATGTAAGTTTATCTGGAAGTGGGTCAAGAGAATAGAACCTAACCTAATATGATTGGTTTCTTTATAAAAAATGAAATTTGGATACAAGAGACGCACAGAGGAAGAAGGCCATGAGGCTGAGGGTGGAGGCAGAGATGGGGTGATGCATCTCCAAGCCAAGGAGTGCCAGCACCCACTAGTCAGCAGACAGGTTCTCCTCAGAGTTCTCAGGTGGCCCCAATCCTGGCGAGACCGCAATTCAAGATCTATAGGTCCAGAACTGTGAGACAATAAATTTCTGTTGCATAAGGCCTCTCCTTTTTTTTTTTTTTTTTTTTTAAATTTTTTTTGTAGATGGACACAATGTCTTTATTTTATTGCTCTGTATGTGGTGCTGAGGATCGAACCCAGGGCCTCACGCATGCGAGGCAAGCGCTCTACCGCTGAGCCACAATCCCAGCCCAAGGCCTCTCCTTTGTGATCCTTTGGTATGGCAGTCCTAGGCATGAATTGGAGAGATACACTGTATCAAAACTTGGAGAGCAGTTCAGAGGCCTGTTATTTTTCAGTACCACATATCTGAATGGGATATGGCAGATACAAATAAATATGCCCAATTGTAAGTAAATGAATGAGTGCTGTTGGGAGTGTGACTTTAACAGAATAAATGGGATTGTGATGCAATGAACAAAGCATTCCTTTTAATACTTAGTAAATACACTGGCAAGAAGTTTGCAGTGAACATTTTTAATGAATGGTTAGATTCGTAATACAAAAAATTTGGCAAATCAATGAAAAATAGACATCAAGAGCCTACTATTTAAATGAACAGAGGGCAGAAACAATTTTAAGAGGAAATATCATCATATTAACATATGAAACATTCAGCCACATTCAGCCATGTCAGATGTTTTTTGAAACGAAACTTTTACCAGTAGTAATCTTTGAGTTATATTTCTTAGCCATTTGTTCAATTTGCAAATGTGCAAAATTTGCACATCTGCATTCAATTAAGAGGACTCTCTTTTCATCAACTTCATCCAATAGTCTACTTTATCGTGTACAATTTTAATTGTCAACAGTTTTTTTGCTGACTTTTTTCTATCCCATAATTTTCATCATAAACCAGATACACTTTTATTTCTTCAAAAATTATCTTTCTTTATATATGAAAAAGCACAAAAAGAAAAAAAAGAAGAAATCTGAGTGAAGTAATCACACTGGGAAGATCGGTTTTATTGATATTTAAAATTGTAATCCATGCACTTGGTGGAAAGTTCTAACAGCACAGAAAAATGTAAAAGAAAAGTAAAATTCTCACCTTTGTACTCTCCTCTGCAAACAGAATTTTCTGGGTATCATCCAAAAATAAGTGAAATTTTATTTCTTAAATCACATTTTTAGAAAATTGTGAACAACGACAAAAGGAGATGAAGAGACAGGCAGATAAAGGAAAATGTGCACGGAGTCCTGAAACTTAGATAAAGCTTGAGGACACCTCATGGCTGTGTGGTAGTGTTTTCAGGTTCAAACCGGCAGGTTTTGTTTGTATTTTCCTTCAAAATTAGTAAATACCATTTTTAAAAATCTAACCTCAGAGCCATTCAGATTTTAAAATGTAGGAAAAAACAAAACCTTAAAATCCAAGATTCTTTGATCTTGAAGTTACACTTCTAGGATGCCCTTAGGGAAAAGTGTAGAAATGCAGATGGAGATTTATGAATGAAGATGTTTAGAAAATACATTAATTATAAGAAGGAGATAACCCAAATCTTTGACTTGGATAATTAGTATCATGTGTACTCATTGAAGAAATATTATGCAAGCATTTAAAAGTTTGTGAAGGGTGTTTAATCACATATTCTTTGTTTTAAGCAAAAAAGTAGCATATCAAATTATATATAAAGTATGATATCTGAACCACAAACAAAATAGAATAAAGTATGCCTATCTGCTGAGAGTAGTTTCTAAGAGTTAAGATAATGTATCTTCTAAATGCTCTACAGTAAAAAACAGAATAATCTGGGAGGCTACTGATTTGGACTGAGCTCCTGCACTAAGCTCCAGTAGACCAAAGCTTACCTCATGCTAAAGCTAAATGACATCAAACCAAATCTCACTGTCATCTCCCCTGAGAAACCAAGAGACACAGGAGAAAATAGCCAACCCCCCTGATGAGGCGGGAAGGCTCCTCCCGCTTTACCCATTACAAAGGAAGTAACTTTGAAACAACCAATGCACTTTTTGTTCTTTGGTTTTTCTTCCTTCAGCCTTTTCCTGTCTGTGCTCACAACTCCAGTTGCAGAGGTGAGTTCTCTGAACCTCTTCTGTTTGAGGGCTGCCTGATTCCCAAATTTTCTTTGCTCAAATGAACTCTGCTGGGGTTCAAGGGTATTCAAGAGCTCAGTGGCAGATTACTTGTGTGGCATATGTGAAGCCCTGGGTTTGATCTCCAACACTGCAAAACAAAAACAAAAAACTCTGTTAAATTTACTTTGTCAAAAAACATATCAAAATTCAATATTAATATTTAGTTAAAAATCCCTATTTGTCTTTAAGGGCATTTTTATTACAGTGCTTCTTTGGAGAGCCAAATGGGCTACCAATGGACAAGGCAACAGACACCTGAAGATCTGGACTGCAAAAGCTTTTCAAGAACTTGATGCTGATCCTCTGCTGGGCATGAAGAGGGAAAGAGACTTGCAAGTAAAGTAGTTAAATTACGCCATAAAAATTCAGGTCAGGTGCTAATATATCAAGCTGTTTTTCTGAAATACTGAATCTTTAATTCAAATTTTAAGCGGTAATAAAAATGGGCATGAATTGCCTGCATCACCCACATCTCTTCAGAATTCAATCACTCTCAACTGTCTCTGGAGATGAAGAATGAAATAAAAAAGCACATTTCCTTGAGTTTTAAGAGATTCAAGAAACACCAAGAGAACCTCACTGACTTGTGTATGCATAGACTATGAACACACAGGAGACGGGGAAGATCAAAAGCTTCAGACTTTGATGAGAAAGTAAGCTCTCTATTTAGCTGGGGGTAAAAACCTGCTTCTACTAAGATGACTTTTAAAGGTGGCTTTTCAATCATAAAGCAAGCACAAATCACAAGTTCTCCACAGATACACAGTCACAAGCATAGCCTCCCCTTCTCCAACTCCTACTTTCTGCATAAATGAAGAAAATGCCACCATCTTGGATTTCTCCCTTCTCCTCAGGAATGATCCATGGGAAACACTGATCTTTTGTGGTTTCCTTGGCATCCATGTGTTTCCTAAGGAGGGAGAAGGAGCAGCTGGGGTGCTGAAGAATTTGTACCAAACAGACTTTTTCTCATTGAGGTTCTGATTTCTGGGAAGGATATGTATTTATGTTATGGTCTATTTTCACAAATGGGCCCATTTGTAAATGGGCTGGTTGTGCTGAAAAATGATATACACGACTCCTTCAAGAGCAATAAAAAGTTGTCCAGGGCTTGTACAGAAGGGAGTTAATTGTAAAATTATGACCAAAAAAACCTTTTATTGTTTTGAAATGGTAGATCCACAAATTTTAATTTTTTTAACTTACTAGCTAAGTATGAATTTAATTGTTTTTCAAAAGTTATAATCTACCACTACTTTAAAATTCCCTTTATTAAACTGGTTTTTGAATAAATTAATTTGATTCTTCAAAAGAATTCCAAACTCATGGGCATGTTCATGACTAGAGAAGTTTGGGGCCCTAACAGAGGGAGCTAGTGGCCTTGTGTTTGGGCTTTTATGTAGAGTGTGAAAAAGCTCAATGATTTACTCACAGTTCAAGGTTTCCTTAGGTGTATTTGGGTTGGTAATACTTTTCAGTATTCTTTGTCACAGTAACAATGGAATTCTTATTTTATTATCATTAGTATTATTTTTTTAACCAAATGCATTACCATTCTCCAGTATGCTTGTTGCTTTCACATGCTATTTGATTTTTATAATATTGACTTCATTTTTAAAGCAGGGAATCCAATTTGCCCTGAATCATCTAGACAAAGTACAGAGGCCCACAAAATCAGTTTTTCTCCCCAGTTGCATTGAGCTGGCTGAAGGGCTTAAAATTAGAGAGGTGGGCCAGGAGAGGGCCTTCATCACCATCTTAGAACATGAGATTATGTGCATCAAAAACAGGCAAGAGAAGTTATAATCTTTAATCTGATCAGATTCAGTAGGAGTAGATTATTGGGGCAGTGCAGGCCAGGGCACTGCCGGCTCACCTGGCGATGTCCACTTGGTTACAGGGCCGTGTGATGCTTGTAAGGATGCCAGTGAGACAGCTCACACTCTGGAAGCGGCAGGGGACAGAAGGGAGACTGGAGGGCTCTGCTGTGTTCTGAGCCCTGATCATTCCCCCCTTCCCTTGTCCTCGTCACACTCCATGACACCTGACGTTCGCTAGTGCTGCTGATGGTTGCGCATCCTCCCTCCCTTTCCTCTCCCCTCCTCCCCATCGCCTCACCTCTCGAATTCAGCCTCCATCACCTCTTTCCTGATCACTGCAATACCACCTAGCTGATTTTTCTTTTGGGGACTTTTCTCCACCCAAATTCAGCCTGATCCCATAACACCATCTAATTAATTTTCCTGAAACTCTTTGATCATGTAACCACTGTGATTTCAAAATGTAAATAACTCCTCTGTCCTGTTGGACAAAACAAAGCTCTTCAGCACAGCATTCGGGGTGCTTCTGTCCTTCGCTTTCAGCTTACTCTTCTGGACACTCTGCTAGAAATGCATTTACATTTTTACCTCCAGTTCTGTTCCTCCTGTTTCATGTGGCAGAGTGCCTCTTCTCCTCTCTTATTAATCATCTAAATTCTCAAAGTCAAACAACCTTCACCATCAAGATGTCTGGGAAAGCTTAGGTGCTTGATGATCCAGCTGACAGAGGGGCTTCCACTCAGCCACCAACCCCAACCAAAGCAAGAGAACTTGTCCTGGCACCAAGAGGAACCAAAGAGAGGGCACAGAGGTCATACCACGGGGAGGAAGTAACGGGGGGAAGCAACAGTGAGGAGCCCCGCAGGCTGCCATGTGGAAGACTGTGCCATTAGTGATACGAAGGGAGGAGAAACTCCAGGGTGGTTTGGAGTCCCAGAAAATACACCTACTAGATGGGAAGGGTTGAGAGCTGTAGGTCTGGTCTAAATGGGGGGATCATTATCATTTCAGTGAACTGTTCAGATGCCGCTAAAGCAGTTGTTATCTGGCCCCCACAAGAGGAGCGAGAAGAACCTCCATCTCTTGTAGGCTGTAGTGTGAATTTATCAAGAAAAGGATTGTTGTGGATCCTAAAACGATCCTTTAAACATGGGAGGCTTCCGGCAGGAAACACTGCTACCCATTTGTAGCTATATAACCACCATTTCTACTTGATTTGTTATTCCAGCTCCTTGGAGGTCCCAACCCCTTTCAGGGCCCACTGCATCCCACAGATGGGGCAGCAGGGACTTTGTTCAAATCTGCAGTTCCCCCTTGTCATCTGCAGCAGTTGCACCGCACATGTCACGTGAGTGTGAGTCACAGTCTGTCTCCGGTGTTACGAGTCCTGGAGTCTTGGTTTATAATTTTGAACTTTCAGGACCACATGCAATATCAAGGACATAGCATTTGTGACTAAACAATATATTAGAAGAAACTCATAGTAATGGCATTTGGCTGCAGTTGAAAGCTTAGCTTTTAATGTTCCCGAAGATCTGAGAGAGCCTTGGTTTTTGTTTTCCCCAGCGCGCCTACTCAGTTAACTGCATCATACCCAATTACGCATCTTAGAAGAATTAAGGGTTGAGAAAACCCAGCTTCCATTGGAATCTTTGATTCTATGGAATACGTTTTCCCCAAACCAGTGCTTACACAGCTAAAGTCTCCCCTCTGGGATTTAGTTGATTGTCATAACTTTTGAGTTTGCCTTGCAAAGCCACAGACCTATTAGGGTAAAACGCTGTAGTTTAAGATGTTTTAAAAGTCTAGTGTTGTAGCTGATTTTGTTCATTGCTTGATCAAGAAAGAAAAAAATAATCCCACAAATCTTTTTTTCCTCATGTCTTAAATGTACTGAGGTTTTAATATTTATTTTCTAAGATTGTAGCATGTTAAGCACGTCATTTTTCAGAGGTGTGGGAATCAGAAATCATGAAAACGGTTTGATCTTAAAGAGGAGAAAAAAAATCTCTCTGCAATTATCATTTACTGCAAGCACACAGGGGCCACAAGGGCACTTTGTTTAGTCTCCTTCTTCTCTGTGGTGAGAGGAATGGCAGGCTATCCTGCCAGTCACATCTCTGAAACAAATTTGCTAGGTCTGCAGGTGTTGTGCTCGTATGGAAAAGTATAAGTCGTAGTCATGTGTCTGGTTTTGCAGAAAGACTAGGGCTACAGGAGTTTATATATACAGTCTCCCTTCATTTGCTAAGAAAATCATACAGATAGCTCATAGGGCCAAAGCAAGAGTTGGGTTCACTTTCCTCCCAGTGGGGGAATTACATTCTCCATGTGGTGAGACATCTTAAGGTCTTACTACCGATTGAACCACGCACTTGGTGACTGACTGTTAGCGCTCTCTATCAGTGTCCACCGGCCTCAGCCCTAATCACTTTCTTGCACTGATGGTTCTTTGCTGTGGGGTGCTGTTCTGTGCATCACAGGATGTTGGGCTGCAGTCCCAGTCTCTGACATTAGGAAGTGATGACACTCCCTTCTCCTGCTGTTGTCATGATAAAAATGTCCCCAGACACTATTGAATATTCCCTGGGAAATGGAGGGACATCCCCCTACCTGAAAATGACTGCTGTAGCTTTACTTACTCTTTTGCGGGGATTACTGGAGATTAAATAGAGGGGCACTTTACCCCTGAGCTCTATCTCCAGACCTTTCCATTTTTAAATTTTGAGACATGGTCTTGCTAAGTTGCTTAGGGTCTCACTAAGATGCTAAGGCTGGATTTGAACTTATCATCTTCCTGTCTCAGCCTCTCAAATCTCTGGGGTTTCAAGTGAGTGCCATCACACCCAGCTCTACCTTTACTTTTATTTACTACAGCCTAGTCTGGGGGGCCTCAAATATTCAGTGAACTTCCTAAATGTTACTGAAGGTGGGGTCACTGAGAGGCAAAAGGGTAGCTCTTGGTCCAGTGGAGCAGGTATTAAAAGGAGTCACTGTGATGTCTAGGGTGGCCCTCGGCAACCAGGATTCCATCAGGTGCAGAGCTCAAGTTATTTATGCGTTTTGAGAGATTTTAGGGAATTCAGGATAGTCATAGTTTTCAAAAAGCCAAGTTTACTTTCACTTTTACCTTCAGGTATAAAGTCTTATGAAAAAGAAAAAGCAGGCAGGCAGGGGATGTAACTCAGTGGTAGAGCACTTGCCTACCACTGCAAGAATTGTTGCAGAGACCTCGAGTTACCATCCCAGAATCAGAACAACAACAACAAAAAAGGTTGGGGTGGGTTGGGTGGGGGGAGGAAACATGGTGTTAGAAAATCCATAATGGCAAACTCATACTGCCTCTACCCATTCCTCTTCCTGTGGCAGACATCACTAATCAATCACTGCAATCTCTGATGATAATCATGGCAAGACCCAGAATCTTTTTCAACACAAGGCTCCAGGCATGGCAAGCAATACCTTGGAGTTGGAACTCACACTGAAAACTCATTGTCACTCTTGCTTTTAAGATATTGCTGTACATTTGAAGGACAA
Organism: Xerus rutilus; assembly: GCA_028644305.1. Classification (NCBI taxonomy): domain Eukaryota; kingdom Metazoa; phylum Chordata; class Mammalia; order Rodentia; family Sciuridae; genus Xerus; species Xerus rutilus. Next base: position 138,146,787 of record CM053404.1, read on the forward strand.
TGGTAACCAGTGATGAATATGTTGGTGGAAATACAACATGCAAGTAGAGTATCAAAGTTTAAAATGGAAAACATGACCATAAAAACCAAAAAACGTGCCTCTGTCAGAATTACAAATATTTTATAAATGATTGATTTCTGTCGACGAAATTGATGACACTGCAATTTCTTTTCTAATTAGGTTAAGTGAGAAATCCTCTGACACAGATCTTGTGGGTGAATCAGGGGTAGAAAAGGGCCTGAGCTCCAGTCTAGGGGATCGGGGTGCCCACTAGCTGTCATTTTGTGTGAGGTCTCAAGAACTAAAGTGAAAGGTGACTTTGCACATGGATGGGCTTGGACCACTGCCACCACAGGTGAGAGGGAAGGCCTTGAGTGTCTTAGGGAGTGAGAGTTGCTCAAAGAAGTTTGAAAATTCACCCTGACACAAGAACTGGCTGAGAAAAAGCATGTTTCCAACTGGTCACTGAATTTGTGGAGGAAGCCTCCCTCTCTTCCCTTTCAAATCCAGAGAGGATCTAGCAAACTTATCAAACTTCTTCAACAGAGAACTGCAATCAAAGGTATCATACAGCTTCTGGGGCCTCACTACTGAATCAGGAACTCTGGGGTGGGTCCAGCAATCTGTCCGTAGCCTCACCTTTAAACTAATCCCTGGATGATGCTGGTGAATGCTTAAGTTTGAAAACATCCATCTGAGGCAGGCTTATTCAGTTTCCATTTATATAGCACTGCCCCCACCCCAGCCTAGTTGTTAAAAATGCAGTGACTCTTGCGTGGGAGGTCTCAGTTTGCTTTTGGTTTGTGGACACAATCCAGTACCTGAGGTCCATCAAAATAATGGCAATTTCTGAGAGGAAAAAAAAACTAAAAACAACCAAACGGTTGTTAGTGGGAGCTGTAGGGGAAATGCCAGGGGCTGTTACCCCAGAGCAGAGAACACATTTCCATGGAGTGGAGAAGCAGAACACGGTGGCCTCAGGGAGGGTCACACCAGAGGGCAGGCCAGCAGTTCAAGCTTCCTTGACCAGACTGTCATCTGCTGCCCATTCACCAGGAGACTCACAGTTTTGGGGACAAGGTGCCCAGGAAAATGACATTGCAAGAAGCTGGTGGTCTCTGTGCCTGATTGGCATCTTGATCCTGCAGTGCTTTTACCACCAACATTTCCATCAGATCATCTCGGACCAAAGACGTCTTCCCCACCTTATTCAGTAGGTTGGGTTCAGTTCCTTCCAGAGGCCACCTCACTCTTCAAGGAGGAAATCATACTGTCGCAGAGCCTGTTGGAGAAAACAAGACATGATCTTTGTGAAGGCAGCTCCCCGGAGTAGAGATACGGTGGGTCTCAGCTCTCTAATGCCTCTGAGAAGGGCTGAGCAATCCCCTGAGCACACGAGCTCCACATATAAAGTATTTGCTTGGTAGCTCATGGTTGGTCTTGCAGGGTTTCATGTAAATAAATGACCTCAGAGAACAGCTACCCTAGGGAGCAGAGGTGAGCGCAAGGATGCTGGGCATCTTGTGAGCAGCCAAGGGAGGAGAGTGCCTGAGACTCAAGTGGACCCGCTGTGTCTGCATTTTGTGGAGGCCACTCCGTGGCCTTCCATAAAACCACTGTGTCAGAGGGAGGGGGAGGAGGTTGGTAATGTCACCGTGGTTCCTGAGTCAGCGGGTGCCCCACTGCCAGGGAGCCAGACTCCATAAAATGTTAATTATCTGTTAGGAAAAAGAAAAATAAAACAATTTGTTTTATACAATGTTGAAAACAAAAAAGCAGACTGTTATTTGACTCCCTCCACTTGGATTATATATACTCCATAAAAGTACAAGGAAAAAATAACACACAGTGGGCTTTTTAAAGGTGATAACGTATGTTCTTTACTTAAAACTGTAACACCTCCACACACGGTGATGGAGTTACAGTCAGAAATGTGCCATAAATGACATTTCCTCCCTCTAATTTTACATTGCCTATGCAGTTCTGGAGAATAGTATTAATCTTCAACACAAAAATGCTCTACCCCTTTCTGGCAATATTGCATCACTCTCATATTTTCTTTGGTTATTTTATCAGCTCGGTTTCCATTGTTTGTTCGGTGATAAATTGCGCTCCTATTCATTTCTTTACTTTATGGACTGTGGAGTCACAGTAATTTCCTTGTCCCAGTTCCATTAACTTCCTGGTAGTATTGTTTGGAGTCTCCAGACTCTGATGTGTAATCCAACTGTTTCCCTAATATGTGGGAAGCAGCAAATTGCTTATGTCATAAACAATCCTTGCTACCGTTTTCTTTTTTCTTCAACCCTTGGATTGAACCGTTTTCTTTTTTCTTCAACCCTTCCCCCTTGGCAATCCTGGCAAGGTATGCCAGGACTTAGCATAAACCTGGTATACAAGGCAGTTAGGGCTGGTTTGGAATACAGGGCCGATTCCACCAAGTGGACCCTGAAACTTTGGAAAAGATATCATGAAAGAATTCTTTTCATGTTCTCTCTTCATTGGGTTTTTCAGAAGGTCTGCAGCAGATTTTTTTTCCACTTAAGTCCTTGCCTCCTCCCACTTTTTTTTTTTTTTTTTTTTTTTTTTTTTACCATTTCACAAGTTAAATTTCACTTCATTGTAAACATGGAGGCCTTTATGGTTTGGACGTGAGATGTTCCCCAAAAGCTCCTGTGTTAATGTAGGAATGTTGACAGCTGAATGGTTGGATTGTGAGAGCTGTGACCTAATCAGTGTCTTGTAGTTGGAATGGATTAGCTGGGTGGTAACTGGGCAGGTGGGGTGTGGCTGGAGGAGGTGGGTCCCTTGGGAAGGGTGCGGCTGCCTGGGGCCCCTCCCCCTCCCTCTCTGCCTCAGGTCCCCAGGAGCTGAGGAGCTGTTCTCCACCTCATGCTGCCACCATGGCATGCTGCCTCCCTTGGGCACAGAGCAATGGACCCAGCTGTCTGTGGACTGAGACCTCTGAAGCCAAGAGCCCCTTATAAACTTTTCCGTCTGTAAGTTGTTCTTGTCAAGTATTTTGGTCACAGAGGTCACTTGATCAACGTCCTTTCAGTTTTCCCTCCAGCTCCTGTCTTTTCTCCCTTGACTCTAAACCCGGAATCAGGGGGGCCTTTCTTTCCAAAGAACACCTACACCTGAGGTGAGTTCCCACCCACAGTCTTGCTTAGCGTCTGATCTCTTCCCCACACCCTTAGCTTCTCCCCTTCCATCTTAGTGATGAAATGAGCTCTAAATAAAGGATTAATTCAGTCTGTGTTTACATAAACCAATGCACTAACTTTGACCCTTAGCTGCAGCTCTGCCACAGTCTTCGTCTTTTTTGATGAAAATTTTCTTTCTGGAGAAGTTCTATGGATTCTGCCTTCCTTATCTCCTGTTCCCTTTTGGAGCACACTGTAAGTCTAACCTGCCCTCACACTCCTCCACAAGTGTGCAAAGCTGAGGTTCTGTCTCATTATGAAGCCAGCAGCAATACAGGGGTGGGAGGAAAGCAGAGAAAGCCTGGGCGTGGGGAACTCGCCAGAGGCAGTCATGTCTGAGGAGGCGAGCAGTGAGGGGTCTGGCGCAGAGGTGGCAGGTGTTGGAACAGGGGGGCTCAGGCGGAAACACTGTTCTGATCCCACCTGCAGGCGCTTGCTGCTGACAGGGTAGGGTGCATGGTGAGTTTGAGTGTTTCAAAAAATGCTGGCATCATTTACAAATAGAGTACAGGTGGCGTGGGTTAAAGGTGGGCTTAGTTTTAAATTGGCTGAATTGATGGGATAGTTGGATAATGAAGGACAGAGGTTGGAAGCCCAGATCCGTGCTTGTGAGAGAGGTGTGAGTTCAAAACACACCCTTGCCAGTGGGAGCCTGGAAGGACGTCTTGCAGCTGTGGCTGTGGGGTTTCTGGGTTAGGATGAAGCCACAGCTTTTCTGTATTACTGGGACAGGTGAAAAAGGCACCGAGGGAGAAAGAGAGGGAGAAAGTGAGGCTCCTGGAGACCAGGACTAGATTTCAAAGAGGAAGCAGAGCAGAATGATACAGAGATCCAAAGAAGAGGGAACACACTTTTGCAGGTTCTCGTCCATGGTCAGTTGATCCCATTGTTTTGGGCCTGTGGTGAGACCGTGCAACATGGCAGGAGCAGGAGGGAGAGCAAAGCGCTCCTTGCCTCGCAGTTGGCACATCTAACAAAAAGAGGAAGAGCAGTTCTGGGGTCCCGCCATGCCCTGTGAGGAGGTACCCCCACAGCCTGCACACTTCCTGCCGGTCCCCACCTCTCAATGGTTCCACTGCTTGCTGACAGTGCCAGCCTGGGGCATGAGGCTCTGACATGTGGGCCTTAGGGGGCAATCCTGACCCTAACCACAGCAGGGTCATCTGTTCTTTTGTTCAACAAAAGATGACCAGGTGTGCACAGTGGGCCAAGCACAGTTTTGGGAAGCAGATGAGAGATGTAGTCAGGAACAGATTCTCTCCCCACCTCCAGGGAGCATGCATTCTCATGATAGTGCCTAGAAATTAACAAGGAATTAAAATTCCATAAGAAACAGGGTGTTCTTATCTCCGATATCCAGTGGGTGGATTTGGGGACCTGCCAGACCTCCCTCCACCAGCAAGGGCTCTGGAACCTGCCTGCCTGAACCTCAGTTATGGCTCAGCCACTGGTCAGCTGTGTGATCTGCAGCCTCCATCCATCTCTCCGTGCTTCATTACCTTGTCGGTAGTAAGAAATGATGACAACCACGAGTACTGTGTGCGCTTCCCAGGTCTTGGTGAGAATTAGATGTGTCAGGACATGTGACATGTCAGAGCAGTGACTGACTGTCAGAAGCTCTTGAATAAAAACGACCAAACATCTGTGGTGCCTCTAGCAGCTTTAGGAAACAGGTTCTGTCTTCATCTGCATTTTCGCAGATGGGGAGACGGAAGGGCAGAGGTGAAGTGGCTTCCCCAAAGTCACACAGCTGAAGTGGCTGTTTGATTCATCTTCTCTGCAACCTGTTAGTGAGAGACAGTCTTACATTAGGTTACGGGAATGATCAAACACAGGACACCTGAAAGTGGACAGCTAGATAGACAGTAGTTGGTCCCTATGCTCACAGGCTGGACAGAAGGATGCTGCAGGGCTACAAGGAAGACCAGGAGCAGAGTGCACAAGCAGGACCTGGGAGATGTTGGTCTGTAGGAACCACAGGGAGAGGTGACCCCTGGCTCTTTCTAATGGGTGTGAATGGTGCACAGCTCTGCAGGCTGGCAGGGAACTGACACCTGATACCCAAAGTCAAGGCACTGAGCCTGGTGCCCTCAATACAAATGTTGTTGGGCTGGGAGACCTTTCCCATCAGAGCTGAGTCAGGAGGGGAGCCTGTGGTTTCTTCCCATCAGATGTGGTTAGGCCTCTTCAGGCCTCCTGGTCCCACCAGCTGTCAAAGTAGCACTCAATAAGGAACCCTAACTGCAGGTCTTAGGTCTCAGTGGTCAGGTGGGAATTCGGCTCTGGGCTGTGCGTCTAGGTCCACGTTGTTTTGTGTTCCCCACAGGCAGACAAAACGGCTGCTTCCTAAACAAGTCTTATGTTCCCTGTCTTGACACTGTTCATGCTCAGGTCTTTGCCTGGAATTCCCTCTTGATTCCAAACTGCCTGTTGCAATCCTGCCTGTCTACCAAGGCCCAGCTCCAACAGCATTTCCCATACAGAGCTTTTTCTTCCCATCAGATGTAGCCCCACCTGCGTCTCCAGACAGCACTGCATAGTGGAAAGGGACCACCAGGAAATCATGGGCTCAATTGATGGCTTTGCTATTTACTTGTGACATAATCCTGGGGAAATAAGTTCAGCTTGATTGGACTCAGTTTTCCCATTTCTCAAGTGAGGATAATAATACCTCTTTGGAATGGGATTAAAAGATTGTGCCTGAAAACACATGCATAGTATTTTTAGGAGGCCCACCACAGATGTGAATTTCCTTCTTCAAGCCCTGTATTTTTGTGCATCGACTATAATTACTTGTGTACTTGTTTTATTCACTTCACCCTAGATCACAAATTTATAGAGAGCTGATATTTTCACTCTCATTTTAACATCGTGTCCTGGTTATATGATGCTGACCAGAACTTCCAAACCGTGATTTATGTTTTATCTTTTATTTTTGGTACTAGGGATTGCACCCATGGGCACTCAAGCACTGAGCCATATCCCAGACCTTTTTTATATTTTATTTTGAGACAGAGTCTTGCTGTGTTGCTTAGGGCCTTGCTAAGTTGCTGAGGCTGGCTTTGAACTCACGATCCTCCTGCCTCAGCCTCCGGAGCTGCTGGGATTACAGGCGTGTGTCACCGTACCCATCCAAATTGTGTTTTTTTTTAAATCCATGGTGGAGGAACTCTCCATCTGTGCTGCACAGCAAGTTGGAGAGGCTAACGAAGACCAGGTTTTACTGTGTCTCTTTTGCAACTGTGTATGTAGTTGCTTTACTGCAATAGTCTCTTATTCCTAAAGCAAACATACCTGAGAAACGTAGCATGGTGATATAAATATATCATGTCATATATCATATCATATCATATCATATCATATCATATCATATCATATCATATCATATTGTACCATATAATCTCTATTATGGTGAAATGACTGACATATCCAATCCCGGCACTTGGTTCACCAGGACTAGAATTTCCAGAACCTGAAGAGGGGTAGAATTGGCAATAAGAAAAGCAAGGCTTGAAAAATGTGACCTGGGCTTCTAAGGCAAACTTTGCTTCTTTATAATTTTAACACATAGATTTGGGAATGGGGAGAAAATGAAGTTTAGAGACATTTGTGCTGTTTGCCCATGAATAATGTAAATAGTGTGCTGTGGGGAAAAAGATGATAGTCTTGTGAAAGAAATGCTTGTATTTCCTAACGATTGAAAAGATTTTTTTTCCACAGTCTATTCCTTATTAATATATTGGATGGAGAAATGGAGGTGCTGATTTGCAAAGAGAATGGGAGACAGAACGTCAGTGTTCAGTCAGTCCCTGATCCAGTGCCTCCCTTGGTAAAAACAAAGTATCCACCTTCTGTAGGCCTAGTCTTAAATGCATGGATGAGTGAGACCGTATTGGTGGTCTCTAAGTGATGACACTGGCTACCACAAAGGGACCAAGGGACTTGAGAGAAGTGGGCACTGGGTATTGAGGTCACTGAATGCTTGTCTTCAAATAAATTTGAAGTGAGAAGGAACTGCCTTGTGTTGCCAAGGCTCTGGACAGCTGGGGAGAATCACAGGCCAGTGCAAAGACTGGCTCAGCATTGCATAATGCTAACTCTTTTGGAGCTGTACTTAAAAAATCTCAAATGTCAGAAGAACTACACCAATGAAAGTACTTACAGAAGTCTGGAGGAACCCAAACCATCTCCAGAGTCCCTTGGTTCCTCTCCAGGCAGGGTGTCTCTTGCTGGGTCAGGAATTGCATAATTTGCTCCAAATGTTATAAGTATAATTTGTACTGATTTCCACTCAACAAGTCTGTAAGTTATCAGTTTAAAATTACCTCTTAACAAACTGAGTGTACTTTTGAAATTACTGAAGGCACCTGAAATCATTTTTGAAAAAAAATAAAAGCCAAGTAAATACATAAGTGATATTCTCTGCTGTCATAATTGGCTACCTATTGCGTTACTTTTAGGGGACAGTAAGATGTGAATGGTGGGAACATAAGGTTAAGAGAATAATTCTATAAAATGGACCCCCACATACTTTCTTTTCTAAGAAGCAATTTACCTGCAGCCCTGGCCAGCCTAAATGGACAGGATATGTCACCTTCCTTAGCAAACTACCTGTTCACTGCAGGAGAAATGGAGACCCAAAATAATGTTGATAAGAGGAGCCCAAGTTACCTCTCTCTCCTGAGAGTGTCCCCTTTCCCTTTTTCTGATCCCTTCAGTAAACTCATTCCTGTTACTCTGAGTGACACGTCTAAAATCTTTCTGACTTGATCCAAGAATCGGGGTTTGAGAGGGGGTCTTCACACTGCCTCCGTTTCTCAGAAGGCCCCAGCTCTATAACATTACTATCATTTTAATGATCATCATTATTTTTTCAGTTGTTGTATTTTGCCAATGACAGGGAACGAACCAAGAACATTTGAATTGATTGTGTAAGTGCATTAGGATCAATCTTTTTAGAAGCTGGTGTGTTCATCAATGTCTGCAAAGTTCTTTCGATGGCTATTTCTGGAGGCATAATAGGTGACAAAAACTAGAATACAATGATAGACCATAGATAAAAGTACATTTGAATCATAGCAAGTAAAATTCAAACTAGGTGAGATAAGGGACATCCTCCTTTGGCAGACAGTTCGTGGACCGTATAGTCTAGCTGGATACTAAACAGACCTGAGGAGGAGTTGGGTGGGGTAGAGGTTATTCCTGAATTTTCGTACTGTTTCTTCTCCTGGAAAAGGGAGATATCTAATATTTAGAGATGTAGTGCCATTTGGGGAAAATTTATCAAGGATCTTCAAGATCACTTTTCTAGAGTTGTCTTCCTATCCGCTGGGTATATCAGGAGGGAGGTGCTGCAGGCAAGAGAGGAGGGGGTGGCCTACATGGTAGTGCTGCTGGTGATGGGGCTGCAGTCTGTGCACTCAGGATCCTCTGGACAACCAGCCTCATCTTGGATCTGAGGGTGGCAGAGCAGAAGCCCATAAATTATATACTAGGGAATTCTCTGTCTGAAGAGAGTTTGCACAAGGGTATGGTTGTGATAGGTCTCTCCAGGACTTAGTGTTCTTACATAATTAAAACTGGGAAGACCTGGTCAGCTTAATAGTCTGATTGACACCAATTAAGAGTCAATAATTTTAAAATAGAAAACAGCCAATGTTTTAGTAATAGTGAAGACGGCAGTAAACTAATTTTAATGAATGTTTACCACAAACATAGTTGTATTTTTGAAAGGGAAAATGTTGAAAGTCGTACAATGGTAACTACAAAGAATAAAAAGTTTACCTGCTCATCTCAGTATGCTGAACCCAATTTGACTGGTGTTCTAAGATCGGCCCTGAGGAAGGGGCTCTACCTCTATTCAGCTCTGTGTCTCAGCGTTCAGCATGAGGGGCAGATAGCCAGGATTCCATCAGCGATTGCTATGCAGCTTCAATAATTTAAAATCATAGAAAACCCAAGCCCAATTCTAAGTTAATAGTTTCAACCACAGTTTCTAGTAAATCTTTTATTCATGCACTCAATATCTATTTCAATAGAGTGCTTTGAATTCCATGTCTTTTTTAGGGGGGCAGAGTGAGTATCAGAGATTGAACCCAGGGCGCTTGACCACTGAGCCACATCCCCAGCCCTTTTTTCATTTTATTCAGAGACAGGGTATTGCTGAGTTGCTCAGGGCCTCGCTAAATTGCTGAGGCTAGCTTTGAACTCACGATTCTCCTGCCTCAGCCCCCCGAGCTGTTGGGATTACAGGCATGCTCCACCGCACCTGGCAAATTCCATGTCTTTCTGACACTGTATGTATGAAGTCTTTGCATCAATTATTTTGTTCTTAAAATGCTTTTTGGTACCACCACGTATGACAATGACACATAAGAAAAATCAATATTAAATGAGTGGTTTTGTGAGTGAGTCTCTGCATGTTGAATTCAATGGAGGCCTCGTCTTAGCTCCCAAGGCTACAGATTCAGAAGACAGCATGAAGCTGCCCCAGCAGACAGGTTGCTCCATGGCAGACAGGAGGCTGAGGGTGGGACACCTATCCTCTGAGTGACTCATGGGCCTATGAAGGTCCTGTGATGTCATGTGACCCCGACACCCAGACTCTCTGATGCCGTTGGTTTCGGCTGTGTCAGCTGATGAGTGCCCGAATCTCTTACGTGGGTAAAGCAACCAGGCTTTGTGTGGTTCAGAGTCTTTGTGTGAAGTGAAGAAACGGCACCTTGAGGACTAAGTATATAGTGAACATTTTATCAAAATCAAGTATAAACAGTGCTTGTTTGAACAATATCACCCCCTGAGAGTTTTAGTTAGTAATAAAGACATTATCTTTGTTTTCTGCCCTTACTGCAGTCTGATTTTGAGGAAAGGTGGAGAGGTATAATCCTGCGAGGGAGGGTGTATTCTACTGTGCTCACTGCTGTCTCCCCCCGGGGCTGACAGAGTGCAGGCACCCTGGGGCTGAGGGTGATGTGCATCCAGGGAGCTGGACCCCGAGAGGAAGATGCAGCATGACCAAGGCACAGCAGTGTGGTCACGCATTGAGGTCCCTTCTTTTCTTCTTGTATCCATTTTTTCTAATATTTTAAGCCTGTTTTTATAAATACCATACATATTAGATGTATGATATGCACGTGTGTCTGTGTATTTATCCACTGAACACACATATATTGTTCTTTTTATAAGGTATGGATCACTATTGAAATTTTCACCCCCCAGCCAAATGGTTCTGTTTTAAACATGATCCTCTAGTGAAACTCATAATTTGGAAGCAAAGACCAAGCAGTTAAAAACTGTGAAGATCTAAACTGACCAGAAAGGTGCAATAATAGGGACCATTAATCCCTGAGAGTGGAGTGGTCCCTGAGGCGTGTTAGACTGTAGAATGAACAGGCCTAATAAATACCACCTTAGATACTGTCAAAGAAAAATAGCTGACACCAAATTGGCTAAAGGAGGATTTAGACTTAAGATCTTCTGAGAATAAAAAGTTTGAAGAGATAATATAAAAATACAACTTTTAACTGATTTCATTGTGGGAGCTGATATAAATGGTAAGCTGCAGCCTGGTGAAACAGGAGCTTTCCATCTTTCAGTTTCACGTGCTTTTATGCCTTAATACACTTAACAGCTTAAAACATTTGACTTAACCAATATCAAGTGCTTCTTAATGAATATAAACCATTCAGGAAGAAAACACGAATCCTAATAGATTCCAGTTTGAAATGGGAAGGAACATTAGAATCATTTTGTACAAATCCCATCTTCTGTAAAGGAAATTGAGGTCAAGGGAAGCCAAGTGACAGATGCCCTGCTGCTCAGCGGGGGTGCATTGCTTCTGCTATGGTATTCTTCACACTCTTCAGCCGCACTTCCAATGCACATTAATAAATTATCTTCTGGAGCAAAACGATCTTGCTTGATTTTGAATAACCTAACAACAGGATCTCACCACCTAAGTCCCATGCAGGCACTCAAACCCAATGCTGCCCCAAATCCCCTGCAATCAACCTGAACCTACTGATTGTTCCAATACACCCAGATATGTCCAGTTTGAAAATGATGTTAATTTAACTGTGATTTGGTCAAATAACTTATGTCCTTTATATTAACATTATTGATGCCCTGTCAGAGGAAATCCAATTTTATTAACCAAATATTTGCGTGTCTAACACTTGAAATACTCATTAGGCATGTTCATTCTTAATTCATTTTGTCTAGGGAACTATGATACAGATGAGGAAACTGAGATCCAAGGAAAGTCTCAGAGCAATGTGTGGCAGAGTTGTCTTTCAAATCTCGGTCTGTTCTCTTCTCCTATGATGGCTAACTTTATGTCAGTTTGGCTGGGCTCTGGTACCGAATGGGCTCTGGTACCAGCTGTTTGGACAAACACAAGTGTAGTCATTACTGTGGAGGTATTCTTCACATACGATTGGCTTTTAAGTCATGGGTTTAAACTCATCACTCATGGGTTTGAGTGATGATCCTCCTTGGTGTGGGTGGATCTCTGATTAGTTGGAGGCCTCAAGAGAAAAGACAAATGTTCCTAAGAAGAAAAAATATTCCTCAAAGCTGTGGCAGAGAAGCCCTGCCTGAGTTTCCATCTTTTTGCTCTGCAGAATTCAGACTCAAGACTGAAGCTTTAACTCTCACGGAACTTTCTAGACTGCTGGCCTGATGGATAGGTTTTGGACTTGCCACCTTCACAATCATGTGAGTCAATTCTCTAACGTTTCTCTCCATCTCTGTTTCCTGTTGATTCTTCTTCTTTGGAGAAGGACGCTCCTCCCATGCTCTCTCTTTGTGTTTCTCATGTCCTAAAACTCAACTCTGGAGAAAGTAGGAAACAGTGGCCTTTACAGATGTACTGGTCCTGTAACTCTATTTGGAGACTCTATTTGGGAGAAAGGGGTTTGGAGGCTCTGCAGAACAAAGGGATTCTGCCAGATCAACTGAGCAGATCTGAGACGGAGGAGGCTGCTGAGGCCCACAGCACCCACAGTGTCAGGACAGAATCACCAGAGCCGTGCGAGGGGACCATCCTGGCATAAACAGGACAGCAGCAGTGACACTTACAAAGGGATTTTCAGGAAGAGTTTCTCATGCTTGAGATACAAAAAATGTGTAGGAAGATATTTTGTAGTATGCCTCTTTAGAAGGACAAAACCAGAAAAATGTCTCCTATCCAAAGTAAAACATCAATACTTTCTTGAATAGGAAATAATTTAGATGCTGAACTAAACGCTTTAATGAGGGACAGATAATAAGTGTGGATTGAAGCTAATTGTTGTTGCAGATCACTGAGCTGGTTGAAAAACCATTTGTGATGAGGTCTGTGTAAGTTAACAGTCACTTTTAAATGCCCAATTAAACATCCTTCTGTCCCTCGTGAGGGTAGAATAACGGATTGTCGCTCAGTGCCCTATATTAACCAAGTGATTAAAGTGGGCAATCTGAGCAGTTATTTTTTGGATATGTGTGGCCAAAGCTCTTCAGTCTCCAGAGGAGGCTCATGTAGGTAGCCCCTAGACAATGACACATTGTGTCACACATACATGGGGAAACTGCCTGGCAGTGAGCATGGGCTAATGAGAGAAAAAGGCCAACAGATTCTTGCTGAACAAAAGCAAAAACAAAGAGACCAGGTGAGAGGTGGCTCTGTCGTGGCTATTTGTTTCTTCCTATCCTGGGAATAACATTTAAAAAGGTATCAGTCTAAAGATTATGACATTTGGGCTCTCGTGATTAAGGGCAAGGGTGTCAACAATGCCTGATACCAGGGGAGATGAAGGTTTACTCCTTGCTAATTCATTTCACTGTGGGCTGAAGCCCCAGAAATCAACAACAAGGGCATTCTGAGGACAGAGAGACAGATGGAGTAGAGAAGAGGGGTCAGCAGGGCTTGCATGAGGCCGTCGCCTGTGGAATCAATTCCTGGGCTTGGAGAATGAAGAGCTGTTGTGCAAATGGAGTAATTTCTTAAGGTGTGTGCCCAGAAGTGCTCTCCACAGGCAGAGAGGCTTTAATAGGGCATCTACTCTTCCTGTTTCTGTTCTTCTGGACCCTGGCTGCCTTCCTCTCAGTTTAGCATCTGGGTGTGCAGCGGCCATTGCTGTATAGCCTGTTTTACACCCACAGCTGCATGCACTAAAAGAGGAAAAAGTGGTCTTTCGACCATTAACTTCCCTTGGTGGTTTTAGGATATCCCTCTGCTTGAGCATAAGTTTAACGGAAAGTTTTTCTACAGTTTCAGAAAACAAACGAAGCTAAAATCAATGCTTCAGACACTAAGACAAAAAGAGAATCATCAAGATTATATTCTGGCCAAAGCTCTACATAACTTGTGCAGCTCTTACTGTGTGTGGAAATATCCTCTGATGACACAGGTCACAGCAGGTCACCCCTTAGGGAGGGACATAGATGGAGGACGGTTAGGTCAGGAGCTGCAGAGACCAGGAGGAAGGGAGGGTGGACCCTGGGGAAGACAGCAGCCAGGCCTCTGCCAGCTGTGCGTCAGCCTTGTGCACCTTCCTTTCCTTTCTACTCCCTGAAAATGAAGGTAGAGGTGTGAGTGGAGGCTCGGGATGCTAAGGTCTAGCGTTTGTGTCAGGTGGCTGTGCGATGTGTTCAGGTAGATTTGCAGACGTGTGCGTGTTCATTTCTTCCCAATGGCATTTGCTGTCTTTCCTCTTTGCAGTCACCGGGTTCACATGGCACCCGTAGTCTGACCTAGCGTTTGCACCGACACCTGCTGAGTGAACTGACCGTAACCGTAACCGTCCTGGGTTCTGAGGCCATGTTTCTTACAGCCTAGAGCAGGCCGGTGGATTCCCCTTTCTGAAAGGGATCTGGATGTAGGTGCCTCAACCCTTTCCACCTCCTTCTTTTCTCCTCCTCCTCCCCCTCCCTTGCCCCTCTCCTTCCTCTTTCGTCCTTTTCCTTTTCTCCTCCTAAGCACCTGCTTCCATATGCTAAGCAGGTGCTCCACCTCTGAGCTACCTCAGGCCCACCTTCCTGACCACAGACGGGTCAGCCCAGCCCTGCCCAGGTGCCTTAAGCCAATGGGGCCACCTGTTTGGGCATTTAGGCATAATTTCTCTTTGAAAAGGGTCAAATCCTTCTAATTTAAGCTCATGTTGCTTGACTAGACATCCCCCCAAAAAACTGCTCCTGGAAAAAAGTTTCCCCCAATCACCCAATGAACTCTCTCTCTCTTTGGTACCAGGGACTGAACCCAGGGCGCTTAACCACTGAGCCACATCCCCAGCACTTTTTATTTTTTATTTTGAGACATGGTCTTGCTAAGTTGCTTAGGGCCTTGCTAAATTGCTGAGGCTGGCTTTGAATTTGGGATCCTCCTGCATCAGCCTCTCAAGGTGCTGGTATTACAAACGTCCCACCATGCCCAGCTCCCAATCGACTTTTCAGTTAAATTCATTCTGAAAGTTTATTCCCATCTCCCCACACTCGAAGTCGCTCTGGAAGTCCCCATTGAGATGAACAGGAGAGGCTGGGAAAAGGAGAGGCTCCCAGCCCCAAGCCCAGAATGCATCAGGCCTTGCCGGACTGGGACCCTTGGGCCATGTGGAAGAACGCTTCTCACTGGCCTTCCTGAGGACCGTCCCCACCACCCACCCCGCCCGACAGAGTGCTACAGAAGCCCCAAGCACACCGGACCTTAGTCTCGTGCCATCCTGGACTGGGCTTCCCCGCCACACAGACATTTTCTTGGGGTGAAAATGCTCTAGAGATGTGATTATCCGCCTAAGCAGCTCCAAACAGAAGCGATCCAGTCTTCTCCCACAGAACAGCTTTGAAATGAACCGGAACGAGGGTCAGCTCAGTTGCACTGGGATTAAGTGCTGGAGGACAGCTCTGATTTTATTTCTGGAATACTTCATGCACTGGGTAGAGGGTATGAAGGGTCGGCAGGTCCCTGCGGGTCAGGCAAAGGAGGCCCCGTGATGCGCCCTTCATGGGCCTGAGGGGGATTCACCCTGTTGCTGTCCTGTGTGTCTGCCCTGGACTGTCCCAGGTGCTTCATTCGCTCGGCTTCCCTTCCAGGGTTATGCCTCTATGACTCGCCCTCCTTTCTGATGGGTGTCCTGCGGGGTCTTGCTCCAGACTCCAGGAAGAGTTGAGCAGGCTTAATAAATTATTAAAACATAGAGAATATTTGAAGCAAGAATGTCACAATTTGACTACTTGATTGCATCAGCCCACCTAGAGGGAAATTAAAATGCTGAAGTAAATGCCTTCCTATCTCCCTTAACTTCTTATTAATGTTTTTTATTCAAAATGGGAGATGATGAGGCAGGTATGGAAGAATTCCAAATTACAAAAATGAAAATATTTTTTGCATAATTTTATTATGGTATTTAAACATCTTTTATTTATTTACTATAATATGTAGAATTATTTTTATTATAAATATATAAACATGTTTAATTTCTAAATGTAAAATCAGAAATCTCTATAATATACTTGAAATTTAACCTTATACATTATTATAAGCATTCATCTAAGAACAATAAACTAAATAGCAGCTATACTTAGAATCTCAATATTATAGAATATTTCTTTTTGAAGATTGTGTTGGCAGAGATCCTTTAGAAGATATTAGAGATTGTTAAGGTTGTTAGATAAGATGGAGCTCAATATTTGTGACGTTGATATTTGGTGATAATAAAGTCCATGTGAAAAACATCTAAAAAATTGAAAAACCAAGACAAAGTCCATCTTGTTGTTCTCTTTAAATAATACTGCAGTATTTATGCTGATTAAACATGGAACACTAGAGAGAGAGCACTCCTGTGAAATGGAAAATAATTCCTATTAATTCCTAATTATTCCTTAGCAGATCATTTAGAATATTAGGATTCCATATGAGTGGATCAGCGCGACGCGGCTGGAGTAGGCATCACCAGGGTGAAAGCTACTTCTGTATTTTGAAGCTGAAGCTCGTATGGGGACAGCTGAGTCTCACAGGTGGAAACTTAACACTCAAACCACATCTCTGATTATGTTCAAGGAAGCAATTACACAAGCTTGTACAGAGCACTTGACACAATAAATGGAGACTAATACTCTCAAAAGCATTAACGACGCCTTTCCATGATGGACCTTTGGAACTGCCCTGCACTTTGGAATGCCCACCTCAGTGGCTTCCTGTGCCCCTGCTGTGGCAGCTGGGGCATCTGCCCTCTTCCCAAGGCTGCAGACTGGAGTATGCTTATCCAAGGACAGCACATGTCACTCTGTGTAGGGGGAGATACATGACTTCAATGTCCCTTGGTAGAATTTCATGATTTTCATAACTTTCTTTATAGCTCATAAGTGGCTTCTTAGTCATTTCATGATCAGAGTTACCCCTGTAAATGTAATTTTCCTCCCATTATGTTTTTCAATTGTTTTATTCCTGAGAAACTTTTTTTTTTTTTAAGAATACATTTCTGTTGTTCCTATGTATACAGGGGTACTTCTCCTATATGCTGAGTTAATCTTTTTGATAGGAAGGTGGGTTTAAACTGCTCTGTAAATATGCAAGCATGCTCTAATCTTCATGGTGACCTCTAATCTTTAGCTTCAAGGCCCAGGCCTCAGAGCTGCACTTCAGGAAATCAGTTTCTAAAGAAAAGGATGGGAACTCATGACTACATTTTCTCTGACTCCCACCTCGCCAGCCCTTCTGTCCATACTGGGGGTGCATGAGTAAGCAGCAGGGATTTTGTTTTCTGTTCTTCCTTTCTCCAGCCTCGTCCCCGGGCTAGAGTGAATCACCATGTTCCAGTGGCTCTGTCTGTGCTCACGTGCCTGGGACATCATCTGCCCGTTCCCGCTGACCCTGATTTGGCCTAAATGATTTTGAGTCCTGGTAAGTTTTCTTGGGTTAACAGAGATTAATTGTGATAGGCAGACGGTGGCCCCCAAAGATGGACACCCCCAATCCCTCACCCTGTGAATGTGTCACCATGCATGTAGCATGGACTTTGCACATGGGGGTAAGGGTGTGGTCCTTGGAATGGGAGCATGCTGGATTGTCAGAGTGGCCCCATCAAATCACGAGTCCTCAAAAGGGCAGAACCATTGGCAGTGGTGGGAGGGAAAAGACTGGTATCATGGAAGTGGGGCCAGAGAGAGCTGGACGCTGAGGATGGAGAGAAGGGCCGCCAGCCAGGTATGGAGTGTGTCTGTGGAACTGGATTGGGCAAGGAGATGGATTGTTTGTCACAGGCCTGCCCACACTTTGATTTTAACCCAGTGCAACCCACACCACACTTGTGACTTACAGGAGTGTAATACAAAAAATATTCAAGTCCTTAAATTAGGAGTAATTTGATATAATAGCAATAGAAAACTAATACATCGATAGTTAGTTTGGACTGCCCTTACAAATCCTGCAACTGGGTGGTTTAAACAACAGAAACTGGTTTTCTCATAGTTCTGGAGACTGAAAATATAAGAACCAGGTGCCAACCTGATCCAGTTCTGATCTGGGCTTTCTTCCTGGCTGGCAGATGGCCATCTTCTTGCTGTCTCTTCACCTGGGAGAGAATGAGAAAGAGTCTGTTGTCTCTTGTAAAGACACTAATACTATTGGATTTCAGCTCATGGCTTCACCCTTATGACCTCATTTAACCTTAATTTCCTTCTAAAGGCCCTGATTCTAAACAGTCACATTGGGACTAGGGCTTCAAATATGGATTTTGAGGAAATATTATTCTCCCATAGTAACTGACTACACATTTTAAAGAATGGATTTTTCTTGATTGTTGTGTGTGTTATGTTTCAAGGGTATGTGTCCAAGAGTAATTAGTGCTCGTGATAATATTACTCTTAAAAATGTTTATATTTTACATGTTAACTTTAATTTTAAAATAATTTTAATTTTCAGAAAATTTATTAAGATATTAATAGGAGATATTAAGAAGATATTAAGATAATAAGAAGAGTTCCCTAGTCTCTTCTTCCAGCTTCTTCTGTGTTAGCATCTTGCATAAACTTAGCATGAGCCCCAAGCTAAGGAATCTTGGGAGGCTATAATGCTGTAGTGGAATTACAGACGGCATTAGAATCTCTCCAGTTATTCCAGAATGTCTGTTTTGTGTTCCTGAACCCAATTTAGGATCCCACATTACATCTAGTTGTCCTGTCTTCTTGTCTTCCCTAAATTGTAGTCCTTTCTGAGTTTCCATGTCTTTTATATCCTTGACATTTTTTGAGGAGTTATAGTTATTTTATTGAATGTCTTCAATTTGGTTTGTTGTTCTTTTTTTTTTTTTTTTAAAGGGGAAGGAATTTTCAGTGTTTGCACCACTTTCTGACTTAGCTTATAGACATAAACATGGCCAAAGTTTGGGTGGCCGGGAGATCTGATGTTCTCTTGGCTTCAGGTGGGCACTTTTACCTCTGATCAACTTGAAAGACACCAAATTCTATAGCTCTCTGTTTTTCACAGGTACCATGCTTACCTGAGGATCCCAGCTCTACTACTCTACTGCAGTTTTATTACTTGACCCAAATGTCTCAAAGCAAATTCAAAACAGCTGGAAATAACTGCATGTCTTAGAGTGGGAGAAATTGCTTCAGTGAGTTGACCAAGCCTGGGACTGATTAGTGGATGGATGCCTCACAGAGACAGTGATTTGGGAGTTGGGGTAAAATAATAATGGCTAATAGCAGCAGATGTTATTTAGTGATAGCCATGTGTACCATGTGCCAGGGGATGTACCAAGTGAGTTATATAAATTATCTAATTTATTCCTCTCAACTACCTTGGATATAGATAGGAAATTGTAGACCTGAATAGTTAAACAATTTTCTTGTAATCATATAGTTTGGAGAATATGAGATAATTTGGTGGTTAGTAAACAGGAGTAAACCATATTGTATGTTTTACTTTAGATATGAGGTGTCTCTCAAATGCTCATGTGTAAGATAATGCAAGAAGGTTTAGAGGTGAAATGATTGGATTATGAGAGCACTAACCCAATCAGTTACTGGGAGGTAATTGTAGGCAGGTAGGGTGTGGCTAGTGGAGGTGGGTCACTGGGGTCTTGCCTTTGGGGCATGTACTTTTTGAGCTGAGCATTGTCTCTCTCTCTCTGCTTCCTGGTGCCATGTCCCAAGCTGCTTTTCTCTACCATGTCCTTCCGCCATGATGTTCTGCCTCATCTTGGGCCCAGAGCAATGGATTTGGACATCTATGGACTGAGACATCTGAAACCAGGAGCCCCAAAATAAACTTTTCCTCCTCTAATTGTTCTTGTCAGTTCTTTTGGTTGCAGCAGGGAACAAATTGACTAAAACATCATGCCAGTTAGTTGTCACCTAAGGGTAGGAAGGAAGATGGAGTCAGGAGGCAAATCAGTGAGAAGAGATTAAGAGAAAACTACTGAATCAAAGACTCACAGAGTTGAAAGATTCCTTAGCCATTGTCCAGACTAACTTCTTCCCAGTTGATGTATTCTTGAATTATTTTTCTACCAGATAAGTAAGCAGCCTTAATAATTTACCAGATAGCCATTGTATTTATGAGCAACTGTGACTTTTCCTTCCTTGGGGCTAAAAACTGCTTTTTTTTTTTTTTTTT
>CM053404.1:138167086-138191113 GCA_028644305.1 Xerus rutilus
ATACTGGAAGAGCATTTCAATTTGAACTTGACATGAAAAGTAAAAGAAAGCCATTTCACAATTAAGGCAACTTAGATACTAGGAAAAGAAAACCAGGGCCTATAGTGAGCAGCAGTTGAGTATAGGAAACTAACTCACAATCTTACATGCATGATACAAGTCTGGAAAAACTCAGGGTAATATCATTTCAATATTTATTCCTTGCAAGATTTCCCTTAGAAAAACATGTAACTTGGGTTTTCTGAGAACATAATCTGGAGCACATCTGAACATTTGTAAACTGGCTTCTTCCTGGCACTTAAAATGTTTTCTATCAAGGAGATTTGATTGGCAAAAGAGACTGTCATCTTTTGATATTGTCAGTATTAGAGGAGGCTGGAGAGTGGATTTCTTCACAACACATGACAATTCTATAATTTTGCCTTTCTTTCTTTGCCTTCTCTTGCTTAACTTGTAGTTGACCCTAAGACACAACTTACTCCAGCAGAACATTCTCCAATTGTTCTTTTTGCACAGGAAACAGTTATTGCAGACGTCCAAACTATAAATTTCTCTTGAAATTCAAAATAGTTCCAAAAAGAAAATGGCTCTTGAAATATGTTTAAAGCTCTTGGTATTTACACTGCTACTTTTAGCTAATGTCTTATTGTAAAACACCCCCCAATATGGGGAAGCAATGCCATTTCTTTTGCCTAATGCTAATTAAGTAATCTCTAAACTTAAATGATAAAAGCCTATTGAGAGTCTGAGTTGGCTGAAATCAACCTGAGTCATGTATAGTTCTATTCTCACCTCTAAATCCCTTTGTGATTCTCCTGCCAAATGTCCCGAGCTGTTGGTAGTTGCAAAAACTCGTGGCCACCCCATTTCTTGAGGGCCTTACGTAGCAGTGCAGAGAATTACTACTGTTATAAGACAGTGAGTTATAACCATCTCCACACAGGTAAGGCTGATGTTTTGAAACGCTTTTGAGATTCCAGGGGCCATCATAAAAAGAAGGGAGTTTTGTCCCCACTGAAACAAGGAGATGTCAAAATTTTATCAGAATACAGTTGAAATGAAGAGTTCATCGTAAAAATATGGTGCAGAGAGAATGAGCATTGGATGTTCTGTTAATCATTTGAAAGTTTATTTTAAAAAAAGAGACATGCCCAGAACTTTGTTACTGGTGTATTTTTAGCCAGATAGGATGTCATAACATTTTAATGAAGATGTTTACTCTATCTAATTAATCATTTATGGAAGAAATGATTCAGGTTTTGGGGTGAAAACAGCAAATTTAGTTAAAATATTCTGCTTAAAGACTATACTTCTAAACTTATGTTTACAAAGCTAATTGTTCAACACAGGACTGTGATTTTTGAGTGCTATGGCTTCTTAGAGTATCATCAGAATAATTCAGTTGGAAGATATTAAGTAAATCTTCCAGGATTGAAAATTTCCCCCTTGTCCCTCTCCTGTGTCACCAACATATTGTTTTAAACAAAGGAAGCAGTTTTTAGGCCAGCACTGCCAGGTGCCAGGCACCACATGGCTGGCCTTCAGTGCCTTATGCACACCTAGGTGCTGCTCCGGAGCTTGCTGGGGTATTTGAGGACAGTATCAAAATACCAAATTTTATTTTTTCCTGGAAAAATGAAAAAAATATCGAGCATTGGGGCTGGGGTTGTGGCTCAATGGTAGAGCGCTTGCCTAGCATGTGTAAGGCACTGGGTTTGATCCTCAGCATCACATAAGAATAAATAAAAAAAAAAGCAACAGGTATCGTGTACATCTATAACTAAAAAAAGTTTTTAAAAAAAGTCAAGTATATTGAATGTTAATCGTGCTTGTTGATACTGATGCCTGCCATTTGCTTGCACTAGACGGGAGTGTTCTCTCCGTGGTGTCTAATGTGTGTGCAGACTGGGGGGGGGGCTTTCCACAAGTGAGGATGCACGCTGCAGCCCACGCCACTTTGCTCTAACCAGAAGAGTGCAGTGTATACATCTCCCGTGTGCCGGGGTAAGCAATTGCAATTATTATCCACCTTAAATTAACCCTTGAATAAAGAATGTTAAAAGTTTCTGAAAAGAAACAAGAGGTGGAGGCCAGTACTAATGATGCAAACATCAGCACACATCAGGGCATTGCAGAGCAAGCACTTTCTCTTAGCTCTTTGTCAGTCACATTATAAGCAAATAATAATAATAATGATTATAATTATAATAATAATAGTGACTATTGATTCAAGAAGTTATTCCTTCAAAACTCAAAACTAGTAAGAAATCTCACTTTTACCCCATCTTTCTTTTTCTTTAATATAAAATATTATATTACATGTTGCGTATTAATAGATAAGTTCATTAGAATTAACAATACGTATTGTACCTTCAGATATATTAACCAATAATGTGCCCATTCAGAAGATTTATTTTAAAAAAATGTTGAGCTGAAGAGCCAACCCTTTCTTTATTGATAAATGAGGTTATCGAAGAAATTTGGACCGATTTTTTTCTCCAAGACTAAAAAGATATTTATTTGAAAAAGGATTTCATATCATTCATTGCCAACAGCACACTGTAAAAATTCAACTCTCTGCCTAATAAAATAGTTATGACTTCATATACTATGAAGTCATCTTACAGATGGGCAGAATAAGTTATTTGTTTTTGACAATGTTAATTTGTAAATTACATGTACATAGTTTGCTTGATTCTAACCTGAAATTGATTGTTCTGGCTTAACTGAAATCTAGGGCAGTGCAGATAGCAGAAATAGGCAAGTCTAAATCTGAGTTATGCAGTGGGATTGGGGCCAATAGACATTATTTAATTTTCCAATGTCATAAGAAATTGAGAGGTGAAATAGTAAATACTATGTGTGTGGAAAAGCAGACTTTAGCTGTTTAAAGACTCTCTAAAAAACCTGAATGTTTTTTCTTATTTTTAGCTAAAAGTGTTGTTGAAATCATGGGAATATACTTAAACTTTAAAGTGAATTAATGTAGTGTTAGTTAACAACATTGGCCATTTCTTGATCCTCTTTTTATCTTTCTCTTCAATAAATTAACTTCTGCTATGTTCTTTTTTATTTGATCTTCTCTTTCATCAGGTCTGACTGTGGTTATGTACATTTCACATCCCTGGGCACGAGTAGGGTTTTTTGTTTGTTTTTGTTTTTTGCCTGAGCAGCAGCTTTTCACTCTTCCTCTGGGAACAAAACTCCTCTTTAATTTTGGAAACTTCCTTTCCCATTACAGGAAAGGCTGTCAATCACACATCCTTGAAACCTCTGTCAGTGTCAGGGCCATGCACCTGAGTGGGGCCATAGACCCAGGCCAGGATTTCTGCCAAAGATATCAAGAAAGAAGGGCTCCCCATTTGCCTGTCTTTGACTGTAAGGACTAAGGAAACATGGGGTTTTTGGTGGCTACCTTTGCTCCACAGAAAGAGGGCTTGCCCAGGAAGGAAGCCAGGATAAGGCAAGTCCAGATAAGGAGGAAAGGTCCCAATGTTTGAACCTCTGCTCTGTGCATGCCTAATGGAGCCATTCTACAGGACTCTGCTCCAGCAATTAAATTTCCTATTTTTGTTTAAGCTAGTTTGTGTCTGTGTGTGTCACTTGTTACTAAAACTTTCTGAGTCAGGCAACATTTTATAGGGAAAACCATATGCACCTATGGATTGACCTACAAAAATGGCTGTTTGTTATGGTTCAGCCCAACATAATAGGAAATTCAGGCAGTCAGAAGTCTGTGAAGTCCTATTTCCCATTACTCTGCATTCTTGATCGTTTTGAATTTTAATTTCCTCACATTGAAAAGAGAGGGATAAGTATGAACCAGACATTCACCCAGAGACTAAAATCTGATGAAAGCAGAACATGAGGAAATCTGCACACTAGCTCCATCAACGTGGAACTCTTCTTGCCAGCTGTCATGGTTGGAACATGTGGTGGTCCCCCAAAGCCCATTTGCAGGCAAAATTATTAGGTTATGAGAACTGTAACGTAACCAGTGGATTAATCCACTTGAGTGGATTAACTGGGTGGCAACTGTAGGCAGGTAGGGCATGGCTGGAGAAGGTAGGTCAGTGGAGGCGTGACTTTGAGGTTTATATGTTATCCCTGGTGAGTGGAGCTTGCTCTCTGCTTTCTGTTTGCCATATCCTGAGCTATTTTTCTCCACCACACCCTTTTACCATGATGTTCTGGAGCACTTTGAGCTCAGAGTTATGGACTTGGTGGACCATGAACAAACCTCTGGAGCAATGCGCCAAAATGAACTCTTCCTCTTCTAAGTTGTTCTTGTCTTTTGGTCTCAGTGACACAAAAGCTGACTAAAACGCTCACTGAACATCTGATTCCCTGAGATCTATCACAGGGCCACCCTACTAGTGGTTCTCAGGTAAGATTCTGGGATGGGTGGACCCTGTGAGGCTGTGAAGATGCCTGGGCTCCCCAGAGGATGTTATAAAATCCCAACTTGTGGCACTCAATCTTCCCTCCACTGAAGAGGAATCAGAAGACCTGTCTGGCTTCCATTGGAGCTGTTGTCAAGTGACCAGGATGAGGCTCTCCTGTGTTAGGACCACATTCCATTTGTGAGAAACCCAAGGGATGGCTCTGTTAATGGGCCATTCTTGGAAGACAAGCAGACACTAACTGGAGGTAGGAGGGAAGCTAATACATATGCAGTGTGTATTCTATGGTGCTTTTGGCCAGTATAGCCAATCCTACAACAACCTCAGTAAATAGGTATTCTTTAATAGATGAGATGGATTAGCAATTTCAGAGTGGCTCTAACAGGATCCCAACCAAGTTACATTGGCAAGATCCCAGCGCAAGATTGTCCAAGTCTAAAACCCAAATGTAGTTCCCTCTTTTCTATTGTTATGTTGAAAAGCAAAGGCTAGGGTTCCTCGGCTGCCCTAAATCAACTGGAGGACGAGATGGCTTGGCAGCCTGTGCCTGGCTGAGCCTTTCCAAGCCCCCAGGGAAATCCTACTTCATGTCAGAAAGCCCTGTAAACCAGGAGAATGTTTAAAGGAGTTCAGTACTTCCAGAAGTATAACCATGGTCTGTCAAAGGCCACTGGGATGCCATGTGTAAGTGCGTGTTCAAACTCACTCACTCAAGTGGACACACGTTACATCTGGGTGCATAATTCGGACTCCACAATGCTTAACTCAAATAATTAGGATATGAAGTATATACTGAAAATTAGAAATGGTAAAAGTCATGGAGAACACTGCTTTCAAGGGCATAATGAGTCCCATTTGGGAGAAAGAAAAACAGACAATAAATCAGTTGAATAAATACAGACTAAAATCTGGATGGAATTATCTCAAATGAGTTAATAGGTTAATTCAAAATAATATTTTAGGCTTCCAGCCATGGGCTCACAGATTCACCAAGTCTGTCCTTAGCATCAGTTTTCTGAATCTGTTCTGTATTTATTTTAGTGGAAATGAGTGAAGAATTAAGATGTAGCAAAATCAGTTTTCCATGATGCATATGCTGCACTGATGCATTAAAAACACGGCTTCCCCAAAGTTTAACTTATCAAGTGAAGTGTAAGATTAAAGCAAAGATACTCCCTGGACATATACAAATATACATGAATGCACACAGACCTGCATTTCTCTCATGAAGTTCTCTGTAGCACCACAGGCATAGAATAAAATGTCACCAAGAATAAGATTTGTTTTATGAAATGATTTTTAAACTTAAGTAGTTGCTAGAGGATATTCCACTGGCATTCTATAGTAGTCCAAATTCAGGCTTGGCAGACTCAGAATCTGCTTTTCATTGTATAAATCAATTGTAGCAATATTTGTAAACATTAATAGGATGCCAAGATATGAACATTAAAGATTGTTATGACATCTTTTGAAAGTATGCAGAAGTATATGCAATATAATGTTTCAGATAAACATATGCAGCCTTCTGCTCAGTCCCGAGAAGAACAAAACTTTACCCAAAGGAGCAACATTTCCACACAGTTCTGTAAGTCACCTGATATTGGCATTGTAACCCTACCCTGAGCACTGGTTCCTCTTAGTAATGGGATAAGCAGGCTGGGGAAGACATTTACAACCTACAGAGTGAGGATTTTAGATCCAGAATATATGGAGAATGCTTACAAGTCGATGAGAACAAGTTTAAATACCAGACAGGAAAAAATGGCAAAGAATATGGAAAAAGAACTAATGAACCAAGGACTATCCAACTGCACTGGGTTTAGAGAGAGGCAAAAGAAAACAACAGCTTCATGCTCATTCTATTGGTTGATGAGGAGGCTGGAAAACAGGAATGTGAATATGTCCCTGGAGGAATTGCAAACTAGCATCATCTCTATAAAGAGAAACTGAACAATATCAAATAAAGCTGAAGGTACCTCTCTACCTTCGATTCAGTAACTCCACTTCCAGGTGTCTGTTCTAGAGAAATCACACCAGTGCACAAGAAGATGTGTAAATGATGATAGCTGTAGCATTGCATATGGTAGTAACAGGTGGAAACAATTTAAGCATAGTTTTTTTTTAGTGTAATGGACAAATAAGCTATGATTTAGCTATCTAGTAGTGGTATGCAGCATGTATAGACCTTGATCTGCAAGTAACAATGGGGGTCAAACTAAAAAAACCATGATGGAGTGTAAAAAGCATTCTACGAAAGAACTAAGCAGCAGGAAAAGATTTATGTAGATTTTGTAACATAGAAGTCCTGGTGTATGTATTTCATATATGCATTCATATGCAGATAGAGCATGAAAGTGGGTTCGGGATGATATACTGCACTCTTGGAATTAGGAGACACCTGCTGGGAGAGAGAGAGAGGAAACAGAGGGAGAACATCATCACTTTAATTTAGTGTTTAATCTCTTAAAAATAAAAGATTGGAAATGAACATTGCGAAATGATAATGTATATTAATCTCTATGGTAGGTCTCTAGTTGTGCATCACATTTTCGAGTACTTTTTTTTACAGATTTGAATTTTTTTAATTAAGTAATTCAAAATGTAACTAATTGGATATGACTTCAAGTTGGATGTGTTAGGGACATTGCCTCACCTCTTTCCTTGAGCTTCCCCATTCCCTTTATCCTTCCATAGTAAATCCGGAATAAACCTTATTTGTGCACAATGATAGATGTGAAGATTTCGTGTCCATTGAGCAAGCGCATCATGGGGCCTTCCAGGCACTGAGACTCCCTTTGAAAGTTCACGAGCTGACCATAAATGGCAAATGGCAGTGAGAATCTTGAAAGGATAAGACACACAATAAGTCTGCAGATCGTGAGTAGGAGATGCCTGTCTGAGGACCCAGAAACCACTTCAGAGGGTGGCTGAGAAGGAAGGGGTGATGACACAGGAGGTGCAGTGCTCAGCCTTGTGGTTCTGCTTGGTTTATTGGCACCAGCACCGGCCCGGCTGCAGAGGTGAGCCTCTTCATTGTCACGTCTGGACTCACAAGGAGCCCTCACCATCATCAGGTCTGGACGTGATAAGCACAGACCACACCAGAGCTTAGGCCAGCAGGCTCTAGGGGAGTTGTTTCCTAGGCATGAAAGATGACAGGTGCTTCTGGCAGGTAAGAGAGGTGATGTTGGAATAAGGTTGAGTTGTGGGAACTCCGCCCACTGCCCCATCCCTCCCTCAACTCTGCTCTCCATTCCCCCATCCTCTCTCTGTCTGCCAGGAGACAAATTGTGTCCTCTAGGTGGAGGACCCGCACAGGAAGATATGGTTCTGATGATGTGGGTGGGCTGGGCTGGCAGTTCCTGGGCTGATAGCCTGAGGTCATACCTGTTGCTGCCAGCATGGAGGGGGCACCTGCTAGTCGGTGTACACTACGCCGTGACTATGGGGGGTTTTCAGAAATGCACTCTGTTCTGATTTCAGGAGGCCAGAAGGTGGTACCTTGTAACAAAAGAGTGGGTGGAAAAAAGAGTGGAAGCCTGGGCCGATAAATCTAGCAGAACCATGAGGTCAAAATGCTTGAATTTGACTCTTACATTTTTATAAAATGATAAAAGGAACTAAATTTGGGAAATTGTTAGACATGTGGCTATTTCAAATCTCTACCCCAAAATCTTCTACCTCTTTTCTTTCCAACGTTTTTAGGATAAAACTTTTCTCTGCTGTATGTCCAGTTATGTATCTAGCTCTTTGCTAAACTGAGTAAACTATTTCATATCACTTCCTTTTAAAGTGAAGCATAATGTTCTTTTCAGCTACATATCAAAAGGTAAACAAGTATAGAAACTTCTCTTTGAAGATTCTACATGAGTCTGTTGCTAGTTAAATTTTCCTTGTAGAAATCAAACAGGGTTTCCTGTTGCATGTTTACCAAGCCCTTTTTCTCTATAAAGTACAAAATGCAGGGCTGCAATTTTCCCATTTGTTAATTTTTCCCATTGAGCTCATTCCTTCCTTTTAAATATCCTCTTACTTGTAGTCCACCTCATTTAGCAGTAAATACGGAGGATTACAAACATTCTTGTTAGATATAAAACATTGCAGGAAATTTAATTTCTTTAGTCATGGGTTTTAGCTGTAACGATACTGTGCATTTGTATAACATCTCTGCTATGAGAAATATGAACTCCTCATTCATTATCTGGAGACAAGCACTATTATCATAATTTTGTATCCTATGTAACTGAGTCACAGGAAATGAACCAGAAATAAATCATACCTGGAGTGCAGCTTGCAGAAGAATGCAGCAGAAAGGAAGCGCGAGTGGAGCCTGGAGCGCACACACTGGTGCATGGTGCAGCTGCTCTGCCACTAAGAGAGGAGAGGGCTCATTGTTTGGGTCTGGGATGGATAAAGATGGGGTGGTGGTGAAGGCAGGGCTGGGCCATTGCTGATGCTGGATCACACTCAAGTCTTCCTTTATCCTTCTATGGTGCTCCTCAGACTTGCCTGTCCCTGTGGCCCTGAGCCACTGGCCCCCTTTCCATAGGCCGTGAAGCCCTGCTGGGTGCTGAGCTGAGGCATGGCGATTTCTCTGTGCTGGCTCTAAGGCCATGTGAACCACTGTGGTCTTGAACACAGTTGCTCACTGCCCTTTGGATCAATGATTCTCTGATTCTCTCAACCTGCCCAGAATCTGAGTTGTTCAAGTCTTCTCCCCAAGGATTTTCTCAAATCAAACCAGCTTCCAAAAAGGGAGCTAATGTTTTTGATGGGGAGGGGCAGGCAAGATAAAGCCATGATGTGAAGAGTGCTCCTATGTGTCTTTTGTCCTCCAAAGTCTCCTTTCCACGTGAGGGTTTAAAGCAAGATTCCCTGCTGTCGGAAAATCCCGAGATTTGGTGGAAATGGCAAAACAGAGAAAAAGTCCAGTGATTCTCCTCTGGACCGAGACAAACACTTTCATAGCTCTGTGTAGAGAGGATTTGTATCCTGGCAGATGACTTATTTCCATTTGGATTTACCACTTATTTTAGTGTAGAAATCAATGAATGAATTGTGCTCTAGGAAAAAAAAAAGCATGATAATCAGCCCTGGAAACTGAAATCATTAATCATCACAAGCAGAAGGAATGCTATGTGACTGGCAAATTATGCAATTGGGGTATTGCATAAGAAAAATTAGAGTTATCTGCAGTACTTGAAAAGCTAGATATTTGAGCAAGCCCCTATAGCTTTGTTGATGCCCACCACAAAGTAGAATGTAACCTCCCTGGCTTATTCTCAAATGGCCTCTGCTCCAGTTCAGTAGTAGATCCATGTACCATGAATTTAAAATGAGTTGTTAGAATTTCGAGGGGTTTTCTCCCTTGCCATTCCTCCATTTTACTCAATTAGCAATGGCTGTAGCCAGGGTTGCTTTGACCAAAGGCAAGCAGAAGAGAAGCAGAAAGAGAACCTGCAAGTACGTCGCCTTTTTTGGTGTCTGCTGAACACAGTGCAAGAAACTCTCATGAGAACTTAAAGAAAGGAAATGTACCATGTCTGTCACTAAAAGGGAAAAAATGTCATTGGGCCAGTAAGCAATGACTGGAACAATAAGAGCTTCCTGGTGCCAAGAGTCAGAACAAACGTGTGAATGGGGATGAAGAGACATTACCATACTGAGCCTTTCACAGGACAATGCTAAATAAATGGAGGGATTCTTGTCAATATTTGGATTAGGAAACATGCCTCAGGCTGATTCTAAGGCACCGTATAAAAAAATTCTTGAGAAACTTGGTACAGTATTCACAATAACAACAAAAATAAAGCACTTGTAGTTCGGGGTAGCTATTCTCATGGTAATGAAATGTGTTTCTACAGTGAGCTCTTATTGTGAGCTTTGGGGCTACACGTCTTGGGCCCCCACATAGTGGCTGCAGCTGTGAGGTTCTCAGGTCCTCAATGGACGGGCAGTGCACACTAAATTAGGAAAGATCGTCGCTTCATTTATCCACCACACAATTGATAAATAGCAAGTATATTACTTGTTTCGCATTTTATTTGTTAAGGTCATTTTTAGCAAAAGCCAAGCACATGGACCTACATATAGGGCAGCTGTGCCTCCAGTCAACCCAGTGGGGAGAAAATTGCAAACATTATTGGAATGAAATTGGACGGATGGTTGCTTTCAAGAGGCGAGCTCCCACCTGCTCTCCCTGAATCATCCATTCGAGGGGGAAGTGGGTTGTTCTCTTATCAGTCTCTGGGCTTCCCTCAACTCCATTTTGACCATCTTTTAAAAACAGACACTCAGGACTAAAAGGAAAATGCAATGATCCAAATCCTTGGTCTCAGGTTCTGAGAGATTTCTGCTATATTGGGAATCTAAAAGGAAAGCAGAGAAATTCAATTGAAAGAAAAAAAAAAGCTTTTTTCTTTTTCTTAGCAATAACAAAGAAAAAGAGAGAGAGAGGGAAAAAGAGAGAGCAGCAAGAGAGAGAAGGGAATAAGACTCTTTTCTATTTTAACACTTTAGTGTATAATGGCATATGAATAATATCATCATTTTTCTGCCATTTATTCAGATGTGAAGGAACTCAGTGAATAATAATAGCTGCTGTCAAAGGTATTTATATTTAAAAGGTCTTTATGTAAAAAAAATTTTTTTTGTCAAGACTGATTTTTCTCTGAGAGGATCCCTCCATCTCCTAGCAACCAATATGGCTATCTTCTGAATAGATGCCACATTTACAGTGGGTGCGTAACCTTTATGTGGAAGCATTTGCAAATTTAGCAGTAAGGACTCATATGAATTCAAAGCGAGTTGTTAAACTGATCCCAGAGCCAGACTTGAGACAGAAGTCTCAGGGGGTCTCTTCTTTTGGCAGAACCGAGCACATGTGATTTGCACGAATCCCCTTCTGGGTTGCTCTAGCCTCGCGTGTTCCGCAAATGAAAACGGCCCCTTCAATAACCTGTTTCACAGAACTTTTATCTATTTTAAAAAGAAGGAAAACAAGCTAACCTGAGGACATACCAAGACTTCACTTTGCAAATTACTATCCTAATGGGAAGATTCTCTCTGAAGAAAGAAAATGTCTAGCAGGAGTCCATTTATTTAAAAAAAAATTAGAAGAGTAAAGGAAACACTTGAAATTCAATTCTCTCTTTTGCTACTGTTTTTCGATTATTTGTAATATATTAATGTCATTTTCATTCTTGCTAAATCTTACAGTGGGGACTTTATGCATATTCTAAAAACATTGGCTAAGGCTTCCAATCTTGCTCTAAGATAAATGTTGTAATAACCAGATTATAAATGAATCATCTGAGCAAAATTCATAGAAAGAGAGGATATATTGAGGGAAGTAAAAATGGCCTCCTCAACTTCCAGTTCTATGGGTTGTGTTTGACAGCAGAATGAATATTGCCATTAAAATAATAAAATATGTTTACCTCATATGGCATACACCCTGTCAGAATGAGCAGATGGTTTTAAAAGAAGACTATCTAAAATAATTTTAAGAGCTCTTTCAAAATGAACTCCCTGAAAGCAAACTTCTGTATGTGAAGTTCTCGTTATGTAGGAAGGAGTATACAAGAATCCGGGCCAGCCACCAACCTGTGGTAGAACCTCAAACTGGCAGCCAGTGCCACAGCACAGAGCTTTGTCTTGCGACACCAAGACTACAGAAGCGGACAAGCTCGCCATCAGCCACACCCCTCCTCTTGCCTTTGCAGATTTCCACCTCTCTGCCAGGAAGCACTCAGCCAGATATGGTACTTGTTCATTTGTTAAGTCATTTTATTTAGTTTTAATTCACTCTCTTTCTATCTAACTATGCATGGCATCTCTATTTTGCCCGCCTCCCCATCTTGTATCCCTATTAAAATATTCCCATGAATTTGTAATAACAATCTCGAAAATCTCTGGAGTGCTTTGCGACCCCCACAGGGCTTTGCTTTATCTTACTGATCTTGACAATGATCTTGTATAGGTATGTTATTTTTTATTGACACCACTATGTTTATACCTGAGGAAACTGAGTTGTGCAGCAATTACCTGGTTTGCTGGAGCTCATGAAACTAGTCAGAGATGGAGCTGGAGTTTGAGAGCAAATCAACTCTAGAAGCCTTGGATCACTCACAGCTCTTCTCAAGGAAACTGGAAAGGTGCTTTTGGAGGCATCCACTGTGAGAGGACAGAGGTAGAGAGAGAACTGGATCTGAAGGGAACCCTCCTTTGGTTACCAGGAGTCAGGGAGAAGATAAAGCTCCTTCCTCCAGAGGCCCCAGGATGCACTACGGGCCTCTTGAGGGCCTGGAGATGGTCCTTGTGTTGGTCAGGTCTTTATCCCCAAGCCAGAGGTGCCAGCTTCCTCAGCAGGCCAAGAAGTGCAGCATCTTAGACCTCACTGCTGATGAACCAAGGGAACAGCTCATCTGAGCTGCAGAGAGTTGGTGTTTTAAAGTCCTTTGGAGATTCTTAACCACTTTAAACATTGAAGAACACTTCTCCAAAATCCTGCCCCAGGATTCCTGTCTAATGGGAACCTTAGTGTCTGAAATCTCACCCTGTGTAGACTCTTCCTTTCCTGTCCCAAGAATCCTAGATCCAGATGTTGCATCTTTTCTAGAGAGATTTATTTTTACTAGCATTTAAAGTGGATGATCTCCTCTTAACTGACTTTCTAAAATGCATTGATTTTACTCTCATAGTCATTTTATCTTTAATGTGAAGTTTCTAACTATGCATTGGAAATTAATAAGTTCCAGGCTTCTGAAAGATACTTTGCTTTCTGAAAGAGAGAGAAGAATGCTTCTGAGGGGAAAAGAAAAAAGAAAAAAAAATGCATCAAATAAATTAGGAGGGAACATGTCTTGAACTGTGTGTTAGATATTGGTATTGATTTGTTCTGAAAGTGTCTCTGCACTTCCCATACAAGACAAAGAGGGATGGTTTATAGAGGCGTTCATAACCCCAAGGCTGGCTTAGGTGTCTTCCTGTAAATGCAAGACAGTAGATCAATTTAGTTAAGAATCTAGTGGAGGTAGAGAGAAAAATCAGCTTGGTTATCTGTGGTTGTTAGGTCAGTCTGCTAATTGCAAGGGATGTTCCCTTTTAATGATTTATTTTGATATTCTAGAGAAGATTTAAAAATAATGTCATGCTGAATTATTTATTCACAGCTACAGCTTTGGGAAGGTGGCCTTACTGTCCTTCACCAATGGAGCTTTGTGTATGCTGAAAAAAGTCGCCAGTCATTTCAACATTTAGAAGACTTTCTGTGTCATTCTCGCAGGTCCTAGCCTTAAACACTTGCGCACACACTCAGATGAACTGCCCTTTTATCAAACGTGCTACAAAACTTAGTTCCAAAGTATAAGAGACAATAAGGCATCTTTTCCTATGGTTTCCCTCCCTCTTGAAGTCTTTCCTTTATACATCTGCACAATGGGAAACCAGGGAGAAAGCAGCTCCAAGGAGCAGCTTCACCAAGCTAAATGAGCTCAGCAAAGACTTCCAGAGTAAGTGTCTACTCTAATCAAGTTTCCTGGTTCTGTCCAGAACTGCTCCAGCCAGACAATAAGAAGTGGGTGGAGGGCACTGTGAACCAGCTTTCCCCATCCTCCAGAAGCATTCCATTGAAGCTTGAACCTCAGCGAGGGCTCAGTGCATTGTTTCTGCCTGGTTCTATTTTAATAGCTCCATATGGAGACAATAAAGCGACATGACAAATAGCCTGTGGTTAGGTTCCAGTGCTTTCTCTCTGATCCCCATTCATTCTTCCTTGTCAGGGTACCAATCCTATCCCCAAACTCTTCTCCCAATTTATGGTGCTTGAACAAATACATTTTTCATTTATACCTTACTGGCAATCTGACTGAAAATAGAAAAGCCACCACTAAGAACTTCTTCTTAAGTAGCTTTTCTTTGATAAGAGGGGGAAATATTGACTCAACTGGGTTAGGAAGATGCAGAATGTCGTTACCTTTATGTGATCCTTTTCATTTAATTCCTTCTTAAGATCCATTTTGATTCTATTTTTAGTTTGCTATCAAGTCTGCTTCTTAGGGTGTTGACTTTACTGCCATCTTTCTGTTTCCTAAAATGCAGGCAGTTTTTCGGGCATTTTATGGAGGAAAGTTTTATCTTTACTTTCAGACAGTCTGAGGCTTTTTCTTTGTAGAAATAATTCAAAATACTTCAAGTGAAATGTATTCATTGCGGTGTTCAATCTGATTACTTATCATCAAGGCTGTTTAGAGTTTTTCACTTTCCTACGCTAATGTGCTATTCGGCAAAACAAAACTGCAAAGTTCACAGTTTCAGTTTCTAAAATGATGGTGGTGGATAAGGAGAAAACTTTCCTGAGACAAATAAGAATTTAAGTAAGACAAAGATCTGAGGGTCTGGGATTGTAGCTCAGCGGTAGAGCACTTGCCTCGCATGCGTGAGGCCCTGGGTTCGATCCTCATCTCCACATACAAAGCAATAAAATAAAGACATTGTGCCCATCTACAACTAAAAAAAAAAATTTAAAAAAAAAAAAGATCTGAGAGGCACATCAAGCTCCCTACCACCCAGCAGAATTAGGAAATTATTGAATCAAACATCTTAGGAAGTTTAAAAAAAAAATCACCTCTAATGCTGAGCAGAGCCCTCGCTGACGTTGAACCTCCCATCTAGATTTTGAGAATCCCAGGGGTAGAATTTCTTTCCTTCCGTGGCAGTCACACAACTGTCTTTCTCAGCAGTTGTGACCTTGGTGTCTCATAAGCATGTGAAGATAGATGCCACTGTCACTACTGAGACTCAGAGGGTATCTAGAGTAAAGGAGGCTCATCCCTTTATTATTTCTTTGTGGCTCCTGTATAATTGGGGCCAGAATTTCTGGTGTACTGTGGGGATTACCGGAAGCTTGCCACTGTGCCCTCTCCTCACCTCTGGGAAGACCCCTGGAGGAAGGTGAGACAGGATGCATCTTCCCTCACCCTTTGTCTGCCAGGGACCTTGCTAATCTCTCCACTTTCTCCATTCCTGGCCTCACTGCCATTACCTGAATGCACAAACTGTTACCTCTTTCTTAATTCTAGTTATCTTCCAGCCCAGACCGCCTCCTTGGTTCCATTTTGCTATGAGGACAAACACCAACACCCCTGCCAACCTGGATGATGCCCCTAGCTGTGGCTCCAACTTTCCTCTCCACCCTCATGTCCACCCACAGAGTTGGAGTGGGGGCCCTTCCCAAGATCCTCCCTGGCATCCTGCATCTCCTCCACTGGGACCGCCTTTCCTGTGTGAGGTCACTGCTCGCTTCTGGCCCCTCCACCAGATTCTGTTCAGTGGCATATTTCTCAAACCCAGCTTGTTGCCAGGTTCATTGTTAACTGCCAGAAATCACCTGGCAGGTCCTCGCCCTGAACACACCTCAGATCTTTGGAAGAAAAGAATGGTCATCGTAGGCTGGGAGGACGAGGGCTGACCCCAGACCTTGGACATAGTCCCTTCGACATCACATCTGAGGCCTCAATGATTATTATTGCTATTTGGACTGTAAAGATGCAGGGTTGTCATTATTACTGGCAAACAAAACCCACACCAGAAATTTATACTAGAATGAAGCATGATTGAAACATGAAGAAAGAGGGGCCTGCGTTCCATAGGACTAGCACTAGAATCTTCCTTGAATTTGCAATTTATGGGCAGGAGACCTTGATCACAATCTCTTTCATTTACGCAGGCAGCTCTCCTGGAGGGAGATGCCACTGGAGCGAGTGGGAGCTGAAGGAGGGGTGGCCACGCTGCACTGGGCTTGCGGTGTTGGGGGTCAGAGACATGGCGTCTAAGGCATTTGGAACATTACGCAGAAGGTACAAAGGGCAGTGTGCTCCAGCAACCAAAAGAAGCCCGTGTGAGGAGCCGGGGTGGCGCTGAAGGACACGGGGGAGAAGAGGCATCAGGTGGCACAGGGTCGAGTGAGCTCCTCAGAGGAATTTCAGACTGTACGTTGGGAAAACTAGGAGCCATGGAGGGATATTCTGCATCAGAGGGCCAAGTCATGTTTGTGTTTTTAGAAAGATAATTCTAGAAAAAGAATGGAGCATCCAGAGAAGAGACCGGGAAAGCAGGTGGGACATTTAGAGTTCTGGAGGGAAAAGGCATTGAGCATAAGCAGAGCCCTGGAGAGAAGAGAGAAAAGAACAGATGTGACCCGGGGGGTTGGCTGGGTGGGAGAGGCGGAAAAGGAAGGCAGATTAAAGATGCTGTCCTCATTTCTGGCCAGGCCACTGGAGTTTGAAAGTCATACCACTCACTGGGATGAAACCAATTTCACATGGGAAGTGAGGAGCAGGATGTGGTCCAAGTAGAGATGCCCACTGGACCGTTGGCTGGGTTGCTGTGAAGTTTGGGAGCTCCTTGGTTGGAGAGTTAGATGGTCCTTAGTTTGGCGGCCATGGAATTACTGAAGCTCTTAGAATAAATGAGATCAGGCACTGAGACTGGATGGAGTGAGAAGAGAGAGATTTCAGGATGGAAACTCACAACCTTCCAGCATCCGCGGCGATGGCTTGGGGGGAGGGAGGCTGCTGCAGAGGAGACCCTGAAGGCCAGTCAGAGTGGTGGCTAAAGACAGGAGTGTGCAGGGCTGGGTCACAGACACCTTGAGGAGGCGTGGGTGCTTGGCTACAGCACTAGACCCAAGGCAGACGTGACTTTTTTGAAAATGCTGTCAGTAGAGAAATCAGGGAGCAAGGCAGATGCAGTGGATGGAAGGCCACATGGAAGCTGAGAGAGCTGACCAGGGAGAAAGACCCTACTTCCAGAAAGGGGGCTGTGAAGGAGGCATTGGCTGGGCAAGGAGATGACTTGAGTCCAGGCCTCCTTCCCTCGCTCTCTTTCTTTTATTGTGACTGACTTACATTTTTGAAAGTGTACCTGGTAAGGACCTGGCAGAACACTAGGGTTGAAGGAACCGAGAAGTGGTGGTGCTGGTGGGGGCAGGGCCCAGATGTGCCCCCAAAGGGGACTGCGGGGCAGGTGCACAGAGCACTGCACCAGACTAGAGGAAGGGATAGCTTTTCGTGATGTCCCTTGTCACAGGGATGCTCAAAGGGGCCTTAAGTGACATCAGGACGGGGGCAGAGGGCATGGTGCTCAGTTGACTGAACAAGATCTGCAAGATGCAGAAAGGAAAGAGTCTGGAGGGGAGGAGAGCAGGTGACTCTGGGCAGAGGGCCTGCCTTCCCAGACATTAGGCATGAGGGTGAGGAGGGCCGAGACGATGGGAAGACCACGCGATGCTCCAGACCTTCCAGGTTTCTCCATGCAGGCATGGCAGGGCCAGGAAGAACCATGCTTATGAAATGAAATGTGTTTGAACGTTTGCTGACCCTCGTCCAGGAGTTGGATGCATTTGGCCAAAGTGCCACAGATACATGACTGTGTGAGTCGCCAGTCTTATCTCTGCTTCCCAAGCCCAAACAGGTGGCAGCAGCCCATGGAGCCACAGCTCTTCCTGTTTACCATCGCCAGCTCGCGGCCTCCAGGCAGGCTCACCAGGGACAGGGAGTCTTGGGAAAATACAAGGAAACTGGGAATTTAAAAACAAGAAGGCCAGTGACCAGAGGACCCTCCAAGAGCTGGGTGCTGGGAAAGTGAGAATGCTGACTAGGAGGTCCAGAGAGTGCTGGGGAGGCCTGCAGGCAGCCCTCCAGAGGACCTGGGGACACCTGGCAGCTGGAGCCCGGGGGGCCTGGAATGGCTGCCTGATGCCTTCAGGTCTTGCTCCTTATTATGCAGAGTCTGCTTCATCAGGATGATGGGGAGGGTGGCCAGCCAGCCTCTGACCCAGCTTCCGACCCCTCATTAATTTATAATGTAGTCGATGTTGTCACTAAATATAAAACAATTTACCTGCACTTAGAAAGGAAGCGGCTAACTACACTGTGCGGCCACAGGGTGTGTGTCTGTTCCTCTTCCCCTGCTGGGTCTCTTCCCAAACCCTCACTCTGTGAGAAACCCCTACCTGGCTGCAGGTTGGGACGGTGGCTGCTCCCTGCCCTTCTGCCCCATCCTGCCCCTCCCGCCCGCTTTACCACTTAAAAGGAACACACTTACTGGTTTCCAGCTAGTCCTGTATCAGGAACAATATATTCCTAAGCTTCTACATGCATCCAAGATTTGTCTCGATGTGGTCCATTTATTTTAATTTGGGACTGTCAGCGGGGGAAAAAAAGAAGTAATTAAACTTGTGACGAGCATGGAAAAACATTTTAAGCCCTAAGGCTGCAGTGTGATCTCCCCAGTTTCACTCTATTTCTTCTACTTGTCAGATCAAAGTCTCGACCCTTAAAACTCAGCCATGCTTTGATTAATTACTTCATACAATGAATTTTGCAAATTATAGTTCTATGTGATTTATTTCATTTTTAGCTTCCATTGGAGCTTTTTTTTTTTTTTTTTTTTTCCTTTTTGGTTGCTCTGTTCACTGAGCCAGTCAACCTTCACCTCGGAGAAAGCAGGCTTTAAAAACTGCGTCACAGGGTTTTGCGTTTAGAGAAAAGTTATATGTAAGTGTTTTTAATAACATGTTGGGTCTTAATGAGAATATAGAAAATCCTCGTCATTACTTGGAGATCGGATTTGAAGAAATAGCTTTCCTTTCTACTGTCTCCAAGTCCGTGGAGCCCTGCCCCACTGTCTCCTTCACCTACTTTTCCACCTGAGTAATTCATGTGGGAGACAGAAAGCATTGCTTTCAGATTTTTCCTCCTATTTATTCCCCATCTTCAACTTCTTGTCAAGATAAATAAGGCTAAAGTTATTCAAAATTAGTAAAAGTTTTTCTCCAAGGTTAAAAATGGAGATCGATTTGGACATTGGATGGAGGAATATCTATCAGAAAAATTCCAACAAAATTTGTGGGTCGTCCTTTTGCATATGAGATAGGAAACCCTGACCCCCTGCTCTGCTCATCCAGATCCTTCACCGCAACTGCAAAACCCGTCTGTCCCTAAGGCCACCTGAGGTCGGAATCTTTGCCCTTGGAATGTGATTTTAGGCAGGGTTGATGGCTGCTTGGCCCCTCTGCTCTGAAAATGTTTGTGTAGCAAGGGGACCGCTCATGTCCTGGGGTCTTGTTTTTTGGAGAGAAGGAGGTTTCCTGAAGTACACTGTGCAGGCCTACTGAAGCCTGGTGACCAGTGATGATCTCTGAGGCAACCGTCAGCTGCTAGCCAAGCAGACGGCATGTGGCTCATGGAGGTCCATGTTTATAAGTGAAGTAAAGCCCAGGTAGTCTTGCATTCATTTCTTTAAGAAAGCCCATGCATCATAAATATTAGCATTTCCCTTCTTATTCAAAACACTTATGACAGAATTATTATCCATTCTCCCAAGAGAGAATAATATTGCCAAAATTTCAAAAAAATATTTTTTCTAAAAACGTGATGCAAACCATAATACAGCTAACCCAGGAAAGAGGGAACACTCATCTGCCATTTCACCTCCCTGTGGCATCTGCTTTTTGTTTTTTAGGTGTATTTCTTTCCAGTCTCTTCTTCTTAAGAACAGACAAACTTTTACGTTGTAAACAGAGTTTCAGAATATTTTTATTCATTATTACTTCCTATTTGTCATAAACACATTATTTTACTTCCAGTCTACATAATCTTTCGTTAAGTGAATACACTATAATTTACTTAATCATCTCACTATTTGCAGTGATTTGATTTTTTTCTCAACTTTATTACTACAAACAATATTAAAATGAACAGCTTGGGGTATTTAAGCATAATTTCTTAGGCTAGATTCCCATAAGTACAATTACCGAGTCAAAGTTCTGGATATATCTCCTGCCAAGTTATTTTCATCTTAGAGTCTCATCAATTTATAATGTGAAGAGAGAAATATAAAATGCCAATCTTACTACACTTTGGCTAGCATTTTCCTATTATAACTCTAAAAACTAACTAACTTACTTCTTGGTGAAATGCTTTTTTTCAGTTTTTATGCCTGTGATGGTTTGTGTCCACACACTTTATGAGGAGCCCCAACGGTGGTTGCTCTGCCTTCCTGCGTTAGCTCTTCCTGGTCTTTTTCACTTAGCTGCGTGTCTTGAATTCACCCCTCTTCATCAGGAGCACTATTGTCAGCCTCATCTGACCCATCTGATGACCTCTCTTTTTGAATCATTTTCTTCACTTGGCTTCTCTCCTGTTCTCTAATCAGCACCTTCATCTCTGTTTCTTTTGGAGGCTTCTCTTCCCCTATTGCACCTGAGGTGTTTGGGGTTCTCGGTTCTGCACACACTCTTGCTCTGCTGCTAGGGGATCCCATCCTCCCTGTGGATGTTAATACAATTCACAGATACATGACTTACTCAGCCAGCTGTCTTCTCAGACTCATATTTTCATTATTGATGGTAGGTCTCAAACTTGACATCTCAAAGCCGATATAATTGAAGCTGAGTTCTTAATTTCCCCCAAATGTGTCCCTCCCCATCTTGCCCACCTCAGTCATGTCTCCTGTACTCACTGGATGCCCCAGTGAGTCCTCCCTCACTCCTTTCCCTCTCCTGTTCAGCAAGTCCTGCCCCCTGACCTTGGGTCTGTCCACTTCCCCTCATCTCCACTGCTACCTATGTAGGCAGGCGGTTGCTGTTTGTCTGGACTACTGTGATTTTTAGCTAGCTTCTTTTCTGCTCCATATTCAATTTGCCATTATGCAGAGAGAAGGCTGTTTTAATAACAAAATTAGACTGTCTCTCTCCACTGCTTGTAATTCTTCAGGAGTTTTCCATTGTGCCTGTAATAATACCCAAGTTCCAAGTTCCTTGATCTGACTTGTGAGACCAGGCATGGTTTTCCACTGCCTCCTTCCAAAACCTTTTCTATTGCCTCTCTTCCCTCTACCGACCAGCCATATTGATCTTCTGGCTCTTTCCCAGTGTGCCAAGCACTGTCCTCATTGGGGGATTAAGAGGTACTTGGATCACGCATTCCCTGTGCTCTCACCTGGATCTCTACTTTTCCTCCGTCAGATCTTGCTTTAACACAACCTTGTCAGAGAGAAATTTCAGCATCTCATCAGAAACATGTTCCCATCCTTCTGATTTCTACAAGAGCCCTTGTTTCCTTGATAACCTGCATTGCTATTTGAAACTTGGCTCTCTCGTTGTGTCCCCTCTGGACAGGGAGCTCCATGGGACGAGGTCCTGTCTGCTGCATGTGGTGTCCCTGTGCTGACGCAGTGCCTGGTGCAGTGTGCCCAGTGACTAATGAGTGCACACCGACAACATTTTACTTTCCCTTTCGGACAGAAAGGAACCACTGAAAATTCCAACTGTTGGCCTGGTGTTTGGGAAAGAGTGCTGACGAGTCATCTGGCAGAAGCCTGGAGAATGGATGACAGGAGTGTGTAATTGGACACCAAAGTGAACCACTTGGGTACTTATTGTAATCTTGAGGCTAGAGATGATGAGCATCCAAACTAAGGAGATAAGACATCTCATATGCTAAGCTTGGTGCTGGTGCCAACTCAGTGGAGTCCATTCAGTTTGGCAGCCAGGGTTTCCCACTTTGTAAAAGCTGATTATTGCATTGGCAGGAGCAGGAGCTGCATTACTTAAGACTGCAGACAGGACAAGACGCCAGAGGAGCAGGTACCCAGTATGCTTGTGGGCACTGTGAGGGGATGTGGAGGGGTGGCGAGAAGGCCGAAGTCGGGACTGAGGGAAGGGCTTTCATCCTAAGGGGGGCAGCGGGGCCACATGCTCTGACTCTGTAGGGGGCACAGATGTAGGACAGAGGGAACAAGGAGACCCACAGGTGAGCAAGCCCAGTCGGTGCGCATGTGTGGAGTGCAGGTTCTGTCCAGCCTTGGGCTTGGGCGGGGGCAATGCTCCTTCTTTGAGATTGAAGTAGGCGGGAAGGTGGCTGCTGCAGAAGCAGCTGGGCGTCACTGCTGCTATCGTCAGTGCTCCTGACCGTCCAGCTCAGTGCAGGCTCCTGGAGGAAGGGATGTGAGTCCGGTTTCTCTAGTATCTCCCCAAGCACAGAGCTCAGTTCTGAGCTTGGAGAAGACAGCACGGCAGGTGACCACGGGGGCAGGGATTTCATACTGCCAGGGGCAGTCACC
The DNA here is from genome assembly GCA_028644305.1 of Xerus rutilus. Lineage (NCBI taxonomy): Eukaryota > Metazoa > Chordata > Mammalia > Rodentia > Sciuridae > Xerus > Xerus rutilus. Next base: position 138,189,616 of record CM053404.1, read on the forward strand.
TGACTTGCTCCAACTGCAGAGCTCAGCTGACTTGTGTGCTTGGGTTTTGTTACTGGAGAAACCACGTATAAGCCAGACACACAGCATCTTTAACCAAACACCAGCCTCATGGCTGCCTGTGGGTGTTTTCACTGCGGAGGGGCTCAGCATTCCACGGCTGGGTGGCACGATGTGCTTTCCAGTGTCCAAACACTCCAAGACCCCCATTCTCAGTAGAGATTGGCTTGTCCTCCTGTCTGTTAATTGACTGAAATAGGAAGAGCAACAGCTTATCAGACAGAATGGCTGCTCTTCCTGTCCTACCCCGATGACAACACTGTGTGGCCAGGACCTCGTATCCGCTGCCCACCAGGACCTTTCTACATGCCTTCTTGCTCCTCTGCAGCCTCCTAGGCACAGGGTGAAGTGCGGGGGACGGCAGGGCAGAGCCTTCCTCATCTTTGCAGTCATCTGTACAAATGCTCCTGTAAGCGACAAGATCTCCCCTCCCAGGCAGCGTGCGGCTCCCCAGGCTCCCCATTCTGACAGCGGTTAGCTGTCTCTCATGGTGGTGACACTCCCAATTTGGGAAGAAACACAAAGAACACAGAGGTTCGGTCTGACTTGTGCGCTGGGCTTCCTTTGCTCCGGCTTCCTGTTGCAGAGGGAGGATTTTGTTCCCACTGTGAGAGTCATTTTATCTAGATCCCATCTACAGAATTGTGTTCAGCGACCTCTGGTTAATCTCGATTGGCTGTTATTACTGGCTGAACCGGCTCAGGCAGGAAATGGCAGCTTCAGGAGGAAAGATTCTTTAAATGATACGTTTCAGCAAAAAAATACGGGTCTACACATTTTTATTTATCTAGTCTTGTGTTTTACACTGTAAATGTATATAGCATATCATATTTATCCTACTTATGTCTCTTAAACTCACAAAAAAACCTTTTTCCTTTTCATGTTTGCAGTTACTTTACTAGAAGTTGCAGACTTCAAAGTGGAAGGGAAGCTTTCCGGAGATTCAATGTGCAGAGGTCCTGAACTGCTGCGGATCTGCATGCTCACCAAGGTCTTGTCCAGGGCAACATGCTTGCAGAGACTTGACGCATTGTGGAATCGCTCTGTTTATAAGTGGACCTTTTTGCAGACAAGAGGAGTTAGTAAGCAGCTTGAGAACACAGTGCTAACTCATAAATGCTGATTGGTTTACATTTATGACTCGCATCAACATGGTAAAAGGTGTTGGGAGATGGGATTCAGTTGTGTGAATTCTGCTTGTAGACCTTTGCACATGGCTGCCTGGGGTTACTTATCCTTCAGTACTAACAGGACACCAGTAAAGAGGGAAGTGGTTGGCAAGCCCAAAGCTGAGCAGGCAGTCTCCACCAAGGGCCTTGGCATGGTGAATCCCACCTATCCACCTACACTGTGGGTATGAGATCATTCCATGGATCTAAGGCGTCACCTCACTAGGCGATACTCAGCAGAATGATTCAGCCAGGGCTGCTGTGACTTCTGT
>CM053404.1:138191213-138253312 GCA_028644305.1 Xerus rutilus
ATCCTTATAAAGAAAGATTTTTTTTCATTTTTAATTTATTTATTTGTTCTATTTAGGCTTACATGATAACAGAGTGCAATTTGATTCATTGTACGTAGATAGAGGATAACATCAATTCTCTAGTTGTAAGTTGTATAGAATCACAACATATATGCAGTCATACATAAAGTTAGGGCTATGATGACCATCATATTCCACCACCTTTACTATCCCCATGCCCCCTCCCCCCTTACACCCCTGTGAACAGAGTTCCACCATTGTTCCCATGTTCTTCCCCACATTATGGATCAGCATCCACTTATCAACGAGTACATTCAGCATTTGGTTTTCTGAGATTGGCTTGCTTCACTTAGCATGATGTTCTCCAACTTCATCCATTTACCTGCAAATGCCATAATTTTATTCTCTTTTATTGCTGAGTAATATTCCATTGTGTACATATACCACAGTTTAAAGATTTTTTAAAAAATCTTTTTGTTAACTTGATAAGAACTACATACTCTTTAGTCCTTTGAAACTGTGTTTCTGTTTACAAGTGAGAGTAATTATTTGTCATTATCCATTTGAAAATTTCTATGACTGGTTTACTGAGGCCTGTCATTCTTTTATTTTTAATTAAAGTGATGGCATATATTTCTCTTGACCTGTCTCAGTTATTCGTATGCTTGGCTGCACAGAAAAGTCACCTGGGTGCTTTTAACAAGCATGCTGATACCAGATCCTCCCCACCGTGATTCTGCTTTGGTCGCTCTGGGTTGGGGTACGCACATTGGTACTGTCCAATTCCTCGGGTGACTATGAAAAGTAGTCAGAGGTGAAGGTCACAGACTAACCTGTTATCTTGTTATAGTTTCCTGTTTACTTTTTGTAAACTTTACAGAAACTTGCATTTCTTAACAGTCTAAACGTGGATGCCATGGAGCTGACTTAAGGTGTGTACTTAGAAGCCAGCTGCTCGGGCCACACTTCCATGTCCTTTATAAATATGTCATTCTGAGCAGTCATACTCTGTCCCATGGCCACGAGTCCCTCTGCAGTCACGTGAGATTAGATTAGAACGCTCACCTGGTGTCTTTGTTAGAAGACTTGTGTTGGTTGGTTTGTGTAAAGTATTTATAATGTCTGGTACATCGTATGCATTAGGTAAGTACAGACAAGTTTTTTCTTTTACCATGTCTTTCATTGGTTTTATTCTAAGAAACTCTATTTCTTCCCCTAAGATCAGGTCAACATGGATAATATTCGACCTTAAGTTCTGTTGTTCTATTTCTCATTGCCACATATGTCCTGATTTCACTCAGGCTTGGAATGAAGTTGATGTAGAAGGGAAGAACAAATCCATCAGAAATGGAAGGGGCCGACATTCAGTGTCCCTAACTCCTTGCTCTACCTAAACCACTTATTTCTGATTTCAGAATACAAGTCAAGTCTGTCTTCTGGTATTGTCTCCTGGCTTTCAACACCCATGTCCAATGGTCCTAATAGGTACCTCATCATATTTTTGAAGCAAGTCCTCTGCTTTACTTTGCTTCATCAACTCATGTTCATCTGCACACATTGCTTTTTTTTTTTTTTTTGGCACTGGGGATTGAACCCAAGGGTGCTTAACCACTGAGCCACATTTCAGCCCCTTTTTACTTTTTATTATGAGACAGGGTCTCACTAAGTTGCTCAGGACCTCACTGAGTTGCTGAAGCTGGCCTCAAACTTGAGATCCTCCTGCCTCAGCCTCCTGAGTCTCTGAGATTACAAGTGTGAGCCACCACTCCCAGCTGATACGGGATTTTTGAAATGAGCCTCAATACCATTCTGAGAAAGCCCGCCATGATAGATATTGCTCCCTTCTGATTATTACCTCCAGTTAGATGTTTCTTCCTTCTGATTCTCACATATGTTGGACGTCAACCTTGCTGAGTTCGTGAATTATATCCCATAATACCTTAAGTGAAAGGAATTGGATAGTAGCAAAAACAACAGTAAAATTTTTATGAATTCCATCTTCGGGGAAGAGTATGAACATCTCCTTTGTCTCTGCCAACTTTGCTTCAGCTCTGTAGGCATAGCCTGTCAGGCATGACTTGCTTTTAGGAATGACAGCGTCAGCAAACAGGGGACAGGGTGGGTGGTTGATGCTGGTGGCTGTCAGGATGCCAGATATTGGAAGTTTGGGTTCTCTGAGTAGCCCTCAGTTTTGTGGTTCCTCGTTTTAATCCCCAAATGCTCTAAAGGCCAGTAAATAAACAGTTATTAAAATATATGGCGACCTTAAAATACCAGGAGACCTGACCCAATTTAGCAAGGCTGTGGGTATCTCCATTCTTTATATAGTGTTAATTGTCACCAGAAGTCTTCTATGGAAGGTGTATTTATTTATTTATTTTTGCTACAAATCTCTGAAATATATTCACAGTGCACACTTTTTGACATTTTTAGGCACGGGCTTGTTCAAATCATAAATGTTCATATTTGCAAAGGCACTCAGAGATCGTACACTAGAATGGAAGTCCACTGCTGAATTAAGCTCCTGGAATAGAGAAATGCCGGTTGAATCAAAGAAAAGTTATTTGCTGTGTCAGACAACAGTAAATGCATGATCTGGCTCATTGAATCCTGAGACAGTGCTTTAGTAAGTCTAATATCCAATCTATATGAAGAGACTGGACTGCGCTGTTCTCTGTGTTGAGGCAGATTTCTCCCCGGTTATAACAGAGCTACTGTAAGTTGCATTACTACTCAGAGGCCACTACACAGAGGTAGCCTTTGGTGCAATGAGACAGTATTTTTTTTTTTTTTTTTGGTACTGGGAATTGAACTCAGGGACACTCGACCACTGAGCCACATCCCCAGCCCTATTTTGTGTTTTATGTAGAGACAGGGTCTCACTGAGTTGCTTAGCGCCTTGCTGTTGCTGAGGCTGGCTTTGAACTCGCAATTCTCCTATCTCAGCCTCCCTAAGTGCTGGGATTACAGGCCTGAGCCACTGCGCCCAGCATGAGACAGTATTGACTGAATTTCTACTCAGGCAGCTTTTTAAGTCTTTAACCTGCTCCCAGGATCATCTGAGCCTCAGGAAAACCTAGCTTCCTGGATTTTTTTTCTCATGGGGATGGGCTAGTGATGGGGGTGGGGTGGGAATAGAACAATTATTTTTCACCGACTCCAATGTCGCAGGAAGCTAGCTGCCTGTTACTGCAGGTCACGTTTCTCTTGTTTACTGGCCGAGGACCTTTCTGTTACGTAGTTCTTTTGTTTTGTCCAAGTGTAATCTCTGTTGCACATGGAGTTCAGACAATGTAGATGACCCTGTCTTCAATGCACCGAGTTCTCTGTCAAGACATTGTTGTCCTTCACTGGGCCCAAGTCCCATTTTAGTGCAAGGGAGAAAAAAAAAAAAAAGAAAGAAACAATAGAGACAAATTTAGACACTGATGGGAAAAGAAATGCTGCTCACTGTCCACCCCAGCCTTTGAAGCTACACCCACCAGGCCACTTCCTTTAGCCTTCCCAGGGATTCCCAGCGACCCAAAACAGCCTGCGTAAGCCAAGGCGGATGACACGATTAACACGTGGTTCACCCTTCTGTGTAAGTTCATGTCTCAGGCATCCCTTCCCAGAAAAAAAAAAACCCAACAAACCTTCACGTATTCCAACAGAAGCAAAATCCATCTCTCTGTTGGGCTCTAAACTAGATCCTTATCAACTTTTATTTTCCCAGCCATTACTGGCCAGCAATAAACCAGAGCTCTCAGGCCTTTGTGGGCTCTCTAGCCTGTGTCCTCTGTGTGCAGGGTCTTTGCCAGGCCTGTGTTCCCCAGCTGAGCCGACAGCGCCAGCTCATGTGACCATGTGCTCCCTGCTCTCCCTGACTCTAGACAATGTAAATTGACCCAGTGATGTGCAGAGACATTTATCAGCGTGTAAGATGGATGACCAATTTTGAAAGTATCCAAACTGTGCGCTGTTTTTGGTGGTACGTGTGTCTACTGCAGTGGCCTAGATAATAAGTGCAATAAGCAATCACAGTGCAATCTCTTCTTGGACTGTCTTGTTAATGAACTGTGAAGCTAGACAGATGCAGTCATAAATACATAATACTATTTCACACGGGAATAATGTTGGGTTTGAAATCATCTATCTTATTACTGAGAGGTCTCATTTTGGTAGGTCATCACTGAGTGTCTTTTACTTTTTAAAGTTTTTAAAGATTGTATACATATTTAGTGGGAATTATAATGGATAGGTGCATAGCATTCGCACCAACATCATGAATCCAATTTCTAAGCACATTTAAAATCTCATAGAGCAGGTTCTATGTATGTATATCAGACACAGGTATTTGCATATCTCTCTCTCTCTCTCTCTCTCTCTCTCTCTCTCTCTCTATATATATATATATATATATATATATATATATGGACCACCGTACTCTATTTTACCTAATTTAAGTGGGTGTAACTTCTTGAGAAGTTTTCTACGCCTGCAGCTTTCTCCCTACTATCATTGCTGGTGGTGCAATTTCATTCCAGGATTTTTCTCCTCAATCTCCACTTCTTCTGCATAGGAGGAGAGTAGGTGGGGGCAGGGAGGACAAAGGTAGCAGGCAAGCAGAGGCACACCATTGAATGAAGCAATTGTGAGACCATCTCTAATAGAAAGAAATCCCATGTTTGCATGCTTCTTCTTGATCCTGAAGAAAAGTACAGCTGACTAATTATAAGATTAGACATAGTTTGACACAGTTACTACGTCTAAAATGGCTTAACAGAGAAAACGCGGGGGGGGGGGGTCTTAGGAACATACCAGTACCCTAGGGTTTGCATGGATCTTTTATTCCTAAAATACAACCACTTTCTGGTTTCCCAAAAAACATGATCCCACTGAATCCTAGACATCTTTTCCAGCAGAATTGAGCACATTTCATTTGACAGGCATTCAAAACTCTGTATAATGAACACTGGAAATCTTTAACCTCTGAATTTCTCCCCAGCTCCTGCCTTCAGCCTTTGTGCAGCATTTCTATGGTTCTTGTCCAACATGATCTTGCCAGGACAGTCCATAGCTATGTGCTCAGCCAGTGTCTGTCTTCTAGAACATTCCAATTCTGCTCTATCTCTTCACACTGTGTGCCTTTCTCATTTCTAGGCTTTGTGGGCTGCATCTTTTTTACCCGTCCTTCACCTTGTTGATTTTCCTTTCCCCGGGTTGTTATCAACCCTTTTAGTTATAACTATACTGTTTGCTGACAAATTTTTGGAAATTAGAAATGAAGACTTTTTGTTACATCACAGGAGAGAAAGCAAAGCCGTGCAGCTGGGTTGGGAGAGGTGACTTAGAGAGGGTTCAAAGGAGTCAGGAACTTGTGCTGGATTTACACTGCCTAACCCAGTGGCTAAAGGTGCTAAAAGGCAGTGATGAATCCACGTTAAACTTTTATTGCATGCTCCTTTTATAAGTTACCTGTCCCTCCCTCACGACAGCATGTATATAATCTGGGGCAAAAGCTTGGTTTCTGTGTCTTAAGTTCTCTTCTCAGTCATGGGCTCCGTAGTCATGGGAAAGACAAAGCATTGTGCAAGAGTGGAGAGGAAAGTGGAGAACAGGGCTTTTCAGCTGCTGGCGCTGGTGACCGTGGCCTGGATCTTCCTTCTGTGGGACTGTCCTGTGCAGTACCTGTGGCCTCTACTCTCTAGGGGCCAGGGCAATTCACACTCCGCGCCTCCATGGTAATCAACACTGGCTCCAGATGTTGCTAAACATTCCCTGGACAGCAGAGCCTGCCGGCAGTTGGAGAACCACGGGATTAGGATCTTATAGCAACGATTGCCTTCTTCCCTCCCATGGAGCTTATCCTATCTCAGAACATTGGAGTCCCCTGGTCCTCATCCCAGACCCATCTTCCCAAGCCCTTTGCAGATGTCATTTCCTGATAGTTCTGCTTAAGCATCCCCTCTGTGGACAGAGCTTCCCTGACCACATTTTCCCAAGTAGTGCACCCTGCCCCAGCGCTTCTACCATCTCCTCCTTCTTCTTGTTCTCATTTTATTTCATAGCATTTATCCTCACCTGAACTTGTGTTCTTATTGGCTTGTTTTTCTTGACTTCACTCTCCAGAACCCAAATTCCTGGAGGGCTGAAACTGGAACTTATTCACAACTGTGTTGTGTGCAGTACCAACACGCAGGAGGTGGCTGTGAACCGCTGGACGGATGAGTGAGCGTGTGCCTGATGGGCTGAGCCAAACGCCCTGCTGCAGCAGCTCCAGAACCTGGAACTTCCTGCTGGAGAGAAGCACATGAGGCAATGTGCTCATGTCCGAGGCTGGAGCGCCCACAAACCTTTCAGTTTCTATTCATGTATAATTACTTAATACTACGAATTCTTCCCACTGTGAAGATATATCAAAAAATAATAGGTTCTCATGTTCAAGTTGAATAGGTCTTTGGTAGTTAATGTTTCTTTCCATGGAAAATAACATTGTGAGACTATTGTTGTTCCCTTTTCTTTTGCTAAATCATTATCAAGATGCTTAAGTAAGTGATGCTGGTGATTCAGCCAGTGATTCTCTCTCTTAGTCACCCTCAGTTTGCTAAGAAAAGATATTTATGTACACACACATACATGTATGACAAGAATGTACGCATCTTTTTCCTTTTCTCTTTTTGTTCTTACCAACACAGTTTCTCTCTGAAGGAAATGACCCGTGGAAGCTGTTGGAGAACATGCTAGAACTCTCCTCACTGGGGGCATCACCAGGAATGTTCTTATTGTAAGTAGAGGGACACTGGTTTTGCCAACATTCTTGTCCTCTGTGGGAAGCCCAGGGTGCACACGTTCATGACCTCGAGTGTGCAGTTGCTGGGGGAGATGAAATGGCTCATGTGCAGGTCTACTTTGGGTTGTTGTCTTCAAGCATTTATGATCCATGTACCACCCTTACTGTCTCTTGACGGGCAGACGGCTCTGTGGATGGGGACAGGGTAAGGCCAAGTAAGCTGAGCTCACAGACAGCCTCTGCCATCTATGAACTCTGTTAACCTGGTGAAGACAGCCAGTCCCTTGGCCTCAGTTTCCTCATGTATGATATGAAATTGCTGGGTTATCAAACAGGACTACATGCATAAAGTCCTGACACAATGCCTGGCATGCAGAAGATTCTCAAAATGGTGACCTTTCCTATTGTTGAAATGCAGTTTAGTCCCACCCCTGGGATAAAGGAATCCTGTAAATGCTGGCTAGGAATATTTTCTGGTTTGATGGAGCTAAATTCTGATCTCTAGGTAAGAAATGGAAGAAAACAATAGGAAGTTCTTATTTTTTCCATTTTACATAATATTAATTACCCTCATTTATGTATATAATATTTTCACTTTATAGAAAATTTGAAAAAAATTTAAAAATATAAAGGAAATGATAAGTTAATTGTACATCTTCAACATTTATGTGTATTTGTGTATGTTTGTATAAAAACAAATAATATAAAATAATCTTTAATTTTTCCCATTATGAATATGTACATGTGTATGTATTTGGTAAATACATACACATGTACATATTCTCTCTCACATACACAAAAGAACACAAAATAAATCACATCTATCCCACCATCCAGGACTATACATTTAGCACAGTGTTATATTTCTCTTTAGAATTTTTCACACACCAGAGTTTGGCTTTGTTCTAAATCTGATTTTTGTACTGTGAATTTTTTATTTGCAAAACAACTGTACAGTAGGAAATGTGTATCACAAGGAGAATGTCCTCCTAAAGTGACTCAGGTGTGGCATCGCATCAATGATTTGTGAAGTGAGAAGAGGTCATCATACACGAAGCCAGCACTGGGTGCTGATGCTGCCACCCAAGCCCACTCACTACGCTGCTTTCACAATTTAACTTCACCAAAACTGTCTTCCTGTCAGAGAAATGGGGCTAATAATGGATCAGCTGCAGAGATTACATGTCTAAAGCAGGTAAAGCCCCTGTCAGAAAGCCAGGTCCCAATATATCCTTGGTTTATATTAGTTCTTTCACGTCCTTCCCCGGGCAGGGGCCTCCGAGGGAAGCAAATCTCAATCTGCTTGTAGCTGATCAGCAAAGAGAATTCCACTCCAACACTCTCCTGCTTTCTAAGTTTGTAGGGAACCTGGAAGGAACATTTCCAAGTGTATGGTTGAAACTCTGAACTAGAGATGTCTACTACCCACCTAAGAGTGGAAAAGAACATGGAGGTTGGTAATTTCTAATTTGCTGGAGGAGGAAAGTGTAAGACTGAGCCCCCAGCTGTGGCCACCAACCTGAAACCAGAGCTGAGCTTTGTGTTGACCACTCAGGGTCAGCCAACCCCCAGACCTGCCCAGTATTAAATTTTCTATGTTGGGGTCCCTTCTTGGAAAAATAAGATTTTTTTGTGGGGGGGAAAATAGTTCAGAAACAACAGTTATAAACAGTATTATTGTTATAAAGAATTTCAGAATCTTGAAAATATTTCCATGGATCTGGTTAACAATGCTGAGATACTGTCTCCTACACCCTCAGATGGTATTCCAATATGCTATCTGCCTGGGAATTTTTATAGACCCCATCAAAGCCCCCCTTTCCATTTTAATATCATTACTGTGTGTTTGAGTATAGTTCTTTCCTAAACAAGGAAAGCTTTAACTGTACCTGGTGTTTTCCAACATTTTATGTGGGTTGCTCTTAGCTCTTTCTCCCATTTCCCACTTTGATAAGGCTAAAGGACAGTGTGGACGCTAATATAAAGCATGTGTTTGTGAGAAAGTTCATAATTTAATGCTAAGTGAAAAAAGCCTGATGGCACCCTACATAAAATCATCCCAACTCCACATTTAGTGCTCTTCCACACCCCATATGCAAGTACTCAGTACATTGCCATTGGAATGGAATGAATTAATCACGTCGCTGGAGGGTGGGGTTGTGAATATTTCACATGTTGTTCCACACACTTCAATATTTTTCAAATTTCCTATAATGAACATGCAGAAATGTTGGAAAAGAATATAACTTTACAGAGATCTTTTCTCATTTCCCATATGATGAAATGACTCCTACATTTCTTAGAAATTGTATCTATTTTATTCACAGGATTGTTTGTAACACAAAGGGCCTTTTTTATATGCATTTTAAAATTCTTTGCCAGATTAGAAAGAGTTTGAGGTTGGGAATGGAATCTTCTGTTGTTGAATTACCCCTATTTAAGAAATGCTCAAAAATATCATCAGTGATCTCAACCGTGTCAGAATAAAGACAAAGATGACCAACTATTAAAAAATAGTTCTTTACTCTCCCTGTCAAATTTATAGTATAGTCAAAATTGATTTTCCACTATTACATATAAAAACCATAAAGTCCACCCTAGCCAAGCTCTTAACGGATTGGACTGCTGACTGTTACATGACCAAAGTTTTAAGTGACGTCCTGACTTCTATCAAGATAGCCAAATATAAACAGTCTGGCATTTCATGCATTCACTTCAGATCATTTTAATTCACTGCTGTTATTAGTTAACAAATAATTAAACTAGCTTTGATATGTGCTTGCACGAAATTATTAATTAAATGCCCAAAGTTCCATTTACCTCAAAATGCTTTTGTCTACCCACAAAGTTCTGTTTGGGTGTTCAAATCCCCAACCAAATTAAGCCAACATTATGGTTCTAGATATATCATCTCTGATAGGTCCTATAAAATGCAAATAGGGCACTAGAGATAGAAACTATTAATACATTAGGACCTAAGACCCTAGACTCGAGGCACATATCAGATTAGTTGATAGAGGAGCCGAACAGCATTTGGTGGGAACGAGACTAGGTGCTGTTTTATGATAGGGTAGAGGTGGTGGAGGGCATGGTGGCTCCTGGAGGGCAGTGTGGCTGGAGAGTCTAGGAAGCCAGGCCTCAGCACCCGGTGTCAGGTGTTCAATTTCTAAGGATCCTCCAGAGCTGGAAAGCAGCTTCTTGGGTGAGGGGCATGTGCACTCCTGTGGGGCCTCCCATCAGCAGGGAGCTTGCTTCACAATTCTAGGGCATCAGGGGGCTCTTTCCCCTGGAGTAGTACTGGTCCATGTGGGAGGACTGGGTGCAGCATAAGTGGTCAATGTCCTCCTCACCCCAAGGACAGCCCTCCTGAGAGCACGGTGGTGAGCCAGTCTGCCAGCTGGAAATCACCAGTGGTCCTAAAAGTGCCCCCTATGTCATGAAGAAAGGATATGAACGATTTGCAACCTCACCTGGACTCCCAAGGAAGATGTTCACATGAGGGAGAAAAGCTGGCACTCTTGCAAGAGCAGCTTGTCAGAGGACGAAGGGCACATGGGGGAGATTACAGTGGTCTTTTAGGAGAAAAAATAGGAATTGCAAAAATCGAAGCCACAAAGGTAGATGGAAACATCAAGGAACTCTGAGAAAGCACCAGGGAGAAGAAGCAGCATTTTGAATAGAATAGAGTGTTTTGCAGTATACCAACAAAGGTCCTGTCAAGGGGCAGATGAAAGGCGTAGCACTGTGAGGACCCGCCTGAGCAGAGGATGGAGAATGGCGATGAGCCATCCCACCCCACCGCGCGCCCAGGGAGCCGCGCCCTTGCCGCCTGATCCCTGCTCTGCTCTTCAAACTCAGTGTTTGGTCTCTTGCTAAGAGCTTAGACAAAATGTCTGGCAAACGGTCAGGTCTTCTGCCAAGTAACGAGCTCTCACTCTTGCTAAAGGAAGAACATTGTTCACTAAAATAGTTTGTCTTTTGATGCCAAAGGAAATCAAATTGTAATCAAGTGCTGAGAACGGACTGAAGTCATCAAGGCTGTCTTGCTTCAGATTTGGCAAACACACGTTCCCAGGCTTATTAAACATAATTTATGTTTACAAAAGGGGAGGATTTATTACATTGGAAATTTGCTTTAAGTGAAATTTGCCTAAGTGAACCACCTCAGAGTGGCCAGCATCAGAATCCACGGTGGCCCAGGAATCTCATGGACACCAAGAGATGTACACACAGGAGGAATTCAGATTTTGCCAAAACAACCCAATAAAAAAAAGAAGGACCTAAAGTGGATCATGAAGCTATGGTCTCACTAAATTAAACATCTCAGAGACACCACTTTGGGTTTTGCTTTGCTTCGGTGATGGTGTGGTAAGATTGTGGCCTGAGGGGGCACAACTCTGTCCTCATAGGTCATGCCTTCCCCGTGTTGTCCCAATAATTCAATTCAAACCAGATGACAGTGATTGAATGCCTGCAGTACATAACTTGCTTTCAATATATTACCCCAGGTAACACTTATGCCAATATTTAAGTTATCCCCCCACAATTTTATGAATCCAGAGTTGAGGCTCATATGTTTAAGTAATTTACTCCAAGTCTCGCAGCTAGCAAGTTGCAGAGAGATGTAAGTTCACGTTGAGCCCAAAGCTGGATTCTTTCAGCCAGGCTCCCTATGCCATCAAAACCTGAAGTAAGAAAGGTTTGTAGCTACTCCCAAGCCATTCCTGGGAGCTGCTGCACCCAGAGAGGCCACCTTTGCCCTTATAAAGTCAAGCAGAGAGCTGAACAATATGTTCAGTGCCCCCAGTACTTTCCCTTAGTTCTCTCTTGTGGAGCACAGGGCCTTGGGTTGGCCTGAGCCACCCACACCATGCTACAGTTTGCCTTTGCCTTTGTGGACCCGGTGACAGTAAGAACAGGGCTTTGAACTGCGCAACACAGTGTGAGCTGAGCAGCTTCTCTTGGCTAGATAAGGCTTTTGGCTATGCAAAGTTAGAGACCTCCCTCTAGGTTTGTAAGGAAGTTCTTATACCTGCCGGAACAGAGAATGTAAAACTCAGAAAGTAAAAGCAATTTCTTCCTGCCTCCAACACCCATAGGGGAAAACATTTTCCAGAGTTTAGGGAATAACACTGTGATATCTGATTTATTGAAAGAATCATTTTGTTCTGTAAGGAAAGCATTCATATTTGTCAAAATGGAAAACAATGGAGAAGAGGGTTCCCTCATCTTTTTAGGAGATGCTCAGTTGGCCTTTACATCGGTGAAGCTGTTGTGACAGTCATCTTTTATTCATCTTCCCAAAAGATTAACATAAGAAAACTTAACCATTGCAATGGTTAGATTAGGTAGAAGCTACGAGTATCTGTCAGCCTATGCTCCTTTCTTTCTTATGATTTGGTTTCAATTTGTTTAGTATGAGATTCAGTGCCACACTAGGTACACAGCTCACTAAACTAAAGGAAGGGCAGCAAGAAAGCCACAAGCTTTGAGGACTAATGGGGCCCGGATGTTTCCTTTTCGGGTTAACAAGGTTTATATATGGAGCCCGCTTGACTGGTTGGCATGAAGTCCTGAATGCTGGAAGCAGGCTACTATAAAACAAAATCTTTCACATTAGCATCTGCCCTCGAGGCTGTCCCCTGCCCTTCACCCGCAGCTTTGTAGTATTTTGGTTAACGCAGCCAACAAACTTTCCTCTACATAAAGGAAATTATGATTCCATTGGAGACTTGAAGGGGAAAATTAAAGTCATCAAAGGTCTGATTCAGCCAGGACTTTCCTTGAAAATGTAAAGCATGCTTTGATTCCTCCTGACCCCTTGCTGAGGGTGCTACAGAGAGGGCAGGTTTACCTTCTAAAGGAGTCATTCTATATGGTGTAACCCCACCCTCCAAAGATATAAGGGGCACACTTTTTGGCAGAGGGAGATGCGAAGGACATGCAAAGCAGGATAAGGAATCCACACCGAATTCTCTGCCACTGGTCTACAATGGAATAAAAAGCAGCGCTGCAATCAAACAGGGCGACTGAGGAAGCAGAGGTCCAAGGCCGGGGAACCCAGAGTGGCGGGTCCAGGGCGCGCCGGAGACCTGAGCAGCCCAACTTCCTTCTTTGGGACACCTCTGACCCCTCTGCTGCTGGAGGAGGCACTGGAGCACTACAGCTGGCCTCTGATCAAAGGAGGGCATCCCCTGGGCTCGTGCCCCTAAGCCATAGTGACAGCTGCTTGGAGAAGAAGGTGAGTAATCTTTCCCTAGTGACAAACATTGTCTCCATGTCTTCTCTCCAAGTTCCCGGCCACGGTTGCACTTTGGGACAGTGAGGTGCGTGGTGGCTAACGTCAGGAGTATTTTCCCCCCTGGCAAAACAACCGCTTTACATCTCCCTGTGGACACGTCCTCAGGAAAGACACTGGCAGAGATTTCCCTGAGAATATCTTTATTCAGACAAGCTTTAGTAGTAGAAATGTACACCTGAAAAACAAAACAAAACAAAAAAAACAACAAAAAAACCCCTGTTTATAGAAGCCCTTTATAGCTTCACTGTCTGACAAAGAGCCAGGAAACTAGCACAACAAGCAGAGATTTTCCAGCACTACTTTCTTTGAATTTATTAAACAAGGATCCGCTTGTAATCCTGTGAAATGTCCCTAAATTTAAGTTGGTGGCTGTTTACCATTACACAGGTAGTGGCTTTACTGCATAATGCTGTTATTATGCATGAAAAATGCATACAGTTTCATTGTTGGTGTTCATGGGCAGCAAGCCAGGCACACCCTGCCGCTCAGGAGGATCCAGATCCAAGTAGCTGCAGCAGCACTTCCTTTGTATCATGATCTAATGCAAGAAACAATACAGTGCAAATAAATAGATTTCCTCCACTTGGGTGACTGGAGTTGTCCCCATTGTGTGTCTTCGTTGGGCATTGAAAACTGGGAAATGTCCTCACAAAGGATTTCTCTCCCTTCCAGTCTAGAAGCCTCTTTCTCACTATTCATTGTTTCTCAGATAAGTTCAAACATTGTTTTCTCCACTCAGCTAAGGCAATGACTCAGATTGGGGCACTCACCAGCGCGGTATGCACCAGTGGAGGGCCGAGATGTGGACGCTGCGCATTGTTATCAGGCTGCTGAGAAATAAGAGCAGGGAACTGGGGATGCAGCTCAGTACAGGGCTCTTGGTTAGCGTGTTCAGGCCTGGATTCAGCCCCAGTACTGAAGAAAGAAAGGAAGGAGAGAGAGAGAGAGGAGAAGGAAGGAAGGAAGGAGGGAAAGAAAAGCTGAGAATGAAGGTGAGCTGTTTTGCAGGTAGGGAGAACTTCCTACCCTCCTTCCTCTGCGTGGAGGACAGAAGGGTTTCTGGAACTGCGCCAGGGCTTCTCTGCATTGTCCCTGCAGAGGGGAGCAGAGGAGAGCCATGTGACTTCTTCTAGAGGGATGCTTCTGACCCATCTGGCTGGATAGGCAGCAGATGCCCCCACGCGACAAGCCCGAGAACACTGATTCATTCACTCAGTGGACAAATGCTTTAAGTGCCGGTGTTGCAAGGGAGGCGGAGGAGTTCAGGACACACGCCGGCACATCAGGGCTGCACCCCTGCCTGCTTTCAACTCACTCCAAGTGTGAGCGACTGCAACACAGAGAGGCCGGCGTCTTGGTTCCCAGAACACTGCCCAGCTCCTCCCCGGGCCACCTCTGCACCCTGTCTCCACGCTGTCCTTGTTTCCCGATACCTGGAACACATTTTGCAAGACTGGCTGGGTCTTCTTGGGAAGGCAGCCTGAGCTTCTGGCCCTCTGAGTCTTCAGCTCAGTGAGGCTGGGCCGTGCTGCGGTCTGGATTTCCTCAGTGACTGTCCAGAGCGGCTGACGTGGCAGTGTCCAGGGGTCTGCTCGAGCACCACTTTCGTTTATCTGTTGACCTATTGCCAAACACCACTTTAGAAAAACTGTCCTGTTGCTTTTAAATTATGTATCCTCATAGATTCGTAGCCTCCTCTAACATCCTGTGATTTTAGTATTGACTGGAAATCTTCAGAGAGAAGGTCCAAATTGACCCGCAAAGGTATTCTCTAGGCATTCCTCCTTGCAAGCCCTCGGGCCGCCAACACTGAACCCGTCGGGAACCTCCATGCCCGCAGTGGGCATCTTCTGACATCTTGTTTTATTCTGACGCTGCAGCATCATCTTTCCAAAGGACTCCACAATTCAGCAAAACTAGACCATCTCGCATTTACAAATTAGCTGGTGCACTCTGCTTAGGTCCTTGTCTATTCCATATTCTATTGTCAAAGTCATTGCCACCCTACAATCTTCGTCATCTCAAAACTAAAACTTTACTCCTCACCGTACTCATCATATAAAGAGAATCACACAGCACATGATCATTTGTGAGTGGATTCTTTCACTTAAGATGTGAACTGAGAAAAAGTTTCATTTACGTTTTTACCTGTACCGATACTTTATTCCTTTTCATTGATGAACATATGGATCTGCCATCTTTTGTTTCTTCATTCATCAGATCTTTAGGCTGTTCCCACTTTCTGTCTATCATGAGCAATGCTGCTGTGAATGTTCATGTTAGTGTGAGCATGTATTTTTAGTTGTCTTGGGAACATACCCGAGAGCGGAGTTGTTTTGTTGAATGGCACTCTCCATGTTTTGAGAAGCCACCAGGAGGGTGTGAGAGCTGTCCTTGACACTGTCTGTTGTCCATCTTTTCAGCCACAGCCATAACTGTTGTGATTTGGGATGGTACAACCCTAATGAATAATCATGAACGTTTTTCCATGTGCTCACTGGCCAGTTAACTTCCATCTTTGGAGATGCGTCTTTTTGTATCTTTTGACCACGTACTAATTGGGTAATTCCTATTTCTATTGTTGTGTTGTAAGAATCCTTTATGTATTCTTGATACGAGAGCCCTGTTAGAGGCACGATTTTCTTTTGTGCTCTCCCATTTTCTGCTTTGAATTTTTACTTTTCTTTATAGGGCCTGGAGATATAAAAGTGCTTAGTTTTAATGACGTCAATTTATACCTTTTTCCTTTTGTGTGTGTGTTGATGTCATAGCTAAGAACCATTGCCTAATCCAAGCTCACATGAATTTAACTTTAAGTGCAAGTTTTCTTCTAAGACTTTCATAATTTAGGAGGTAATTTTCACAGTTAGAAGATAATTTTCACGATTTATCTCCTACAAATTTTGAGCTAGGTTTTTTTTTTTTTTAAATATCATATGGAGGTCCCACTTTGTTGTTTAAAATTGAATATCCAGTTATGTCATCATTATTTATTGAAAAGACTGTTATTTCTATATTGAATTTTTGTGCCACTCTTGCTGATAATCAGCTGGCTAAAAATCTAAGGGCTTAATCAGGAGCTGACTTCCTTTCCACTGGTCTCCCTGTCTACCCTTGTACCAGTATCTACTGTCTTAAACACTGTGCCTCTGTAGTGAATTGTGGATTTGGGAAGTGTGCATTCCCCAACTTTGTTCTTTCTTTTCAAGATTCTTTGGACTCTGTGATTATCTTACATTCCCAGATGACTTTCAGGATCAGTTTTTTAATTTCTTGAGAAAAAAAAAGAACCAGCAAGAATTTTGGTAGGTAGATACTATGTTGAGTCTGCAGGTCAAATTGGAAAGATTCATAAACATGAAATTCTTCTGTATTTATTTTCACATATTATTACTTTCAATGATTTTTTGTAATTTTCAACATGTCGCACATATTTTTAAATTTACTTCTGTATATGTTATTTTTGATGCTATTTGAAATAGAAAGTTTTTCTTCTCTTTCATATTGCTTATTGTTAGTATATAAAATACAATTGATATTTGTATCTCATTCTTTTATCTTGCTATTATTCTCTCTTATTAGTTTTTTTTTCCTTTTGTACTGGGGAATTGAACAGAGGGATGCTTCACCACTGAGCAACATCCCTAGCTTTTTTTTTTTTTTTTTTAATTTGAGGGACAGGTCTCACTAAGTTGCTTAGGGCTTCATTAAATTGCTGAGGCTAGCTTCAAACTTGCTATCCTCCTGCCTCAGTCTCCAGAGTAGATGGGATTACAGGCACACACCACTTTGCCCCCATTAGTTTTTTTAAAAATTTTTTTTAGTTGTAGATGGACATAATACCTTTATTTTATTTATATTTATGTGGTGCTGAGGATTGAACCCAGTGCCTCACACATGCTAAGCAAGTGCTCTGCCACTGAGCTATAGCCCCAGCCCCACTTGTTAGTTTTAAAAGTTCTCTTTCTCTCTCCACCCTGTGTGTATATATTCGTCAGGGTTTTCTCTAATATCTTGTTATCTGATAATAGCATTTTAGTTCTTTATTTTCATCTAGATGCCTTTTATATTTTTCTTTCTAGAAAAAGTTTCCAGACTCAAACCTCCAGTACAATGTTGCTTAAAAGTAGCAGAAGTGGACACCTTTGTCTTATGTATCAGCTAAGGAATTAAGCTTTCATTTGTTCAACCTTTAAGTGTCATGTTAGGTCATCTTTCTCTAGATGTCTCAGACAGGTTGGGTAAGTCCATTCTATTCCTGCTAAGTGTTGATACCATGGGTGGATTTTAGAAACTATCAAATGCTTTTCTGAAACTGAGATGCTTATGTACCTCTCTGTCCTTTGTTTTGTGATGTATTATTTGATCGGGTTTCCTATTTTGAACTTGCCTTGTATTCCTCTGTCGTGTTACATCATCCCTTCCGTGTTTGACTGTTTGTTTGCATTTGGAGGCTGTTGCCATTGAGGATTATTGGGTCTGTTCTCATAATGGATATTAGAGTGTAACCTGCTTGTGATGTCTTTGATTCTAAGAGAGTGATATTGACCTCACAGAATGGCCCTGATGTCGTCCCTTCTACTCTCTTGCTCAGAAGATTGTGTGAAGGATGGGTACTAATTCTTTATTAAATGTTTCATAGAATTTGCCAGTGAAAGTATCTGGGCTGGTGTTCTTTGTGGAAAGTTTTCAACTTCTAACGCAATCTCTTAATGTGTTTTAGGTCTATTTAGGCTTATTTCTTTAGTCTTTTCTTAATTTTTTGTCTCTCCACTAATATCCATTGTATCTATGTTTTTGATTTGTTTGGCATACAATAGTTTATAATATTATCTCACGACTCCTTCCATTTCTGTTGAAAATAATATTCCTTTTTTTCATTCCTTATCTTAATTATTTGAGACTTATCTCTCTTGCTTTGTCAGACTAGTCAAAGTGTTAATTTTGTTGATCTTTTCAAAGAAACAACTTTTGGTTTTGTTGATTTTCTGTATTGCTTTTCCTACACTCTATTTAATTTTTCAGCTATAATTGCCATTTTTTCCTTCCATGGCTGCCTATCCATTTTCTAGTTTTCTGAGGTAAAATGTTAGGATATCTACTTGACACCTTTCTTTGATTTTAATATGAGCACTTAGAGCTATAACTTTTCTTCAAAGCTTTGATTGCATCTTATCATTTTGGTGTATTTTCATTTGTGTGCACCTGAAAGTATGTTACGGTTTCACCCAAGATTTCTTCTTTGCTTCTTTGTTTATAATTTAGTCATGTGTAGTTTAACTTCCACATATTTGTGAATTTCCCTAATTTGCTTCTGTTATTGGTTTCTAATTTCATTCCACTTTGTGTGAAGAATGCACTTGGTATGATTTTGATTTTTAAAAATTTATTGGGACTTGTTTTATGGCATAACATATGCATTACCCTGGAGAATATTTTTACATGTCCTTGAAAAAAGTGTTGTTGTTGGCCAGACTGTTTGTAGAAGTCTTTTCAGTGTACTTGTTTTGTAGTGTTCTTCAAGTCTTGTATTTTCTTATTGATCTTGTGTCTAGTTTTATTCACTATTGAAGACTTAAAATTATTGTCAATTGTTTATTTGTTCATTGAATTATAAGGGTTTTTGCTTCATGTATTTTGGGACTCTCTTATTAGATGCAAGCACGTTTATAATTGTTACTTCTTTTTGATGTATTGAACTTTTTATTATAGAAATATTCTCTTTGTCTTTCATATTAAATTTTGAGCTATTTTGTCTGAAATAGACACTTCAACTGCTTCTTGTTGTTCATATGATATACATTTTTCTATCCTTTTAATTTCAACCTCTTTGTGTTTTTAAACTCATACGTGTCTTTTGAAGAGAGTAAATAGTAGGATCACTTTTTGAAGATCCATTATGTGATCTCTGCCTTTTGATTGGAGTGTTTAATCCATTAACATTTAGTTAATGATGAGTAAGGTAGAACTAGTGCCTTCTTGTGTTAGTTTTCTAGGGATACCATGATAAAACACACCATAGTGAGGGGCTTAAGCAACAGAAATTTATTTCGTAGAGATCAAGATGCCAGAAGTCTAGGATCAAAGTATTTTGGAGTTTGGTTTCTTCTGAGGCCTTTCTTTTTGGCTTTCAGATGACATCTCTCTATGTCCTCTTATGTTCTTTCTCATCATATACTCCTAATGTCTCTTCTGTGTGTGCTAATTTTCCCTTATAATGACACTAATTAGATTAAGTTAGGGCCACTCCTGATGATCTCATTCTAATTTAACCATCTTTTAAAGGCTATATCTCCAAATACAATCATATTTCAAGGTACCAAGAATTTATTGTTATTGTTCTTTGTTTATTTAGTAACTTTCCTGAACTCATTTTGTGAAGTCTGTGTTTTTTTGTTGTTTATGGCCACTGAAGTCTTTACTCAGTTGGCTTTGTTGTCAGCCAATGATTGTATTGAGTTACTTCAACATAGAATTTTGGAAGGGAACAGAATTCATCTCATAATACCATTGCTATTTGTTTCCTATATATCTGATATTTATTTTATTCCTTAATCCTCCTACTATGGATTCTGCATTAAACTGATACTTTGTTTTGTAACATTTAGAATCTTCTGTCATTCTTTCACATTTTTTACTTCTTTTTTTAATGGTTTCCTGAGGATGGCATTTTATGTCTCAGTTTATAATAATCCAGTTTATATCTTTGTACACTTTTATAAGAACATTAACACAGTTTCATAATTATAGTTTTATACAATTATGTTTTAAAATTTTATGGAAAAAGAAGTTACCAAAAATATGCATTTAGTGTTTTTTATATTTACCTGTGAGTTAACTTTATTAATGTTTGTGCTTTTAATTCTTTATGCGGCTTTGATTTACTGTAGAGCATCCTGAGGGAATTTTTTTTAGTATTTCTTGTAGGGTAGATAGGTTTACCAGGAGACATCTTAGTTTCTCTTTCATTTTTGAAGGACAGTTTAAAAGGTTGATTTACAGTTTAATATGTTATCCCACTGCCTCTAGCTTCCATGCTTTCTGATAAGAACCTCCTTGTCAATCTTATCGAGGATCTTTTATATGTGATGAGTCCCTTCTTGGCTGTTTTAAAAGTTCCTTTTTGTTTTTGGCTTTCAGCAACTTTATTGTTGAAATAATGTGTTTAGGTGTGAATGTCTTTGAATTTATTCTATTTGGAGTTTGTTGGGCTTCCTAGAAGTGTACATTAATATTTTCATCAAATTTGGGAAGTTTTTGGACATTATTTCTTCAAATATTCTTTCTGTCCCCTTCTCAACTTCTTAGTTTTATGAAACTGTCATTTTGTGTATGTTGGTAAGCTTAATGGTGTGTTGCACAGGTGTCCAAAATGCTGCTCATGTTTTTGGTAAACTTTTTTCTCTGTTCTATGGATTGGCTAATCTAACTGAGTGATCTTCAAATTGATTCTTTCTTCTGATAGTTCATATCCAATGTTGATTTTTTTAGTGAATTTTTATATTTGTCAATGTATTCCTCAGTTCTAGAATTTCTATTTGGTTCATTTTAAAATATTTTATCTCTTTATTAATATTCTTTATTGAGCAAGGCATCATTCTCATAGCTTCTTTTAGTGTCTTAGACATGTATTTATTCAGTGCTTTGTTCATAATTATAATAACTAATTTAAAGTTCTTGTCTGTAAGTCCAACATGCTGACTTTCCTGGGGAAAGTTCTTAATGATATATTTTTTAAAAATGTGCATACTATATTTTCCTGTTTTTTTTGCATGTCTTAGGATTTTTTTGTTGTAAACTGACATATAAAATGATATAATATGGTAAATCTGGAGATCAGATCCCTTACTTCAGGATTTGTTATTATTGCTGTTTGTATCTTTAGTAACTTTCCTGAGCTAATTTTGTGAAGTCTGTGCTTTTTGCTTGTGTATGGCCACTGAATCTTTTCTTAGTTGCCTTTGTGGTCACCAATGATTGTACTGAGATTTCCTGAAATGTCTTGAACCAGTAATTATCCAGACTTAGACATAGGGCTCTGAGTACAGGTTGATGCTTGACTTCAGCACTCCAGGAAGATTACTACCTTTGAAAATATTTACTTCTTATTTGCAGAAGCTCAATATCTACCAGAGGTAAGATACTAGAGCCTTTCCATGCCTTTATGAGCTTTCTATCAGTTCTGCACATGCACATGGCCTTCTTGATTCCCAGGAATATGCCAAAGTGCTTCAAAGATGCCACATTCATCTCTCTCCTTAAATTTTTCTTTAGGTGTTTTCATCAGATTCTCATTTGCCCCACTTGTATCACAGCCTCAGGTAGCCATAATATTAAACCATAATATTAGGAGAGCCTGCTTGCAGTGTGGTCCTTATGGCCAAATAGACGAGCCTAGCAAATCAGGGCTCCCATGGAACTGCTGGACAGATTCCAGATGAATGATTATCTTGGAGCAGACTTTTTGGATAACTCCAAACCTTTCTGTAATTTCTAGTAGCTCATAGACTGCTGATTTTATGGCTACCATGATTGCAAGGCTGTTGGTTTTCACAGCTCTGCAGAGCTGGAGAGTGAAGGCAAGTTGGAACAAGTAACAACACACAGTTACTGCTGCTCAGGATTCAGCTGTTGTTTTTGAGTGAACACTCCTCAGGTTGTTGCAAGTCTTTGACTAATTTCCACAGTTCTGAAAAAGTCAAAATGCTAACAAACTTGTCAACATCCTCATTGCTTCTATGGAGGAATGGGTTCTCACCATCCTATGACTTCATTATTTTGTTTCTACTAACTTATTCTATGTATCAATCCAACTTCTTTTTATCTTTTTTTTTTTAATGCCAATGCAGCTATAAAATCCAATGGATCTTTTGTTTTATTAGTTCCTCGTACTGGTCTTTTGAAGACAGAATTTGATGGTGAAGTTTCTTTGGAAAAGAGAAAAAGAAAACCCCTTGAAGTGCAAGCAGATTTTGGCCTTGACTTCCAGCCCTGGGTCTCACAATTTTGATATCTGATCAGTTATTCACTTTGAACAGAATAACTGGTGGAAAATGTGTCAGCAAGACCATATTTTAAAATTCATTTTTCAAGTACTCTTCAATCTGAATCCAGAGAGTTCCTATGGAGGTGAAGACACAAGGAGGATGGAGCTCACTTCCTGTTAAATTATGATGCTGTTGTTATAATAATCAAATTAGAAGACAAATGAGAGCAAAAGCTATTTAGTAATGGGAGTTAAGATTGCAAAAGAAATTTCCAAAGAGCCTTGCTCTATTATCTCTACACTTTAGCAACAATATGCAAACACGTATATCATTAGAAATGGGATTCAATCTAATTAAAACATAAATAGCAGTCCTCATCTGTGTATTATGTCAGCCACAAATGATAATTGGAAGTGCCAGGCAAGTCATTCTCTGTTCCTTTTGCACACGTTAAAGTGCATAATGAGGGAAAAATGGATTGAGCTGATGTGATTCCAACTTGCTTTACTAATATACGATTTCTTCAAAGAGCTAAGCATTATCCCTTTGTAGCTTGAGGATTGATTACTCACAGGGGGAGACCTTCATTTGTTTATTTACTATTTTTGTATTTATGTGTGGAGAAAATGGTATCCATGTTTCTATGCCTATTTTGATTCAAGGAAACATATTGAGGAAACATATAAAGAACTAAGTTGTACTGCTGTCACTATGGTTTTGATGAAATAACTCTTGTTCCATGCTTTTTTAAATACCAGAAAAAACTTTTCCTAAGGTAATTTAGATGTCTAATTTAAGGTGAATTGTCATGTTAATAAAAACAGTGACTTGGCACCACCTTCAAGCTCTGAGCTCAGATGCTTTTCAGGAACAGATATTTTCACTTGCACAACACCCATTTGAGCTCCTACTGTGTGTGGTTCTGGGACTCCAGGCCTGGGAGGCACATTGGGCAGCCAAGCCATCTTTCCTGCTGGGATTTCACAAAGAAAATTCAGCAGAGGAAGTCAGGACATTGACCACAAGCTAAGTGCTCCCCGAGGGCCATGTTTTTGGAAGACCCAACTGTAGGCAGGGGATAAAGATTGCAAAGAAACAACAGTGGGGGTTTCAATGGCAGAGGATCTAGGTGAGTGGAATGTGGGAAATTATAGAGAGAGAGCCAGTGCCTTACATGGGATAAGTTATTGTGGAGTTCTGGAGTTGCACTGTCCAATGGAAACATGATGGGAGGCATAGTGAGCCACCTTAACAAGTGTGAAAAAGAAATCAGTGTAGTAATTGTGAAAATAAGCTTCATTCAACCCAGTACACTCAGCCCTCCACACCCACAGGTTCTGTCTTTTGTAATTCAACCAACTATAGAGCCAACATATTTGAGAAAATGATTCTTAAAAAAATATTTGGGAAAATATGCTGCATTCTCTAAGGAATATAGTATAATAACTAATCACATATCTACATCGTTTTAGGTGTCATAAGTAATCTAGAGATGATTTAAAGCAGGCAGGAGGATTGTGTAGGTTATGTGTAAATACTACCTCATTTTATATGATGGTCTTAAGCATCCACAGAGTTTGGTATCCAGGGGTAAAGGAGGCCCCGGAAAAAATTCTGTGCAGATACCAAGGGATGGCCGAGTATCCAGCCAGTTACCCCTTTAATGTATAACCGGTAGACTACATGTTTTCAAAATGTATACTCTTACAGCACATCTCAATCGGTACAGCCAAGTTTTCATTGGAAAATAGCTAATCTATATTTAGATTTCATGAAATTAACAGCTGAAAATTAGATCCACTGCTCAAGTTGTTCCAAGCATACTAGAAGTTTTCCAATAATTGAATTAAGTATCGGTTTTAAATTTAAATTTAAATTAATGGAAATGCAATTCACGGTTCACACACGCCGCCCTTCAGGTGCTTCACAGCCACACCATGGACAGCTCCAGTCTTGGAGTAAGCTGGGTAGATGCCCACTTGAACTACAGCAGGCATTCAACGAATGTGTGTCGGGTTAGTAGCCCACAACAGTCAGGGCAAGTGACATGCTCAGCAATTGCCAGGTAATAATGGGCGGTGAGAAAAATGAGAACCCAGGCTTCTTGGCAACTGCCCTACAACAGGATCCAGTGTTTGAGTTTTAGGAAATGCATTTCAAGTGCCTGGATTGCAAGGGCTTTTCTGGAAATGCTTCCAAATCTGGTTGGTTCTTAAGTTTGGAGAGAGAGCTCCAACAGTGTCTGAGCAAGGGGTTCATGTACTCTGCTAACAGCAAGGAAAATCTAGGACTGAAGACAGAGGGAGCAAACAAAGCACTTCAACTTGGCCTAGGGCATCATTCGGGAGTCTGAATTGTCGCTGCTTTCCTAGAAAGCAGGTCTATGGACAGGTGCAAACGTGTGAGTGGTGTCCAGTAGCGGAGCTGCTGAGGAACCAGTGACACTAGGTGGTGGGTGGCATGGGTTTGTGCTACTGCCTTCTCATGGGGAGGCTGGAGTTCACCTGGGTGGCTTCCTTGGACAGCAGGTAGCAGCCAGTGTCCTATCCGTCCTTAGCATTAGCGATTTAAAAGCCGGAGAAAGCGACATTTAGGTTGAGTCTTTCCTGGGGAAGGATATGATTAATGGAATCGTGGTATTAGGAGTTTATGTTATTTGTCTTTTCTGCACTGAAAAATCGACTCTACTGAGCTTATTAAGAATCCCGCCCTTTAATTTTTGGGGGAGGGGTGTGTGAAAAAAATGGAGTAAGTACAGTATTATTGGATAGAAGTAAATCTCTTTAATTTTTTTGGTTCAGTTTGATTAGAATATTCGTTTTCATTACATTTTAAAATGAAAACAGTGGCAACATGCTGCATTAAAAAGTAGGACCTATTTGCAATAAATCCTGTCAATTTTTTATTTTTAGAAGAATGCAGGCTTTTTTGCATCATATTTATTTATTTAACTTTTGGAATTTCACAATTAGAAAACATTGACATTTTGTAGAGGAGTGTATCTCCTCCAAAGCAACCAGGACAGATGACCAACTGCACAGGACATTCCGTCACTCTCCTCCAGGACTCCTCATGGTGTCTCCATGGACCCCAGTGAAGCAGACCCATCTGCTGTCGATTCGTATTCCTTCCAAACCTCACCTGCTTTGATACAACATCACACCCAAGTTCAGCCTCCTAGGACATTCTTCTGGTAGGGAAGATGGCTATGAGTTGTAAAGCATTCTAGCTCAGCCTACACAATGGCATGACTCACAGCATGGTGAAGGCTTTGGCTGGATGAATGTACAAGTTTTATTTGGGAGCAGAATGGCGTACCCTAAAACATCTAAATGGCCTTGACCACTGATGTGTTACAGCCTACTGGAATGGTCACTATTGACCATTGATGAGAACAGGTGGTGCCTTCTGTGGAAATTTGAGGCATGTTGGGAGACTGGGATGAGTAACTTACACTAGTGGCCATAAACCTTGAGAGCTCCCCCAGCAGGATCCTTTATCCTCCACAACTAAATGTGTACAATTTTCTTCAACTTTTTAAATGAATATTTTTATTTCTATCGTGAGCTGAAAATAAGTAAATGGCCTGCACTGATAAGAAATGGTTGTCTCTTTAGTATAGGTAAAGAGATCAATGTCATCCAAAACCCTCAAGTATTTCAAAGAAACCCAGATAAAATCACCTGCTTAAGTAAGATGGAGCTTCTAAATTTGTCTAATTTGCTAATAAGTTTTTAGAATAATAAAAACTCTAAAATCTAAAATTGACACAGAAATCAGTCTTGATAATGCTTACTGAAGTAAAATTATATTACAGAGATACCTTAAAAATGATGAATGCTAGAATTTTGAGTAGAAATTTGCTCTAATTGTAATTAAGTTACACATTTTGAGATCAGTAGCGTCTTTGCAGTGCAGACTCTTCCTCCCTTCTATCTGAATTGTGTGCCCTAGTTTTGGTGATTTTTCCATCCTCATCAGCTGGACTCCCCCAGCGATGCTGGAACCCGAGTACAAGGCCAATGACTAGTGTCACACTGGCCCAGGTGGACAAGTTTGAGACAGCCAGTCTCTGGAGCTGGTCAGAGGCGTCAGGTTTCGGGAATAGGAATGCAGCTGGTAACTGCAGAAAGAAGAATTGTGCTTTGCTGATGCTACAACACATGTTCTTAACACTTTGTTTTAAGAAATCATTGTATTTATATGGAACAGAGAGTAAAAATCAAGGTTATACGGGAAAAAATCCAAGATTTCATATTTTGAACATGTGACTTCTGCTTATATTTTTGCAATTTAAAACCCACAAAAGTACTTGATGATGGATAGACACTTTGAACTTTTTACAGAAGCAAATATAATGTTAGGTTTTATAACACATTGGACAAAATTATATCTTTATACAAAGCACACATTGATGTAATGACAAGTCCTTTAGCCAACCAAATCAAGGAATGAAGTGTTTCAAATAAATGAGTTTTCCTAACAACTAAAGACTTTCTTTTTGAAATGAAATAAACTTAGAAATAAAGCTTTAGTTCATTTCTTTGGTAATCTTTAAGATAGCAATTTGCAAGGGTATACGTGCTTTTCCGCCCTTCAAGTATAAATACCAAACATTTTTTAATGGTTCTTTGATGAGCGAGGCACATTGATAGAGAATTTTTTATGCAATAACACTTTCAATATAGTGAGTCTGGAAGTTTAGGGCTCAGAGCAAGAAACTCAGAGGACCCCTGGGAAACTCATAGTCAGTACAGTTGGGTAATGTTAAGAAATCTGTATGTATGACAAACCTACTACCTGATTCTAGTCTGGGGGTCAGTAGGCTAGAATTCTAGTCCCATTGCACTTTAAAAAATCTTATCTTCTGAGACAGAAAATGACAATCATGGTGACTAACCTCTCTCTCATTGTCAACCTCTGTTCTACATTTTTGCATGAATTAGTTCATTGAATACTCAGAACAATCAATGAGGGTTTGGAGCTGAGGGTCAGGATGACCTAGAAGCCTTATCAGGGTTGTCCAGCCATTCAGTGGTGAACTGGAGTTCAGAACCAGGGTTTAGCCATCCTGCTACATCGCATGACTCAGATATGCAGAGATGAACCTTTCCAAATATTTATAGATATGCAGCTTCTGTGAGAACCAGGTCAGGTCCTCTGAGTGTGAAGGGTTATAGGTGCCAGCGGGAGTCAGTGGTCTCCATCCAGCGTGGTGGGCCTTGGTGGAGCTAATGAGAACTGCTACTGCTGAACCCAATTCCCTCTACTTCCTCATCCCCGACCCTGGCCAGTTATGCATCCAGAAACCAGGTCGGCATTTGCAAAAGAAGTGAATCTATAAGGTGAACTACCAGGCTCTGAGCAGGATTGAAAAATGATTCTACTCAAGGAGTCATTTTTCTACATATAATATATAACACTGAGTAATAATAACATGAACTTACTTTAAAAATTTTGGAAAAACAGAAAAGTATCATTGGGATGTGTAATATGCAAATTAGTTAGAGAGAATAGTCAATATTGGAATCTCTTTAAAATAACTTTACATATCTAAATATAAACATGCAAATCTAGATTTGTGTTATACAAATATATGTAGGCATTATTTATACATTTAATGTTAGAATTTATATTACATTATTTTATGTAATTGTACTTATATGTTTTAATGTGTTATTTACTCTTGAATTAATATTGTTTAATAAGCATTTTCTCAGAACAGCAATAGTTTTTGAAAATACATTTTACTCATTAAAATTAAAGACATAGGGCAAGAAAGTATAGCAGAATGGCAAAGTGCTTACATGGTACACGTGGAGGAGCCCTGGGTTCAATGCCCGGCACTGCAAAAAGTAAAAATAAAAATAAATTCCAGGCATAATTTTTATCATGATTGTATTTTTATTTTGCATTATTCTGGATCTACATTTGAATTTATCTTGTTTCCTTTTTCAGTTCTTATAAATAGCGCTGGGAGAGCCATCTTTGTGTATAAATTTTTGTCCACAGTTTGGATTGTTTCTTTAAAAAAGAGTCCTAGAAAGGGAGGCACTTTGTGGAAGAGGATACCTTTTCTTAAGGAGCTTAGCAAATATTTCCTAAATTGTTACTCAGAACTGCAGTTCAGCTTTACATGATCATCACCAATGTACAGAGAGAAAACTTTACTGTTAGACACAGTGAATACTGGCATTAAAAATAAATACTTGCTCATTTAACAACTTTTAAGAATATATTTTATTTTTATTTTCTTTCATTACTACTGTAGCAAATTTATTTTCCTATATATTTCTTGAAAATCTATTTTTTTGTCTTGTGGGATTGTGTATAGATGTTCCTTCTTATATTGTTCAATCCATAATAGATTTTTGTGTATAAGTTTGGGTCACATTTTCTATAAATTTTGCAAAAGAACCAGTATGAAGCCCTGGCTTTTTGACAGCATTTTCTAGTGTTTGAGAATGTTCTCATTTATTTCTGGGCTCTTCACTCTTTTAGAAGCAGTTAATTCTAGCTTGCTCATGAAAAGTTACTTCCATAAATGCATGCTATATTTTGTCCTGAATAATAACTGTAGGTTAGATTGGTGCTCTACTGAAAAATTGATTTTTCAGAATTTTTTCACAGATATAGGGTTAAATTGGCTTTTCAGCTTATTTTTATTTCAACTAAGTATTTTCAGTTTCTACTTATGATGTGCCAAAACCATGATCCATTTCTGATATGAAAAATCAAGCTTAGAGATGTATGACCAAGGATCATCAGGTGCCTGTCTTCAGAGATTTTACTCTTTCTATTGCATGGATTTTCTTATTCCTACACATAGTAGTTCACATATGCTTTGACATTTCTGACAATTTAAATGCATGTTTTAACAGTATGAGTTAACCTTTCATAAAAGCATCTTACAAATTACTTTTAAATAACCATAGGAAAAAATAAAACAACATTCCCAGGTTTAAAGTTGCAGTGGAATAAGAGGGAGGAGTAGTTGGTTCGGACTGACTTTCAGAGATTAAAATTCTATACGTTGAAACCCTACATTTAACTTTGTAATTAAAAACAATTTCTTTATTTAGGAAAATGATATTTTACTCAGAATAATGAAGCAGACTAACCAAATTCTAAAATATCTCATAGAATTCTCACTGGTTCCAATTTTACAAATCTATTTGAACCTTACATGAACTGATTCTTATACTTACAAAAACAAAGACATAAAATATCCATCCTCCAGCCCTTCCTCCTCCTTCCTACCTCTCCTTGAAGCTGGCTGATTCTTTTGCAAGCCTTTGCTTTGCTCACCAATTGATAACCCTTAACAGGATTCTGAGGGTGGCTGGGAGTATCTGGTCTCTGGAGCGTCCCTTTCCCAGACCATGTACCCAACAGAGTAGCACTGCAGGGTCTGTGCTCAGGGATGGAGCTGCTCCACATGTGCACTCATTACTCACAAGCAACCAGGGACCCAGGGAGGGTAGGAGAGCAGATCAGACCTTGTCAATCCAGGAGGAAACATCTTGTCTTGTGACTGTTAGATCAGGTCTCAATAGGTGGACTCTTTTCCTCTCACCCCAGTCCTTCCCCAGATGCCAGGCCTGTCACTCAGCTGCCACTTTTCTAAGGAAGACATTTTTGGTGGGGAAGCAAGTGTAGGAAGATTCAAGTTAGCAGTATTGTTAACATGCAGATCTGAAGATCGTCTTTCTCCCTCCAGGGCTGGACACCAAACCCTAATGGGTACTAAATGCACTGATAAGTCATCATCTTCCTTCTCCTTCTCTCCCTTCCCTCCTCCTCCTCCTCCTTCTCAATAGCATTTACACTTGTTGTTGCTTTTAGCACAATGTGGCACATATTTAATATGTGGCTTTCTGCTCTGGATCTATGAAATTCGCAGCCAGTCACGTGACTCATCTATTCACAGCTTGTCTCCTTGTTTGAAAGAAGGCGAAGGGTGGTGGGAGGTGAGCACTGGGTGGATGCCAGCGGGGCTGAGTGCTGGTGCCTGTGTGTTTGTGTAGGGCTGCTGTGGCCCCTGGCTTCCCCTCCAGAGCCCGGTGCATCTGGCTGTGCCACCTGCTCTCTCGCCTGCACGGAATCGATGGAGCAGCTGGCGGGGGGATATCCATGAACACAGACCACTCCACCCCACCCCTGGGCAAGAGGCTCTGCGGGAAGAGACAGGAAAAGGGGTCCTGGAAGGGAGGATAATGGAGCAGGCAGAAGGAAAAGAGAAAGGGGAAGGAGACAGGCCTGCTCTCATTGGGGGGTGGACTGGGGTGGGGATGGACACAAAGTCCATCTCAGGGCTGCTTGCCTGGACATCTGGATGGAAATGGGACTCCATTTGCTATCCACTTCTTTCCTGTCCTCCATCCCTTCCTCAGTTCCTTGCTGCAAATGTGCTCCATGGGGACCAGGGGACAGAAGACAGTCAGAAGTTCCTTCCTCGCTAGCTCCATCACCTCCCTTTATTTTTGTTTGTTCCTGTTAACTGCTCTCTCTCTCTCTCTCTCTCTCTCTCTCTATATATATATATATATATATATATAAAATCATTCATTAGTTATGTTTTGCTTTCTGTCTTCCCTTAGCATGTCTCCTGTCTTGGTCCTGTGTGGACCCTGGTGCTCCCTGGTGCACGATGGGCCACCTCCTTCATACCTCCTGGGTCGGGCAGCCAGGGGAGGCTGGCGTGGGGCCTTGGGAACAACATGGTGTTCAGCCACGTGGCTTCCCTGGGGCTTAGTCATGATGCCTCATTTGTTTCAATATGTTGAAGAACATTAAAGAGTACATGAGATATTTACACTAAAAACAGTGACAGGAGTTTAAGATAGATAAATACCGAAGTCTGAGAATGGAGCAGGTCAGCCAACTAGTACAGAGAAGGAAAACCTGGGCGATTTTGGTGAAAACAGAAACTTCAGCCACTGTCAATACATGATCTTCATTGTCTCTGAGCAAAAGTTATGCTGGAGCGTCAGGGCTGATTGCTGAGCTTCACGTACACAACACTGGCGTTTCGGCCACCGCAGTGTTCATAAAGCACTGAGCAGCACCAAGGATGGGGACCCTTTGGCGCATGATTGCATTGTTCTACCCAAGAGCTTTCTGCTTTACGCTTTGACAGGGTTCCCTTATGGTAATTGTTTACAGAATTTTCAAATTGTATCTGGCTGTCTTTTCTGTTAAAATCTAAAATGTTTACTATTGATGGAAAATAATTAAAAAACACATTTCGGATTTAAAATCTAGGACCATTTCTTCAGAACTCCTCTCAGAGGTTGCTGCTGCTGGGGTTTGGGTTCTGCAAGGTGTGAAGGACTCCTGGAGCCGCCATGCAAACGGAAGCCTGCATTTCACCAGCAGTTGGCCCTCCTGAGGTGCCACCCACGTCCTCTCCAGAAAACCCACTAGAAATGTCATTTTAAAAGGAAAAATGCATGCTTGTCAGAGGGAAGTATATGGCAACCGGATGGACGACAGGCAGGGGTGACACAGGCCAGCTGGTGTGTATTTAGAATAAACAGAGCAGTCCCCTTCAGAGCAGCCGTCTGCAGTGGGGCTGCAAGCGCAAACTGCACAGGCTTGACTCTTGTCCCTGCACCCTTGGAGGGGATTAGACTGGCCCTGTGGGAGTGCAGGTGGACACCCAGAGGCCACGCCCACCAGTGCTCCCATGATGCTTTGCACCACCGTGCTTCTTGGAGCAAATGGAAACACAATGAGGGAAGGGGCACTTGGCGTTCTGGTTTCTGTTGTTCATTCACTTGTTAAAATGTCACGGGTCTAATCACATTTTCTAAATAACAATGAGATTCAAGTGCAAGTCAAATCAATCCAGATCTGTGGAGGTCAAGTATGTATGAGTTACTGTGAGTGGTGGAAAGATAAGTAAGGTATTCCCAGCTGCAGAGATAAGACCAAAATACAGGAAACAGCATGATACAAATAACGTTACCAAGCTTAAGTGACCCTAAGAACTTAATCTACCCAGTTGCTGATTTAAGAAAATCTAACAAATTCCCTATGTGCATGAGCCATCGTCTTTACGCAAAAACCACTTGGAGAGCCCAAGGAGCCCCACAGAAGTCCCTAGGGTTCCCTTGATGAAATCCTGGGGTGCTGGAGGAAGTCTTTGGAGTCACTTAAGGAAGGAAATTTCTGTTGGGGATGGTGTGTTTCTGGCATATCAAACTGAAACTCAGAGAACACCTGGGATGGTCAGGAAGAATCAGACTTCAAGAGCTAAGAGCTGAAAGATCTCTAGGGACCAACCCTGCCACCTTCTAGATAGCTATGGAGGTAAAGTGCTTGGAGCAGCTCAGGCCCCAGGGGTAAGAATTTGCAGAAATCAGTAGCTAGCAAGGGGAGAAATTCCCTTCCACTCCAGGGCTCCTTTATTTCTACCTTACTTTTTCCTTTAAAGATATATCCAGCCCAGGAAGGGTGAAATCCAAACAGCAAGGATTAAGATAGGACCCATGTCTACTTTTAGAGGCAATGACCCAGATCCAAGGTTTTATATTGAAAGTACCAGATGAGTTTTCTAAGAACCTGTTGACACACATATTTCCTAATGCTGAATATATCAAAGATAAATAGCTAGTTAATCAATTGCCCAGCACTCTGGGCCGAGTTCTCCCTGGGTTTTAAACTACAGCCCGTTAGGAATTACAGACACAGCTCCAGTGCTCCTTGGTGCCACTGGCTTTCATGCAGCCCCAGTGGCCTAAGAGTTAGCAGGGAGTCCGCTGCCGCCCATCATGAGGGTATCTCCCCTGGGGCATAGCCAAAGCCCCTCTTTCTTCTCTAGCTCTCCACACTCCGCACTCTGCCTGACACATTTCCCTATCTACTAAGGACAAGAATGCATGCTTGTGATGACAGTGCCCCTGCAGGTCCCTCTCACCCTCATTTGACTCACAGAAGGAAGCTTTTGGAACAGGTGCTTCTTATCTTCTTTGGCTGTGAAACCCCTTCCAAGCAGAATTCCCGGCCAGCAGTATAGACACAGACAGGCTCTACTCCCTAGAGTTCGCGGGCCTTGGGGATCCACGGCTGCAGGGTTGAATTCCACCGAACCACGAGCTGCACAGCCAGGCATCTGAACCTCTGCCAGGTGTGCCTGGCCACTGCCAGCCCTTGAGATGTTTGAGGTGGAATTCCTCCTCAGCAGCCATGGTGTGACAACCCCCCGTAGGTCTGACATTTAAAATGAGATTTGTGTTTGTTTTTAAAATTAGTTGGACAACTGGACTCATCTAAAAAGCTGCATCTATGGTGTCCACGCACAAAGTTTAAATCAAGTTCTTTTCTAATTGCCTGCCAGGGTAAGTGCGCAAGGCATTATCATGGGGTTGATCCTTTCATTTGTGTTGCTAAATGTCAAAGGTTATGGATAAAAGGAAGAAATTCTGCAGAGAAATATATTTCTGTGTACCTATATGTGTGTGTATATAGATATCTATACATATACACACACAGTGGTGCTGGGCACGGAACACAGAGCCTGGCACAGGCTAGGCAACTGCTTTACCACTGAGCTACACTCCTAGCCCAGGAATTATATTCAGATGATAAAATCTTAACATGTTTTCAGCCCTGACCTATTTAGCTATATCATAGCACTGCTAACATGTAGTGAGGAAAAGCAGGTTCACCGTCCGTCTGTGACATAGAGTTTTCAGGTTATATTACTGGTTGCCACTGCTCTGCTAGTCTTGGAAATGCCATTTACCTAGTAATTACTTTGGTGGGGTATGGAGAGAGCTTGATCAGTGGGTAGAAATTGCATTTGGGTGGGAGTGAGATGTTCTGGGGTGCTGTTGCTTGTAGGGTGACTGTAGACAGCAATCATGTGCTGAATATCTAAAAAAGCTAGAAGAAAGGGATTTGAATGTTTTCACCACAAAAATGTCATGTTGGAGGAGATAAAGAATGTTTAACCTGAGGTAAACATTGCATGCTGCATTCATGTATCAAAACAGCATATGGTGCCTCATTAATGTGTTCGATTTTTATGATTTTATATATCAGTTGAAATACATTTAATTTGAAAAATTAAAAAAATAATTACAAAATGTTACTTTATGGTCAGATCTGTTCGTTTTTTTGTAAAGTGATAATTATTGGAGCGTTCCTTCTCAGCTCTTATCATTGTGCGGCAGAAAGTATTTCCAGAAAATGGCCACATACTTCAGGCCTACTAGTAACTAAGGATGAAAAGAAATGCAAATGTGACTAAATTGTGTCACTAGGTAACTGGAAGTAGGCACATTTGGGCAGGAAAAGAAATATTTGCTGAGAGCACCGTTTTTGCAACTTTCCTCCCCCTGGTGACCTATTTGTGTGAGGTGCAGAGTCTTTGTTTTGAGCTTAAGCATGTGTGCTGAGGTGCATGTGGGGGTGATTGCCTGTTGGGAAAAGCTCATTTTGTAGAGTGCTGTGATGGCG
Source organism: Xerus rutilus (assembly GCA_028644305.1). NCBI lineage: Eukaryota > Metazoa > Chordata > Mammalia > Rodentia > Sciuridae > Xerus > Xerus rutilus. Next base: position 138,225,739 of record CM053404.1, read on the forward strand.
TTCCTTACGGTGTGGTCTGCGGGGTTCTCAGGGAGTTGACACAAGATGGCCCCTGAGACGCAGTGGCTCTAATTAGCTCAGGCTTTGCTGGTGTCAAAGCTGCAGGTCCTGGTAGGACAAACAGACATGATTCCTTAATACTTCCTTCTCATACCAAAGAAAGGAGCAACATAGAGAACACTCCAGGCTTTTCTGGACTTTAAGATTAGTGAAGCAACAAAGTCTAATTCTCGCTGTGATTTTAAATTATTTTTCGTGTGGCTTAGAATTTTGGCCACATCCCCATAGATAAGGCTAAACCGAAGAGAGCCAAAGCTAAATTGACCTGCACAGACCATTACAGCAACTTGCCCCAGGGAGTCTCTTGCTTAAGTAGAATTGGAAGCCCTGTTCTTGCTGCTTCTGCAATCTTAACACGATGCAAGTCAGGCTGCTGGACAAAAGTTGGAATTCTGGGTCAGGTGGGCCACAGTTACACGTGCAGCTTTAACCGTCACTGCCAAAGTGTGGATTGGACAGGAACTAATACAGAAAGACATTAGTAGGCCTGACATGTTTTTACAAGGTGTTTCACATTGATTGGTTAATCCTCATAACATCTGGAATGAGGAACACAGAGAGTAATCTGGTGGAGGCCCCGCTAGGCTGGGGTTAGGACTCAGTCAGAGTGATTAGTCCACTAAGCCCAAGAAGGCAGAGGGGGAGTTCCTCATACTGCACTTGGTTGATAGATTGCAAGTGATGCTTCATTTGGGGCGAACATGAGTCTACAGTTTTACACCCAATTAAGGTGCATCTTGGAGTCTTTGCGTTTTAGTAGAACAAACAGAAAGCTTCCCAGCCTTGGTTTCATGGTGCTCTTCAGATGGGAGCACTCATGGCTTCTTTTTATTTATCCAATACTTATAGCGTCCTTTAAGGGTGATCTCAAGTGTTACTTCTTCCATGAAGGCTTTTCAGCTTATAAAAGTGGTGATGATTTGCTGCGGAGCACTTTATTTCTCATCTTTATAGCAACTCTGTAAACATTCTAAGGATAAAAAAGAGCTAGCTGTAGTTTTTTCTAATGAAAGAGTCAGAATTCAAAACTATAAATGCTCTGGACTCATGCACATGTCTTCTGAAAAACATCCCCCCTCCCACCAACCTTGGATGATGTCATTAACCTACCATTTGTTTCCATCTTAATTGTTATTTGAATATCTTTCTATTACTGTTGCAGTTTATCAATATTTTAATTTTTTTTAAAAAAACATAAAGTTGTTTCTAATGAAAACTTCCTAGTAGTTGGCACTATTTCCAAAAGATTGAAATTTAAACACTGATGATACGACTTTACTATTTTAAAGAAATGTAGGAAGGGGCTTAGGTGTGGGGGCTACAACTGAGGTGGCCTTGGAGGTAGGAAGTGCCACAGGCTGTCACTGCTCTTGGTCTTTTTCTGAACATTCCCCATACGGTCTTTACAAGGTCTTCACTCCAGGTCTGAGGATCGTCCTGGAGGGGCTACACAACCCTGTAAAGAAATACACATAGAAAAAAAAGTGTATTACATAAACAATTGAATGCAAAAATAAACCCTCCACAAGAAGATTGCACTCACTCCTGATGGAGAAAAATCTTTTCTCTCTGTAGCCAGCCAGAAGCTCTGTGCAGCTTCATCTCCTTATAGAGAAATTCCTGGATAAACAAGCTTTAATAACAGTTCTGTTCCTGTGCTTTGACAGAAAATATGATTTGGTGGCTGGTGTGGTGGTGTTGCTCTGGGGTTCCTGCTCTGCCTGTGAATGTGCTGATGGTCTCATCTGTATTTGGGAACAGAATGTACAGTGTTTGCTTTCAAGAGAACTACCCTCCTCAGAGAGGTGCTGTTTTGATAGAGTGGTCTTTACCCTCACAAAGGTCAAATTTTTCTTAGTAAGCAGACATCAATGAAATGTCTGATTTTGAAAACTATGGAGGACCTGGAAGGACATAGTTAATAATACAACCATGGTTAGCACAAGATTGACGTGAGTCTTTTGGCATTCAGGTGTTGGGGTAGCGCAGAGCAAATGAGCAAGAAGAATGGATGGGCAGTGATGCTTGCTGCCTGTGGGAGAGGAAAAGACTCAATGCCTAACCAAACAGTAGACGTTTGCAGTAGAGATATCTCAATTGTTTTACCAGCGTCCAGGATACAATTGAAAAACATATCCCCAAATAATGCTATGGCTCTATTATTTTTCATATACCCCACATCACTCATGAGCAAAGGAACATAGGAGATGGTTCATCACTCAGACCCCTAAAAGTCACAAAATCATACAACATCATAGTTGGAAAGTATTTAGAAACCCTTTAAGTCATCTGATTTTGTTTGGAATCGTTATTCTTGCCTCCTGTATAAGAATCCTCCAAGATTTTATGGTTGTGATAAAATTCTAGTAAAAGGTAATCTAGATAGCATTGGTTCAGAGAAGTGATTCATTCATTCACTCATCCATCCAGCCACCCACCCATCCATCCAACATATAAGTGTCAAGAGATGGCTAAGGGTCAGTTTCATTAGTTTCCAAAGATATAACAGTGAATATGTCAAAGGCTTTACCTTGGAAAACTTTGAACAGAGGGTCGTAGTGCCACATGTAAACATTTAATTCTGATACTACATGATTCTTGCTAAAAGACAAGTGTTTATAAAATGCTATGGAAACAGAGAAGGGGATCATTTCTTTTGATTGACATAGCTGGGAAAAAATGTTTTTGAAGAGGTAACACTGGAGCCAGACATGGTGGCACATGCCTGTAATCCCAGTGGGTCCAGTAGCTGAGGCAGGAGGATCACAAGTTCAAAGCCAGCCTCAGCAAGTTAGACCCTAAGCAACTTAGTGAGACCTTGTCTCAAAATAAAAAAGGCTAGGGATGTTGCTCAGTGGTTAGGCATCTCTGGGTTCAATCCCTGGTATCAACAACAACAACAAAAAGAGATGGTCCTGGAATTAGAATTTAAAAATGAATAAGTGCTTATCTTTAGAAGAGAGAAAGAATATGGTATTATAGACAAAAGGAAGAGGTAGAAACACATGGGGACTTAACAAAATAAATGACCTGATTGTGTTAGGAGGGCAACAGGAGGGTGGGATGGCATTTGTCATTTAACGTAGGCTGGCTGGGCACACCGCTGCATATCCCGTTTCTGCCTTCCTGTGTTGAGCAGGAAGCAGGACCCACCGCTGGCTGGATGTTATGTAAACAGCCACGGCAGCCGCACAATAAACTGATTTTCCTTGAGTTAGGTAAACAGGAACCAAACCCTGACACATTATCAAAAGCAAAGACAGCTGGCAATAATCACCCTCGATAGACGCATAGCACTTTTGATGTTTTATTTTTAAGAAAAAGAATAAAAGATTAGAAGTGCCACTTTGCCCAAATAGACACTCTTGATGCTGAGGTGTGTTCCCTTTGCTGTCTTTTCTTTACAGACCATTAGAAGCCATGTCTCCAGGTCATGTTTGCACGACACTTTTCACAAATCCTACAGAGAGCGCCCCACAGCTCCTTTTGACATTGAACTTTAAGTTGATGATAAAGTCAAAAAATGGACCAGAAAGTACTTAGCCAAATGCAGACAGCCCAACATAAAGCAGTTTCAACAGATCAACCTTAGGTGCAAAAAAATGCCATGGCTTTTAAGGACAAGTAGCAAATACAAAAACAGGTGAATAAAACCTCATAACATTTTTTTTTTTGAGACACACTAGCACACTTGGGACCCATTTACATTTTTTTTTTTTAACATTTTCTCTTTGAAAATATACTTGGCAAAATGCCTGCAGAATAGGACCTGGGTAGAATAATTAGGACCATTTCTGTCCACCCTTCCATAATCTAAGTGAGCCATCCACTCTGATTAGACTCAGTCCTCTGCCTGCAGGACTTTTGCAAAGGTCGAGACTCTAACCAACAGGACTTCTGATTTAAACAAAGCCACCAGCTTATTTACTCACCGTTCCTTCCAACTTTTAAAAGCCCATTGGTTCTCACTTTCTTGGCACTACGTCTTTCTGTGTCCCAGCAAGCATGGGAAGTGCACGTTGCCAAGATGATTGTGTGACTCCACCAAACACTCTTGCTCCAGAGCTAAAGCGACGCTTGGAGAAGCACTGTAAACGTGGATGGCTGGTAGACACACACACTTAAGAGGCACGGAGCCATTGTGCTACCCATGTGGCTCAAGCAAGGCCCTGACTGGAGTAAAGCACAGAGAAGCATAGCTTTCACCAACTTCAGGGTCCACAGAACCGCCTTAGATTTCTGGTTTGCTTTCTTTCAATAGAGGAAACATGTTTTCCTTTTGTTTTACCACCTGTTGATTGGATTGCTTATTCTTTAATCTTTCCTTTTTATTTTCTTTTGAAAACAACTCTATGTGCTGTTATATCAGTTCCTCCAATACAGCCATCATCTGCTCTCAGACACGGCCGAGGCCAGGTTTCCAGGACACGGATGGAATGGCCCGGAACCTTGTCTAATGGCTTCACAGTTACCCACTGGCTCACCAAAGGAAGGAAGAGGACCCTCTGCTCTCCGCATGGATTCTCCCCTCATCCTTGCTCTCTCTGTACCTTGTTTACATCATACAGTGCTTAAAGTCTGGTGCCTTTTGTTTATGAGAACTAGAAAATAGGCAACGTCAGCATTTGTGTAAATATTTATTTATTTTGTCATATTTATTTATCTTTGAGATCAGGGTCTCATTACACTGCCCAGGCTGGTCTTGAACTCCTGGCCTCAAGTGATCCTCCTTTCTCAGCTCCTGAGTAGCTGGGACCAGAGGTGTGTACCACTGTATCTGGCTTATGTTATTGTATGGTAACATTACCAGTAAACCACACAAACTTTGCTTGATCTAAACTTCGAGTTTCTCAGGTCAAGTGCAGTTGAAGACAGGCATTTGTGACCACAATAATGAACTGGGAGCAACTGTTTGGGTAAGACCACCTCTTCCCCCCACACATCCCCATTTGTGCTCTGGAGTTCCACATAGTGAGGACAGTGTGCACTTCTGGTGGTGGTCCCTTCTGCTTAGGCTGGACCTGATTTGAAAATCTTGAACCATACCGGTGGATTCGCCAAATCAGAGTTGGCAGTGCCTCTCCCTTTGGAACTCTCGTTTTGAAAAGGGTTGATGTTTAAAGTCATTTATGCTGTCATAATTTAGAAGATTGGATGCCAAGGTGTCTATTTAAACAAAGAGGTTAGAAATTCTCAAAAGTGAGAAAGGCTGGCAAATAGACATAAAAAGACCTTTCCAGAACAGACCACCCATGAAGCTGTGCTTGTGTTTCTGTGGTGTTCTCCTTTCCCTGGAAGAGGGGCTCTGTCCTGGGGTGTGGGCTGCATCTGCCCTCCACCCTCCATTCTGGCCCATCTGCCACCACTGCTTTCTAAGTGTCTGTTGTCCACTGTCACTCTCCTTTGTCACCACAGCCGAGGTCATCATCCCTGTTCACTTGCTGGTATTATCCTTTTCGAATGCGTTATCTTTCACTCACCTAGGGTAAATTTCATTTTCTTATGTTGGCTTGTTATAACATTTCAAACTGGAGTGAAACTCAAGGAAACTCTGAGTTATCATAGGTGAGCTGTGTTCTGTTATTCCCACGTGCACCTGTCCAAGAGTTGTTATTTCTGTCTGATTGCCCCCAAGATTTGTTTTTTGTTTTTTGTTTTAGTTGATCCATGGGTGACAAATGATATCCCTTCTTTACCGGCACCTACCAATTTGCACGATGCAGGAAGCACATTCCTGAAGACTGAAGAGTTGAGGGAAAAAAATAGTTCATCAAATCAATTCTGCTTCCTGAAACATAAGTCTTCCAGAAAGGAGCACAGAAGAGTACAAAAATTCCAGGCAAAACACTCTTCAGCACAGAGAAGTTAAACACTGGAGAAATGCATCTCAGGTACGAATAAAATAGCTCAAATTTAGGAAATAAAAGGTTTTCTATAGAAGTCATTTGAAGATAAAATGCATGTCTGTACCTCTGTTTCAAAACGTTTGAAAAGAAATAAGGATTGAGAAAAATAGGAAGTTTGGGTTCTAGGCACTGACTGCACACTCCAGATGGGGAAGGGGAATGGTAGACCACAGTGATTCCAGTAACTATCCCTGCAAGTTACACAGTGACCATTTCTTTTACACCCATTGAAGTTTAAAACTGATATACACTATAGCACATTTGGGAACAAAAGTGACATTTGGCAGGAGGGAAATCACGTGACCTTAAAAACCAGTAAACAAACTTAAGGCACTTAAGGAGGACTCTGCCTGGTTGTCTGGTGAATTCCCTGGTGATGACCTGCCTACAAAGACCAGTGGCCCAGGGTATTAAAGAGAAGATGCAGCAGGTTACTGCTGACACGTGGCTCCCACATCAGAGTTGCTGTAGATGGGAGGTGCTTTGCTTGACTTTGTTTTAAAAACTCATACTCAGGGGGGACCCACGAAGGGACTGTTCTTCTGAGTACTTTTAATATGAATATAATTGGGTTTTGATTCATCTTTCTAATATTTAATAAACAAAGGGACCATAAGTATTTCACTTTGCAGTTTGGGAATGTTTGCAACCAAGAAAAAGATATATACAATATAAAATAATAGTTCAAAGATTATTTGAGTAAGTTATTAATGCAACCAGGTACATTATTAATACCAGTTTATGATTCAAAATACCCGTCTATACCCAAATGCAAATGGAATCAGAGGAATAGCCACTCTGTTCTGTGACACAATAAAGACAGATCAGAACACAAGCAATTTGCTTCAATACAATGTTTCCATTACAGTTCTGTGCAGACATTCAAACTATACCTGCCTGTGCCTCATTCACTGATGCACTATGGTGTCTGCTTCTTGGATCAAAGGGAGCACACTCTCAATGTTCCAACTCAGTGACCAAAATGTCATTCTAGTGAAACAGAAGGAGAATCTAAGGAATTAAGCAAGTGGCAGCAGTCAAACCTTCCTGACCTGTTTCAAAGAATCTCGAATGTTTATAGGCAGACCTTTAATTGGAAGGAGGATTGACAAAACTCACTCTTGGTTTTCCTGGCTTGGGAGCTGGGTTTTAAAATAGAGAATCTAACAAATATAGCTAGTGTTCTTAAGTATGTTTTGTTGTTAAGGAAAAGGACTCTTTCCTTCATCAGCTTATCTCGTGAAATCAACTAAAGGTCGCTCTATCATGATATCAGACTTTTTAAAGTCAAAGTATAAAAAAAAAACACACAAAACTCGTGGTGGGGGGAACCAAAAGGGCTGTTTCTGGGGCAGCTAGGTGTGTATAAGCCAGGAGTGAAGAGGCTAAGGGCGGCACCTTTCTAGGTGTGAGCCGCTTGCCTGCAGGCGAGGCCTCTGACACTGGCACCCACCATGGGTGTCCCTGCCTTGGAGGCTTGGGTATGGACGCTGCTTCCTCAGGGGACCATGTACCACTGGAAGGGGTTCCACTGGGCTGCAGATGTCTGTGCACTTGGCTTCCCTCATCTCCCCGGTCGGTGACCTGCAGGCCAGCTATAAATAAGCAGTTTGCTTTTGTCACATTGTACTGTTGTAGGCAAGGTGGAATGTGAATTGAAAGGATAAGCTTTTAAATTTCAAATTCTGTCTCTTAAAGTATAAGAGTAAGAGCCTGCGAGTGAACGATAATTTTGAACTTCTACCTTTTTCTCCTGAAGGACGTTTAAGATCTTTGTTCTTGATAGTTCAAAATGTTTTCTGCCCCCAGTCTACTAGGCAGTCACCCATGAAGACCTCTTTGAAATCTCAAAAAGTGAAACTGCAGCTTTTAATTAAGCCTCAACCAGGGTTACTGTTAAAAAGAAAAAAGATCAACAAAACCAGTTAAAATTTAAAAGTGCTATTTATTTATTATTTGCTTGTTACCTGTATTTATCCACTCACCAAAAAGATCTTTGTGGCATGTTAAACGTTACATTATATATAAATGGGAACAATTAAAATGCAAAGAGAACAAAGTTAATGAAGTAATGGAATAATGAATCATGTTTTAATAAAATATAATAATAATTTAGCTTTAAGCTTCTACAAATAAGTTTTAGGAAGGATTAGACTGGATTAGATGAGATGAGAGTTGATCCTTGATGTCAGATGAAAGAAAAAAGCACGTGACAATGTCGTGAAACACATTCTTAATTGACTTAATTCCACAAAGCATGCTTTATATGTGGATCCCAATGGAAAGACCTTCTGCTGGGCAATTTTGACCAGTATATGCAGGAGAATTTCCTGTCTGGGTCAAATTCCATTATTAGCATCCTTCAGAGCACCATGCGTCTCTCCTTCCAAGTACTTACTGGAGTGTAATTTGTGTGAGGTTATTATTAGTATTTTGCACTAAATGTGAGTCCTGTGAGAGTAAAGAGAAAATCTCCTTTTTTTCAGTGTTGAATTTCAGATACAGAGCTGGCATGAGGAAGCACTCAGGAAAGATTTGTGGAATGAGCGAATTCTTCTAATTAGTGCGTTTTGTACGATCCCCTCAAGTCCCAGGACATTATATTTTTACCCTGTGTGAGGGATTTTGTGTAAGAGAATAAAGACAATATAATTGTATTGTTTGAGTCTTTGATTATATGCTTGTTCAGGAAAATGGCTTAGAAAGTATAGAGGAATGTGCAAATCAAATATTTCTTAGCTAGTCCCTTCAAATATTGGTTCACAATTCTGGCAATAGCTGACCAGAGAATTTACTATTAAATTTTTTGAAAACAAAATGTTTGAACTGTTAATTCTTTGGAAGAATATCTACACCAAGATTAAGTGGGACAGGACCCATTTTTCTGTGGGTACTTAGAGGTCTGGGTTGTATCCTGACCCGGGTGGAGAGCTATGTCGCTTTCCCTGAGACACAGTGGAGTCCAGTGCAGAGAGCAGGGGGCCAGCAAAACCTGAGTTCAAGTCCCAGTTCAGCCACTTGGTATCTGTGTGCCATTAAGCCACAGGTTCATTAGTTGTGAAGTGGAGCAATGACATCAGCTATTTCTCAGAACTGTTGCAGAGGTAAGTGACAGAGGATGAGAAATGTCCAACAGAGTGGATGATGTATGGATTTTTTTAAATGGATTCTTTCTTGCAGGCCATCTAGCCGATGGAGCTAACTAAAGCTCTTCAACTTTCCCAAAGGTACTCCTGATTCCTGGGGACACATTGGAACCAAGGAGACTTTGGGAGTCAACAACATATTAGTGATAGTCTTCCAGAAGCTTCCATAGTACCTTCTAGAGCGCAGTTACTACTTTCTGAATTGGGAGTCAATGACTAAATCAACAAATTTGGATCTTGATGTTGGCTTAAACCTTAGAGCTGATAAATGTTAGAGTTGATTTTGGCTTTCACAATCTTTTCCCAGTCTGTGGGCTCATCTCATGAAATCTGGACTTTTGTATACCCTTGAAGATTAGAGAATTGACCATTATATTATAGTTGTGCCAAAAACATGTCCTGTCCCTATCTTGTCTTTATTTAGCCCATTTTAAAACACTCTCTGTGTGCTTAGGCTTAGGTAATACACCATAAGATTTATTTGCCCACAAATTTAAGTATTTAATGGAAATAAAAATATTAGTTATTATCATAGCAGATTTTCTGGTAAATCTTTGTATTCCTGGAAGCTAGCAGGCACGCACTGAACTTGGTGAGTAAATGAGCGAGAACCTTCTGCTTAATATCATTCTGAATGAACCAGAACCTTCTTAGTGCCTCGGTGTCTCGGCCTTGCATTCCTGCTTTAGTCTTGAAGTTGAGATATTCAACATTTCCTTTATAAGAAATCTGTTTCATTGAGAAGTAAGCAATTCTCTTTTTGTTCAGGAAACAAATTTAGGTTTTAATAACCTGGATGCTCCCATCTGCTCCAGCTACAAATCGTACATACAATTTATCATCGTGACAGGAGAGTGCCAGGTCAGAATCACTGGGCAGGAACCGCATACGGCGTCCACCGTCTTCTGAAAACTCATCAGGTCCTTTGTCACTCAGAGCAGGTCACTTTGTTAGCCTGGAGAGCTACCCAGTGATAGGGAAAGAAGGAGCACATACTCCCAGTAGATCTCAGAAGTAGCCTATTTTAGAAACCATAAAAAATAAAGGCGCTTATGCCAGTATATCTATTCCTGCATCTTCAAACAATTATCCTAATTGTCTAAAAGCAGTACAAATAAAATACCTCAAATTTAGGAAATAAAAGGTTTTCTATAGAAGGCATTTGAAGATAACATGGGTGTCTGTACCTCTGTTTCAAAACGTTTGAAAAGAAACATGGATTGAGGAAAATAGGAAGTTGGGGTTCTAGACATTGACTGCACACTCCAAACAGGGGGTGGGGGGGAATGGTAGACCACAAATGGACCTTTCTTCAATTCGTGACTATCTCTTCAAGAGGAGCATGCCAGAGTCAAAAAACAGGTGTTGTGAGAGTCTCCTTGAGGTCCTGCTGTGCTTGACAGCTGCATGTTACTATTTGTTTATTAGTTCTGATAAAATGAGAGTCGCCTTATGCTACTAATTTAAAAACAAAACAAAACTATTTTGTTGAAATTTTCTAGAAGATTGTGAATACCACTGCAGAAACAACAGAGGGACCCGGCCTGTGTGTGTGTGTGTTTGTTTGTTTGTTTTGTTTTTTGGTACCAAGGATTGAACTCAGAGGTACTCAACCCCTGAGCCACATCTCCAGCCCTGTTTTGTGTTTTATTTAGAGACAGGTTCTCATTGGATTGTTTGGCGCCTCGCCTTGGCTGAGCGAGGCCTGTGTGTTCTTGTACCTCTCACTGTTACAAGTGGTAGAGGCTCCCTTGAGAGCTGAATCCTCTAAGTCAAGGCCTCTTGCAGGCAAGATGTCTCCGGGGCAAGGTGTCTCTGCTCAGCCACGTGGTTTGCAGGATGAGTGGAACCCACAGTGAAGAGTGCTATCGGCATGGAGAGGTTAGGGGGTGAACCATGCCTGGGCCCAATCTCAGTCCTGGATGATCTCAGCCCTCTGGACTCCAGCAAAATGGGACATTTCAGTGGGGCCGTGGAAAGCTTAGATCAAACACCAGCTTCGAGAAGTTTCAATTTCTATTTGAATTGCATTACAGAACTTACTAAACATCCTTGAGAAATAAGTTGGCCCTTAAGTACGGCAGAAAGGATAATGGGCCGTGTCCTAGATGGGGGACAGGATCTTGTATATAACTGGGAAGAAAGAGATGGCTCCCCATATAGATAACTAAGGTGGCGCGAGGGATTATGGAACATGCCCTGTCAATCTGGTGTGTGTGAACCTGCTGTCGTGAAGAAGATAACCCCCTATGGATGTGCTGTACAGTGTTGTTTTTAAATCCAGCTTCTGAAACTTGAGGATTGAGGACGAGACAGAATCTGGCCACTCTGCCTCCTGTTGCCTGGAGAGACTGCCTGCCCCCACACAGCCTCCCAGCACTACTGTAAGACCAGAGCAAGGAGACACCATCGTGTGCCAGGCTTCTGAACAGGCCTCGCTGATCTCTAACAATGTCCCCCAATGCTCCTTCCCACCGGTGCCTCTTCATGCTGTCTGTCACATGAGATCTGGTGTCTCAGAGGGGAGCAGCAACTGTGCAGCCGCTCCACCTGGGTGTGCTTCAGAGCCGAGCCTCAGGGGCCTCCTGACGGTGCCTGCCTCTCAGGGGTTTTGGTGGATTCACTAAATGAGAGCGTGACAGGTAGGTAGGACAGTGCCATGGGGCAGCACTAGTGTCGGCCTGGGGTCTGTCACTGGACTGCATACCCTGAGACTCGCTGAGGAGGAAACTGAGGCCCAGAGAAGGGGTCTGAGTCACACTGGCCTTGTCAGGATGGAACCAGACTCCAGGACTGCCCCGGGTCCTCTCCACTCTCACTACCTTTAGGTTTAAACTTTATTACTAGCACAAAGAGCAGAACTTTATTTTTAAGGAAGACTTTTAATAAAAATTATTGCTCCAGGACATTCTTGTAAACAAGATTTTATTTATTTTAAAGAAAAAAGGTTAGCAGATAAGCCACATTGTGTCTTTTATTTCCAACTACAGGCTTGTATTAAGTGTCATGAATGGCATTACCACATTTTTCTTTTTTTGTTTGATAATCAGATCTAGAATCTGTGTTATTAAAGGTGGAGGAACACCATGAGCATTATCTTGGTAATATCTGTCTTGGTGGAGATAGAGGAAACTTTATCTGATGCTCATAGACCTAACTGGTGACTCCTTCTCACTAACTTTTAAAAAAAAGTATTCATGCCACATACTTTGAAAACTTGGGAAAACAGAAATATTAAAATAAAAGCATTTTAATTTCTTACATTTCAGCATTGTACATTTTAATTTTTCATCACAAAAGAAAAGAATTTTGAACCAGTACAAATAGCATAACATTCTTAAGTAAGATCTCATTACAGGGAGTTCGAGTCTCAGAAGTCTAAGATAAAGAATTCATACTTTTCATGGTTGCAAACTCTTCACCAGCTGTTTGCAGTTAACAGGTGTTCTGCATTCACCCCAATATTTCTATTATATTTTTATTAGTATCTACAAAATCTTCTTTTACATTTCCTATTGTATCAAAATGAGTAAAACGCTTTCAGGTTAATTTGTCACCAACAACTATTTCATAGTATCACATTTTCTCTTAAATACTTTTGTCATATTTTCTACAAAATGATTAAAATATAGGTTTAATATGTTTTTCCCAGACACCTGCAATTCTGCATGGAAAATACCCATTTGTTTCTTTATAGATCAGTATACCTCCCCTCCCACATTCAGTTGGGATAAAAAAAAAAAAAAGAAATGGTCATAAATCTACCCATTTCTAATAACCTCCTCTGCAATTCCTCTGCTGAATGATATTATTTCTTCTGCCAAGGAGAAAAAACAACCGAATAAGTCAAGGTAGGACTGTGAACATGAGCGGGCATTTCCCACAGGGCTGTTGTGTTCCAGTTTGTCCACAGAACCCAGACTGGTGGGAAATTGGAAATTAGATTTATGAGCAATCGATGCTGATTCTTGACTTTTCTCATTTTACAGCCCACTGTTTTCACAAGAGTATCTGTTTCTCCTGGGCAAAGCAGGCAATCCGAAGTGAGTTGCTGAAAGACTGCCGCAAGTCTAGTTTGGAGGTTTCACAACCTGAGATAAAGCCCAGGGGTCCTGCTCCAGTGTGGCACAGAGGGAGGGGTGTGGCAAGAGCTTTAAAAAGCTGGGGTGGCTCAAGCAATGAGGCAAAAGTGCCAGGACATTGGAGGGGCAGGAAAAGCCAGCAGCTGCGTCTTAATACCCCTCTCCCCACCTGCCACCCCATTGGTGGCTTCTAGATGCAAGCAGGAAGGACCATAACAGAATGATTTTGTTTCTCTAACACAGGAAAGGAAACCCAACACTCTGGGCTTTCACCCTGTGAACAAGCTTCATTCTATTCCAGGAGAAACAAGCTGACATTTCAGGGTATGCAAGATGGCTGTCCTGGTGGCAGAAACGTTGAGACTATCCCTAACAGAATGTAACTCTTAATCAGGGGTGTTTATTCACACTGGGGGCCACGGCAGGTCACCCTGTTTGCCTGGTGCCATTTGGTCTGCCTTGCCGCCTTCCTGGACAGGAAGTCCTTAAGATTAAAGATTATATTTTTATGGTCTCATGCCTGCCTACTCCAAGCTATTAACTGAAGAGAAACGTAACTAGGGGTCGATTTGGAGTGAGGATATTAACAATCATTTGTATGTGTGTCACAGAGAAAAATAGGAGGAAGTCAAAGTGGGGGAAAGAAGGAAAACTTCAGCTGAGACATTGTCTGGGGTTTTGGAAATAAGAGTCTCTGTGTGCTGAAGTAGAATTTTCTCACTGGACATCAGTTTTGGACATGTAATTAAAATAAACTGAACGGAGAACCTGGGATAGCAGGTACTGGTACTAGCAGAGAAGCCAGTAAAGGATTTCATCTTCCCTGTGGCAGCTGCCTCTCACAAAGCACTCCTTTTCCAAAACAATGTGTTGGCCAATGGAAACAAGCAAGTATTTGCAAAAACCCGTACTGTGTGCAACGGCATGAGTGCAGGAGGGAGAGGCTTCTTCTTCCCCAGCCAGCCTCCATGCTGCAGCTTTCTCTGCCCTGGCTCAAGTGGAACACATCCTGGAAAGCTAGTTTCTCCATACAACCTTGGTGGATGACGTACGGTTTTGCCCTTCCTAAGCCAAAATATATAAACTTGGGTTTATATTTTTTTAAATATTTTTTTGTTGTAGGTGGACACAATATCTTTATTTATTTATCTATTTTTATGTCGTGCTGAGGATGGAACCCACGTGTTAGGCAAGCTCTCTACCACTGAGCAACAACCGCAGCACCTGGGTTTACATTTTTACATTTAATATTTGTCAAGGTAAGGTGACAAGGTGCTGTGTATGATTAAATGACATTAGGAAAAAATCCTTTAACTTTTCAGAGAGAATCATTGTTAATACAACAGGAAATTCATATTTTTTCTATGCATATTGATGTCATGATGACTTCAAGACTTATAACGCAGAAGGTCAATTTTGAGATACTTTGGAATTTTGAATGTGTGAGTGCATATTGAATATACATATCCACATCAGAATGGGCAGCAACCTTAACTTTGTGAAGAAAGTTTTAAGACATTTGATTGCTTCTAATTCTCTGTCAAACTTCAATGAGTTACAAAAATCTCCAAATAATCCTTAATATGGAAAGGAATTTAGTTAATCTAATAAGCTAATTAAACAATTCCTGTATTTCTAATGAAGCAACTGCTCATGAACATATAACAGCAATTATAAACATTAACTTAGTGTTCATTCCAGAGGATTTTGGTATTAGTAAAAGAAATCCTTTAAAAAAGAATTAGAATAGCAAATTCATGTTCTGGGAAGGAGAAAAACTACACATTTTAAAAGTAATATTTGATTTAAAAGCAGATATGTGTTCATTTTGGAACATTTGAGGGGGAAATAAAGAAGAGTGCAAAGAGAAAATAACAGTCATCCATAACCTCTTCGCCCAGTAAGAAGTGCAAACAATTAGGTGTGCCTACTTCCAGATCTTTCTCTGCGTATTCACATATTTTCAAGTACCTCTGTGTTAATCTGCCAATGCCAGTGGTTTTCAAAATGGGATTTTTAAAAATTTTTTATATCCTTTAGAAGCACATTTTATTTAATCAGCTTCCTACTTAGCACATTTAGTTTACACATATTTTAACAGCAAATACTTTAAAAGGGGAAGTTACCTTAGTGTTGACTCTTCTGGTTCCTAACCATGTAGTTGTGTTTGAGAGGCAATTGAATACTGAGGACAATACATTTTCAGATCTCTTGTTCCCTTCAGCCTGTCCTCCTGATACTTCATTACCGATTCTTCTCTCTCAAACCCTCTTACTATACTCTTCTATTAGTTAACTTCAAATGGATGAATTTATCTTGGATTTTACACTTTGAACAAAATTCTGAACTGGTATCTTGGATGTGACTATTTGGGTCATGTGAGTTTTTCAGAACCTGGGTATTAACTTCATTCATTTTGGGTGCATAGCAGTAATACTTAAACACTAAAATAGATCATCCTTCTGCAAATTTTCTCAGACACCCTGGATGTAACTTCCTTCCAGTTGGTAGAAGCCAATTTTGCATTTATCTGACAGAGCTAGGGACGTTTGCTTTCCTGTTTCCTCCTTTTTGTGTTGCTATAGATTGTTTTTCATAAACAGGAGATGGACACCCTAGGCCAGGGTCTGAGCAGTTTGGGCTGGTGGGGACCTGAGCCTATGAGCCCATGAGTGGGGATGACCGATAGGGTGGCTGAGCTTGCCCCTGGGATGTCCTCTGCAGGGGAATGTGCAGACTCTTGCTGTCACAGGAGCCTTTGTCTTCACCCTTTCGAAGACAGGATGGCTCTCCTGGATGCTGCACATAGCCAGTGAAATGTGAAATAGGTTCCATGGTGTGCTGAAAGTCCTGTGGTGTTTTTAGCCTCATCCATAACAACTTTTGCACTTTTCCCTGCATCAGCTTAGGCTAGCCGAGGAGCAGCCCTGCATAATCATTCTCCTATGCTCGCTGCTTTTTTATATCACATTTCTTTTAAAAGAAGGAGAAAATAAGCAGTCACTCCCCTCCTCAGCTTCCCCATATATTTTTTTTTCTTTCAAAGCTACAGTCATACACAAGTAACACAACGCAGGTAAAAAGCAAGGTGGCTGGCTCTGTTTAGTCTCTGACGACTAGTATTTATGTGAAATCTGTGACTGCACTGAATGGATTCTCACAGGGATCAACGTGGATATGTGTATCCTTGCCAGAAGACTGCACATCTACCCCCCAAAGCAGAGACTGTTGCCAGTGCCACTCCAAAACAGAAGGAAAAAAGTGTCTTATGATAAAAGACATCAGAATTTTGTCAACCTAAATGCAGTAAATTAAACAAAGTGAATCAGCCTGATTGCAGAACGAAGGGAAAAAAACTCAAACTACCTCAACTAATTAAAATGGTAATGCTCCCCCCACAAAGCAGCTTTGATTGACACTTCGTAGTTAAGCTCATCCATTTGTTTTTCAGGCCAAAGTTCCCACAGCATAAGAATAGCACAATAGCCCCTGCTTGGCAGCTTGTGGACAAGTGCAAGGAGCCCGCAGAAGCTGATGATCCATTGAGGAAGCAGCTGCTGAAGCTTCAGTTGTGACCCATGGGCACTTTCCCTCTCGGGGGTGGCCCAGCTCCAAGCTTCTCAGTTGCCCTCCAAGCTGCTTGCTATTCACGGGGCAGGAGCAGAGCATCCTTGGTCTCTATGGCTTCAAGAAGCAGATGCTTCAGTTGACTTCAGATGTAGGACTGAGTAGCTTTGCATGGTGGCCAGCGGTGTTCAGGATGGTGGCCCGTCTAGGAAAGACTTTTATTACTGGTAACCCTTATAGATCTCCAGCACCAATTGATCATAGATGGTGCTGGGCTTGGAATGCAGAGGCAACAAATCCTGCTTGTGTTGCTTTAGTTTGTACTTTTTTACTATGAGATTTAGCTGTGAATACTAGTGGGAACAAAAGCATATTTCCATCAGATATTATTTGCTCATTAAAATGACTATGGCACCTATACAGACTCAGAAATGCACTAATGAGAATACAATTAAGTAAATGATAATATATATGTGTGTGTGTAAATATATATATACACATATATGAATATCAATATGTATATAGTCTATTCAAAAAAAGAAAAGTTTAAAAATTAGTCTCATTTTGCAATAAAGTACTCACCTCTTGATAGTAATAGTTACATTACTAATAGAGTTTGAAATTATTTTCTTATTTTAAAACATTCATGGGTCTAAGGTTTTGACATGGTCTTAGAAAGCAGTATTAATGAACTTCCTACAGGCAAGACTCACAGGATGGCTCTGTGACAGTCCTGGATTCTCAGGTGTGAGGACATGTCTAGGTCCTAGAACTTTCACCTCCAGGGCTGTGCCTGTGATTGTGATGCAGGGACTGTCGCCACACTCAGAGAAACCCTGCAGGGGCTTCTCAGCTCAGCCACCCGAGCCCCAAGGCATTCTCTGCTGGCTCCTGCTTCCCTGGAGTTCTTAACTTGCAGGTCCATCCCTGCTGCCTGACCTTCTTCCCCAACTTCTCTCTCGGCCAGGGCCAGCTCTTCCTTCTGGGACTCAGTCCAGGGTCACTCTGCCCTCACTGACCCTCAGGCTCAGTCTTCTTGCCATTTCAGAAGGCTCCTTCCCTTGTGTACGTCTCCACCAAACAGAGCCTTGCGGCTGTTCCTTTCCTGGCTGTCATTCATTCTCTGAGCTGCCTGGAGGCTGTGGCTGTTACCATCAGCTCTGCCATGCCCAGAGCCTCACTTTGAATCTGGTAATAGCAGGTGTTGCATAAAAATGTGTTGAATGAAAGATTATTAGTGGGGTTTTACCAAAGGACAGAACCTACATTGCAAGAAGCAAGCTCTATTGGAGAACAAGGCTAGCCAGTGTGGGTGGCCTGTGCTGAAGTCCCCCACTCAGGCTGCTCCTTCCCTGAGCTCTTGCTCCCTGGGTGTGAGCAGCCAGCCTGTCGAGGGTTCTTGGCCCAGTGCTTCTCAGTGTGTTAGGTTCCCAGGGTGGCCATGACTCATTGGAGTCCACACCTTCACCATGGAAAACAGTAGGAATGCATTCTCTTTGGCAAGAGTCCAAAATCAGGGTGCTGGCAGTGCCATGTCCCCGAGGTGGCCAGGAGCCTCGCCTTCTCCGCTCCTGCACCTCTTGTGACTCTGGGCTTTCCTCACATCTGCATTACTTCCATCTGCTTCATCTTTGCATGGCCTTCTCTTCTCTCTGTGTGTCTCCTCCATGTACCTTTTATAAGGACACTGTTACGGGGTCAGTGCCCATCTGGAAGGCACTGGATAATCTCTCTATGAGGTGCTGAATTCATTTATCTCCAAGGCCTGGGTCTTGGTTTTTCCTTGGTACCCCCTGCAGGTGAGCAGACTCTAGCAGTGGGATGGGGGGACGGTGACGGAGCAGCCCACGATTCTAGTCCAGCTCACTTGCAGGGTATGGGGTATGACGTGGCAGGCAGTGAACTCGTCTTTTTCTCCTTTGCTCTCACGAGAGCCAGTTGTGTCATGACCTGCTTCTCTGTTCCTCAGGCTCAGGAAGGAATTTTATGAGCGTGCTTCCCTGGATGCAGGGGTAACATGAGCCTCCTATGGCCGCTCATATCCCTCAGCTCTTATTTTAAGCAGAGTCGGATTGGTTGGCAGAATGATAGCCCAGCACCTGGCCCCTACTGTGGCTGTGTGACTGCCAGAAAAGCAGGAGTCCACGTCCTGTTGTCCTGGAGTTAGGAAGCTCCTGGGAATGTCAGGCAGAAAGACTGCCAGTTAATTTGCCCACCTGGGTAGAGGGTGTATCACCAATGGAGTTTTAGGGCACCATGTCAAATATACAGGGCCCATCTCTCCAATTTTATTCCTTTCCTGCTTCCTATTTTAATTAAACAAATTATCACCAAGTTTGCTTTTTATTTTAGTGTAGTCTAAGCTCCTGATTTTCTTCCATATTCAGTAGAAAGAAAACTATGAAAATATTTATTCTAGAATGCTGTATTTCCTATATAATACTCATATATTTCATTTACTTCTCTGAGCTCTTACTGAAGGATCATTGTGTTAGCTTCTTTTCACTGTGACAAAATACCTGAGAAAAAAATCAACTAAAGGAGGAAGGATTTATTTTGACTCAATTTCAGTTCACGGTTGATTGGGTCCAATGCTATAGGCTTGTGGTGAGCCAGGATACGGTGAAGCACAAGTGCTCACCTCACAGAAACCAGGAAGAGCAGAGAGAGGAAGGAAAGAACTAGGAGTAAGATAGAGTCTCCAAGGGCACACCCTAAGAACCTGCTTCCTCCAGTGAGGCCCCACTTCCTCATGTTTCCATCATCTCCCAATACCATCAGCCACGAACTCATAAAAGGATGAATCCATTGATAAGGAAAAAGCCCTCATGGTCCAACCTGTTCTTAAGAACCCAACCTGTGAATGTTACTGCATTAGGGATCATGCCTTCAACCCATGATCCTCTGGGGGACAGTCCAGATTCACCCTATAACATTCACATTCATATGATAAAGGAAGTAAGTTTTCCACTTATGTGATCAACATGCAAAGATGTACCAGTAGAATCATGCCAGAGTCTGACCTCCTTGTCAATATGCCTCCACTAAACACCCACAATTCTGACTTCCATTTTCTTTCCCAACATTTATTTTCATTGTTACATTGATCAGTGAACTTTTTAACATACATGGCCTATTATGATTAATAATTATAACTTTAAAAAAGACTGATATATTCCCTTTCTCTTGACTATATCAAGAGAAAGGGAAAATAAGGCTCAGAAAAGTCCAGTGACTTGCCCAAGTTATCAGAGCCTGCAGGAGGCAGATGTGGGATTTGAATGTGGTCAGGGATTGACAAGGGCCAGTTGTGTTCTATCCTGCTTCTCAGTGATTCAGATATGAACCCAGAAAGCCGACAGAAGAGGAAAGCTGCTCGGTGGAGTTGCTACAGCTCGTCAGAATTGCTTCCTATCTATTATATTGTTAACACAGGAGACCTTGACCTCTCGGGTGAATTGGAGAGAGGTTTGCAGATCTGCAGTAAGAATATGATGATGGTACCCCGCTGGTGGCACTCTGACATCATCTCATGTGTGTCCCTGTTCTGTCACCAGGTCACAGCCTTCCTGGGGAGGCATTCGGATCCCCTACTGTATAGGTGAAGAAGCTCAAGTACAAAACCATTAAATACTTGTCACAAGGTCACAGCACCTGTGCCTGGTGTGTCCTAGATGTGGGCTTAGCGCTCTGAGCACACACTGGGTCCCTTTTCCCTTCCCTGCCACTTGAACATAGAAAAAAGTCACATGGTTAAAACAATTAAAGAATGTTCCATGGAAGTTGAACAAAATGCAAATTCTGTAGCCCACACTGATTTTTATTTCATCCTGACATTAACATCTAGCTTTGCAGAAGCGGCTGAATCATGTGTGTGCCTCTAAATCTTTCTGATAATATCAAGGAGATGAGGGTTCTAACAATATAAGAATTAAGTCACCCTCATCTCAGGACTGAGTTGGTATTTCCCATGAAGCCACCATTGAAATTAGTGCCAGTCCCACTTTTGGTGCACAGTCTGACCAATGTCACTGTCACTGGCTTGTGAGCCTGTCTTCATTTTCCATGGAAGCTGGCCTTCGTCTTCACCCCTCCCTGCCCCACTGAGCTGGACCCCTCCCTGCCCTGGAAATCTTCACCATCTGAACAGAAGCACCATCGTTGCTGGACAGCCACAGACACGTCTGTCTGAATTTTCATGATCAGCTATGGAAATTTCAAAAGTTCATGCTTTGCCCCTGAAGTGAATTTCCTCAAATGAAACATAACACAAAATGATTTGTGTTTGGGGGGAGATGGGCATCATTACCCAGGTACAACAAAGCAGATTAGAAATAATAGGAAGCTACATTTGCACAATGTTATCCATTTATACATAGTGCCCATTTCAACTGAAGCCTCTAAGCTCAGCCTGGCCACTTACCCAGGATCAATTATGCAACTGGCTGAGAGTTAATTCCTCCTGTGGCTCTGATTCACATGGCCAAGGTTCAGATTTACAGGAGAATATGCTAGAGTAACGCATTAAACAGAGCTCCAGCTGCTCCTTCTCCCTCATCAATGGAGTATTTATTATAGTTAGCTTATGTGTGTACATAGGTGAGTGCGCGCACACACACACACATCACTGGGCCCTAAGAGGAACGTGGCAATTCTGCTTAGGAAGCCATAAGACATGGCGCTGGTGCAGAAGGTGTGATGAAGGAATTCAAGGAAGGGTAAGACAAATGTAACCTGGAGTTCTCAGGGAGACCTCTTGGGGGACGTGGAAGGTGAGTGTCCTGGAGAATGAGTAGAACTCGTGTGATCTGTGGAAGCAGCAGGCAGCAGAGCAGGTGCAGGCAGCTGTGGGACAGTGGGAGCTGGGGGGTCACTTTTCTGGATCAGTCACATATCACAAACTTTAGGCAAAGTGGGGTTGGGATACCTATAGTTTTGTTTCTGACACTGAAGATTATATTCTTTTGATTCATGTGCCTTAATTATATTCCCTAGCCCAGATGATCTAGTAAACTGATTTATTTAAAATTTATTTAAAAATTCTTTTGCTTTGCTTTGTTTCTAGTAAATTAACAGTGTCTGATAAATAGAACTTCGGTCTCATATGGAGGAATTCAGCCTCATGATGCTGATCTCTGCATCTTGCGTTCCATTCCTTAGGGTGTGGCCCAGCCCCATAGCTGGGTCTCACTCCTGCAGTGGACGAGGGCCTGGACCAGCAGAGTTTTAGCTGAAGAACAAGGGAAAGGGTGGAGAGCAAAACGATGGTTTCTATTCAGGAACTTCTGGTGCCAGACACTCTACACTTGTCTTGTTCAGCTCCTATAATTAAGGTGCAGTGCAGTTGCTGTCCGGTTTTACAGATGAGGAAAGCCAAGACGCAGCATGTTGCCTGGGCTCATGTCCCTCAAAAGGGCTGTGGCTGGATTTCATCCCAGAACTGGCTCTTGGTCTTTCAGGTCTGGGTTTCCCATTTTCTGCCTTTGCTTGGACTTGGCCCTGAGTCTGAATTGAACTGTAAGTTAGTATAACTACTATGGACATCAGTATGGTGGCTCCTTCGAAGACTAGGCATGGAGCCACCATGAACTGACTGTAGCACTCCTCCGTATTTATCCTGAAGAATTAAGGTCACCTTACTACAGTGATATGTGCATACTTGTGTTTATAGCAGCACCATTCACAATAGCCAAACTGTGGAACCAGCCTAAGTGTCCTTCAATGAATGAATGGATAAAGAAATGTGGTAAATATACCCAGTGGAGATTTATTCAGTCATAAAAAAATGAAATTATGTAATTTGCAGGAAAATGGATGAAACTAGAGATCATTGTGTCAAGCAAAATAAGTCAAACTCAGCAGGTTAAGGGTTGTATGTTTTCTCTCATGTGAGGAAGCTAGAGAGAAGAAAGGAAAGGAAAAGTAGGTGGGGGGATTTTGTGAAAATAGGATGGGGATCTGTAGAGTCAAGGACAGGGACCAGGAGGAGGGAGCACTAGAGGGAAGGGGAAATACTGGACAATGGTATTAGTCAAATTATATTGTTTTATTGTGTCTTATGTGTATGTATGAATAAGTAACAACAAATCCCGTCAGTATGTACAACTATAATGCACCAATAAAAATTTGGGGAAAAACACCCATAAACTACAACAACAAAAGATTATGTGTGTGAGAGTGCATGTATCATAGTGTGTGCACGTGTGTATGTGTTCAGTGTGAGCATATTTGTAAGAGTGGGTGATGTAAATGTGCATGTGAGTGTGTTTGAGTGTGTGCAAGAGTGAGCATGCACACGAATATGAGCAGGGCATGAATGTGTCTGTTAGTGTGTCTGTGTATGCATGTGTGAGTGTGTGAGACAGTGTTAGCGGGCACATGTGTGAGTGTGTGATGGTGTGTGAAGAGCATGTTTGTGAGTGTGTCTAAAAGTGAGTGTAGTATTAGTATGTAGGAGTGTGTCAGTTTGTATCTATGATTGTGTTTGAGTGTGAACGTGCATATGTGAGTGAGTGTGTGTGTGACTATGTGAGTGTATCCAAGAATGTGTCATATGTGTATTAGTGTTTCTGAGTGTGCAAGAGTGTGAGTGTTTACAAGTGTGTTTGAGTATGCAATTGTATGTGAATGCAAGTGTGTGTATGTGTATGAGTGTATGTGAGTGTCAGTGTGTGGAATGTAAGACAGCGTCTGAGTGTGTGGTGTAGAGAATGTTTAGTATGTATGTGAGTGTGTAAGAGGTTGTGCTGTTGTGTGTGGAATGTATTAGTCTGTGATTGTGTGAACATTTGTACAGATTTGAATGTGAGAGAGTATCATAAGTGTGTTCATGAGTGTGGGAGTGTTTATAAATGCCAGTTGGTCTTTGTGTGTGATATCATGTGTGGATCATGTGTGTGGAATGTGTGTTTGTATGTGTGAGTATGTGACATGAATGTGTGTGCATGTGTGTTTGTGTGTGTAAATGTCATATGTATCTGGAAGTGCACTGGTGTTTCACTAAGTGTGAGTGTTAGTGAATATGTGCCTGTGAGTGTTGTGAGACTGTGCATGTTGAGTGTGTATGCTTGGACTGTGTAAGAATGTAAATTTGTGTGTGATTGCCAACGTGAATGTTAGTGTGTGTATTTGCCTGTATTTGTGAATAAATGCAAGTGTGTAATTGTGAATTTGAATATGTATGTGTATTACCATGAGCTAGTGTTAGAGTGTGTAATGTGTACATGGGGTACATGTGTGAGTGTGTGTGTGAATGTGTGTGTATGTGCTTTGCTGTGTTGAGTGTATGAGTGAATGTGTGTGTGAGTTTGTGAGAATGTATTTTAGTGTGTCTGAGTGCATGTCTGAATGTGTGTGACACAAATGTGTGTGAGTTGGAATATGTTTATGAGTGTGAGTTTGTGTAAATGTGACCATTTGTGATAGCACATGTGGTAGTGTGTATACATGGTGTGCATGAATATGTGCCTATGTGTGAGTGTGCATGAGAGTGTGTGCAAATGTGTGTGGAGTTTGGGTGTTAGTGTGTGTTAGTGTGTTCTGTGAAAATGAGTATGTGAGTGTGCAAATGTGTGTGGATGTGTGATTGAATATGATTGTGTGCATGGATGTGTTAAGTGTTCTGTGAGTGTGGGTGTTTGATGTGCATGTGTGAGTGAGTGTGTGTGACTATGTGTTTCCAAATGTACATGGAGTGTGTAAGCATACGTTTGAATGAGTGTGTGAATGTGTATGATAGTGTGTAAGATTGTTTTTGTGAGTGTCTGTGTGTGAATAAGCATGAGTGTGTGCAGAGCATAAGGGTGTGCAAGTTTGTATGAATGTGAGTCTGTGGGTGTGTGTGAGAAAGTATGTGAATGTGTTAGGTCTGAGTGTGTGTGAGTGTATGTGTGTGCGAGTGTGCGAGTGTGCATGGGTGTGTGTGAATTCCCTCCTAACTGCAGCGACATGCAGAGCACAGGCAGAAATAAAGGTGCTGGTAGGAAGCCCCAGATTTCTTGTTCTTCTGGATTTCCTCCTTTGGGTTTCCCCCTAACTCCTTTAGTTGGACTCTGTCTTATTGATTTTTATTCTTTATGCATGGTTGTCATGAACATTGGAGGCAGAATTTTTTTTGAGAACATTTGAACTGTAACATTTACATTATCACTATTTTCAAGAAGCTGTATTTTCTTTACACATTCTGTTATTAATAGCTGTTTAAGAGAACCCTTTCAAGTTTTTGGTGTATACATTTTCATTTTAAATACTTTTGATTATGTTTTGACTTTAGCAGACCTTCTGGCGAGGCACCTGGGGATGCCAGCTCCTTGGACATGACATGATTAGTGACCTGCTATTGTCCTTCCTCCACCCAGCTCAGTGTTCAGCTGTGTTTTGTCTTCCAAGGGATTAGGAAGCAATTATTTCATGGTCATTTAAGATTTTCCTACTTTAGGATGCATATATTTCATAACATTATAAGTTTACTATTTTGTGACAGTCCAGATCACAATATATTGTTTTTCAATGGCCTTAAAATAAGAATATGATCCCCACGTTTTGCATTCTTAAATTTGTTATTTAGGCATTTGAGGTCCTTCATTGACCTTTAAAATCTAGTAATGCTACCGAGTAACATTTTGATGGTTCTTTGTCTTTTTGTTTCACTAGATCACACACAGAAACAATTCTTCTTCATAAGGAGGGTCCCTACAAGCCTGAACTCACTTCTTCCAAAAATGAAAAAGGAGGAGAAGGAGAAAATAAAGAGAAGGAGCAAAGAGAGAAACAGGAAGAGAAAAAGGAGGAAGCGGAGGAGGAGAAGTACAGATCTGTGTGACTGCAAGAGGGAAAGATGGAGCAAGTAGACCCTCTTCAGAAAGCTTTGACATAGCAGATAGAAAAGCAGGATCAACTGTATAGCCACACACACGTTTTAAACCATCTTACCATGAAATTGCTTCTGCAAAACTAAAGTTCCGCCTGTACTTCCTCCTCCTCAATGAAGAAGAATTGTTTGTGTGTGTGATCTAGTTATTGCAGCCATCACTTGTCTTCCTTTAGCACAGGCAGCAGCTAGTGGACTTCCCATTGTATGGGCTCTTTCTTCTACTCCACCAACCAAGGATGGCTTCCTAGAAACGTGGTAATCACATGTGGCCCCTGCAGCCTCCTGCCTTGCTCCTCCTTAGAGCCCAGGAAGCCCCTGCCCTGGGCTATAAATGAGGGTGTGGGCTGTGACCGTTACTTTAGAGAGTATTCTCCTGACTGATTCTGAAGCCTGCAGCCACAGGCATCTCCTGTGCCCTCTAGCATCCATGTGACCTTCCCTATACTTAGCATTCTTTTCTCATATAGTATTGATTTTCCAGGTGTTACCACTTTCTATAAAAATGGAATGTGCACTTATTTTTAAAATCTCCTAGTTGCTGTTGGGTGCTTGTGACAGAAGAGACATCTAGGGTCCTGTCTTTTATAAATTGAAAGTCAAAGTAGAGCTTAAGTCAATTAATTAACAAGGTTTAATGTTACATATTAAGAAATGAGTAAGGATGAATTAGATATCCCCATTTTCTTTATAATATCACAATTTATTCATGAGGCCAAGAAATGCAAATAGGATAGAAAACTCAGTAATGGCAGCATGTGATTGCTACCTAAGGACACAAGAAAAGTACAGGAACTTGGACAAAGGGAGTCCCTGGGGGCGGTGGCCGTCAGGCAGGAAGTGATGCTACCTCTCCTGGTTCTTTCCTGGAGAGGCAGCCAGAAGTCTGCACAGGCCAGGCTAGCTCCCTTTGTTCCTGTTCCTCCACCAAGTCATCCACTGCACATAGTGAAAGAGAATCCCCCTTGGAGGAAAAAGGAGAAAGCGACACATTTTCATGAAGCATTTCCCAAACAAGGCCTGGTCCTGAGGATCACCTGGGAGGGGTTACACTGACTCAGAGTCCCCAGAGCACACCTGGGGTCTGCATTTTCACGAGGGCCCAGAGTAAGCTGGAAACCCAGTGCATCGGGCTCTGTGCTGGAAGGGAAGGGATGGTATTTTGTTTCTGGCTTTGCCACTAAGTAGGTGTGGGATTTGGATCTGTTTCAGTGTAACTGAGCTTCTGTTTTCTTGCCTGTAGAAGGAGGGAGTTAGGCCTGATGAGGTCCAAAATCACTCCCAACTTTAGTATTTTATGATTCTCTAAAATACAGGTTTTCGAGAACAAAACTCTGCAATTACCTCATAAAAGGGAAAAGGGGGATGGAGAACCTCAGGGATGAGGACAAAGGAAAGGAAATGTGAGGGTGTTTCCCTCACAGAACAAAGAATGGTGGGAAACGCCTTCTCCTGCTCTGTCTGAGAAAAGGACTTCTAGAAACAGAGCTTCCAGTGGATAGGGCTTCTGGAAGACTTTAAGCAAAAGGGATGGATTCATTTTCTGGAAGAAGACAGAAGATGCCCTGGTGTTGGACAAGATCTGTATTGATTAGCCAGCAATGAGCTATATACTCACAGAATACTGATTTTCTATAAAGAAATCATAAAACATCAATAGCCCCCAGCCTAAGCTCATGAAAACATCAGTTTCTACCTAAAATAAAGTTTTCCTTCAGTTAGTTTTTAGTTAGATGACCATGTTCTTGCTTCAAGAGTTTGATTGACAGGTCCCTACCCGGCAGGGAAAATGAGTTTCAAAGACAACCTGTTTTTTCTGCTCTCTCTGGACTTTTTGTTGCTCCAGGTGTTACAGGAAAAACAAATTTCTCAACTGGTCTAGTCCTTAATAACAGCATTATTAAGATCCCCAAGCATAGCTGATATTGCTCTTCCAAAGAGTTT
>CM053404.1:138253812-138317112 GCA_028644305.1 Xerus rutilus
GAGAATGAGATACACTGAGGCAGCTGTGTTTCCATCTGCCTTTCCACTTGAGCTCCTCCATTCTCTGGTCGACCAAACTCTCCTTTCTTGTGCGTAAACACTCCGTGTGGTTTAGTTGGGATTTGATTTCGTTTTCACTCCCTTCATTTTCTAGCAGAGGGCCTCTCAGCCAGGCCAAGTGAAGGAGCCCTGCACTCCGGCCGTGCTGTTGAATGGGCTGTGGTTCAGATGAGATCCACCAGCCCTTCCATGAGGGCTCGGATGGGGATGTCAAGAAAATGCTCCTCATTCTCTGGAATGAACATCTCAGTAGAGGCAAAGCTGGACTAGGGCAGCCAGTGGTGGTCTTTGGCTGTCCACTTGCCAGAGAAAAAGCTAAGCTAAAAGACAGAGAGTGAGATAGACTCTCAAAAGTGCAAGGAAAGCCCTGGAGCTGGCTCTCCACCCTGGACCTTCTGACTGTGTGAGAAGTGACAGTGCCCTTTCTCCAGTATGCTCTTTTAGGTTGAGTTTCTAAAATTCTCAATACAAGGAAGCTCGACTAAACATTACTTTTGTTCAATTTTGTTAGATTAAGCAAGAAACTGTATTTTCCAGAAGACCTGAACTTCTTAAGAAAAACAGTGACCAGTGAGACACCAATGTCCTCATCAGTTGGGGACAGAGTGGCTCTCAATTTTACAGTCCTTTTCTAGGAAGAGAGCCGTCAGCTAGTACGTGTGCTTTAAGAGCTGTCCTTCCTGGGACTGAGACTTAATCCTTCTTGTTCATAGTGACACCATCATTGATCTTTACAGAATTTTGGTTAAAAAGTATTTAAATAGGATTTATCACATTCCATGGATGGACTTTTCTAGAAAGACCATAAAGAAAATTATTCAACTAATGAACAATTCTTTTCTCAAAGCCTACATGCAAGCTTTAATGATCTGTTTTGAGGTTTGATATTCACCTCCCTTGTCTGTAGCTCACCTTCTCTCCTTCTTCCCTCAATATCCAGAGCATCTCAAAGGTCACAGCAAAAATTCAGGCAATAACTCAGCCTTGTTTCTGTTGTCACTGACCTTGACCAGGTGTTCAGTCAGGCTTCCTCATCTTACAACAAACTGAATCAGGAAGACAGAGGTACGTACAGTTTACATGTTCACTTGGAATGCTGGATACAACCTCACTTCTTTTTTGAATATTCATTCTAGCTTTTATGTTGTCAAACAAGCCCACTGGGAGTCAAAATGGGCTTCAGGATACTCGTCTTCCTCAGTTCTACTACTGATAAGTACCCAAAGTCTCAGTCAGTGTATTTCCTATTTCTCGTTTTTCTCCCAAATATCATCAATGTGGTTTTGCCAGACAGTTTCCAATTTGCTTTCTACAATGTTCTTTCATTTATTCATATTTTAGTTGACAATTCATGTTAGTGTTTCCCAAACCATATGACTCCCGTTCTACAGGGACCACTAAGGCACCAAGGGGGCCAAATGTTTCCTGCTTAGGTTTATTTACGTTTCTTTCTTTCTTTCTTTTTTTGGCAGAGGGGGATCCATTCGTATTACACTTTTGACTTGAGTTAAAATGAAATATTTTTCAAAACTAGCACACTATGGATGTAATTCGTATTTCACTTATTGCTTTCCTTTACATTGTTTAGTTATCTCCAAATTTTATAAACTATATAAATTATAGTATGTCTCACTTATGACATGAAACACCTTTTTACATATTTAAAATGCATATATAATCTGTTCATATGTCAAACATTTTTTCACATTACAAAAACAAATTTTTCACATTATCTGTACAATTTTCCAGCAAGAGCACTAATTTGAAATGAGGCAGCAAACCCTAAGCACTGTTACAAGATTAAAGTAATGTTATCTTTATTGCAGTTGCACACTTTTAATACCATACGTGAGCTCAAAGACATTTAGTGATAAATCCCAAATGAAATTGCTGAGCAACTCTGCAGGTTCCGGCGGAGAATGTGTTTGGCAAATGTTAAAAGTCAGAAAGCATCAGGAACTGAAATGTACCTTTGATGCTGGCCCCCAGGGAGCTGACAGTAAGGTGAAAGGCGAAGTGTGTGGTTGTCAAGTGGGGAGCCTGGACTTCTCAGAGCCAGTATTGGGTACTTTTGCTGGTTTGTATTTTTTTCTCCCCTATTAGATTTGCTTCAATAGAACAATGAGAAATGTCTCCTAAATGAATTGAATGCCTTTATAAATTAAAATCCCAAGCACAGATATTTCAAGAAACAATTTTGTTTATTTATGAATAGTTAGAGGAAGTAATTTAACTTCAACAAAATAGAACATCCAATACATAATTGCAAACAAATAATAGATGGTTATTTATCTGTTTCTTGTGCAAACTTGCTTACAGGTCCCCTTTGGTTGGTGAAGGGGAAATACTTTAAATTATCACTCAGAGTAAAGTGTCTTTGTTTTGAATTAGCTGCTTCATAGTTAACTTAGTCTCTTGCCCAAATGCTCCAGTTTATCTTTTTAATAGAAGATTTTATTATTATTATTACTAATATTTTAGTGTATCTACATAAACCTTTTCCCAAGATGGGATTTGGGTAAAGAGAATAACCTTTGACCTACGGTAATGACAGGAGCCTGAGCCCTGCTCCCCACTCCCTGGACCGCTCCCTGCCTCTCTGGTCATTCCCAAGCTTGCTGGGATCTGCTGAGGGAGGCTGCTTCTGGAAGCCTCTTTCTGTTGCACTGGCCTTGACCAGTGTCCTCAGTCTCTACGGATGGGTTTCCTCTTTCTCTTGCTCTTAGTCTCGCTGGTGTGACATCTGTGGTCATAGCTGAGCCCTTACTGCCTCAGGGCTGGGGCATGCCACCCCTCAGCTTCTAGGGGCAATCTCAGCCCTCAGAAGGAATCTTCGTGGTCTTCTCTGCTGCTTTCCACATCCTCCTTTGGGAACGCTAACTTCTAGATTGCTGCAGGACTGTCCCTTCACCCTTTGTCCTGATGAGAGCCCTGCATTGGGCTGCTCTCTTCCTCCCCTCTCTCCCCCACTGTTTCATGAGAACCTCGCTTTCCTCTTCTTGACATTGGAAACACCCCACATCATATCCTCCTCCTTCCCTGCCTTATAGACTTGGCTTCAGATCATACTTTCTCTTTTCTCTCTGGGACCACGAAGCTTCAGAGCTTAGTCTTAATGGTGGACAAGGTGCACAACATCAATTTATGAGAAAAATTAAAATATACCATTTTCATATTTTCAAAATGTAACAGGGGTTACTATGAAACCAGGTGGATCGCCTCTGCTTTGTGCTCATCACCATGAGACCGTGAGCAGTGCCTTAAGCCATCCTTTAACATTGTCACTCACTGACGCCCATTCCTTGTGGTTCACAAAGTCACACTTTGTAGCACGCCCTTCCTTCGTCACCCCACCTCCCTTACCTGTAATTCTCTTAGCTAGGCAAGGCCTGTCCTGTCTTGGACTTAGATCTGTCTTTTGGTAATGAAAGGTGAAATAAAAAGCCAGGCTCAGAGAAAGATTTCCTGGTATCAAATTCTTGCTAATTGTGGGAACTGAAGCAAATTATTTGATGTCTCTGTGCTTCAGTTTTCTTGTCTTTAGTCATGAACATAATAATAGTTATTTTGACATTGAAATGAGGTCACACATGTAAAATGCTTAGAACAGGAACTGGCGTGTGGTGAATGCTTTGTCCATTTTAGCCATTATTATGCTAAAATCAAAGACTCTCAGAGGTGGAAAGATGCTAGGTCTAGCCTTGCAATGTTTGAAATCTCTTGTAATAGTACTGGAAAATATTTATAGAACTCCTTTTTGAATGCCTCAAGTAAAAGGAGACTCAGTACCTCCAAAGGTGATTCATCCTATCATTGGAGGGCTCTGCAGTGTAGTGTTCTCCTTTGTCTTAGTAAATACCATCCCCCCTGCAGTACCTGTTCATTATTCCTAGAAAGGTGCCTGGGGGCCATTTAGAGCAAGTCTACTTTCTCTTCCTTCAGAAAATCCTTTCTATATTGGCCTGTGTGCTGTTCCTTTATCACATTATATTTCCATAGGAGCAAACCAGCCTAGTATCTCCAGTTGTCCTCCAGGGAGGTGGCTTAGGCCCCTCACCACCTGCCATGGAAAGTTTTGGTAAACTGTTGTTACTCCCGCTTGATCTCATAGCCTGAAGACAAGCAAGTTGGAAAAAAACTGTGTTGCTGAAAATCAGAGACTAGGAAAACCCTTCCTCAGCTCTTTGTAAATTATAGTCCACCTGTAAGAATGGCAATTTTCTTTTTATCCAATGTCTTGTGGGAAAGAGATATTCTACCATTGACAATTGTCCAAGCAATATTCATCCTTTGGGTTCCAAACATTTTCTGGGTAGCCATTCACTTTGCAAGTGTGATTTGAATACTTCCTCAAATCTAAGCATTGTGGTGACTGTGTCAGTGCTTACAAAGGTACAGAATAAGTAGGCCTTGGTTTCTCAGAGTTTAAAGATCTGAGAGGAAGAGGCAAAGCATCCATAAACATCATCGTGGGGCTTGGCAGGACTGACATGTGTCAGAATAACTAAGAATCCACCCCAAGTTTATAGGCAAGGCGAGATCATCTCAGGGGCAGTGAGGGCTTCATGGTTAAGTGAGAGTGAAGACTAGCTCTTCAAAACAGCTGGAGTGTTAATAGCTGTAAATGTCAGGCGTAGCATTAGGGAAGAGATGGCACAGAAGTGGTGGGTGGTGCGTGTACTAAGAGTGCAGGAGCACACAGCGGAGTCAGGACACCGTGGAAGCCGAGGCCTACCTCTCCACTCGGTGGTAAAAGTTCAAGTGCACTTGCTTTGATTCACACCTGAACCTGGGATGCCGTGTTGAACAAGGGCAACTCGGTTTCAGGTCCAGCGGAGCTGATAGGTTCTTGGAACAAAGTAAAAAGGAAAAATCTACATGCATAAATGAATTAATTACCGTTTTGATAGTTCCCTGAGGGGAAGGGAAAACTGCCATGAGAATAGATGGTGGTAAGGACTGTGGGAGTAGGGACAGCTTCCTAGGGCTGACATCAGGCTGGAGATAATAGGAGTCCACAGACAGGTGGAAATTAAGAAATGCTACAAATACTGGGAACTGCATGGATGAAGGTGATTACCATTCTGTGGGTGGTTTAAAGGCAGGATTAAGTGTGTCTTGTTGGAAGAGGCAAGTGATTGGAGTTCAGAGTGAAGAAGAGGAAAACAGGAGATGGAGGTGTGGTGGGACCAGATATTGAATGTTAATCCTAACAGTAATACAGCTGGATAGTTCTCAGCACATCTGAAAGGGTCAGATTGGCATCTTACAAATATTGCATTGGAAACGAATTAGGGCCACATGACGGAGGAGGTACAGTCAGGTAGATGAGCTTGCCTCGGGAATGTGTTGTACAAGAAAACCCTGCTAACACTGAATCCCTAAAAACTCCCATGCTTAATGTGAGAGTGGAAGAGGAACCAGCTAAGGAGTCTCTGAAACACTGGCACCAAGGAAGGCCATGACTTGGCATCAGCAAGGTCAAGACATGATTTTGGCAACTTGTTCCAACTGAAACACAACTTCCAAGCAAAAATTTTCCCGATCCGTGAAGCTGAAGTTCACTTCTTCATCTCCTAAACTGCTCATAGTATTTACTTTTCCCTTTTCCTTCCTATGGACCTTATGTTCTACCCTGAATCAGTTTTTACCACCATATTATTTCTATAGACTGTGAGTTTCCAGTGTCAGATCCTGCTGCTTACTCACCTTTGAATCGCCCAAAGCCCCAAAGAGATTTGCACATAACAAGTACTCAGTTTTTATTGAAGGAAAGAGTGATTCAATCTGTGTAACAGTAAGATAAATGGTGTAGTTATGTACAAGAAAAATTGCTGAGGAGAGAGACCACATACTGGGTACAGAAGCTCTGCAGTGGGTCTTTGGGGAAACAAAGATTAATGGCAGTAGAAATAAGAGGAAGAGATGCATTTGAGGAACTTTCAAAGAGCATTTGGCAGAGGCAGGTGGTATCATTCAACTGCATGGTTCCAGTACTTCTATATGCCAATGACTCCCTTATTTACATATCTAGGCCTGCCTCTCTTTGAGTTCCAGGCTCAAACTTGGCCTCTCCTCGTGACTCCCATCCTCAGTTCTGCTCTTCCCTGTGCTTCCCTATATCTTTCATGGCATCACCAATCACAAATTGGCCAGGCATCATATTTGATTTATGACTTTCTCTCATCTTCTTTCACCTGGCCCCACATCAATCCCAAAATCAAGTCTGGTTCTACATTCTAACTGTACCCTAAATCTGACTTTCCTCATCACCAGCTACCCTGGCCTTGCTGTCTTCCATCTGCACTAGTACAGAAGCCTCCTGATTGGATGCTGATTCTCTTGTCTTTTCCCTGTCCATCCTCCAAACAGCAGCCAGGGATCTTGGCAAAGCTAAGTCATCATTTATCCATCCACTGTTTAAATCCTTCCAGTGCTTTCCCACTGTCCATTGGGAAAAATTCTGAAATCCCTCCTGGGCCTCAGATTCACATCTCTGTGGTTTCAGTGGAAATGTCTCTCTCAGATGTCCCTTGCCCAGGGGTTCTGTGCTGCTTGGTCCTTCAACTTCATATTTACACACTGGCTGTAGTTACATCAATGTTGTGCTGGTGAGTGATTTATTTTAGACCTTTGAACATGCAATATGCCTCGTCCAGTTGTCTGGTCTTCTGTGTTCTGACCCTGCCCCTTTTTTCTAGGGAATGTTGGGACAGTTGTGCCTCAGATGTCCCTCACATCATCATCTATGTTAGTGGTCATGGTCTAGGGGTTGTGCCCAGTCATCAGGCCTGTTGTACCAGTCAGGATAGCCTTTGCTACGTTGTGGTAACAAGCAATTCCCAGAGATCAATGGATTAAAAAAGAAAGGTTATTTCATGCTTAGTATAATTTAGTGGCCATATGGGACTTTGCTCCATGTCACTCCAGGACCCAGCAGGTAAAGCAGTTGTCATTTTGAATACAAAACTTCTCATTTTGAGCTGGGCGTGATGGTGCACACCTGTCATCCCAGCACTTTGAGAGGCTGAGACAGGAGAATCGTGAGTTCAAAACCAGCCTCAGCAATGGTGAGGCGCTGAACAACTCAGTGAGACCCTGTCTCTAAATAAAACACAAAATAGGGCTGGGGATGTGGCTCAGTGGTCAAGTACCTCTCAGTTCTATCCCTGATACCAAAACAAAAAAAAGCAAAACAAACAAACAAAATCTCATTTTGGTTCACAGTGGCCAAAGCAAATCACATAGCCATGCTTAACTGTTAGAATATGACAAATGCAATTCCACTGCAGGCCTAGAGAGAAAAAATAAAACTTGGCAAAAAAAGACTAACTTAAAAAGATGACTGCCACCATCTTGCTTGACACATATCTCCCTTGGTCTTCAACTTGAGTGCATGTGAGAGTCATCCGGAGGGCCTGAAAACCCCAACTGCTGAATTTCCTAAGTCATGCAATCGACGTTAGCCACATCCTATCTTCATTTTTAATGAGCTTTCACTGTATAGACAGTACCATTAGTTTCCATCCATAAAATACACACACAGAGGCTCCATCCTTCTTGTTGGAGATCTTAAAAGAGGTTAGCTAGATAGACACTACCATGTCTCTTTTGTATGGTCATTCTACAATTCTAAGGTGAAGATTTCATGTAAATTAATGACTATAAAAATCTATGCTGTATTTGAATTGAAAAACACAATTTATTACTGGAAAAACACTTACTGCTAAGTATGTATAATTTAAGTTAGGCCTATGAAGTATTCCATAAGGAACTTGCTGTAATAAATATAAAAGTGATGCTGTTTGAAAAGATTTTCATGAATTTTAAACATTAGCACTGTCATTTATTTGCATTATGGAGAAATATTTTGCTAAGGTCAAAATTTGGCTCATTCCTGGTCCATACTTTTATAAACACCCTATTATTGAAGACCGCATCAGTAAAGTTCAACTATATTTACAAGTCACATTGGATACATTTGAGTTTGGGTGTATAGACAAAATGTTAGTGAGGCTAGTGCTATTTTGTCAAAAGTTCCTACCCCAGTGACTTACCATACCCTGAAATGCCAAAGCTATTTCTGAGATGTTTTGCTAGGTTGGCTGATATTTTTAAACACTATAGACATTATCACCTGTCCTTTTAAGTCCACAGGAACACATTTGCCTCCACCAAGGCCAGAGGAGTGGTTTAGGGGATGCTAAGTATACAGATTAGACTCATCACAGATGTTACCAAATAAAATATCTTGCTTCATGATAGCATATCTTATTGAAAATGTTTATTTCTCACCATAAAAATATAATATTCTTTATTTTATAACAGCTTTTGCTTCTCATTATAAAAACAGTACACATCTATTGTAGAAAATGTTGAAAACATAAGAAAGGGAAGGAAAAGATATTGCTTCTAATGCTGTGGTTGAGAGAGACATTGCTAATATATATATATCAGTGTATGATCCTCTATTCTTTTATTATTTTTGTGCTTATAAAAGTGGCTTTAAAACTGATAATGTACTTACTGTTAGATAACATAACAGTAAGTTTTTTAAAATCAATATGTCACAAATTTTCCCCAACCCATTAAATATTATTCCATGCAATACTAATGGCTGCATTGAATGATATTTTAATAAACTCTTTATCTTAACCAAAGAGAAAAAATGCACCAGAGTTTTCTTGTCATTGGTTGGAGAAGCATTTTCTAGGAATTCATGATTTATAGCACAGACATGCAATAAATGTAGCTGGCATATTAGCATTTTTAAATATTTTTTTTCTATTGCAGGTCTCTGCAGTGGCTGCCGTGTTCATTTATGGTAGTGGCTTCCTACAAAGTAGCTGTACAAAGTAGCTGTTGTGATTGAACTTGGAATCGAGTTCCTAAGATTTGCAGGTTTGGAGCAAGTCCAAGTGCGCATGACTCCTCCATGCCTGCATCTTGAGAAGCGCTGCCGTACCAAGTGGCAGAAGAGGGCTCCTCGAGCAGCTGGCTCCACCGCGTCACCCCTTCTGCTCATTTTGATGTGTGCACCTTCATTTGCAGCACCACTGTGCTGCGTGTTTCAGCATTTATAAAGACCCTACAGTCATCTTTGCTGGCTCCCCCTGTGTTCAGCGACTCTGCCCAGGCGCTCACTGTACCTCCACATAACTGAGGTCTCTCCTGCTGCGTCATCACCCCCACACCCACCCCCTGCTCCTTTTAGTGTGGAGCAAGGGCAGCTGGGCCACTAATTCATTCTTTCAAAAACACCTTCCCACACGCTGGTGAGTTTGACCTGCAGAGCAGACCGGACCTCCAGGAAGGCCCCCTGTGCTCCAGCTGAGGTGACCCTCAGCACATGACCCCCTGGACATCCGATAGGCAGTACCTTAGGTATACATATTATTTCCATTTAATATTTATCCTCTCCCATGAGGTGTTTGGCACTCTATACAAAATGTTTACTGAGGTTCAGGGAAACCAAGTGTCACTTGCGTGCTCCTTGAGTCTTCATTGTAGTGTGTATTTGACACCACTGAAAGTGACAAGATGAAAAAGCCCTTTAAAGGAACACCCCCCCTCCATTTGTTTGCTCAGCCAGAGGGCTAATTGCTGTGTTGACATCCTCTGGCTTCTACTTCCTTGGCTAGTTGTGTGATCACTCCAAGAGTTGATTACAATTTCCTGGATGTGGTGTTTCTCCTTCCATAGGTTTAGATGAAACAGATACCTGAACTTTCTCTTCTCAGGAGGACTTAAGCTCCTTGAAATCAGTCCCTGTCTGATTCTCAGAACAGATTCTGCTAGAACCCTGGGAGGAAGGCCCCACTAAGCTCACGGATTCTCCATTCCCATCGTTCTGCTGCTGGGCGTGGGACGACTTGCAAGTCTGGAAACATTAGTTCTAAGGTTAATTTGCACATTTAGTGTTTTTGTTCCTTCCTGTTATTTTGTCCTTCCCTTTCTAAGCTATTAGTAAGTAAGTTAATCGATAATAACTTACATTCTTATATTGCAGAGTCTATGTGCCAAGTTCAGTTCTAGGTGTTTATATAAACTTAAATAAAGTAGGTTAATTTTCACTCATCCACTCCCCCTTCTCCCAAAAAAATCTCTGAGGTGGATACTGAACAGAAAGAGAGTCGTTAATTAGAATAAGTAACTAATCCAAAGTTACATAACCAATTGGCTGGGGTGGTTCATTGACTTAAAATAGGGGTCTATGTGAAAAGCGAGAACAGCGACAAGTTGGAGACCTGGAAGATTCGAGGCTTAGGCAAAACCACAAGGAGGATGGCAGGGCAGGATGGAGCTCTGCAGTGGCGGCTAGAACCCTGGGAGGAAGGGCACAGATCGAAAGCCGTGCCCAAACAATACCCGGACAGGTGCCCACGACCTTCTCCTGAGCAGGAAGCCCGGCCAAAGCTCTGAGGCTAAACCTCAAAGCAGAGAGGAACAAAGAACTGGCCTCAGGGATTCCACAGCCCTCCTTGACCTGGTGGCAGGAAGATTCTCCAGGTCTCAGAAGCATGGAGAGGCGGGGACAGTAACAAGGACCTGCAGGCAGACTGCCAGCCCACAAGCAGGTTGGCCCCACACACCTCAGGGGAGCCTGCAGAGCCAGGTGAACTGACAGAGCACAGAGCACGACCCTCCCGAGCTCCACCCTCCTGCTTCAACACCACCTGCAAAGTCCACTGAGGTTCAGGGGGTTCAGGCTCTGCTCACCTGAAGGAGGTCAGGCTAAAACTAAGAAGAGGCAAGCCAAGAAAGACAGGTGCACTTTTTGCACACCTGGTGCTACAAAGTAATCTCAGGCGTTCACTTGAAGTTCTGACATTGCTATAGAATTATTGTTTTACAAGAAGAACTTACTTTCTTCTCTTTTATAATAATTGCTTTTATGATAGGTTGATATTAAAAACTATATGTCATTTATTTAGTGGATAACTGGTTGGGAATATTAATGGTGAGACTTGTTCAGAGAATCTGAGTGCAGTGACTACTGAAGCTTAGGAAGTCATCCTTAAAAATCAAGTCATCTCATGAACAACTGATAGGCGTGATTTCAAGGAAGCTCACAGGAGAGCGATATGTGTCTCCAGAGGTCAGGAGAGTGGCTGCCCTTGTGAGTGAGGGCAGTGAGTGGAAGAGACCTGAGGGGTGTCCGGAGCACTCATGGTTGCAGGGTGAATTGTGAAGCCTCCCAAATTCATTGAAGTCCACCACAGCACCTATGAAAGCCATCACACTTGGAAATAGTCATAGCGGATTTACTCAAGTTTAATCTAACTTGACTGGTGTCCTTATAGGAAGAGGAGAAGGCCAGGTGCAGTGGTGCATGCCTGTACTCCCAGAGGCTCAGGAGGCTGAGGCAGGAGGATCACAATTTTAAAGCCAGCCTCAGCAACTTAGCGAGAGCCTAAGCAACTCAGCAAAACCCTGCCTCTAAAGAAAACACAAAAAAGGGCTGGGGATGTGGCTCAGTGGTTAAGTGCCCCTAGGTTCAATCCCTGGTACAAAAAAAAAAAGAGGAGAGGGCAGACAGAGACACAGACACACGTGAAGATAGAGGCAGAGGTTGGGGTGAGGCCTCTCCAAGCTAGGACAGTTCTGGTCACCAGAGCCAGGAGAGAGGCCTGGGGCAATCCTTCCAAGGCCTCCAGATCTGTGAGAGGATAAAACCCTGCTGGGGGACTTTGTCTCAGCAGCCCCAGGACACAAGTGTCCAGGTCATGTTCTGCTGCGCACTCTGAGCTCATGTTCCACAGGAGTCCCTGCAAATCCAGGTATGCACGAGGTGTGCACTCCTGTATACGGAAATGCCTCTAGCATCAGGCCTGTGCTTGGAGGAGGCAGAGAAAGAAGGGATTTCTCCAATCTGTGCCTCTTCTTTTCATGGGCTCCCAAGGTGTTCTGGGAGAAACCGCATGGAAAATAGTCCAAATGGAAGCCATTCAGAGAAAGTGAGGTAACTGAGGGGGCTCACTCCACCAGAAAGCCTCTCCCTGTTGGGGGAAAAAAAGGGAAAACAATAGTTTGCAAATGTAAAGGAAATTCGAGTTCTCTTCAAGGGCTTATCTGTTCACGTGATCAGCACTTTCAAGTCCTGCCATTAGAGCTCGGTTCCCCCACAGCCCCTGCGCTAATGAGGCCCTCTCATTCCTAGCAGTGAAGGGCTTTGTTTCCTAATAGGTGCCCCTGTGTGCCATGGAAGCTTCCACAGATAAGAGAAAAGGAGAGTGGAAGGAAACCCAAAGAAGCCAGAGCCCCAGGGAGTCTCTTCAGGCCCTGGAAACGCTTGGCAACTTTTCTTGCAACTGTCACTGGTATTAACTTCTAACCCATTAAACTCGCTTACAGGATAGCGTGAGTCAATGAAGCAGGATATGGCCTTTTCTTGGCCTCTCCATTTCCAATTGCAGCAAAATGAATGAAACACAAAAAGTTCACAAGGGGAACGGCAGGCTGGGGGGCAGTGCTGGAGCTGAAGTGGGAAAGGGCTTTTAACTTGCCTCAGCTCTGCTCTGTCCTTTCCTGGTTCAACTTTTATCTGCCCATTAGCTCCTTAAGTTTGCTCACCCATCCATCAAAAAGAAGGAAAAAAAAAAAAAAGCAAATGACGTGTGAAAGGATCTTAGGTGTTGTGAGGTCTGAAGTTTGTCATCTCCTGATCTGCATACTGTGATTGTGCTGGGCTTCTTATCAGGACATAATGGCTGTTTTATGAATGGTCATTTGTGAGTTTTTAAAGCATGTATCTTTGAAATCCTTTAGAAGTACTTTAAGGCAGTTCTGTTTCTGACAAAGCGAAGAGGTAACCATCACAAAATCTCACAGGGTCAACTTTTATAAACAATAAAGAGTGATGAAAATTAATTTTCAGCGATTG
Source organism: Xerus rutilus (assembly GCA_028644305.1). NCBI lineage: Eukaryota > Metazoa > Chordata > Mammalia > Rodentia > Sciuridae > Xerus > Xerus rutilus. Next base: position 138,266,756 of record CM053404.1, read on the forward strand.
TACAAAGATATCCCACACCATCTCATGTGCCTTTGCTTCGGGAGAAGTCATGTTAATTATTCTGTTTGTGGCCTAAGAACAAAATATTTAAAAAAGTATTCAGAGCTTTGATTATAAAGTAAAAATTGTTCATAGGAATATAGATATATGTACTAAACTTATACGCAATAAGGCTCTTGCTCAGATCTTTGTTAATGAAATTCTGTTAAGGTTCAAAAGGAAATCTGATTCTTGAGAGGGAAATAGACCAGCTGATTAGACAAGGTTTCTGAGAATTGACTATCTGGATCAAAGTGAAGAGAAGTGTTATAAATCTCTAAGGAAATCAAATAGAAAAGCTACTCCATATGGATTGAAGATACATTCCCATCCATCCATTCAGATAACATTCAATGGCAATGCTCATGGAGGAGATGTAAACACCAAGCCCTTGTGCTGAATACCTCCTCATTTTGGAAGTCATGCAAACATGAGATTAAGGCAGTTTATATGCACTTTGAGATAGAACATACTATAATCTGTACATACTATGATGTTTGGGGTATAAATAAAATCACCAGAAATCTGAGACGGATGCATTTCCTAGTGATGATTGTATAGACACAAGATTCTCCTCATTGGACATCATCTGCTCTTGGGATCATCTGGGTTCAGAGTCATCACCTGTAAAATAATAAGACGGAGCTAGCAGATGATGTCTTCCATCTTTATGCACTTGTGTGACTTCTATTCTGATCAGTATTTAGAGAACAAGGACAATTCCTAGTACTGAAATCAAAGGGATGCTGGCCGGTCACACGCCTTCAGTACAGCACCCATTTTTTAGGACTCAGCTCATTTTTTTACATCGAATCATCTATTTCCAGCATTAGTGAACTGACAGGTTGGGGCAAGGGCCTCTTATCTCATGATTAGAAGGATGTGGACAAAAGGCAGGATCTAAATTCAACTTTGTACACGGCCAATGCTAATGCGGCCCAGCTGACACGGTTTCAACCCTTGCTAAGCTCTGTGCTGCATTTTGGGAACCAAGTGCAGCAACCTCATCTGCGGGTAGAATCCACTGTCCTCTGCAGGCATGTCCATCCCACAGTGGCTTCTGATTGCCACACGGGTCCAGCTTAGTCACTTGACCGTGATCTCCCTGGGAGAAAGAGTGGCCCAACTTGAATGACAGAGTAAGTCCCAGGGTCAGGCCTGGCTTTGGAAGTGTTCAATCTAATACGGGAGACAAGCATGGCCACACCACAGCAGAGGCCAAACCAAGTGCATTAACAGATGTGTAAACACCATGCCACACAAGCCTGGAGATGGATTAATTAATTGTGACTGGAGGAGAGAGCTGGAGGGAAGAGGAAGGCCATTCAGTTGGAGTGAAAAATCAGAAATCCTTTTGTGTAGAAAATTAGGATAAACAGATGCCTCCTCACTTAAGTAATTACTTCAGAACCCTTGAAGCTGTGCAGAACCCCACCCACTCCAGCTCCCGGGGGTTGGTGGCCACCTTTCATGTGAGCAGAGTAACTGCGTTCCCGAGTAGACAGTGTACAGGAAACACTCGAAACTCTGTTAGAGTTTACCAAGAGCAGAGTCCTTTTACTTGCTCCAAATCATCTCTTGGGTCAGTTTGCTCCAGCGATATCCTTTCTTAGAGCCAGGTGGGACATTCCCTCTGTGATGGGTACATCGCCAGGGGATAAACAGTGTGGTCTCTAGGCTGCTCCAGGAGCCCTCAGAGGAGGGGGACAGGCCTGTGAGTGGCCCTGCACTGTGTTTCCAACCTGACCTTCTTTACTTGGTGTGCTAACCTTAGAGCTCCCCTTTTGCATTTGAGGAAGAAGCCAGCAGCTTGAGGATGCAGAGGCAGGAAGGTAGGTCCAGGTGCATAACAGTGCTCCTGGAAGGTGATGGCAGTGCAAATGTCCAGGGGTAGCCCATGCTCCGCAGTATAGTCTGAGACAAGCTGTGGGCAGGAAGATGCTGCAGAAGCCCTGTGAGCCTTAAGACCAGCACACTACCCACATGTTCCTGGTATTTAAATTGTTCAAAGACCCTTTTCCTATGAACCCACTAACTCTTGGGAAATTGAGATGGCCAGAAAGTCATTTCTGGAGAGCCCATGGCACCCTTCACAGCAACAACCAAGATTCTTTTCTGGGGAAAATGTTTTTAAATGTTAAAGTGGTATTTTCTGTCTTCTCTTTCCCATGTTGCCTCTCTGGGATGCCTGCAGGCAGCCGTTGCTTTGGGGGATTCTGCCTGAAGAAGCTGAAGCTGTGTAGGACTAAAAAACAGACGCTCAGAGTCGACTTCTATTTTGGAGATTGACCCTGACCGCAACCTGACGTGCTCCTGAGAGCAGGAAGAGGATCTGGGTGCAGGGAAGAGCGAGAAGGGGAAAGTGGTCTTTGGTCCATCAAGTGGTAGGAATCTGAGTCCTGCAGGAGTCCCTGGACTTGCAGGGACCCTGAAAGAATCTGCACAGGCCCTGGGGACCAGCACAGTAACATCCAAGATTCATTTCCCCAAGTGCTGGAAACCTGGGACAGATTCTGAGCCAAAGGAAACAATATACAGAAAATAAAGTAATATTTCCTACCTGCTTTATTCTTTTGGCTGTCTTTTCTTCCACAATAATTGTTACATTTACCGTTTTACATAAAACACAAGCTCAATTGATCGATTTTCATTTTACTAATTTATCAAACTAAACTTGCATATTAACTAATTTTAAGTGAAACCCAGTTATTCTGAGAAGTGGGAAAATACATGTAGCTACCAATAAATGCCTCCTCCTTTCTTCATTATTTAGTATGTTCTATATTTAATAATGTTAATTTATATTTCATAGCAAAGCAACAAGAGAAATAAACTAATACTTTTTTTAGTGCAAAGTGTTATAGTTGCAAAATGTTAATCATTTCTTTTGAAAATTCCCTTGTAATTTATTTCATACTTTTAGCTTCTTCTGACAAGAATATGGTACATAGAAAGTTCTCTTTAGGCATTTTTGTGGAGTGATTGATTTAATTAATGAAGGGATTTTGCAGACACTTTTAAACTTGGTTTATTGGAGTATACAGTGGCACCAATTTTGGAGGGGGACTTGGAAACATTTACAGCCATGTAAAAATCATTCACAGCTTCTGACTCAAAAGTCCCACATCTAGGTATTGCTAAGGAAACGATCATAGACATATCCCACAATTAACAGACAGAACGCTCAGCCAGGTGAACTTTATTCAAAAATGTGGTAAGATCGCAAAGAAATCCAGTGTCCACCGTAATGCATCGACCAAGGAAGGGTAGCTCATCTACTGTGAAGTGCTGTGCAGCCATAACACAACAATTACATATTTATTGTATACTTTAAGATGAATTCAGGTATTCATACAGATAACAGAATTTCATTGCCAGATGTGTTTTATTCTTATGTGTTTATGAGATTTTCATTTTCTTCATTATGCCTATATGTTCTTAATTTTCTACAGTGGCCAATCTTTACTCTAAATATAAGAAAAAAATCATGAATAAAATTATTTAAGACCGTAAACTTGAAAAGGGAAAAGATGTGAATATGGATTATTACATTTCTTTTTGCTCAATGAAAAGAAAATTCTGAGTACTGCCAGGTTTTCAGACTTTGCTTCTTTCAAGCCCTTGACTGTCTGAGGAGCCTGGCCAGGTATTTTGTAAGATGCCCATGATCTGGAATTTGTCTGAGGTTTTTCTCATGATGAGACTGGGGTTTCAATACTGTGTTTAAAGAAAACCTTTCCTCCTTCCTGCCCTTCAAAGAAAAAAAACCAAATCTTCAAACATAAAATCTCTAGCCTAAACGTGGGGCCATGCTATTTGTCTTCTAATTCATTGACAAATATGCAAAATGACAGTGAACGCTGTGGACTGCAGGCCTCTCCATTAGTAACCTAACCCCACGTACAAATAAACACCATTGACGGAAGTGACATCCCTGGAGGAGCCTGCTCTTTGGCTGCCTGGGTTAGAGGACACTGCTGGTTCTCTGCAGCAACCCCTGCACATTTTGAATTTTAATGGAGCTGTGAAACATGAACATTAGAAACGTGTTGCTGTTTCTGCTCCCATTTCAATTAGCCTCCCAGCTTTCTGATTTGACAGGAATTTTAAGCTGGAACTTCATATAAACCATGGGAGACAAACACCTCATTATCTTTTTCTTCTTTAATATTGGGACTTCTAAAGAAAGTTTCAACTTTTAAAATAGAAACTATCATCCCATTATGAAGAGGAAATCTTCTCATGAAACTTGTAGAAATATACTGAGGTTCAAATCATAACTTGCCCTGCCCTTTTTAGTCAGTGCTTGATAAATGCTCGACCCAGGTATGTGCCTCCCACCCTTTACAGGTGGCATCAAACTTCTTTACTAGCCAGGCGCGGTGGCTCAAGCCTGTAATCCCAGCATTTAGGGAGGCTGAGACAGGAGAATCGTGAGTTCAAAGCCAGCCTCAGCAATGGCAAGGTGCTAAGCAACTCAGTGAGACCCTGTCTCTACATAAAACACAAAATAGGGCTGGGGATGTGGCTCAGTGGTCGAGTGCCCCTGAGTTCAATCCCCAGTACCAAAAAAAAAAAAACAAAACTTCTTTCTGCTGCATTGGCTCCTTCAGCTGTTTGGACAGTTAGATCTACGATGCAGGACAACACCCTTCCCTTTTATGGAAAGGCCTACACCACCCACAAGTCAGATAAATATTCATTGTATTCTTTGTTTTTTCCTTTAATTATCTAAATGATCTGGGACTGAATTCTAATGGATGGAACAAGGTGAGAAATCTAGATACATTCTCCATCTTTCAGTAATTAGCCAATCTCCTTAGCACCAACCATTGAAGAAAGATTTTAGTTCCAAGGAGGAAATGCACCACGTTCTTCCTAAGTTGGTGTCGAGCATGTTTTCATCTCACACCGTGTCTGATCCACAGCAGTTGCTCAGTTAAACATTTGCTGAGTAAATGAACACATCTCGAACATGTCCCTGTCCTTGGCATCCACGGATCCCGTCTCCTCCCCTCCTGTAGCTTTGTGGTCATATCTGATAGGTAATACGTTTGAAATCCTATGATAAGAATTTCTTCTAGAGATGGAGCTATTGGTCAAAGGTGTGGAACAGATGTGATTAACCAGGAAAGAGGAAACTGGCATTCTGAAAAGTGATCCAAAGCTAGAAATTCACATCCAAGTCTCGCCGGCTGCAGCTCAGCCAGAACAGCGTTGCAAACGAGGCGGCGAGTGTCTGTCTCCAGAACCCTGAGGCTGCCAGGCGCCCCCCCCCAAGGGGTGTCTGTGAGCACCTGGCCAGCATGTCTGACACGGCTGTGTGCTCATGGGGTTGGCATTTCACCATCCGTTCCCCCTAAGCATTTATCCATCACTTATGGTTGTTCTCTGTTTGGGGAATAAAACATTTTTATATTTTCTATTTTCCAATAGTGTTGGGTAGATAGTGTTCAAGAGTAAGGTCACTTCTCCATTCATGACCTGTGACTTAGATACCCTAAGCCTCAATTATCTTTTCAGGAAAATGGGAATGATATCAATTAACCATCCATTCTGTGCCTGGCACCATTCAAAATGCCTTATATATATTAAAATTATTTAGTATTCTTCATAAAAACCCTTGAGGGTGAGCTCTATCTTATACCCATGTTATAGATGGAAAATGGAGGCAGGCAGAGGTAATCCACTTGCTGAAAGCTGAGTGGCTGATGGTGGCAGAGTCAGGGTTAAAACCAGGCACCCTGACTGAACTGCACATGCTTACCCAGGACATTAAGATGCCTCCTGGTCTTGACAAGGAGTGGCCACCTCAGAGAGCTGATGTGAAACTCAAGTAAGGTACCACACAAAACGTGCAGTAAATATTCAGGCAGCGTCACCTCCATAACAGGAAAACAGCTGCCATGCTCACTGCTCTGAGTGAACACAGGTACTTCAAGACATCATAGCTCATAGGCAAAAGTGATAGACAGAAAGGAGAACAGGGTCTGGAGAGCACATAACAGGTCTCCAACTCAATTTGGGGAACTGGGAAAAGTTCCCAAGAGGAACATTATTTGTATCTGCTTTTATTTGGGAGATAAAGGAACCAAATTAAAGTGTATTCCTTTCCCTGCCAAAATGTTCGGGCTAGTTTCCTGTGGACAGCCTCTGTGCAAGCTGTCTCCTCCTTCTACCTTCCCCTGACCACCATTCTGTCGGCTTTTCCAGAATTTTCTGGAATAATCATGAGAACATTGAACATATGACATTACATGTCACTTTTAAACACAGAATTATAGTGCAGAACTGGACAGAATGTGTGCATGTTGCTATGCAAATTATATTTACATCATTTAGTCAACATAAAGACTATAGAAAATTGAATTTTTTAAATAATATGAAATATGACTTTATTAGTGGAATTCAAAAGGAATCTCCAATAAACATTTCTTTTTCTAATGCAATTATAAATATGTAAAAAACTACACATCCTTTGGAAATAAAGATGTCATATCTGCTGTAAGACTCATTTTGATCAACAACAGAAACAGCAATGATAGACACATTTTCAAAACAGCACTTAAGGTTTATTATGATTTTTATATTCTTAAGGTAAACTTTTTAAAAATGTTAGATGGATTCAGTCATCTTTTATAAGATGACTTTTGTAATTTCTACATTCCCATATTAACATCTCAAATTAGGTGAGGGAAATAAAAATGGCCGTTAAAACAGTTTCTCTCTTAACAATATAAAAAGCACTTTTAAAATAGCACTGTGTTAGGAGAACACTGTGTTAGGCTCAGAAAGTTTCTGATCTAACATTATGGTGGTAACATTCTCTGCATTTGCCACCAATCCATTCTCCAAAAGGCTGTGATGTTACTTTTATTTGATCTTCATTACCTTGTTTCTAGATGTTTCCACTCATTCAGATGCAAAGTGAAGTGTAATTTGTGATTTCTGTGATATCATCTCAGATCCGTATTGAATTCAAAGATGATGGTTACTTCCCAGAAATATTAACTTAATTTTAATGCTCCCCCCCATTATGTATGGTTTCTTACCATGGGGAAATTTTAAATGAATTTAATGCACTCACAGTTTGCAAGCCTATACACGTAGCTTTGAAAGGCAGAGAGTTTGCAAAGTTTGGCAAAGTTAAGCCACATATTCAAATTTAACCCTATTGTACGCAGCCTCTTGGATGTGACTCTATGTGTCAGTTATAATAGTGTGAACATGCAATTTAAATATGAACTAACTGAAATTAATCAATGTATAATTTTTATCTCTTCACTTTTGGAACACGAGGATAAAGCTGTATTTCTTCTCTGTTTAGCAAGATATTAATTGGGGCATCTTTGAAAATGCAGTTTGGAATTTTGGGCCTTTCATCGATTCTGTGCCTTCTTAAGTACCTGTATTGTTACACTCCTTTCATTTTGTTGTTTGAGAAGAAAATGAAGATCTTTGACACCATTTATTCTGGAACAAGTATCCAAGTGTGCTTAACAGGAAAAAAAAGAAAAAGAAAAAAATCAAGAATGTGCCTCCTGCCTCTTGTTTGAAAACCCAAAATCTTCTTTGCAAATAGAGTCATTCATTGGGTACAACTGGATCAAAAAGTAACAAGTTTTTGTCCCTGTCTTTAGCCTAAAGCCCCAGCTCTTCCAGATTACCTCTGTTGTGCCAATGAGCCCTCCAATCCAGCCGTTGTCTCCCTTTATTACGCTCACCCCCAAGCCTCCCTTTGTCTTCGCTTTTCATTAGCAGGAATAAACAGCAGAGGGCTTAGCCCAGATAAGCTCCTCCAGCTTGAGTATCTGTTTGTTTCCCTTCCAATGTAAACATTCATCCTGAATCCAATAACCTTGTCAATAGAAATCATTAACGGTAAGTACCAGTAGGCCTTGTGAGCACATGCCAGGGGAGTCTCACGAACATCAGGCCAGACAAGACAGCTCTGGAACTGAATTGACAGTCAGTTGACCCACTTGGTTGTAAATGAATAGGAAAGAGTGTTAGCACCCAGAGCCATGTCTGTTTTAACAATGAAGGTAAGCATGTATGTTGTGTTCAGTCTGTCTGAGGTTATTCACAAGGTGCTCCATTCTATCACTTTACACCAGATGTCTAAAAGGGATTGGCTATTACATACATTTAGCATAAATTTGTTGGCAGGGTGAAGAATTAAAAGAGACAAAACTTCATGCTGGCTGTGGATAGAAATAATTTCTTTCTGATCTTCCATTATTGTTTCAGTGAAGACAGCTGTCTCTGACCTTGTCCCACAGATTTGACATTGATTTAAAAAGCGGTGAGCATAAGCCACTGAACTCAATTCTGGGGAAAGACCAGAGTGATACCGTGTTTCTTGAAGAGGCCGGGTAAGGGATCACCCTGGGAGCACTCTCTGGTGTCATAGCTTGATTCCTGGCTGAGCTGCCGCCCATCCACGATGGCTGGGGTCCAGGACAGCCTCAGTGGCTTCACCGTACCGGCCGAGGTCTTCTATTCACAGTGTGAATTTCACCTCCACAGAGGGTTAGAATCCTTCAGGGATTGGTCTCCTTGTTTGGGCCAAATCTTCATATTATTCCGTGGTATTTACTTAGGGGACAGAGAAGGCCTGCTTTGCACCTCGGCTGCAGGGGCCCTCTCCCGGAAGCCCCTGAAGAAATCACAGCTCTGAGATGCTGTGGGAGACAGTCAAGCCCAGCACACGTCTCACCGAGGGCAGCTGTGCGTACCCCCAGGGCTCTTTGGTACACTTGGCTGTTGGCTGCCACCAAGTGGAAGCCACACGGGTCCTCTTCCAACACCACGCCCAGCTCAGTTCTGGGATCTGCACAGCTGCCGTGCTCTGGGATTGGAGGGCGTGAAAGGATCCAAGCCAGGCAATAGCAAATGAGCACAAAGAGGAACCAGGCAGGCCTGAGGCATGGGAGGCAGTCGTGGTCAAAGGAAGGAAAGCCACATCCCCTTCAGGATCCAGTGCCCCGCCAGCGATGTGACAGGCGGTGGAGCGCCTCCACGTGACTGCGGAACCTTCTGCGTGGACTGCGTGGGCGGGGGAAGAGGAAGGGATGAAGGGCAAAGGCGCTGCCCCCAGAACGGTGAGGATCACCAGCGCAGGGGTGAGTCATCTCTGAGGCATTTGTCCAACAAAGGATAAAAAACCAATTTAATTCTATTAAAACAACATGTTCTGGAGAAGAATTCAAAAAACTAATTTAAAATAAGTAAAAATAATGAAAACAATTCAACGACCTGTTCCTCACAAGACAGAAGCAAGTGATGGTGGCATTTGGGGGCAGATCTTCTCTGACCGTTTTGGTGACTATGTCACCTTACAGGAATCAATGTGGGATCCTGCTCTGCATGGACAGCAGCGCATTACGGATGCCTTTCCATGCCAGCCAACAGTTACCTACACCTCTCATCTAAAATGGCTACCTACTTTCCTTCGTAGATATTTCTTTAAATCTTTAGTTTTGAATATTTATGTTGTTCATTTCCTCAAGCTGTTAAAATATGGGATGGCATCAAATTAAAAAGTGTCTGCACAGCGAAGGAGATGATTAAGAGCATGAAGAGAGCCCACGGGGTGGGAGAAGATCTTGCCACCTGCTCCTCAGAGAGAGTATTAATATTCAGAATACACATAGAACTCAAAAAACTTAACACCTCCCCCCAAAAATCCCACAAATAGCTAAATTAATAAATGGGCAAAAGAACAAACAGTTACTTCTCAAATGAAGACATGCAAATAGCCAATAAATATAGGGAAAAAAGGTCAACATCTCTAGCAATCAGGGAAATGCAAATCAAAACTACATTGAGATTCCATCTCACTCCGGTCAGAATGGTAGTTATCAAATATACAAATGATAATAAATGTTGGTGAGGATGTGGGGAAAAGGCACCCTCATACATTGTTGGTGGGATTGCAAGTTAGTGCCACAACTCTGGAAATCAGTATGGAGATTCCTAAAAAAACTAGGAAAGGAACCACAACATGACCTGGCTATTTCACTCCTCAGTATATATCCAAAAGATCTAAAATCAAGGATACAGTCACATACATGTTTTCAACAGCACAATTCATAATAACCAAACTATGGAAACAAACTAAATGCCCCTTAACAGATGACTGGATAAAGAAGATGTGATATATATATATACACAATGCAGTTTGACTCAGCCATAAATAAGAATGAAATTATGTTATTTGCTGGTAAATGGTTGGAACTGAAGAACATCATCCTGAGTGAAATAAGCCTTGCCCAGAAAGTCAAAGGTCAAATGTTTTCTTGATATGCAGCAGCTAGTCCAAAATAAGCAGAGAGAAGTCAAGAAAAGAAAAGGTGAAATTCCATCAAAATGAAAGAACTATCAGTAGAGTAGAGAGAGAGGATTGAGGGGGAAAGAAGAGGGTACAGAAAGAACGATGGAATGAATTTGACCTAACTTTCCTGTGTATATATATGCAATGTTACCGGATTACCACGTGAATCTCACTTTTCTATATCCACAAGACACTAATTTAAAAATCAACTTTAAGTAGCAGAAACATAAGTAGAGTAAAGGGAAGAGAATGGGGGAGGGAGGATGGGAGAGAAGGGGTAAGCACTGGGGATTGAATTAGAGCAAATTATATTCCGTGGTTTTAAAATTATGTCAAAGTGAATGCACATGTTATGTATAACTAAAAAGAACTAATAATAAAACATGACTCATAAGTGCCCATGTATGCTGAAATTTAAATGTTATTATTTCCATTGATTAGATTCCTAAAATTAAATGATTGCATAATAGGGTGTATTCAAGACGTTTATGTTAGTGGATACTTTGTATTCAAGACTTTCATACCTTAGCAAGTTGCACTATGATGCAGGTTAGAGAGCCCTCTGGGCCATGCTTGCATGAGGACACTTTTTCAGTTTGCATCAGTTTTAGGTGAAAATGTTACCTTTTCATTTGAATTGCCCTTCTAAGAATGCCTGGTCAAGATGTTTACTCCCTCATTTCTTAATTAGACAATATGCACAAGGTGCAAATTCTCTTCTGATCTTTTAAATTAACCTTGCTGATCAGGATGCCTACATTTCTAGGCAAACTTTAGAACACGGAGTATTTGAAACAATGTAGTAAAATGTTATTGTAAGAAATTTGAATGTGTATGTGAGCTTTAAAATTTTTTATAACACATCAGGGTTTCGATCATAAGAACATACCTTTTAAAAATGATAAAAGGTATAATAAGGGCACTGTAGTAGATTGAAATTGAGGGTTTATGTTGGCATGAAAGTATCACATAAAGTCTGAATATGAAGCCAAGCAGAATTAAGGTCAAAAATATATATTAAACTCATATGCAAGTAAAAAAGTTTAAGAGATATTATAAAAATTAACCAAGTTAGGTACCACAAATACCTACAAACATTCGAGTCATCCTCAATTGAAGATAATGAACAGTATGAATAAATGTTCTACAAATTCATACATTAATGAAGTTTATCTATCTTTGAATTATTTAAATTCAAGAAAGGAGTGATTCTTTAGCCAGGCAGCGTAATTATCCCATGATTTATTCATCTCATCCCTGGCATGACCTTGAGGAAAGAATTTTCTCTTTCTTCTCGAAGTAAGATTCCTTTATTATTTATCTCTTTTCACTGCTTTTCTCAATTTTGGAATCTTCTGGAAGACTGATGTGTGGGGAATGTCCATTACTGAAAAGCCTTCCCTCTGCTCCAGCAAAGGGCCTTGCATTTCCAGCGTTAGCAATGCCACACAGAATTGTGCCCACTGCCATTTCCTTCCTCAGTCACATTAAATAAAGAAGCAATGTGGTCGGTCTAGATTGCTTTCCTTTCCTTCAGCCCCACCCCAGCTCCGAGATGTCATAGAAGAAAATTCCACAAGAATTAAGGGAGGGGAGACAAGGTGCTCAAAGTCTAATTTGCCTGACCCCCAATCCTTCAAACCCTGGTGCATTTTCTGGTACTCTTTGGAAACGTTATAATTTCTGACTAGCATGTTGAAAATCCATAGAAAGAACAGTTTGACCCAATCATAGTCTCTTTTTGCACAATAAGGAAATCTGAGGGGAGAATGCTTATTACCTTTGTAAAAAACAATACTTTGAATTATGGATTAAATTTTTTTAATGTGATTCCTTTCTAAAAGTTTTGGAGATATATTTTCTTTTTGTCTCTTTATCCGGGAAAAAAAATTAAAGGCAATATTGAGGTATTTTTATTAAATTGTTAGTATAGAATTTTATGGCTTACATAGTTATACAGAGAATGTTCTAAACAGAGTTTAAAAAACTCCTACTTTCTTTGTTTTGTATATAAGAAACGTGACATAGACAGTACCTAATGCCTCTGAGTTGGAATTACAACCCAGTTTTCATAGTGTAAAAACAGTAGTCAAAAGGACCCTCAAGGGCTGGGTCTAAAGACCACCAAAGGTTGAAACCTGGCTCATACTGGTCACTTGGGAAACACTTCCTTACCTCACACACAAGTGGCTGAGCAAAGGCCAGAGGACTTGTGGAAAACAAAGTACACACACACACACACACACACACACATATACTTTTTCAGACTTGAAAGAAACTATCTGAAACCACCTGAACAAAACAAGCAGCGAACACACTTCTGCACTGCTAACTGGCTAAGAAAAAGTCAACTAATTTGGGAGAAAAACAGTTCATCTTAAGAAATGAGTACATACTTCCCCTGTACACCCACAAAAAATCTATTCCTCTGCCATCTACCCATGTACATAGAACACACACACATACATGTAAAAATAGATCATATTAATATAGATGTGCCATCTATATGTATGTATGTGCGTGATGAGATAAATAAAGATACTAGGATATTTTTATTGTTATTGTCAAAAAAGTAGTGACCACTACGGGGTTGTTCCGTCTCCGAAATCTGTTCCATTTAGGTGTCTAAAATTTAGGCAACAGCTTTTATAGCCCCATCCTCCATGGATGGAAGAAGAATAGCTGTGATTTTAACATATGCATATCTTTCTCTCATCTCATCTTGAAACCTGAAGAACAGCGGTGATGGCCACATAGAAATACAGTTCTGGAGCGAGTTGTGCTCTTCCTCAAGAGACTAAGGAACAAGAATGAAGTCACAGCTGATGAGCCAGGACATCGGTACATTGTGCACTATTTAAGGAAAACTCTGGCCACACACAGGCAAATGGGCAAGTTCAAAAATTGCCGGCTGTACATTTTAGGGACCTGGCAGCGTGTGTGAGTTCACATGAAGGTCAACCCAGAGAGAGCCCATGCCTGGGTGTGAGCCCAGCTCCACAGCTGGATGACCTGGGACCACTGCCCTGGCTTGTGCTGGCCCCAGTTCCCATCTGCACAGCAGAGGCTGTTAACAGGTGTATGTGATGTACCAAGTCAGCATGGGTACACAGTAAGCACTCAAGAAATGTCAGCTTTTTTTCTTGGAGAGTACTGGATAATGATTTGTAATATCTTTTTTCCTGACTCCTAAATTAAATGAGGGTATTTTCCCCAGGCATGTTTAGTTGACATTTTGAAAAATTCTCCAAATTGCTTACTCTACTGTTTCCTCATAATATCACAAGAACCAAAATTCTTTGGGTCTAGATCACTTATTGGTAGAGATGTTTTAAAATACATAACAATATCTGGAAAATATAAGTTCTTTCCATAAGACATAAGTTCTTTTTTAACCTATTCCTGACCTTAAGACTTCTTTCTGCTGCAAGTCTTGCTGTTCTAGCATATTGTATGGAATCAGGAATTCACCAATTCCAATCTCTCTCTCCCCAGTAATACAGATTTAGGCAAATAACTTATCCTTTAAACCTCAATTTCCTAATTTATAAAATACATGAAAAACAGTATTGCCCTCATAAAATTATTATGAGAATTTTACTACTGGTAGTAGAAAATGATTCAAGAGAGTACCTTTAAAAATAAGTGTTTAATAAATGTTAGCCATTATTGAGTATAGAATTTTTAAGTATTTCTTCATTTTCCTTGCTCTAAATTTGATACTAAACTATTAATCCAAAACAGTTCCTCTATAAAGTATTCATTCACAACTCAAAATGTATTTGTAAATTATAATTGGCATCCCAAGGGAGAGGTACTTCAGAATGTTTTCAATGTGTCATATTGTAGTATGACAATGAAATTTATTTTTTCATGACATCTTTGTATGATCCTTCATCTGGGCAGAAATTTCTGTGAAGTAGGACCTTCCTCTTAATTTTACTCTGCCTCTTTAAATGTCTTCAGTGGAACACTCTCCAAGGTTAAGGGCAGCCTCTGTGCCTGCTGTAACTTCCCAGAGTCTAGCGGCTGCCTGTAGCTGTGGATGAATGCTTTGTTTTATTTACTGACTGAATTAGATAATTAGGCTGTAGATTTGAAGGGCCACACAAAATGGTTTACTATCACAGCTGTGCAGTGGTAATGTTAAATTCAAGAGAAACATATATTTTAAGTGTTTAGTTAACTAGAGCCAGTGCATCGTATAACCACCCACACCAGGAAATCTTTGATTGCTTAGACAACTCTTAGGAGATATACAACATTTTATAGATTGATTATTCCTGCCTTCTATATTTCTGTGGCTTTTACATACAGATCATTAGGCAGAAATAGCTTATTTCAGACCCACGTAAATCTTTCTATGGGACACTGGGGCAGTCTGGTTTAATATGTTATACTACGATATTTAATGGGATTACTTTCTAGGGTATGGAGTGAGAAATAAATTATTTGGGGAAATCTAATCAATGGTGCTATAAAAATTAATTGCAAAAGACTGGGCTCATTTAACTTTTGTTCCATAAAAATGGTCAATGAAGAAAAATGTGGTTAGCTCTAGTGTAGGGCAAATCTGTCAATAATTGTCAGGCAATAAATAACAGCATTTCAAAGAACTCAAGGAAACTTGCTTGGGTTTACTTTTATGGAAACTGATAAATGTGAAATAATTTTGCATGATAATAGCCTCATAATATTTTTCCTGGATGTATTATTTTTATGTTTTCTGAATGTATTATTTTAAACTTTTTCAGAAAGTTAAAGTTAATGAAAGCTAACAAATTTTTAGATAGATGTTCATATATGCACCTCCTAGATTCTCCCATTAACATGTAAGTAAATTTCATTATGTTCCTTCATTTTCCATCCTTCGATCCAGGAATTAATCATTGTGGTTTTGATGCTTTTCAAAATAAATTGCAGGTATCAGTATCATTCCTCCTGAAATACAAGCATGCACATCATGAATTAAATTTAATATTTATATTTATTTGATGCAAAATTTACATAAAATTAAATCTGCAATTTAAAAGTACATTCTCTGAATTTTAGCAAAAACTACACTGGTGTAATCCAGCGCCCTCTCAAAATACAGAGCATGGCATCTCCCCAGAAAGTTCCTTGAGCCATGTCCTGGCTGTACTATTGATTCATTCCTTTCCATAGCTCTCCAGCCTCCTACAGTGTGCACCCACCACAGATTGTCGGGCACATGGCCCTTCCAGCTTGGAGTTATCATGGCTAAAGCTGTTATAAGTGTTTTTGTACTAGTCTTTTGGGAAACTTATATTTTCATTTCCCTTTAATGAATCTCTAGGAATGGACCTGCTGGGTCAGCTTTGAATTTTGGCAATTTCCCTCTGAGATGCTGCTGCTCCTTCCTCCAGGAGTTCTCTTCATGGGACGACATCACAGGAAATAGGCTCCCATCCCAAGCAACGCACCTGAACTGCTCTCAACACCAGAACAGCATCGCCACGTCCTTTTCCATTTGGAAATTCAGACAGAGCCAGAGAAAGTATTTGCTTATAACACAGAACGTGGCGGTTTTTGCAGCTGATACTCGTCACTTCACTTCCCTCCTCTCTGCCCCCATATCTTGCCCATATTTTTGTCCCTAGATTCATTGAGATGTACAAAAACCTGCATATAGGTATTATATACAGTTTGGTACGCATATACGCTTGACCCCCCCAGCCCCATTCTGTCACTCCTACTGAAGTAGACCTTAATCTGATTTCTGTTTTTGAATTGCTTTTAAAATCCAACAAAATAAAAGATCCTCTTTAGCCAGTCTGCATAGCTGAGGCCTGGAGGGTATCTCCTGAGGTTTGGTGTTGCAATGTAATTATGCTTTTCATATTTGCATGTACCAGGTACTGTGCAGATAGATGCTGGAAATCCAAGTTTCTGGGAGAAATTATAGAGTCCAGATTAACTATTTGCATACTGTAGGTATATGGTTTAGTGAAAATGACCCTACATTTCAGAGTTGTCAACGTGACACATCTCAGAGGGAAGACAGTAGTATTGTCCTCGTTTTTGGACTGAAAACATTTGTGATACATCTTCTGGAACTATTACGTGTCACAGAGCAAGCGGTGTAAATGGTGTTTCCTTCCCATGACATGATGCGAATGGCGCTCTCCCTCTCTGGTCTTCCCAGCCTGGTCTTCTCCCCTTTCCCATCTACAGTTCCCCTGGGAGCCAGGGTCTGAAGCACTGCCTTCTGCTTCCTCTTGAGCATCGCATCCCAGACTGCAGCAGAGATGCCAAGGCGCAGACTCTGCGCTAAGCGTCTTCACTTCCCAGTAGGGAGGACGCTGGAGTGTGGCCGACTGTTGTCCTCAGTGTGGCTCCAGGGACAGTTGATGGCAAAGCAGAGACAACTCAGGCTGTAGATGTTTTTCTTCCACTTCATTCTGGAAAGCCATGGATGACCCTGGAGAGATGAGCTCAGTGCTCTGAGCCAAGGTGTCCCTTGATAGGGAGCGCCCAGGACCAAGGGTGGTGACTTAGTAGTGCAATGCCTCAGCGTCTCTGTGCTACCAGAGAGTGTGGCTGGCATAGAGTGTAAAAATGTGGGCCTCTCGGAGACAGCTCACCAGAGATGGGCAAGCAGCGTCTCAGGGTGGGCAGGAGGGAAGGCTACCGCTCCCACAGCAGCCCTGTCCTCTGCAGTCTCAGGAAGCCTCTGAGGGCAGGGAGAGGATTCTGAGGTTTCAGACACCCCCATTCTCCCAGGAATCAACATGGAGAGGTCAGGAAATATATATGCTGTAAACGTCCTGAGTCCTCTTGGCTTATTTCCCCTATTTTTAAACAATTCTTTCAGCAGAGGTATGTCACCCAGCCCTCCTTGGGTCCTGGTGACAGCTAGAGGACTCCACCACGTTCCCTAAACCTGTGAGGGTGAAAAGCTGACTTAGAAGCCCACATTAGAGACCTAAAGTTTGAATTTGACCCATTCAAAGTCTTATCTTTTCATGCCAACGCAGTAGACTTAAACTTGATGTAATGAATGCAGAAAGGATATTTTTTTCATTACACTTTAAACGCCATATGAATCATTTGCATATAATTTCAATTAAAAACAGATGACAATGTTTTAAAATAACTTATTGTGTTTTCTCTTATTCCTAGATTTTGCATGTTATTTCCTAATCTACACTTTTTTTACCAGAATGGATTAAAACACTAGTTTAAAAAAATAAATGAGCAATTATCTCATTTTACATCTTAATTGTAATCAATAGAGGCTACTTCATATCTCATTTGGTTACATTCTTGAAATCACTTCTGTTTTGGGGATTTTTTAAGATATTTTCTCTCCGGAATTTCAACCTGCTTCTCAGGCCGATCTGACGCCCTCTATTCATCTGCCTGCTTTGGTTATTTCTCCTCTGTGTAGGTCTGTGTGCCCTTCCCATAGCCCAGCCAGGAATCATTCAGCAGCAAATATCTCAGGAACACGGGTCAAAAAAGGAGTTTGATTCCAGAGTTTTCACTTTCATGTTTTAACTGAACTTCATTAAAACTATTTAAACATTGCTTTGTGATAATTCTACTTTTTTTTTTTACTTGAAGCTCTTTTAGTCAGGATTTCATCACTGTGACCAAAATAACCAACAAGAACAACTTAGAGGAAGGAAAGTTTATTTGGGGCTCACAGTTGCAAAAGTTTCAGTCCATAGATGGCCAACTCCACTGCTCTGGCCACAAAATGAGGCAGAACATCATGGGGGAAGGTCCCAGCAGAGGAAAGCTGCTCAGTCTAGGGCGGGGACAGGGAGCGGGGGTAGGGAAGACGCACCCTTGCACAGCAAGGCCCAGCAAGGCCCAGTGGCTCAGCTCTTCCACCGGCATCCCACCTGCTTATAATTACCACCACATCATGGACCCATCAGGCCACAGTCCTCATAATCCAATCATTTCGCCTCCAAACTTTCCTGCATTAACACAGGAGCTTTAACTCATGTCCATCTTGCAAGGCGAAATGCATTTCCTACATCTCCAAGAGTCTCATAGTCTTAACACTTTCACTGTTTCCCAAAAGATCAAGACCAAAGTCTCACCTAAGACTTAAGGCAAGCTATTGGCTATGAGCCTCTGTAAAAATCAAAACCGAGTTATATGTGGCCAATATACAGTGACATGGAATAAACATTCCTATTACAAATGGGAGGAAGAGGGGCACATGGAGAAGACATGGAGACAAAGAGACACATAGGCAAACAGGACCCATAACTCTGGCTATAGCATCTCAACACAGGGTAGCCAGATGTGCTCTCCAAAATGATTGAGCAGCTTGGCCTCACTGGTTGCAATGTAAAGGAGCTCTCTATTAACCTGGCTTTCTCCAGAACCAGAAGCTTTTCTCAGCAGACAGTCCGCTTCACTGGCATCTCTTAATTCCTCGGGTCTCCATTCCAGCTTCAGCTTCATCTGCATAGCTTGACACATTGCCCTCTCAGGAGCAGCCTGCAGGGAATCTGACCATGCTACACTTTGCCTAGGCCCCCAGAACTTCCTTTGTAATCTCAGTGGAAGTCTCCATGACCCCTTAAAAAGAGCATCCTGCGTTCCTGCAGAACCAGCTCCATATAGGGAGTGCCAAGGTCTGCTGCATGCCTGCACAGTACCGGAACTCCATGGTATTCTGGCTGCAATGGGCTGTGAGCACCTTCATGGCTCAGCATGCCGAAAACAACTTCCTAGGCCCACCTTGTGCAAGCAGTGTGTCCACACGTATGCTTCTCAAAGGGATTTTCCATTCTACATTGTTGAGTCAAAAATGGGTGTAGTTTTGCAAATTTCTGAGATGCCTTCAAGTCATCTTTCCTACTGTCTCTGTGCAAAGTACCTATTATCTCTTAAGGGACTGTGATATATTCAACAAGCCCAGCATCCTTGGCCCCAGCTTTACATTCATTTTCTGGCCAAATTGCAAGTTTTAAAAATATTTTGACTGTTTTCTGCTCCCAATTCATAGTAATCCTAGCTAAAATCATCTAGGACTATCCACGCCACTGACTGAATGCCTTGAGATTTCCTCCACCAGATGATTTAGTCTGTCACTTTTAAATTCAGACTCCCCCAAAGTCTCAGGACATGGGTAAAATGTGGCCAAGTTCTTCACCAGAATATAACACAAATGGCCTCTAGTCCAATTCCCGAGAGTCCTCACTTTCTTCCGAAGCTCATGAGCACAGTCCTTATTCAGGTCAGCATTCTGCTCTTCTGAGCTCCCACCAGGATCGCCCATTATGCTATGCTGACAGCATTCTAAGCTTGTGTGGCTGGCATCTCTAGACTTTTCAAATGTCCTCCTGCAAAGCAGCTCCAAAGGCTTCTTAACCACATAGCCAGATTAGTCAGAGCAACTTCCCTTCTCTGTACCAATTCCTGTTGTAGTCAGCTTTTCATTGCTGTGACCAAAATACCTGACAGAAACAACTTAGAGAAGGAAAAGTTTATTTGGGGCTCACGGTTTCAGAGGTCTCAGTTCACGGAAGACCAACTCCATTACTCTGGGCCCACGGTGAGGCAGCACACCATGGGGGAAGGGCCCAGTGGAAGAAAGCTGCTCAGCTCATGACAGGGAGGCAGAGAGAAGGTGTAAGGGGGTACAGGGAAGATGTATCCTTCTAGGGCATGTCCCCAGTGACCCACCTCCTCTGCCTGTGCCCCACCTGCCTACAGGTATCACTCAGTCCATTGGAAGTAGGATTAACTATTTAGATTACATCTCTCACTATCCAAGCATTGCCCATTCCTGCATTAACACAGGAGGTCTGGGACGAAGCCTCAAATCCAAGCCGTAACAGAAGCCCTACTATAAACATAAATTTGAATAAGGCCAACACTCAGGAAGATGTTACTTTTCACATAACCTGAGGAAGTATTGCTCCTGTTAGGAGGGTCCAGAAATGTTCCATTCTACATCATGGGCACAAATATGCTGAGTTATTTGGGAAACTTGGAGAACCTGCTCCACATGGATGCAGGAGAGGCATAAGAATGGAGACCCAATGAGAAAAATAAGAAAAATTCATTTCTGTTTTTCTGAAAATTTTTAATTTAATAATACATATTACACTTTTTAAACTCTCAGTAGATGGGAAGTGAACTTTAAAGAGAGGGGATGTGGGAGATTCTGCCAATGTGCTTGAATCTGAAGCCAGGGCTATTTCCTTCTTTATGTGTGTGTACTTAAGAAGACAAGCCATAGTTCTTTGTTGTTTCATTGTTATTATAATTAAGTGGAGGGATTTCAAAAGTCCTCACACTGATAAGCAATTCTAAATATTTTTTTTTGTTATTTTTTGAAGCCATTTTAACACTTTGTCTATTTTTTATTCTCATGTATCAATAAGGCAAGTTCTCACAGAAAGTCCATAAGATCTTAATTTGCTCCCAAGATCAATAAAAGTGCATAGATAATATTAAAATGGAGGCAAAAGGGAACAATTAATAATATGGCTCATGGGGCACAGACCTGCTTATATTGCTGCCCTGCTCAAACACCTGTCACAGTTGCCCCTGCTTTCAACAAAGTTCACCTTGGTGGAGTGAGGTCCAGCAAGCCCCAGCTCACAGACCCCAGTCTAGTCTTCTCCTGATTCTGGCCTCACCCCGCCTTGACCTGCCTGGCACACTTTGCATCTCAGTCTTGTTGGTTCTTGTGTTTGGCTTCCTCTAACGTTTTTGCTTAATTTGTTTGCTTTCCTTAGATTGCCTGCTCTCTGCTATTGAAAGAAGACCCATTTCATCCTTCAAGACTGAAATCTCTGAGAACTATCCCAATCCCAATGGTTCAAATGAATATTCCCCTAGTTCAGGTTTTTACAGCACTGTATTATTTCCTTCATTAGAAATATAATGACATTTCTTTGTCTTAAGGAGCATTGCATATACTGCTGCCTTCTCCAGAGGGTTTCAGGTTCCTTGATGACCACACTAGGGGTGTATTGAAATAGTGACTATCAAATGGACATGCATATTGCTCTTTCTATGTATTTTCTAATATTCCTATTTAATTATTTCATAAAATATTAATAATCTGCAATTTCTTTCTTTCTGATTCATACCAACAAGTACCTACCCAAGTATCAAATGACCTGGTAATCCACCAGGACCATCTCACAAGAAATACTGCACATTAAAATAAGAATTTGTGTAAATTTGCTTCAGAAATTTTAAAGCACATACTTAAGCTAGTTAGTATTATAGTGAGTTTTAAATACAAGATTGACCCCCACTAGCCACACCCACTTTTCTCTCTTCTCCAGGAATAGAAATGATCTTATTTCATGAGTTTTTGCAAGTCTTTTTCCCTTTTCTGTGGGTGAGCACACTTTCATAGTGCTTGTGAGATGAGGTTTTAGTTCTAGTCAGTCAGCCGATGAAAGTATGGTTGAAAATATAAAATGCACCTAATTAACTGGAGGCTATAGCTAAGAAAGTTTCCAGGTTGACTATTGAAGGGGTCATGTAGCTCCTGCTTGCTACTTACAATAAAACGGAAGAAGAAAAGTATAGGCTTAAGGAATGTCTGTGAAACATGGGAGAAGTAAAAATGTTTAGTTTTAGGAAAATCCCAAGCCTTTCAGATAGCAAATGATGTTAAAGCTAAAAAAAGCTCTAGCTAAAAAAAGCTCAGTTGGCATTCAGACAGCTATGAGGAAAAATAAGGTTTGAAGAAGTGTGAATGTGTGGTTGTAAACTCCTCTAAGAGCTCAGAAACATCTAATGTGTATTTCAGATTACTATTCCAATGGTGATGTTTCTCTTTTCTTTTTTTTTGATATCAGGGATTGAACTCAGGGGTACTCGACCACTGAGTCACATCCCCAGCCCTATTTTGTGTTTTATGTAGAGACAGAGTCTCACTGAGTTGCTTAGCGCCTTGCCTTTGCTGAAGCTGCCTTTGAACTCACAATCCTCCTGTCTCAGTCTCCCAAAGTGCTGGGATGACGATCTCAATCAACTTCTTACCCATTTTGAAAGAGTGTTTATGCTGGTCAACGTATGGTTCTTACCATACGTACATAGGTGCATGTAATTTGTCTTGTGGTTGATGGATCTTCAGATAGAGAGGCACTGTACTCAAGGAACCATACCCAAAGGCTTCATTTATAGTATTTGATTTAGGATCCAAGGTCCTTGAACTTGAGTATGAGTTGGTGTTGTAATAAGTGAGATTTCAGAAGAAAGATTTGAAAGGGGATGCATATATTTTGCGTGTTGGAGGAAGGTTAATAATTTGTAGACAGTTGAACTCTGACAGCTTTGTAATATGTGCGAACATTTTTTGACATTTCTCCTTTCAAAAGGCAGATCCTAAACACCCTTTCATAGACTATGCTTAGCAATTTCTAACAAATAGAAATTTTCATAAGTAAGAGTATTATATCATTGTATTAGTCAGGGTCCTCCAGAGAAACATAAGCAATAGGAATATATATGTATATGTAGAAATTAAAATTATATGTAGAAATTAATATGTTTTAGAAATTAAAATTCCTAATCTCTTCTGGAAACCCTTTCCTAGATATTCCCAGATATAATGTTTCACCAGCTATCTGGGTACATTTAGTCCAGGCAAGTTGACACATACAATTGGCCATCATAAGTCCATCCTTTCTCAATTTGATTCAGACTTATCTCCTTAAACCGTACTTAATCTCCAACAAAAAAGATCATAATTCTGGCTATCATGATACACTATCTTATGTAGAGCTAAAGATAAACCAATCCCTTCATTAGAAGAGGAAATTAAGCCTGGCATGGTGGTGTGCACCTGTAATCCCAGAAGCTTGGAAGGCTAAGGCAGGAGGATCACAAATTCAAAGCCAACCTCAGCAACTTAGTGAGGCCCTAAGCAACTCAGTGAGACCATCTCAAAATAAAATATAAAAAATGGATAGGAATATAATATAAAAAAGGGCTAGGGATATGGCTCAGTGGTTAAGCCCCTCTGGCTTCAATTCCCAGTACAAAAAAAAAAAAAAAAGCGGAATTTAAGAGATGTTTATTTTTCTGTTAGTCCATAACTTAAATACTTAAGCTAAAGTTAACAATAATTAAATGCTGACATAAAGTTAATAATCTTGTTACATGATGAAGATGAAAGAAAACAAAGGTATTTGCTAATATGTTCCTGAGTATGTGTGTGTATGCATACACAGACACATTATCATATAAAATCTTTACATATAACATAAGATATATTGAATTTATACCAGTATTTAATTATTTTATATATACATAATCTTGTATTTTTACACATAACAAGATGATAACAAGACCAGGAGAACATACTCATGAAGATTTCACAATAACAATATTATTGGAGGTTATATTATGTACGACTCCTATAAAATTATAATGGAGCTGAAAAAGTCCTATAACCTGGAGATGTCATAGTTATCATAATGTCATAAGTGTTGTAATCTCATAGCCAAAACATTGTTTAAGTGTTTGTAGTAATAACAAATCTACTGGTGTAAACAAACCTACTGAGCTTCCCATCATATACAATATTATTATTATTACATCATGTTGAAAATAATAATAAACAAATATGTTACTAATTTATTACACCATATTTTTATTGTTATTTTGGAGTGTACTCCTTCTACTTACGAAACGTTTCCTGCTGAACGTGCGCTGTGTTATACGGGCAGCAGCCCCATACACCTTGTGCTGCCATGTCAGTTGATTGCGTCAGGAGGCCACATGGAGTGATTGACCTATGCTGTCTAGTTTTGCACGTTTGCACAATGATGGAGTCAAGAGGCATTTCCCAGAATATATTCCCATTATTGAGTGAATTGTGGCTATATTTATAACTACTTTCTTCTACCCTCCTTTCTATGTTCACTCTGCCTTTAGCAGACATCGCAGCTGACTGTGGTTCTTTACCTGGTGGGGTGGCCCAAACCTTTATTCCTGAATCAACTGCTCCATGGGTTGTCCTGCCTGGATTGGGTTTTTGTGATTTTCCATTGACCTCAATACAAGACATGGTAGTCCTAAGAGATGCCCAAAAGAATCTACTATATTCCAGGCACACTCTTTCTAATCTCCATTAGGAATGGTAGTCAATTTTTCCCTTGGTATTTTGGATCAATCACCCCACTGACATCATAACTCCCTTCTTGGCCCATTGAATCAGAGGCATGAAGAGCTCAAAATGGCTTGGAGGCAGTCTTACCTTCCAATTCAATAGAATCACTGTTTGTCTCCCAGTGGAAGCATTTCTCCCTCTGGAATTAAGACCTCTAGGCCAGCAAAGTATAAAGTTACAGAAACAGAGAGAAAAATTTTACTAGTATGTCAGTAGATGTGATAGTGAGTAGAGCCACCCATTTCTACCCCTGGCTGTTGGAGAAATGGTGCCATATATTGGATGATGATTGAGAGCACATACAGTCTCTGGGGAAACTTCTTCTACCCTGAAAGGTATTAAAAGCTAGCTGACACTAAAATTGAATTTTCAAAAGGTTATTCCTCCATTATATCTGACTGGCCACTTCAAGATAGTAGGGAGTATGGTTCAACCAGTACATTCTGTGAGCATGGCCCATGCAGTCTGAACTTTCTTTGCAGTGAAGTTACTTCTTTGATCAGAAGCAATGCTGTGGAGTTCAATGAGGGTAGAAATAAGAAGGCATCCTACAAATTCATGGATGGTAGTTTTAGTAGAGTGTCTATTCTTCTAGCAAGGACAAAATGACTCCCTTCCTGTGGTGGAAATGGTCCTGTGTAATCATCATGCCACCAGATCTCTGGCTAATCACTTCAGGGAAATGGTCTCACACTGGAGACTCTATGTAGGTCTCTGCTGCTGGTAGATTGGGTGCTCAGTAGTGACTGTAGCCAAGTCAATCTCGGTGAGTGGAAGTTCATGTTGCTGAGCCTATGTGTAGCCACACCCCTGCCACCATGGCCTGGTGGTTTCTTTTTGCCCATGAATAGTCAACCTTATCAAATGCCTTAGGTCTCTTTGGAGAAAGTTGGGAGAGGGATTAACAGTATCAATTTTGGTATTGTACCAGGGTCCTTCCTTTAGGAGACCCAGGCTCCCCTTTGTTCAAGTGGTTCTAGGCTTATAAGAATGATTCAAGAAAACTGGCTCAAGTCTGTCTGATAATTTATTGAAGGGCCACCCTGTCTCTCTGTTTTTATGATTTGACTTAGGCTTCTGTTCATTTGATTTAGAAACTTTCTGCTTATACAGGTCAAATAAAAATTTAGTAGAATTTCAATCTCTTCCACTTCTAGCAAAACCATGATTAATTAGCCAATGACTTCGGTCTGCAAAAGTCAGGCCCTGCTGACTGATGCTCTGATCAGCTATTCATTATGGTAACTAAGCCCACACTGGCTTTAGTGACTGAGTCTGCCATTTGGCCTCTACTGCCCTGGGATCTAACTATGTCCATTGCACTTAGATTTTCCAGTTAAGTGACTTTGGTTCCCACTGGAAGATTTGGCCTTCAAAGAGGGATCAGATAACTCCTGGAGGATGGTGAAGCCCTCTTCACAAATCTATTTCTTAGGTATTGGTAAAAAGTATATATCATGGATCCTAAGGTGGGGAAGTATGTCTTAAAAGATGCATCAACTTGCCAGGTATGGTGGTGCACACCTGTAATCCCAGCAGCTTGGGAGGCTAAGACAGGAAAATGGCAAGTTCAAAGCCAGCCTCAGCGACAGCGAGGCGCTATGCAACTCAGTGAAAACCTGTCTCTAACTAAAATACAAAATAGGGCTGGGGATGTAGCTCAGGGGTCGAGTGCCCCTGAGCTCAATCCTTGGTATGCCCCACCTTCCCACACACAAAAGAAGATACCTCAACTCTAATGTTCCAATTTCCCCAAGTCTTTGAATCTCTTCTGGCACATGAAGCCGTGGGGGATGGGGATCTGTGAGCCATCTTCCTACCATGTTCCAGCAAACCAAGCAAACACACCCAAGAGTGCTTTCTGACTCTGAGCTGCAACAATAAATTCAGAATCTCTGCTTGAGTTTACATGAATAAATCTGGCATGATCTAACTTCATATTTCTTCCTGTTATCCCACACTTTTAATATCCATCCTCAGCCATGTTCCCCTAACTTCTGCTCACATAAATTGTAAAACTCAAGCACTTCGTTTGGAGTGCAGTGCACCTCTACACAAGTCACACTGTTCATTTTATTTTGAGAGAATTGCTGGGATTTGCATCCCACCCTAAGTCTAGGTGCAAAGCGGCATGGCAGAGGTTTCAACATTGTATTGAGGCCTCAGCATTGTCTTGGCCTGGGTACTGTCTGGCGGGGAGATTACAATGTTCTCATGTCATGTAGGGACACACACACACACACATATGTATATATATATATAGAGAGAGAGGTAGTTTGTATACAGAGAGGGACCTATATGTATGTCTACTATCTATCCGTCTATGCATCCACCTATTCATCATTCATCCTTCCATTCAGAGGGAGAGAGATTTATTATGGAAATTGGCTCATGTGGTTATGGAGACCAGAAAGTCCCCCGAATTGCCATCTACACGCTAAAGAGCCAGAAAAGCCAGTGATAAAATTGAGTCCACATCCAAATGCCTGAGAACCAGCCGCGCTGATGGCCAAATGCAGCCGTCGCCCCAGCACAAACAGGGCGAATGAGTTTGCCCCGCACATTTCTGCTTCGTATCTGCCTTCATTAGATTGGCTGCTGCTCTCCCACTAAGTGAGGGTGGCCTTCTTTTCGCAGTCTACTGATTCAGATGCTAATCTCCTCTGCAAACACTCTCACAGCCGTGACACACCTAGGAATTATGTTTTACCAGCTGCTTGGGCATTCCTTAGCTTGGTCATAAGGGCATTTTATTAGATCTTTCTTGATCTCTCTCTCGTTACTTGCTCCGAGGAGAGCAGCCTCACGCAAGAGGATGCTCTGGCCAGCTGTGGGGAGATGCACAGGAAGAGGAACCGAAGCTTCCTGTCAGCATCCGGCAGCAATTGTCAGCCCTGTAACTGAGCCATATCAAAGCAGATCCACCAGTCAGGCCTTCCAATGACTGCATCCCTGGCCAACATTTTGATTATAATCTTGTAAGAAACTCTGAGTCAGAACCACACATAAATTTTACAGCCCACTGTAGCAGCTGTTTATTGATGCGTGGCCAGTTCTTCCACAAGGTGGTGACCTAAAGAAGTGAGTTTTTCCAACTCCTATGAAGCAGTCATCATGAGTGGGTTATGTGGGGGTTACTGGCTCGAGGTCTTTCCTGAGGTGTTCCCTGGGGCAGTATCTCCTGAAGGCCTGACTACAGGGGGATCTGCTTCCAAGGTAGCATCTCATGTGCCTCTATGGGAGCCCTGAGTTCCTCACTGACAGGTGGCAGGAAACTTCAATATTTCCCGCTGGAGATCTCTCCCTAGAATGCCTGGGCGTTCTGGCATCATGACTGTGGGGCTCTTCTAAAGCAAATGATCCCAGAGAAGGGGCGAGGTGGAAACCACAATGTCTTTCTTGACGCAGCCTTCGGAGTCCCGCATTGTCTTTCCCACCGTGTCCTATTGGTTATATAGGTGGACCCCACTCAACATGAGTGTGGACTCCAGGAAGGTGTGAAAACCAGGAGATGCTGATCTCATGGGTCTTTGTTCAAGCTAGCTGCAAAGTAAGATAATATGTAGAGGTTATTGATTTATTTCACTAAGTTTTAGGGTACCATTATGCAATGATGGATAGCAGAACACTGAGGAATATTTGGGTTATTCCTACTGATTCTCAATGAAGAACATTAATGCTGTCTGTGTCCCCTGTCCATGATGTCCCAGGACATGCCATGACTGAAGGGGCACACACTTATTTCTGTTTCAATGAAACTCACTGTTGTTCTAGGGACCCCAGGACCTGGAATTGGGTTGAATTCCAGTAGCTGGTACTGGGAAATAAATCTGGGCTATTCATTTACTAGTTTCATGTACCTATTTTCTAATTTTTTTTGTTAGTCAGATTCACAGTTTTGCCTAAATTCTAATCTTGGGTAAAAAAGAAACCTTCAACTCCCTTCTGGCAAACAAATGTTGAAAGTCCCCAGAAGTGGCTCTTTATACCAATCCTTCAAATGCAAAAGATATTGCGTTTGTTTCTCATCCAGACTTTTTTAGACACAATAATTTAAATCCATGTCCCCAGACAGAAGTACAGAAAAAGAGAAGATCAGGGAAGGACAACATATTGTTTCCAACAAGGTGGAAAATTCATCTGAAATGACAGAAATCCTGGGTAATGACGAATCTCTGAGGACTCATGTGTCACAGCAAACCAGCTGATTGGTAAGAACAATTGAGCTATAATTTCATATCAACATCTACACTTCCCTTTGAATTGAAAATAAGGCAATTAAAAGTTGCTAAATCCCTTGTTTGGAATTGCTCCTGGTCCCTTTGGGTTTGTCAGAGCTGAGTTTTGCGCCTCTTATTTTGAGAGGTCCTGTCTTGCACATTCGAAAGTTCATAGACTCTATTTTGCAATGGGCTCCCTTCCAGAAATGAGCTTCACTTTATTATTTTCCACTCCCTCTGGGGATGTCTTGACAAAAATGGCAAACCCCCAAGACTTCCTGAAGGCTAATCTTTTTTCTGGGTCATATGATTCTTTTCAGTTTTCATCTGGAGAGGGTTTTCCAATAACAATAGCTTTGGCTGTTGGTGAACTAGAGAAAATCCTGTTGCTTTAGAGTTAACAATGAGTGGAATTTCACTGAAGTATGGTTATTTGCTTAATACAATAGAGGCTGGTGCAGACTGGACTTGCAAGTGTCAAACAAACGGTGTGGGAAAATCTAAATTACTGCAACTGAGTCAACACACAGTTAGTTCCGAATGCAGAAATGCCTACAAGACTGTGGCAAGCAATTTGGCCAACTTCAATTCATGTCCCGAGATTAAACTGGATTTCAAAGATCCCTATAAAGAAGTGGTTAGATATTTAAAAACCATCAGGGACCTGACAACTGAGGGAGGAAGAGAAAGAGGAGTCGGTGAAACGAAACATTAGAAACACAAAACAACCTACAATTAATAATACCCGCCCCAGAGGCAGGCTTGTCAGAGGTGGGAATCAGAGAAGAAGCTTGATCAAGGAGAGAGTCCTCCAGCTCATTATTCACACGCACCACAGAGTGTAAAGCAAATAGTGATTAGGTTGCAGAAAGACCTAAAAATCTTCCAGGATTGGAAGCTTTGGGCTCTGTCGGGCAGACAGTTTCCAAATGGATGTGAGTTCGCTTGAGTTTCATGCATCTGAGGTTATTGGCCAGAGAGAGGCTTTCAGATGTGACTTGAATAAGTCTCTGCCTTCCTTCCCACAGCTTTCTGGCCCAGGAATATTTAGGAGGTTATGGGTCAAGGGTAAGAGCTATGCAGAGTCAGGAAGCAGAGTCCGGGCTGCCTGAGCCACTGGGGGTAGGTCGGTGTGATGCTGTGAGCCCAGATTTCCTGCTGACAGAGGCAAGTCTCAATCTTGGATCTGCTGCTTCCCAAGGTTGTTCTCAGGCATTGATCAAAATGAAGATAAACATAGGAAGTTCTAATGGTTAAGAGAAGTGTGGCTATTGTCCGCATTATTTAAACGATGTCACCAGTATTTTTGTGGTACTTTCAAGGAGAAACAGCATAAAAGAGTGGAGACTGAGGATACTCAGGTTTTGAGGCTCTGAATTGCAGGCTGGAGGTCTCCATTCTAAATCAGGGGGTGCAGGAGGAAGGCTCCAACGGTATAGAGGGACAAAGAGATTTTTTCTGTTCTCTCAGTAAATAACATGGAAGACTTATGTGCCCTCCGGTCACCAAGAAATGTGTGGGGATTTCTCCCCACCAACAACCAATTAGTCAGCTCTTCGGTGGATCCCAGCTAGTTGGTTGTCCTTCAGTTCAGTGTGACTCAAACCCTAGATCTATACTGGAGTTAAATCCCATAGGCTAAGGGCTCTATCCCACAAGACTGTCCCTTGCATAAGACACAAATTGCAAGTAATAGGTTGTCAAGTCTACTTCAGATGGATGAGCTAAATATTGGGACTGCTAAGACCCCCTCCTTGGCTTGATTAATTTAAAAGCTGGCTCTCAGGACTTAGAAATGCTCTTGTGTTCTGCTCAATGTTAAAGGCGATTGCACAGGAGATAGATGAAGAGATACTCAGGCAGGGCCTGTGGGAAAGGAATAGCTTCTCTGCTCTCCTGGAGCACCACCCTCTGGGAGCCTCCATGCTCAACTCTGAAGCTCTCCACAACCTGTCACCTGGGCTTTCATTAGATAGACACCGTCAGTTAAATCATGGCCCAATGGCGATCAACTACATCCTCAGTCCCTCTTTCCTCCCCAAACTTTGAGGGAGTGGGTCTGAAAAGTCTCAGTATTCTAATTACTCCCAGGTGTGTCCTGTGACAGCAGGCCCCCCCCCCACTTATGAAGCTGCCTCCCCCAGCCAACAGTCAAATTATTAGCATACAGAAAGACGCTTACCACTTTGGCTATTGCAAGGATTTTAGAAGCTATGGGCCAGGAAACTGGGAAGAAGACCAAATATATATTTCAGAATCCCACAAAGGAATTCAAGGTAGGCTTCATAAATATGAAGTACGATGATCTCTCTAATACTGAGCACTATATTGTATGATTTTCTTAAGAAGGAAACTCCTGAGAGACACTTGGTAAAGACCAAGACAAAAACTCACTGTACACACCAAGTGTCCTGATCATTAAAAAATAGTGATGAGCATATGTCAGGTGCGTTTGAGTTTTGGTCTTAAGAAAATGTCAGTCCAAATCATGGTGGAAAAGAAGCTTAAGTTTTTGGCACAGTCATTTGAAGTAGTTCATAATTTGTTTCACATCCAGTGACACAAAGTGGATGTCACTGGTCAGAAAAGGAACACAGAGTAGTCTGAACAGCACACACCCTTTAGTCACTCTTGACCTATCAGGCACGTAGTTCTCTGTGCTGGAGAGTTTTCTCAAGGAAGGGTGTGGAGCAGCATCCTGGCTCTACACACAAGCTGCCAGTCACTAACCCCCTCTCACCCAAGTTTTGACAACCAGAAAATGTTTTCAGACATTGCTGAGTATCCCTGGATTTCAAAACTGAAAAGCTTTGCTCTAAAAATGTCTCAAAAAAACATGGTTTATTAGTAACTTATGGTATATATGTATAGCAGATGGCAGAACCCATATCTTCTATGCAAATTCTGTATTAACAAAAGGTCAGTAGCAAATGTATTTATAAGGCAATTTAAAAATTTGTACATGCTTCAAATAGCAATGTGTTTTTCAAATTGATAAGAGTGTTACTGTCCTATTAATATAACATTTTATACTCCAATCAATAAGCAGAGCCATTGGCTTACTCTGTTACTATTATTTTTGTTCTACTTTACATCAAATAGATGTCTGAGGATAGTGTAGCAAGAAACAAAGTAATACTACATAAAATCAAATACATTAAAAGGAAACAGCTGAAGTTTTTCTTTCAACTTTTATGTATCTGAGATGTTTTCTTTCACCTCACTAGCAGAATGCCTTAAAAAAAATAAGAATAAGTGGATTTTCCTTTTTCATACTTCTATAAGAGTAGGAATCTATCTAATTAAAGATATGTGTATTACATATAGTGGGTTGAAAAATGCCTTCCAAAGTTTATGCCCACTTTGAACCTTAGAATCAGATCTTATATGAAAGTAAGGTCACTACAGATATAAAAAAGATATAGATCAGATGAGATCATCCTGGATTTAAGTTGGGTCCTAAATCTAGCTATTGGTGTCCTTATAAGAAGAAAGAGTGACATAGAGAGACACAGAAAAAAGACAGTGTGAAGACAGAGACAAACATTGAAGAGATGTGTCTATAAACCAAGGCATACCAAGACACAGCCATAACTTCCAGAATCTAGGAGAGAGGTACAGAATAAATTTTCCTTGGAGTCTCCATAAGGAACTAAGCCTGCCTGATTTCTGGCTTCTGATCACTGGAACTGGGAAAGAAAAAGTTTCTATTATTTTAAGCAATTCAGTTTGTGGTTGTTTGTTACAACAACACTAGGAAATTAATATAATATGTGTGTGTACATTGGTATGGCTCATATTCCAATCGTTCCTGGGAAATTGATTCCTTACACCCTTGATTAATGTAGTAGAATTTTATTTTGCTTAATCCATCTGTGACCAGAATGTAAGGAAACATTCTGCACAGAAAAGGGACAGAGTGTTTTTTAAGCTTTAAGAAATATGGAAACACTGTCTAAGCAGGTAGGATGTCCTGGTTATTTTTGGAGATTGTGCTCAGTTCCAACTACTGCTGGAGCACACATGTCTGCATTGGAGATGCAATAAGGAAAGCAATGTTGGCAGATTGCTGTCTCTGACCTTCTGGTTTAGCCAGAAGAGGTGACAGGGACTTCCTCACTGAGCCCTGTGTGGTGTGTTCTGGTCCAGGAATGCAGTAGGTGTCCAGGGAAGTCCAATGCACTCAGTTTTAATACCTTGGAAACTTGGCATTTAAAATCATGTAATTGTGAGAAACAGAAGACTAAACAAACCAAACCAGGCAGTGTGTAACGGAGAAGACCCCAAAATAGAGAAGGAAAGACTGTAAGGAACTCAGAAGAATTGGGCTCAGAGGTAAAAAAGAGCAGCATCTTAATGGGCTTTGGATCCCAGGACTCATGGGGCTTGGCGTTGAGGGAGAGCTGGATTCAGATCTCTTTCTGTCTCTTCTTCACTGGGAGCAGATGATTGGGAATCATCCTTTAGAGGTTCTGGTTTGACGTGGTGTACGATGGGCACTCACCTTGGAAGTGGCGAGGGGGTCAGCGGTGTGTCCCCCCATAGCATGCTCCCACTGTGCAAGCGAGGACAGGAAATCAGGAAAAGCAACTGGTGAAATTCCGCAGCAAACTGTCTTGAAACTGATTGTGGAAAGGCACAGGTGCGTTGCTGTAGAAATGGCATGGTAACTTTGAACAGAAAGAGCTATTATGAAAACCTTGGGACAGCTGTTTGTCTTTTGAGGTACTCAATTTTGATGCGGAGAATTCAGAGAAAAAGTCACAAATTTTTAATTTATATACAAACTTTTCCCTCTAAAATGTTTTCAGTTAGAAAATGGAATTTAATGTTTATATGTGTATCCTTATAACAGCCAGCAATAAAGACAAATCAAAATAATGAAATTCACTATTATAATTTATTGTGTTATTCTGATATTCAGAAATTGGAAGAAACTTCTGAAAGGATTGAATTAAGGTCTTCTGTTATTCCTTATTGATACTGAAGAGAACTCAGCTATAGAGCAGAATCAATTTAACTTCTTTGAGGTGTATATATAGATATTATTTTGAAAGCTTAAATTTCAGTGAATCTAAAGGAAACCGGGCCAACATTTAAAACCTGATGTCTAGAGTAAAACTATCAATATATTGGGTGAAATTTAATTGCATCCTCTCTTTTGTCTATAGAATGTACATTAAAATCTGCACTATTTTATAAAAAAGATCAAGCAATGCCAATGTTGTAGTGATGAAAAAGTTGTTTTAGAAGAAGCTTCATATATCTTTGCAGAGATTTGAAAGACAAACTGCATATTTTTAGTGCTGAGTGTGTTTTTGATGAGCAACCTTCTGGGTACTAAGATCTGTCAAGGAAGTTAAATTGCTGTTGGACTTCATGAGAGCATCATTGAAACCCTCCTTTCCTTTCTTCCCTATTAGAAAAAAAAAAAAAAACATGTTCTCTTGACTAGCTTATCATTTTTTGAACACTCTTGGTTTCTTTTCCTTTTGTTCTGTTAGTTAGTTGACAGGACCTCCAGGTAAAAGAAATGTTTTTAATAAAATATATTCCCTCACACAAGGCGGAGTAAAAGGTAGCTGAGCAAGAATAAAGATGTTATTGCCGGCTCCTCCGAGACGCACACAGTGTTCACTTTAATCTGTTTGATCGTCCCTGAATTGCTGATTGCTGCTCTCTTCTCTCCAAGGCATACAAGAGAAGCTTAATATATTTATATATGTACATATGCAGAATGTACGACCTGTATTAGGCATGCTCATTTGCTTTCTTTTTTACCTCTCTCTGTTTCTGCCTTTCTTCTCACTGGGAGTTGAAAAATGGAAGTAATTTGCTAGAGCCCTTCCTGAAGTTCTAGCCGGCACCTTGAGTTTGGTAATTGCTGTGATATTTCATGCATGCCAGCTGGAATGAGTGAGAACTGCTAGTGAGCTGCAGTGAGGGTGCCGGGGTGCTGATGTGTCACGGCAGCAACCCATAAATACGTGGGTCCCATTTCTCCTCGGACACGGAGAATGACTCCAGTGGTCATGCAGAGATGTGCAGGTTTGGTCATGTGGTCCCCTATTTCCTCTGGGACCTGAGACATTATTGCTCATTGTTTAAATTGCTCTTGGAGACAAAGTGAGCATGTTGGGTAACAGCCCTTCTTTCCCTCTGCCGCTCTGCACAGAGATCCACTGTGTGTAAAGGCGCCTTGGCTCTCATGAAAATCAAGCGTCTGAATGAGCCATCGATGTTAAGACATTAGGCTTGGTCTCCCTTTTGGATACTGTAGTTAAGCCCCATATTTCTCCACGTCACATCTGGATTGGTGGTGAGATCCGAGTTCCATAGTTTCTCTCAGGGTTCATTCAGACTCCACAGTGTTCCTCAGGCTTATCCAGGTTCATGGCCACCACACAGCCTCCTGCGTACCTGGCATCACCCAAGGCAGGCTGGTTTTCTTCTAACCTCTGGGAGGGTGACTCCCTTCACTGTTCATTTCATACATTGATGTTGTCTCCCAATTGCATTTGTCTCCACACGTCAATCATTGCCCACTGTCACTCATCTATAGTGCTGTGGTGTGTCATCTGGGAGCAGAGGAGATGGGGGAGTGTAATGTGCATCTGTCAGCCTCCACGCTGTCATCCCCAAATTGCCCCTCCTACTCCTGACATCCTGCTCTATTTCTCGTCTCTAGGACTCAAGGAAGTCCTGGATGTATGCATCCACTATTTATGTGGCATATTCTTTGGTCAAATTATAATGAACTGGCAGTAATGAGACTTGGAAGGCCTGTGTTCACCTATACGCCATTTGTGCTAGTCACATAGCTTCATTTGTTGCGTCATTGGACAAGGAAGATAAAGCAGGCAGGGATGAGAGGCAGGTCCTGCTTTCAAGAAGCTCAGAGTGTGAGAGGAAAGTAGCCACGTGAGCTGGGCAAACAGCGAGTTCCTGGGTTACACTGGGCTTCACGGAAGAGAAGTCTGCCCCCCACCATGAGTTCTCTCCAGTATTTCTTTCCAGGTTTCTTATTTGCCAACTGGATGCACGTGTTAGAGGAACCGCTGACTAATGGAGCTTAACAAAACAGAGCATTTCTCTCTGCTCCAAATGTGTGGGGACCCCACCTGGGAGCTTGAAGCGTGGTCATAGTGTAACAGCTTTCACACGGGCTGGTGCTGCCCTCCAAACTCCAAACTCCTCTGAGAGCAGATCTAAGAGAAATCGTGAATAAAGCGCTTTTTTTTTTTTTTTGGTACCAAGGATTGAACTCAGGGATACTCGACCACTGAGCCCCAGCCCCAGCCCTAGATTTTTGTGTTTTTTTTTTTTTTTTTAAATATTTATTTATTTATTTTTTAGTTTTAGGTGAACAGAATATCTTTGTTTTTATGTGGTGCTGAGGATCGAACCCAGGGCCCCACGCGTGCTAGGCGAGCACGCTACCACTGCGCCACAATCCCAGCCCCGATTTTTGTGTTTTATGTAAAGACAGGGTCTCACTGAGTTATAAAGTGCATCTTTTTTTTTTTTTTTAAATATTTATTTTTTAGTTGTAGGTGGACACAATAACTTTATTTTATTTTTATGTGGTGCTGAGGATCGAACTCAGTGCCTCCTGCGTGCTAGGCGAGCACGCTACCACTGCGCCATAACCCCAGCCCCATAAAGTGCATCTTTATGAAATTAAAATTTGTATATTAGCATAAGCTTCATATTCTTAGATGTTTATAATGTATAGCATATAATCCCATTTATTAAGGTTAACTCTTTAAATTGATTTAAACTAGGTTTTATTCATATTGGGCTTCTGCAAAATCATATTTTCTATTTGTTTCTAAGTTTTGTCTCGTGGTTGGAGCCTAGCTTTTGTGTGACTTTATCTTCCTGTCCTCATATGTCTTAGTGTCTGTTTAGCAAAGCAGAGGGAAAATTCAAAACAAAGCCGCAAGACCACTTACGTTCCACAGTGCAATGGGACACGTTTCCAAATGCAGGTGGTTGAGAGGTTTCCGTGTATAACAGAGTGCATGGGCCTGGAAGTCGAATTAGTTTGTTTTCAAGCTTGTTCTGTCACTCCTTGGCTGTGTGGCCTGAGGGGCCTACTAACCCCTCTGGTTTTCATTTTGTCTCTGGCAAGGCTACTTTGCAGATCTATTGCGAAGTTTAAATTGAACATTATATGCAAAAACACATGAGTGTGGTAGGAACACAACGAGTGGCATGGGAAGGCTGGCCTTCCACCTTGACACCCACCCTGGAAGCCCTGGTGGCCCATCTGCCACTGCCCTATTTGCAGTAAACTCACCTTTCCTCATTCATATGTAGTTGGAGGCTGTAGATGCTTAATGGATCCAAACACTAACCCAGCATCTGCCACATAGTAGGCCAAGAAAAAGTATCCGAAGTTATGAATGACTCATTTGACAAACAAACAAACATAGCACTAGAAAATAGTAGCATTCTGCAAATGGTAGCTGTTATTTTTGCAGATAAGACAAGGACTCGTCCTACACTCTGGCCCAGGCTGCGACGAGAGTGTTGGTTACAGGCTTGGAGTTAGAGAGGTGAAAGTATCTGGAGAGGGAAACACACTGCCTTAGAGGTAGGCCACGTTCCGAATCCTTCTGAGGTCCAAGGCTATCAGATGTGCTTGACATAACACAGATTTCTCTCAAGAAATATGTTTTCTTCCTGAATGGCATCCATTGCAGATTTATGTGATTCTTTACCACAGGTTTTGTTTCTTGTAAAGTCAAATATGTTGGTCTTCTCTCCATCACTCTCTTTCCCCAGAATCATAAGACCTCCCTCATCACAGTTTTTATAGATTTTCTAAAGTTTTCTTGGCAAAAGGATCCAGCTAACTATTCAGCTTTCCTTGCCTCATGTTGACTCCCAGGATCCAAGCAGGGCACACAGAAGCATCCTCTATTTCTGCCCAGAGGCCTCAGTCTCAGATATTCTGAGGTTTGGCCCATTGATGGGTCTGTATTCTGCTTCCAGGGTGAGGCAGGCATTTTTTCCTTTTTATTTTTCTCTGTCTTCCATTACCGCCATGGGATTTGGGGAAAGCACGGAGCTTTCCGTAGCTGAGCTGGCCATCTGGTAAACAGAGGCTGGCAGTCTTCAAATGACAGCCATCGGAACGCTGTCAGCAAGAGAAACCGTTGAATGTGGGAGTCGTAGACTTCAAATGTCCCAAAGGAAGTAAATAAATTCTCCTCTTTCCATTTATAGTTTTGGAATGGTTTAATGAGCCCGTACAAATCTGGACTGGACTCTTCTTTAAAAATAAAACACCAACTTAATAAACAAACCCATGGTATTCTGATTAGGGCAGTATTACAGGTTTTCAGTTGGGAAGTAAAAGCTTCTATTTAGTACTTAAAATAGTAGTTGGCTTTTCAAAGATGATGCTGGTTTCGTGTCTGCCTTGGCCTCCACTGGAGGTGGTAACTGCCTACCAAGATGCTACTGTCACATGCTTTCAATATTAACTGGCTTAACCACTCGGCAGCTCATACTCGGAGGGTTTATAGCCTAAGCCAAGCAATTTCTGCTTTTACTTTAATTGCAAATCGGATTATGTCATACCCTGCTTCACCTTTAATGGCTTCCTACTGCTCTCAGGCTAGAGCACAAACACCAGAGCATGGCCCAGGGCCTTTACGAGGTGCTTCTGCTCATTTCTCCAGCTCTCCGAGCTCCCCACCCACCGGCTTTCTCCCATTTCTGAATGCCTGCCTGCTTGCCCATACTTGGGAGCTTCACGTAGACATCCCCTGTGTGTTCTGCAAGTCTTCCTCTCAGGGACCTTTGCCTGGGAATGACTCCGAGGCAACCCTGTGCGGTGTCCCCAGCCTAGGTCAGAGTGCTTGTCACCGCCACTCACACATCATCCTCTCGAACTGAAGCATTTATTAAAAGTTGAATAAACCACTATTTGAAAGTCAGCATAACAGCTTCAGGAGAGCAGAAAACATTCAATATTACGTCTTCAGTCTAGGAAAAATGCATAGCAGGCAGTGGAAATTCACTAAATTTTTGTTTTTGAATGAGTGAATCTCAGTCACAGGAGTGGTGGAGACAGGCTCTCTGTAAGCCCCCCATGTGCGGTACACAGGAGAACACAGACAGGGAGTAGGGAGCAGTGGCAGGCAGCCAGGCCTCCCTCCGGCCCAGCTACCACCAGGAATCTTCTTGTCTCCATCCTGAAGCACTCTTTCCTCCCCCAGAACACTCGCATCATGGTATCCCAAGGTCCATGTTCAAAAATACAAATGAACATGAAGTTGGTATTTTCACCCCAACATCTGTGCATCTGTTATCTTCATGGGTACATCTTCGTTTCAGTCTCAGTTACATATTAACACAGTTGATTTTTTAATCTTCTTTAAAATGCCTCCCAACCCTTTGGTCATCATGTCTGGGAGGGGCTCTTCATTGGGCTCCTCTCTGCCTATGTCCTGTAACATTATGGCAGAGCCACACTGCTTTCTTCCTAAATGGTACAGGTCACATGGCAAGCAAGAAAAAAACCCAAATATCAAATCTGTTACAAATGCTGACTCCTGTCATAGACTCAGCTCTAAAAAAAAGGAGCAGGCTTCTTGTACATTTCCTAGGGTTGTACCATCATTCCGTGTATTAATACAAGATGCGCTGTGAGTGTTTCCCACTTTCCATCCTCTCTCACTGTCTGTTTTTAGTAGGATGCCAGGGACACTGTGGTGATCACCTGGTGTGTGTACTAGAGTCTGCTCAAGAGCAACTGTTATTTTTTTTACTAATTTTGAAAGCATGTCAACACCATGTTGACCTTGTGGAGTCCGTCATGGGGGGAACATGTCACCAAGAAACCAGGCAGATGCTGCAAATCCATGCTTCCCTCTACCCCGTGAAGAGCTGGTGACCACCAGCTCCTTGCTGGTGATGTACAAAGCTGCCCTCTGTGGAGGGCATGAGCTTCCATACTAGACCCCATGCAGTCTCTGCCCAGATGCACACTATTCCAGTTGAGTTTTCATCTCAAGGGTGTCTTTCAATTTCAGACCACGTGGAACCTAAATTATTTCTTGACTATGCATCTTTAATACCCTGGGGGATCACAGTGAACCTGATCATTCTAAAAGGGAGTAAAGAACATGAGGAAAGCTCCACAAGGGGGGCAATAGAATGTGTAATGCATGTGGTTAAGAAAAAAATTCTACCTACATATCTATGTGTTTATAAATTTCTTTTGAACATAACCCAAATCCATGGGCTCTATTTCAACTTTGTAGCTTACAAATCAATTTGGCCTCAGCTCAGTTGATGGCCCCATAGATTCTTTTTCTAATGGTTTGGTGATTTCCATTGTCTTCTCCCTCTGTAATTAAATAAGTAAAAAAAATTCCAATTAAGTGCTGGTGAACAGATTCATATACATTAGCTCTGGACACCACAATAATTAAGACACCAGCTGTCTCTGTTTAAATAGTATGCAGTTTGTACACAGAAAACCCTGGAATTATCTGTTCTTCTTTGAACAAAGAGAGTGGATTAGACACATTCCTGCCAAAACTAAACACCAATGTCCAAAATGAACAAAACGTTTTGGTAAATGTGAACCCTCCTGTTTCCAGGTCATTTTGAACTCCTACCTATTCTATACTACAAGGTGGAAAGAGGCAGCCTGGCTCATGTTGGAGTCTCTCACATTCAGGACTTGGGAGAAGGGTAGAAACTACCAGAGGAAGTGAACTGCTAGGAAAAAGGCTCCCACATCTCATCCTTTTTCTCACCTGGGGGCTCGAGCCAATCCTGAAATGAAAGTTTGGGTATATTTAACATCAGGTAAAGTTTTCCACATAAAAGGAACGTAAGGGACCATTTTCGTGTTCTTAACCACAGACCCAAATAGACACTTAACACAGGCACAGGCACACATGTGTTTCATACAAACTGTGGAACCTGGAAAAAAGAGTTTCCTAGGTGCAATGCTTTTTTATGCACAAGATTTGTGGCCAAATTCTGCAGTGTCACAAGAGTTAGAAGGTTTAGAGGAGGCTTCAAGAAGCATGTGACCGTGAGATCTTTGATTCTGTTCTCCACCTCCAAACTCCCTGATGCTCCACCTCTAATCAGAACAA
Source organism: Xerus rutilus (assembly GCA_028644305.1). Classification (NCBI taxonomy): domain Eukaryota; kingdom Metazoa; phylum Chordata; class Mammalia; order Rodentia; family Sciuridae; genus Xerus; species Xerus rutilus. Next base: position 138,307,610 of record CM053404.1, read on the forward strand.
GGTTCTCTTTTTGTCCTGCAATCTTCCCATTACGAGCTAACCAATTAAAAGTGAAAAACTGTGCTTCAACTGTGAAAAGGTTCCAGCTTCTAAAGAAGATGAACTGGAACGAAAGGGCTTCCTTTGTTCATTTTCCTATTCTCCAGGAGAGCTACCTTTAAGAGCTGCAAGAATACAGAGTGCAATTATTCTAAAAGGATAGGCTTTGAGATTTTTAATTCATTTTAATCTTCCTTGTATTATGAAAGCTATACTTCTTTTTAAGGCTTTCAGACAACCAGCTTAATTTTCATATTGATTCATTCAGGGACAAAACAAAACTTTGTATAAACTGAATGTAAAATGACTCTTTTGTGGTGAAGAATCTGTGCTTGCATTTAATTATAATGCATAGAAGTGTTCATTCCTAATTAAACATTTAAATGAAGAGGGGGTATAAATAGAAATTTTAAAAAGAGAGTGAGCAGGACACAGTTCATCCCTCCAAAGATGAAGGTCCTCATCAGCTCTTATTTTTCACATACCAAAAGCTGATGTGATTATGCGCGGTTTTGAAAGTGTGTCTGCACATTTTAAGGGGAAATTTTTCAGGGCATATGATGATTACTAAATTAGCAGTATTCTTCACTTGCACAGACTTATCAAGGAGGGGTCTTAAAGTGCTTTATTATCTAATTAAACCTCACACCATGATGCAATTTTATTAATACATAAAATGTGATACTGTACAGTTGAGGATATGGCTTTATTGTGTATGTTGGAAAAGGGGGTGAGAATATAAATCTGAGTTTGGAAATAGATTGCGCTTTAGTTATTGGGCTGAGCACACTGCTGCCATCCCTGGGAACACTTATTCTGTTTATCAGAAAAATTCTGGCAAAACATGAAACTCTCCTTACAAAGATATTTTCAGTTTTTACACTCACAAAATAAAGAACAACATCCTTATCTGGCTGAGTCATTGTGTTGATGAGATACTGTAAGACCTTATTTGTCCTATCTCTCTCTTCTCCATGTCCTACTTTGAGGCCCAGTCACACCATCTTGAGTCAGAGAAAGTGACCAAAAGACTGATTTTTGCTTTGCTCTGGGAGAGGACATGCAGACCCTTCTCATCTTCTGTAGTGTTAAGCTATTTAGTACCCGGTGCTCTGTGACGCTCAGAGCTGTCCCAGTGAACTGGACCTCCTTTTCTCTAGAACCTGGCATGCATGCAGAAGGTGCTGGATGGATGTTTTCTGAAGAAACAAAAAGCCCTTCCCAGAAGACACTAGGGGACATAGACGAAGAAGTGATAATCCAAGCTGAGGATTGCTACTTGTGACACCTCACGCTGTACATGCCAAAGGATTGTGTAGCAAGTCCCCAGTCAAATGGTCTGATGGAAATCTAGGCTGAAGGGACCTGGCCCAGACTGATGGTACAGAGTGGAGGTCAGAAAAACTGCATGCAGGTATGAACACACATGAGGATGCAGAGTGTCTATCTGTTAGCCACTGCTGTTGATTTTGCAAACAACAAGCATGCGTTGGTGTCTGTGAACTTACAAGCCAGCTGGGCAGCTCTTCTGGGCAGCGGAGTGGGCTCTGGCATGTTCGAGGGCTGGCTAGGTGCAAACTGGTGGGAGATCATCAAGGCTGGGAACTGGGGGCTCTTCTCTCTGCGATTCTCATCCACTGATGGACTAATCCGGGCTCATTGCAGGAGAGAAATGCAGAAACACACATGACCTTTTGAGATGGGCAGATCATCACTCTGCTGCATTCTTTGGCCAAAACAGCAAGGTCATCCCAGATCAGGGGCAGAGAAAGAGTCCAGCTCGTGATAGGAGGGGAAGGGCATGGATGTAAGGGGCATTAATTAGGGACATTGATGCAGTCTCTCTCTGTACAGCATACGGTACACTAAATGGCATTCAAGTCAGCATGCAGAGTGCTGTGTATCCAGTGGAAGAAAGCAGATAAACATGTCAGCCTAAACTAATAGAACTACAAACTTAATAGAAAAAGTGGAATATTACCTTTATCAAACTCTAGGTTGATAAGAAGGCTTTCTTAACAAAGATACACAACTTAGCATTTAGACTAGAGGAGATGAACAATGTTGCTACATAGAAGGTTAAAGCATCTATAAAAATATATGACAGCATGAAAAATTTTAAAAATAGACTTCAAATTCGACAGAAATACATGCAACTATATCCATAAAATTGATATCTTTAATAGTTAAGTACTCCCTACAAATCAATAAAAAAAACCCTAGTACTATAGAAAAAAATTGAGAAATGCAGAGGGAATGTATTAAAAATGAAATATAAGTTGCCAATTAAAACATGAAAAAAGAAATGATAATTAAAGCAAAAGTTTTCACCATTGCATTGCTGAAATTTTCATATTGCCAAATATTGAAGGATCAGTAGCTACTTTCATACGTTAGGCGTAGAAAGAAGTATCTGTTGAAGCTATGTTTCACATACAAGTTAAACAGATACACGAATATTATGTCAGTAATTATTGGAATTAAATCTTATTCTTATGTAGAATTTTTTGTCTGTTCTCACAAACATTACATTATTCCTAGATACAAATTTGCAGATAGCAATGTAAAAGTAAATTGAAATTTTTCCAAAATGGTGATTGTAGTTGTTCTGTTATGTACTTGTTCTTGGATACCTTAATTGCCTTGTAAAAGGCTCTTGAATTTTTTAACCTCACTGTTTTCATCTCCAGAAGTAAAAAGCAAAATCCTGCCATCTTTCTCCTCTAAAGATTGAAGGTGAGCAAATTTCTCTAAATTAATGAAATCTGTGTATCTTCTGAGTCAGGTTGACTATTAGTCATGGTTAGCCATATAGGTTCATCTAAAAGTCGATGGATGAAATTAATACATATTTCTAATAATACTATTTTTCTTTTTTTTCAGGTACAGTCTGATAATTAGTAAATACTTAATGACATTGATTGATTGTCTTATTGATTATCTCACTTAATCCTTGTTAGAGTAGATTTTCAGCCTTTCATAGGAGAGAACTGAGACTCAAACTAAACAACTTGTTCAAGTTTTATACATTTAGAAAATTAGCTGGGCCAGGTTCATACCAGAGTATCCTTTTCTCCATGGTTTGGCCCTGTAGCTGTGCTCAAACTGAATTCATCTTTAAATATTATTTAGCCGGCCGCAGTGGCGCACATCTGTAATCCCAGCACTTTGAGAGGCTGAGACAGGAAAATCGCAAGTTCAAAGCCAGCCTCAGCAAGGGCAATGTGCTAAGCAACTCAGTGGGAACTTGTCTGTAAATAAAACACAAAATAGGGCTAGAATGTAGCTCAGTGGCCAAGTGTCCCTGTGTTCAATCCCTGGTACAAAAAAATTATTTAAATTTTTTGTGGTAATGGAGATGGAGCTATGGCCTCATGAGTGCTAGACAAGTGCTAACCACTGAGCACACCCTTCAGCCTCACTGAATTTAAACACTGCTCACACATTGCTTTCACATGCACCTTGTGGTACACAGACACACTCAGGACCATCTTTTATGAAATGTAATAAAATGTTCGTGTTAGCCTATAAAAATTCAGTGATGAGTTGATTTTCCTTTTTCTTTCTTTCTTTCCTTCCTTCCTTCCTTCCTTCCTTCCTTCCTTCCTTCCTTTCTTTCTTTCTTTCTTTCCAAGGTAAATTTAAATAACTGAATCTTGAGGACTCAGTTATTTAAAATAAAAGTCTTGAGGACTTTTCAAATTGTAAAATGAAGGATATGACTTTTTCCCTCATTATATATATTTTAAAGATTATTTCACTAATGAGTGAAACTATGGGAAGCAGCTTGATCCCCAAATAATAATACATCTGATTCTGACGCTTCATCAACTGAGGAAACATTTTTGCATGTTCGAGGACCAGTCAGCAGACAGACATCATAAATTTAATTGCTTCTTTGTCAGTTTTTTTTATGGCAGTTGAGAGTGGTACCCCTCAGGCCTGCTTTCTCTGTGTTGGGTAGCTGGTGTCATCACTGATCTGGTGTGAGGAGCCTGGGACAAGGAGGAACCCCAGGGAGCAAAAATCTTTCCAGGACTTTCTTCTGCTAATGAACCTTCCAAGTAGCAGACCGCAGCAAGCCTTTGTTTTTTTTCTTCCTTTGAACAAACAAATGTTCCTCCTTACTTGGGATATGTATGTGGTAAAAGCATTAAGGAGTTTTCATTTTTATATCCCCTGAAAAGTGTCAGGTTCACATAATGGTTCTTAAAATACTAGATTAAACTTTGCTTCTTTTGGTGGAAATGTGATTACTTTGAAGGTTCAGTTCTGCTGCAGTCACAAATAATATAGTTATTTATTTTCCAAAGCTCTGTGTAGTAGTTCATAATCATCCAAGCAAATATCCTTTTGGCGACTCCCAGGCTGGGAATGCTCCAGTGTTTGCTCCTGAAAAAGAGGATTCGTTCATCTGCCACTGGGTTTCTTGGTAGTGAAGCATTTGCATAAATAACCACTAAAGACATGCAAATGATAAAGGAGAGTCATTACCGTAAACCTCTCAGACACCTTGGAAGGGCTTGGAATGCAGGCGGATCTGGTTTCAAGTACTATCTTACCTTTAACAGACAATTATCTTCAACATTTCTGGAGAGAGAAGGAATGCTACCATGTTTCTTGGCAACGGTACTCCCATATTAACTAGCTGGATCCTCAAAATAAAATGCATTTGAACGGCTCCTCTCGGCTATTTGTATATTAAATATCTGTCTGCAGCACCCTCCTGTGTTTTGTCGTGCATGCAGGGATCAGGCTGCGAGGAGAATGTTCCCTGAATTACTCCAGCAAAACCAGTGATTGATTATAACAGGACTAGCCTAATCAGAACGACCTCTCTGTAGCACCGCACATTGTGCGAATCACTGGCACACAGATTTCAATTTGCTCACATCACGAGAAAGGAAACTCATGTGGATTTAAAAGGAGGATGTCAGCTGCATGATGGTAGCTTTGACTGATGCAGAACATTCGCCCCAGAATGTCGAAAATGAGAAGGCATTTCCCTCTTGGCGCTGTGCACACAGGCGCAAGGTGTTTGGCAAACAGAATTTGCAAAGGCTGAGATCTTGCAGCCGATTAGCACATTAGGATTTCACTCTGGGGCTCTGCCCCTACCACTGCTCAGGTTTCAAGGGTTGGAGGTCTCTGCTTTAGCCAAGCTGCTTCAGGAGGTTGGCTCCTTGCAGAAAGGACCCTGGAAATCCTCAGCTCAGCTCCTTGCAAGGAGATGCAGGGTCCTGTGTATTAGCCATTGTGCACATTTTCCTGGGCTGTCCTCTCTCCTATCAAGTTTCCCAGAATCTCTCTCCCCTCCCATCATTTCCAGTGCTTTGCTTTATGTCTGGAGGAACTTCCTAAATCTCAGTTGCTGATTTGATTGCCTTCTCATTTCATCTCCTTCCCCTCCTCTCTTCGCTTCAATCTAAGCTGCAGCACCACGGCATCTAGGGAAAAAGAAAAAGAGAGAGAGAGAAAAAAGACATTTTCATTCTGGTTAAAATAGTTTATCTCCACATTGTCCTCCATTAAAAAAAAAGAATTTAAAATAATAAATTGAAATGTTCAAAAAGTCAGGTATTGTCAAGTCAGGGAATTAGCTCTGTTTCCAGCAGAAGTCTCATTTAATCAGTCGGTGTTGGCATTTCATAAACATCAACCTTGTTTCTCCCTTGAGCTGTCAGGACTGAGAAACTTCCATTGGTGCTTATTCATGTAAGAAAACATATTAAGGTAGACGCTTTCTGTGATAATGTCTCTTGTTATCAACCCTGAGTTTAAATCTTATTTCTTAAAGCTCTTGAAAATAGAAAATGATACTTAATAAAAATATTGAAATTTATGAAATTATAATATCCATTTTGGACTCAGAATAACAACAATAGTGGATGACATTTCTTGGGACTATATAATACTGTATTCAACATTCCTCATGTTATCTCACTAAACTCTTCAACCTACCTATGATGTAGGTTTGACTATTGTCCATATTTTACAAACAAAAACTGAGACCAGAGTCACATAGCCTGTGAACTGGTGTTTGATTCCTGTCCATCTTTGATGGGACTGTATTGTGTAGTAGTTGCAAAAACAAAATAGCAGAAGGCAGGGTCCTGCACCTAGAATACTGAGTAGAGATGGGGACCAGGACACATCATCTGGCAGTATGGCTCCATGACATTTGAGAGAACAGCAGAAGCAGAAAGATCAGTCACCTTCCCTCCACCCTTCCTCCTTGTACCAAGTCTCACCACCTTCCTCCCATGAAGCCGGACATGAGGCTCTCATTCCAGAGGTGCCCACTTATGTGCCTAGAGGAGAGGAACATCTCTGTGTCTGAGACACAGGGACACCGAGAGGAATCTGAACCACAGTCCTCGCCAACTTCCCCCAGTTCCTCACCACTAGATCACACCCCCTAGTCCAGTCCTTTTTCTCCTCAATGACCACCTCCCATCAAGTCTAAGCATAAACATGCAGGTTCACCTGGTTCTTTGGGTCTGGGTTTCTTTATGAAGTCTGTTGTATCGCGTAAGACTAAAAATTTGCATGTTTTTCTCTTGTTAACCTAAAGTTTGTTTGAGGGGCCTCAGCCATGAACCCAACAGTGAGAAGAAAAGGTACTTCTTTCCAACTCCCCCGTCAGCCATTTGTGACTCTTAAAAATTGGTGGATGCCGATTCAGGAGAAGATGGGATGATGTGGGGGAGGGGTAGGATTGGTGACAGGAGAGCAATATCACTAGACCTGGCGTAGATTGCTCAGCCATTGCAAGGTTCATGACCGGCCTCCTGTGCCAACAAGAGAAAAACACAGCTTATTTGGTAAGTTTTCAGTGATACGATATGAAGACACAGAGGAAGGAGAGGACAGTGCATCTTTATGGACCTCGGTGCAGAAGTATGGGTAGAGGACCCTAGGGAGGATCTAACTCTGATAAACTGTGGAGAAAGCCAGACCAGCTCGTTCAAGGTGAAGAATTTTCCCTCTTCTATAACGACCTACTTTTTTTTTTTTTTGGTACTGGGGATTGAACTCAGGGGCACTCGACCACTGAGCCACATCCCCAGCCCTATTTTGTGTTTTATGTAGAGACAGGGTCTCACTGAGTTGCTTAGCGCCTCGCCGTTGCTGAGGCTGGCTTTGAACTCGTGATTCTCCTGTCTCAGCCTCCCTAAGTGCTGGGATTACAGGCTTGAGCCACCGCACCCAGCTCTATAACGACCTACTTTGAAGGAAGCCACCTGGAGTCTATGACCTGCTTCAGAAAGAAAGCGTAAGAGAAGACCAGAGAGACCTTCTTGCTCTGGCCATTTTCTCAATTTTCCTCAGCTTTAAATACTCCAATGTGCAGTATCTTGGGATCGTAAATCTTGAATCTAGCATTACTGGGGAGCCATGTACCAGGCGGTATTGTATATGCCAGTGTGTTTCTAATCTGATTCTACCTTGGGGTCTAATTAGAAAGAGAGAGATAGATACTTGATGAATATACCATAATCCTGTAAGTACTGGGAGCCAGCTGAACCCAGTGTCTCCTGGAACTGGCTCAGCCATACCCTTGACTCATACACATGTCTGTATTACTCTCCAGTAAGCACAGTGGCCTAAGCCAATGAGTGGGTCAGGCTTCTTGGGTGTCTTTTTTGTGATGCTTTGTGTCTGCCCCACCCGTGAAATCAAATACTAGTTCCACCTCTTAATAGTCATGTATCTTCACCAAGTTATGTTAATGTATTTGCATCTCTGGCTCATCAACTAGCAGGTGGGTTAAGTTATTATGAGGACTCAGATAATACATATAAACCGCCTTATCCAATGCCTGGCATGCAGTTGGTACTCAATAAATTCTAGCCATCATCCCTTCACATTTCCTACTCTATACCAGTCATTGCTATTGTTTATTTCATTTTATGAGAGAAAATCATGAAAGACTTGGGAGCGAGCAGAGGGGATTTCTGTACCCATGGAGTGGAATCATGGCCTTTATGTAGCCCAGTGCTGTTCTCTAGAACTTTCTGTGATCAGATGGCACATCATTGTGCCACTGTCCTGTCCAACATGGCAGCCACCAGCCAAAGTGCTGTTGAGCATTGAAACATGGCTACTTCAACTGAGGACGTAATGCTTTGGTTTTGTTTCATTTTGATTAATCTTAAATAACTATGTGTGGCCTGTGGCAATAGTCTTGAACTATGTAGGTCTAGCTCTCTCTTTCTGTGGGGATGGATTTCATAGGAGTTTGAACCTTTAATTGCCTTTCTATTGACTGGGCTATTTTATAACAGTTAAGGAATAGAAGTTAAGATATTAATGCCGATGATTCTTGTTAATAGAAAAGCAAGTGAATTTTGTCTGCTAGAAATGTAACTCGTTTCTATCTACTGATAAGATGACCTAAATACTCCATTTTATTTTCTGATTGGATATTAATCCATTTGTGTCTATGGCAAATTCACTTCAGCATTATTGATAGTCTGTATCTTTTCTTTAAATTCTTTTTGAACTCACTTTATCATTTTACTGTGTCCTTCTTTTATTAATGAGTTAAATAAAATGGTTAGCCATTCATGCTGTGTTTGGGTAAAAGTGATGGCCTTACCTTAGAAAATCAAGCACTTCGTCCTCTTATTTCCTGATGCTTCCCTTCACCATAGGTAAGTGGGGAAATGGGAAGCTTTTTCAATGCAACCTGTGTTCCTGATTGTTTATATTACTGCGTCTGCAAGCAGTTGGTACTCTTGAGAGAGAAGGTTTAGGAGATTATATATTGTGGTTATGGCAGTGTTGAGGATACTGGGAAATAAAACAAAATTAAAAAAATAAATCCTCAGTCTGATGCATGAGTTGGTCATTCTCCCCTGTCTTTTTGGATTAGAGATGGCAGGCCTTTAACCACAATGTCACTACTCATTTTGCTGACTTATATTTCATTGCCGTAAGAATGGAACAACTTGTGACTTAGGTTGTTCGTATTATCAGCAGAAAGTGGAGAGCATATGAGATAGAGTGGCTTGGCCCAGGGAAACACAGGAAATACTGGTTCATAATGAGAGGGAAGATAAATACTTACCACAAGACCTGGTATATTCTTTAGACTTTCCAGGCAGGTTGTGTAAATAAATATACTTATTTCATAAACTAAAAAAATCACTAAGAATTAGAAACAGAAGCATATCCACAGATTGAGAAAAACTGGAGGTCAGTTATGTCATGGACATTCAGAAAGGAGAGGTTGAAGATGAGGTAAAGGCTCTCAAAATAACTGACATGACATACACACAGCAGAAGTCCCCTGTGCTTCACAGGCATAATTGGCCACGACTCTTATCAGCTTCAGTCTTGTGAATAATAGCCGTCCATGGGTCTCCAGCTGTGAATGTGGGGACCTGAGGGACTTTACACTCACTCACCACACACACCTGACACAAAAAACTCATGAATAGAGCCAGGCACAGTTCATG
>CM053404.1:138317612-138419101 GCA_028644305.1 Xerus rutilus
TAAAAACCTGTCAAAAGCACTTTGTTGTAATACATTTTGCAACAAAGCAGTAGCTGAGTGAAGGAGAAAAAAGAGTCTGACTGGACACAATGGGAGATGCTGAGCTTTTTGCTTAAGTGTTTTTTCCCCACTACTATCGAAAGAATTTAGAATATTGTATATAGCTTACTAGACTGACTGCAATCTGTTTTTTTATTCACTTCTGTTGTGTCTTTGAAGCACTCTGGTAATATTTGGCTGTGTCAATGATATATTAAGCCTGGTTAAGAATAAGCACTTTGAAGACAAATAAACTTGGACCTGGCCATTGACTCTCCCACACACTTGGGTGTGTGAGTTCTCTCTTCCCTTGAATGAAACGCATCTAATTGTAGCAACTACCTACAGGCTTGTAGTAAAAGTTAAATGATTGATCAGTTTCAAAGGACAAGTGTATAATAAGCATGAGATACACTTTTAAATGATTATGAGAAAAATCAACAACACAGCAAACACAGTACACACACACACACATATAAGATAGCGGCAAGCACGGAACACATACAGAAATGCACGTGGCGCCCCTGTAACATGGGTACACTTGCACGTGTTTCCCGTGTCACAAAGCTTAGCGCTTTCTCACTCTGGAATACAGGTTGCTACTCACAAGTCCAATGCTCCTATCAATACCAGAAACCCAGGAAGCCAAACGTTTACCAAAGGATATTAGATATTAGCTTTTATTAAAGAACATCATAAAATAATATTTTTCCTTTATAGTTTTATAGGGATGGTTTATTGTCTCAGAATATTGATCATACTTGGTAGCTGTCCAAGTAAATGCCCAGTAAACCATTTAGAAACTGTATCCCAAAGGACAAGGAATTCCAAAACTTAGGACCCTGGGAGAGATCATTTTCTCTCTGACTGACTTTTTCATTCCTGTTTCAAAGGAACCAGTGGCATATTCCCTGTGGACAGGCAGAGAGCAGGGGAAGAGAAGCAGCTTCCAGTAGCTTCTACTCTGAAGTGGTTCATGACTCACTCCTCCTGTCTTCTGCCTCAGACAAAGCCTCATAACACTTTCAAATGTGGTCTCTAACAGATTTCAGAGAATTAGGCTTAGGATGTGGCCTACAGCTCCAGTGGCCACCTCTAGGTGGCCTGTGTGTGTGTGTGTGTGTGTGTGCACATTCATGTGCACACAGGGATGCTTGGGCACTTGCACAGACCTGTAACAATGAAGTATATGCATGCTCCTGACTCGACATAGAAATAGATATAATATTGGTATTTTTTAACTTCGATTATAGGTTAATGAGTCATAAAAATGATAAAATATTTACTGTAAGAAAACAAAGGCCAATAGACACATCAGAGAAAAGGTTGGTGGGTTATTGCCAGAGGAACTGGAGGTCACACCTGCATTTTTTGGCTGTAAGTCTGGAGTAGAAGTCATCTGAAAAAGCAATTGCATCTTCACTATCTCTTTACCTATCTATGATATTTTAAATGATTTGAGTACCCAACCAATAATAGCAATAATAACTTTCCCATATAAACCAGAATGTATTACTAATACATTCAAAAGTGGACTTCAAATCCAGCTGTGCTGAGCACGCCCTTGCAGGCCCCTTCTGCTCTCCAAGGAATCCCCCACCATCGTCCTTTGCATGCTTTGCCCCTGAAACCAGGCCACACACCACAACTTCCCTGTTTCTAAAATCTGTTTTGTGGGGTGTTTTTCCAGGATGCAGGCACAGAACCCTAGGACCTGACCTTAAATGATGTTAATAGGCTGATGGACAGGTTTCCAAAATTGGAACCCAAGGAACACAGAACAGGGCCTCACCTTAGCAGAGATAGAAGCCCTGTTGCAGGAGGAACTTGAGTGACTGACAGACTAGAACCTCTCCAAGACAAAGCATCCACACACTCCACCTGGTCCAGAGACCCGTGTGCACTATCACCAGACTCTCGGGGGCCGCCCACCAGCCCACTCTTCCCTAATCCTAGTCGCTTAAATTCCTTCGCTACCTGAAGATGTGGGACTCAAATCTGAGCGTGCCTCTTGTCACCCTGTTGGTCAACCTACAATGAAGCTTTCTTTTTGCAAAGACTAGTGCCGGGGTAGTGACCTCTGCACATCAGGTGCAGTGAGCCCTGGCTCCATGTCACCGCTGCCATAGATTTCCAAGCCCTCGTTTGCTCCCAGCACATCAGTGCTCAAGCCACAGCCATTCTCATTATGCAGCTCGAAATATTTTTAGAACTGGAGAGTGGATAAAAGGTGCTTTAACTGCATTCTGACCAGGGCAGGCTACATCTTGTACAGAGCCCCAGTGAGGTGGGGAAGCCAGGCCTTTTCCCGCAGCCTGCTGTGCCCACCCAGGCTGACATCCACACCATGATGCTCTCATCACCTGAATGAGGCAGGAAAAGGGCCCCCTCCAAGCCTCTTGCTGAATGTGTCACAGTGCTGCCAATCCAGCTAGGGGACAGCAGATACCTTGTCTACCCGGAGACTCTGTGGAGCTCTTTCCTTCCCCAGTGTCCCCACACCAACCTCACAGGGAGAAGACACCGTGGGAACAGGTGGGAGGGTGCCGAGGGGCAGGAGTTCCAAGCTCCTGGTTCATGTTCCCCCATCCCGGTGGGCATTGACTAAATCGCATTTCCAAGATAAAATGATTAAGAATTCCAGGATGCTGACAGCAAAGCAACTCCACGCTAGGGGGGCTGCTGGCAGACGGGACATTCTTCTTTTTCCTCTACCTCAAGTCTACACTTGGTTCCTTGATTCTAAACATGGCTATTGATAGCCTCTGCCTGACTCCACTCTCTTTCTGTGCCCCTGGATGGGTCCTGTCTGATCTCCTGCTGGATCTTGACTTTCTTCAGACGTCCCCCTCCAGCGTGCACACTGGCCTCTTGGACACTGGGGCTTTCATTCAGTACTCAGGTGTATCCCCCGAGACTGTCCCCAGTTCTCCTATATGTCAGACTTGTGTTTGAAGTTGGAGGTCAAGAAATGTTTTTGATTTTTTCCTAAAATTTCCTCAAATTGAATATGATCTTAGAAGAGATCCTGTGCTCAATAACTATCCACCACTATCTTTATTGGTAATAAACTTACTTGTGTGGCTTTATATTGTATCTCTAACATGGGGAATAAAAAAGGAGATTGTGAAAATTATTGATTGTGAAAATTTTGCATGCTATCGAGAATGATTCCCTGCATGTTCTGAAATTGTGTTTCTCTTTGGCAGAAGATTGGGGCAGAAACAGGAGAGAGCTGAGGAAAAGGAGCAGAAGATGTAAGACAATATGGTGTTATCGAAGGCTCAGTTTTCAAGGGTTAGAAAGATTAAAGTGCCTTAAGGTCTTATATTAGTTTGTTAAATAAACTATTGACAGGCTAAAGGTCCTATGGCTGCATGACAAAGTACCACAACCTAGTGGCTTAAGCAAAATAATGTGTTCTCACAGTGCTGAAGGCCAGAGGGTGAGATCAGGGTGTCAGCAGGGCCATGTTTCCCTTGGCCTTGGGGGTCCATTCTTCCTGGATCCTGGTGGCGGCTGCCAATTCGCCACCTCAACTCCCCATCTTCCTTGGTTTATAGCCACTCACCCCAGCCTCCACTACTGTCATCAAGGGGAATTTTCCTCTCCTTATAAGGATAATAGTCATCTTAGATGAGTATCCAACTCATCTTACTTGATTTCATTTCGAAGATACTAACTCCAAATAAATCCCACCTCAGATACTGGGGGTTAAAACTTTAACGTTTTTTTGAGGGACCCAATTCAACCCAAGACAGAGATAGTGAAATTGAGATCTGTTGGGTGGATTTTAGTGTCTATGTGGACGAGATGAAGTGAAGAAAATTCCCAAGTCTCCTCGTGGAGCACTCAGAAGACACCCGAGCCCTCCTGAGGACTGGCTATGTTAAGAGACAAGGTCATCCTTCAGCAGAACCTCTGGGAGAACGCCTTGAGCAAGACACGGTGGGCACAAGGCCGCTGCAAGGCCACTGAAAACCAGTCACGTGTGGTCAGGCCTGTTTTCTCAGCAACCTGGGAGGCTGAGGCAGGAGGATCACAAATTCAAAATTTAGCAAGCCCTTTAGCAACTTGCTGAGACCCTGTCTCAAAATAAACGAAAAGGTCTGGGAATGTAGCTCAGTGGCAAACTGCCCTGGGTTCATTCCTCGAAAGTAAGACTGATGTACCCAGAAAGGATGGAGCTCAAATGAGGCCTCCAGCTTATCCATGGCAGAACAGAATGCCAGCCAGACAGGCGATACCATGATGGAGAGCAGAAGAGGCAAAGGACACCACTCTAAGGATCCTGCTCTTATCCTTCCACAAGAGGTAGGAAGAGTGCCAGGAGCAGTGGCACATACCTATAATTCCAGCCACTTAGGAGGCTGAGGTAGAAGGTTTCCAAGTGCGAGACCAGCCTGGGAAACTTACCAAGATGATGTTTCAAATATTTAAATATTTAAAAGGGCTGGATGTGTAGTTAAGTCGTGGAGCACTTGCCTAACATACAGGAAGACCCAGTACTGCAAAAGAAAAAAGGAAAAAATAAGAGGTCCTAAATGCTCTAACATTCTATTTCCCATCTGGCCAAATGCTACTAAAAATTAAGGAGTATAAAAAGGGACTATGTCCATTGTTGCGTTGGACTGGATTGAGGGCTACCTGCAAAACTGCAGCACATCTGTGCGGGCACCAGTTCCATGGGCAACCTGCACTAACCTACCTGAGCATGAGGGGTCTGGCAGGCTAGCTGGGGGGCTGTTCACCCGTACCTCCAGAGGCTGTGCACTTAGCCTTCTTGGCTCTAGAAATGCATCAGTGCAAAGGCTGAGCTTAGGTACAGACTGTCCTTGTGGGTACTTATCTTTAGGCCAAGACTGGTCAGAAAGTCATGTGGAGCCCTGGAGATTCAGATTGATATTGTCACAAGAATTTCTTCCAAGCATGTGGTTTGGTGTAGGCAGAAGGGAAGCACAGGGTCGGGGTGAGGAAAGGTTGGTGTCTGTGGGGACCTCGGAGCAGGGCTGAGGGAAATCCTGCGCAGGCCAGAGCATGGTGGCCAGTGAGCTTGGAAGGCATAGGTAAGCTAGCTTTCCCATGTATTTTTTTAATATGACCAGTAGCTCTTAATATAGAGAACTCTGCTTAGGGAGTGTTGCCTCTCAGAGGACCTGGACTGGACCTGACCCCATGGTGATCCATTCTGTGCTCCTAGAACAGAACAAGGACAGCAGGGACCAGTATTGACCGCTGGCTGATGGGGACACCGAATACCACAGGCTGAATCACGATTTGTAATGTTCTTTAAACTCCTCATATTTATTTTACCAGACTGTTTTCAAGTTTACCATAAATGTACTGAGATTTACTTGTGGGCTGAATTCAAACATTTTAAACCTGATGTTTCAACTCCTGTTCTCTTTTAGTCGGTGAATACACACAGGACCCATGGTCTGTGAAGAAGCCCATGAGGAGCCATTTCCAGTGATATATCTCCCCAAATTTCTAACCATAATCTCTAAAATTTCATCCATGATGAAGAAACTTAACAACCTACAAGTGCTATAAAATTGAGACTGGAAACAGAATGTGTTTTGCAGTCTTTAAATCCAGCTAGGCTGCTCTGAGTGCCTCCTGGGTAGAGTCAGCCTCTGGCATTGTTATGGAAATGTTTCTCTTCCCTCACATCTCATTCTTACTTTTGTTCTTTTTGTTCAAGCATTTAAATTTGAGCTAGATCCGAGGAGAGAATTATTATTTCTGACAAATATTATTTGGAAAGAATGATTTCTTTTTTGCCCAACTGTGTCTAGAAAGTAAATTTATTTTTAAAAACAGGACAAAGACACCCTTAGGCTTAGCAAACAGGAATACTTAAATATTTTAAACACTTATTTATAGTTTATTATTTAAATGTACTTTCTTCTCAACATTCTAGAGAGATAGGAAAGAAAATACCCACACATGAAATACACACATACACACACACACACACACACACACACACACACACGCACACACAGTCTTATCTAGATTTTAAAATGTTGCTCAGAGTGCTATTGAACTTCTACTTCATTGTTACCTGGGATGCTTATTAAATGTTCAGATTCCTGGTTTCCTATACCATTTTACAAAATCAGAACCTTGGGATAGAAGGAGGGAAGGTGCATTTTTGAGTGACTCTCCCTCTCCCACGCACAAGCACACTTCAGTGAAGGCTGGCGGTAGTTTTCTATAAAGGACTAGGTGTTTGAGGCCCCATGGACCACACTTGCCCTTTTGCAACTATTCTGCTCCATCACTGAGGCTCAGAAGCAGCTAGACACACAGTATCCATGATTGTGCATGGCTGCATTCCTATGAAACTTTACTTATGCACATTGGAATTTTAATATTACAAGTGTCACAAAATATTATTAGTCTTTTTATTTTTTACTTTAAAAAAAAAAACAAATTGGAAATGTAAAAACCATCCTTAGCTCTGGTAGTGGGCCAGACTTGGTTTACAAGGCACAATTTGCTGATATTTAAAGTCTGAGGACTATTTAGCAAGATTAATAGCAAACTATATAAAAGAGAGTATTTACAAATATTTGTCCAGAGCAAAATATAATCAGGGTTTCCTGTTATTCAATGAGACAGGCATATTAATATTTTCTATTTATTTGTGCCACATTTGCCAAAAAAGTTAACAACTTCAACTGATAATTTATACATGTTTTTGCTGTTATTATAAATGAAGACCAATATTCTCTCCATTTGCCTAATAAGCAAATTGAAATAAGTGACTATAGTCTCAAGTTTTAATTTTTTTTTTTCTGGCAGAGAGCAAAAGAAAGTGGTGTGAACTGTGAAGACAGAATGACTGGGGCTGATGAGCTGGGCCAACCCATTGAAGGAGGAGCAGGAGGGACATCATTTACATCAACCACTCACCCACCATTTTGTTTTCAAATTTTTCCTGCTACTTCAGCTTCAAAGGATTATAACAAATCATCCTTTCCTTGCGGATTCATGTGTAATAATGGGACATTAATGAGATATTAATCTGTGCTGCTTCCCTCTGTGTTTTATTCACTCCCAGTGAGAAGGCCTCATTGGTATTTCTACATTAGTTTGCCTGAAGTCAAAGTAAACTGAGGGCACAGCAATCCTGGCCTCCTATGTTCATGACAGGATGATGTTGATCTGTTCCAGGTAAGTAAGGAGAAGGAGAGGCTGGCTTCACACTGAAGAGGAAACGAGAGCCAAGAGAGATGAGAGGTTGGCACGATGGGAAGGGTGTGTCCACTGGAGCGTCACATCATCTTCCTTTTGGGACATGGAGAACGGAGGACCTGGAGGCACTGGATCATGAGAGGGGAAGCCAACCACTGAGGCTTGACTAGAATTCAGAATACACAGTTGGACCCAGAGTGGCAGCCAGTACAGCCTGCCCCATTGGACAGTGAACCCATCAGTAGTGAGCAGTGTGGACAGATGACCAGAGGACCTGCTCAGAACGTGAGGACAGCCAAAGTTTTAGATCTCCACACAAACTGGGGATCAGAGAGCACTGAAAATTATCATCATCACCTTGGAGAATGAGATGAGGAATTACATGTAACAAGATTGGATAAAATTCACTCCTGCTAAACAAATATTTCTTTATCACTTGAGTAAAATTTAGATTGTTTTTTACCTGTGTTCTTGTAGTAATTATTTCTACATCAGATACCACCCATAGCATTAATTCCACATCAGCAGTTGCAGAAATTTCAACAATTAATAATCAATTGTGAAAAGCATGACTTCAATTGGAAGAAAAATGCCATACAGAGAACAAGGATTAATAATATGAAAATTCTAGGATAAGAAATAATTTATTTGATTCTACATTTTGATTACTGAGTGTTACTCTGAGGCACTTTAACTGACAAAAGGAAAAACAAGTTGTTGATAGTTTAGTAGGGATTGCCTTCTTTCTGCAGTGAAGATAATATGTAAGATTCCTGTACAATTTAAGCAACATGAAGTTGAATAGTAAATTGTTTAAGAAGCAATTAGAGCCCAGGGCATTTTTCCCTTTTGTTTTAATCAATTTGCAATAGCCCTACTACATTTGCTAATGATTGACTTTGGAGAAATTTCATTTGACTAACAGGGACTGGTCAAGACAGGGTTAAGTCTGTTGGTGAAATAGATAAATGATGCTGATTGAATTATCTTCCAGGCTTTCCTACAAAGCACACTTTTGAAATCTCCTTTACCACTTTCTGAATTGCGGGGGCATAGAGAATTCAGCAGGGATGTACTCACAGTTTATCCTAACAACTCCAGAGTAGGTTTGTATACAGGGCAAGGCAGGTGGTTGCTCAGCCTCTAGGGCATCACCTGCCAGACAGCAGGAAGAAGGCCCTGCAGCCCTGCAGAGCTCAGAAGAGCCCAGATTTCTAGCCCTGGTCCTCTCTCATTATGACTGTGGTTGTTGCCGTGTAACCATGTCATTTATTTTCTTTGCCCTTAGAGTTTTCATCTGTGAATAGAGTTTGACTACACCAATGACCTCTGAACCTAGCCTATCAGGATCACTGATAAGCTCTCAGAAAGCATACATTCTCTCTCAAAATTCTCCTTCAAGTATAGTGAAGAATTAACCCTTCCCGAAGAGAGGTCTGGCCTTTGCTCTGAGCTGCTGGGAAGTGATGTGGAGGCTGCTAGGAGGCCCTGCCTGATAGGAATGTCTTTGTTTGCCTGGGGCTTTGGCTACTGGACAGTCTAAATGCTCTCGTGCTGGAGGCTTGGGATGTTCAGTATTAGTCCCAACCTTTGGAGAAACGAGTGCAAGATATTGGCCCAATCCTCCAGAGAGGGATGGAGAACAAAGACCAGCCATGCAGGCAGGTCTGGGCAACCTGCCCTGGTCAGCCCCATACCGTGGGCATCATGTCACCCAGAAGCAAGATGGTAATGGGTCTCATCCTGTGGCTCCTTCTAATTTCTATCTTTGCCTGTGACAAACACTGCTGAGTGTAGTAGCTATCAGCTAGTTCTCTGAGGCTTTCTGGAGAGTTACCCACCTGCGAGTCGACTTGGCAACGCTTGTCTATGTAGCCAGCTTCTGTACATCATTGGGCCTCCAAGTTCTGGCTCAGCCTATGTAGATGGGCTTCTTAGACTTTCCCCGACTCTGCCTCCAGTGCACCGGGAAGGAGCTGCAAACCATCAAGAAACCAGCATTTGAAGGATATTGCTGGCTATTTTATATCTAAAGCTTCTTTCCAGTCTCATCTTCACTACTTTACATGTTATCTGTTTTGCTAGTGCACTTGTTTTCTATCTGTACATCGAGCGCTGACAGTTGAATGATTCACATTTCTGTAGTCATGGAACATTATCATTCTTGGTCCCCACAGACGTGCACATGGGTTTCTTTTGTTTTGGTTTGGTTTCCTTCACCCTAAATTGACATTGGCATCTCAATGTCATGTGTTCTTGCATATGCTTGGAGGCTAGATAGGGATGATTGTAGCTCATGAATTTTTATTTCATACAAATGACATGCTATTAAGAACTCATTTCTTTTCTTACCGTTCACTCAGCACGTATTGAGATGAGGTCTGTTTCTTGTGTTATATGTAATTTACTTAGACTTGTGCAAGGCATCTCATGAAACACATCCATCCTATTGGGCTTATCATCATCCCAATCTGAGACCCATGGGTTCCCTCGAAGTCTCCACTGTCTCATATGACACTAATGAACATGGTTGTCCGTACTTTTTTACAGACCTGAGTGAGGCTCCCTCTGAGTCATGCTCTCCAGGAGTGACATCCAGGCTGCAGTGGCTGTGAGTGCTCAATTTCACCACGAATTTGCTTAGAGGTGGTAACAGTTTACATGTCCACCGCCACTGAGTGGCGATTCTTGATGGCTATCCTCTCGCCAATATTTGGTATTGTCCCACTTGACAATTTTCACTTACCTAATGATTTGCTCCAAAGTAATCATTTCACATCTATTGTAGTTCCTATCTTTTCCTTGTTAAATTGCAAAAGTTCCTTGTATGTTTTTAACAGTTTTAAACATTGCAAAAATCTGAGTCTGCCTCTGTTCTAGAAACTTCGTATGGGGAATTTTCATGTACAGATCATCTTGCCTTATAGTTTAATCCTTCTGGAATCATATCAATTTCCTACTTCAAATCACAGTTATTCTCTGCAGTCATAACAGTTTCATGTTTGATAGATCTATCTATCTATCTATCTATCTATCTATCTATCTATCTATCTATCTATTTATCTATCTATCTATTTGGTACTGCTGATTGACCTCAGGGGTACTTGACCACTGAGCAACATCCTCAGCTCTATTTTGTGTTTTGTTTAGAGACAGGGTCTCATTGAGTTGCTTAGCGCCTTATCCTTGCTAAGGTTGGCTTTGAACTTGTGATTCTCCTGTCTCAGCCTCCCAAAGTGCTGGGATTACAGGTGTGTGCCATCATGCCCAACTCATGTTTGATAGATCTTTTAATGGTGTCTGATAGTTTCCAAACTTTATTTATTTATTTATTTATTTATTTTTAGCACCAGGGATTGAAACCAGGTGTGCTTAGACACTGAATCAAATTCTCAGCCTCTTTTAATTTTTTTTTTTTTAATTTTGAGACACAGTCTGGCTAAGTTGCTGAGGCTGACTTCAAACTTGCAATCCTCCTGCCCCAGACTCTCCAGTCACTGGGAATCTAGGAGCACACCACCAGAATTTGTTTTTGAGCCAATTTTGTAGCTTTATTGATTGATCAGCTTAATGTCACCTGTGACTCTCTTTGATGACACACATGGGGTTCTTTTTGTGATCTACCTGTTTTCTCCCTACTTTTTCTGCACCCCATTTGTTTATTAATATGACTTTTAGTAGTTCTTAAAATGCAATATGTGAAACTCCACTCTTGGCTCCTCTTCTGTTTTTTATTAAATTTTTAATTTAAATTTTAAAATAAGCTTGTAGTATTTTGTTACACTTCTTCTGTAATTTAGGTTGGATTTGCAGCAAGGATTACGCCATTCGATTTTGTCTGCTTTTAACTTTTCTCTGCAGAAAATGATATTCTGAAGCTCATGATGATCGTCTTTCCTTCCATCCTCCTGCTTGGACTTCCTTGACCTGACTTCCCCCTAATTGCCTTGCCTAGGGGAGGTGAGGGTGGGTGCCTAATCCTGCTAGTGCTCTAAAGGGAGGGCATGGATTGTGTCTCCCCGGGTACTCTCCTTGCTATTGGTCAAAGGATTTGTAGCCTTTATCAAGTTATGCAATTTATTTCTGTTCCTGCTCCTTGGGATTTGGTTTCTGCTTCTATTTTACTGGGGCCTTCTATTTCGTTTGATAATAGATCTGTCACATTTTGTCTTACCTGGTCCTTATCAATCCATTCTGTAACCAGTGTTATATCAGCTAATGAAATGAGTCAGGGAATATTGCTTTTATTTCATTTTCAGAAACAGTATTTTAAACATGGAGCAAAGGATTTGAACACTCTGCACAATTCACTGCAAATTGACTGTGAGTGTGGAATGTCTTCAATGCATTTTGTGGTGTGTTTATCCTCCCAGCACTAATGTTGGCATTTTGTATTTTCCCAGAAGTGGGTGTATGTTGTCTAGAACTTAAATTTATTGGTGTATAGGTATTTATCATATTATCCTTCCAATTTTTCAAATTGTCTGCATTTCTTTTTTTATTCTGCTTTACTTTATAAAACTCCTCTGCCTTGCTCTTTCCTGAGTCCTCTCAGCTATTTGCCTCTTTCCTTTCTTTGACTTTCTTACACACAAGTTTTTCTCCTTCATGTTTCTCTAAATTTGTTCTCTTGCCCTTTTTCAACCTCTCAAGTTGAGCACTTGGCTCATGCATTTTCCAACTTTCTTGTTCACCAACTAATTTCTTAGGAACTACGAATACTGTCGCAGCTGAGTGGCACACTTTTAGACGTGTAGCCTTTTATCATTAATTTAAGTATTCCATAATTCTCATGCAATTTTTCTCTGGAACCCAGAGTTAATTTTGTCACCTCTTTGGCTAACTAAATCCTCTACCAAGTTCCCAGATTTCTGGAATTTCGTTTAGTTCTTCTTTTATTATTGATTTCTAAGTTTACTAAACTTAGAGAGTGTGGGTCATAATTGCACTGTTATTCTACTACGTGTGGTAAGTGGTGATTTTGTGATTCGGTCATTCTTTCTGTATTCATTAGGTGGGATTCTTTCCTGCTTAACTATTTTGTTAGACATTTAATTAAATTATCATTTTAATTTTTTGTAAGCTTTCAGTATTCCTGAAACTTGTTGTGAGATGGCCAGGAGTTTACATTTTGCTTTGCCTGGTTAGGGTACGTTTGTGTGTTTATGTGATTTTTGTGGAAAGGATGAAGTAAGACATTAAGGACGTTAAGGAAAAATGGCACCTGCAACCTGTTTTAGTCCATACCACATATCCTGGGCTGTTTTCAAACTTTACTTTGAACCAAAGTATTGGAGCCCTTATATGTAGGACCCAGTGATTAATTTTGTTTAGAACTTTCTCTTGAAACCCAAACAAAAACATCTGAAAAGCCCACTGGTCTTCAGCAGTGATGTCCTCCTGCATTAATGATGAACCATTACAACTATCCTGGAAACAAAATTAAACAATTGTGCTTCTTTAATGTATAACAGGTGTGAAATAAGATTGTGTTGTTTAGAACAATTCTTCCATGCATGAAAAACCTAGTGACACAATCACCTGTTTCCTGATAAATATGATATGTCTGTCAGGGTTCTACCAGAAAAACAGAACCAATAGAAGATACACAAATAGGTAGGTGGGTAGATAGATAGATAGATAGATAGATAGATAGATAGATAGATAGATGATAGATATGTAGGTAGGTAGGTGGAGATAATTTAGATTTATTGCAAACTGTCTTGTACACTTGTGCAGCTGTCTGAATGAGTTTGCAGCACATTAGAGAGGAAGGAGGCAAGGTCATGGTCAGGTTACAGTCAGGTCCATGCCGGGCACTTCCTTTTGCTCACAGCAGCACCTAGGTTCGTGTTTGATGGAACAGTTGAGAGCTGCTATTTAGCCTAGCCAAGTTGTGACATCAGAACATCATCACATATGGAAATAGAGCATGCTGAACTTAAAGTCTAAATTTTAGTGCTGGTTAAAATAAGTTTGACAATCTTCTTCTTCACCTTTTTCAGCTGAAAGAGTTAAGAAAAATGGACAACATGACCTTTAGCAATGAATTATCTGTCCTTAGCTTGTTGGGTTTGCATGAGGTGCATAATGTGAAATACACAAATTTTCTATATCTTTACTGCATTGGTTATTGACATTTACAGTTCTTCTTTGAGCTTTTAGCCACCATTTGCATTAATATTAATATTTAATACAATTATGGCTAATATTATCCTCAGAATGCTTTTATGTAATAATAGCTTTGCATTTACACAACATCTCTTTCCAAAGAGCTGTGAGTGCCTTGTGGACAGTCGGACTCCCCCCCTGCGTAAGCGTCTCCATCCACCCTAGAGAAATACTAACACTCTAGAGCAGCACCTCAATTTGTGCTTGTTGTAGAAATAAACTAATCTGTATTCTTACTGCAGGAGAGATTCCTCGAGCAGGTCCTGGAAGGATAATTTTGTTTTAAGCATTTGACAAAGTCTTCTACGGAATGAGTTATTCAATACAGTTATGAAATTGAACATAGAACATTGGGCATGGAGAAGGTTGGTATTTTTGCACACTGGATAAGCTGTAGCTAGAACAGTCTTTTGTTCAGATCAATGGGTTTTCAAAGTGATTTTAGGAAAGCAGTGATTGAGGTTTGTTCAAGATAGCTTCCTGTTGCACACACAGGCAGATTTCGCGAGCTGGAGGAGGCATGTTCTCCATTGTAAAGATGGTCATAACATAAATACTTTCTCTTTGTCTGGAGTAACCAGGAATGACATATTGTGTTCAGATGAAGATAGGATCATGCCATGACCCAGGGCAATGGCTTCACTAAGCAGTGAGCCAGGCTGATGCTGCTGGCGAGAAGGGCATCATGGAACACCTTGCTGGTGTTGCCCAGAAATAGTCCTTGGATTAAGGATCTCTGAACTGCTCTGTTTTGCTCTTTGAATGGTTAGAGAATTGGTCTGACATTTTTCAACCCTTTAATGTGTAAAACCTCATCAGAGAGGAGCTGGAACCTGCTAAGAACAGCCAAAATCACCTATAGGGAAAGGGTATTGCTGTTCTCATTTGATAATTTCTATACCTTATTGGGCAAAGACCTAGAATAAGAATAATATAAATGGGAAAACTCAACATTTATTCTAGAAAATAGTTATTTCTAACCATTATAATATTACTTACAAATTTAAAATTTTAAGTCCATGTCAGTTACTCAATTTTAATCCCAAAGCTATTCTTTTGGTTCTTTAGGTGCCAAATCTCCTCTAATAGTGCAATTACTTTAGACACCAAATATACAGATTATTATTCCCAAACTTCAAAACTTCACACTGTTTATTTGATGATTTATGTCATCAACATGCTTGATTCAAAACCTTCCTGGATTATTTATAATTACCTGGTTATCCTTCATGGAATAACTTTCTATCCAGGGTACGTGGTGTGATATTAATAATGGGCTGTGTTTTTGTCTTCAGAGCTCTTGGCTGGGGTGTGAGGTCTGGAGCAATGGACAATCAAGGCAATTTCTCTTAGAACTGGGAGGGACAGACTGAGCTCTCTCTGGATCAAACTGGGCCCCGAGTCCAAATGCTGTAAGTGGAACTGACGGCACTTTGAGTCTGCACCTCCTTCAATTCAGGGCTCTAATTTGGGCCCCAAACTCCACCTAGGTGATTTCAATCTTAGTTTGAAGCAATACGGTGCATTTGCTGCTGCGTTCTGAGTTTTCTTCATTCTCAAAGCTATTTTGATGTTACTGGATTAGGCTCTGCCCGATTTTTGTGCTTATATATATATATATTTTGGTACTGAGGATTGAACTCAGAGTTACTCGGCCCCTGAGCCAGCCCTATTTTGTGTTTTTAATTTAGAGAAAAGGTCTCACTGAGTTGCTTAGTGGCTCATCATTGCTGAGGCTGGCTTTGAACTTGCGATTCTCCTGTCTCAGCCTCCCAAAGTGCTGGGATTACAAGCATGCGCCACAACGCCTGGCTGGTGCTTATATCTTGAGACCACATCATAGCCGTAGCTTCTTAATTCATTGTGATGTTGGTATTTATTTTAATTTCAAATATACTATCTCATTTAAGCCTTACCCTATCTGATGGAGAGGACAAATATGTTAATATTGTTACTATTTTTTTTCATTATTATTAGTAATCTAGTTTGTACACTCTGAAGGATATTCCTAGAAACTAAGATAGCGACTACATAGCAAAACTTGTTAAGCTTTTGATAAATAGATATCAGCTCTGAATTTCTCTTCTACAATATCAGAGTTGTATAATAAGAAATACTTATTTCTCTAACTCTGATAGATCAGTTCAAGGTCCCTCTCAGGTAATGGAAAGGTGAGTTCTAAAACAATAGTTAGGCGGGGTGTGTGCCTTGAACAGCGAGTTCAGCGGCAGGAAGGCCCACTGAGCCGACACCCGAGATCCAGGCTCCAGGTCCAGTTCCCTTGGCTGTCTTGTGTGGCGGTCTCTAACTTGCAACCTGAGCAGGAGTGCTGCAGTTACTGAACCTGGACCATCCTGGATCGACATGGAAGGAGTTGCTTCTCCACATTGCCATCCGCCAGACCCACTCTTGCATCCTGGACATGGACTCTAAAGTCTCCCTGCTGGAAGCTTAAAAATAATCCTGACTTCCCTCTCCCATGAGTTGAGACTTTTCCAAATAGCTTGGGTGGATTAGGCTTTTCCCCACCCCCTGCACATACACAAAACAAAAGACACAAGGTCTGTAATAATCTGTTGGGATGAAGGAGGAAAGTAGCAACAGATTAAACAATTGGACAGGAATCAATGAGTCAATAAATCATCTTGCAACATGTATTTTGGGTTAGAATTATTATTTTTAAGATACTTTAAATTTAAATATCAATCTATATTTTACGAAGTGCTTTGTAAAACATATCATACTTGATCTTCCTAAGCACCTAGTCAAGTTAGAAATCATAACCCCTATTCTGCAAATGAAAAACCTGACACTCAAAGAAATTAAGTGCTTGTCTCAAGTCTTACAGATGTGTATATGTTTGTTGTATTATGTTTACATGTTAAAATAATCAGAAAATAATTTAAATAATGTCTGTGTTCAGGATCCACGTTAGATGAGTTAAAGTCTCTGGAGGTGTTATAAATTCATTTTATAATTTTCCAGGTCAGTTCATAAATAGAAATGAGGAACAGAACTGAGAACACAGATTTTCCTGATTTCTGGTATGAGAGGTTTTTTTTAGGTGAGGTTTTTTGTTTTTTTTTTTTTAGGTGATATCACAGTAATCATTTGAATGTAGCTTATGAGGATTCTATTCTCCCTTGCTCTGCAAGGTGGAGGGAACATGGTCTCATAGGCATTTCTCAGAGTGCACAGGTGGGGGCAGGACAGGACACAGGTGCTCCGTGGTGGTCCTGGGCAATGGCAGGGGTGGGTTCTGAGGACACTGGAGCAGCAGTACGTGGGGTGGAGGAAGCTGGGAAGGGCTCTCTGGGCAGTGCAGAATGTTCTCAGATGGCTGTGACGTCAGGTTCTTCCTGTCAGTCTCTGACCTCTTCACTGGCTGCTGACTTGTTTTTTTTTGTGGTGCTGGGGATTGAACCCAGGGCCTTGTGCATGCAAGGCAAGGACTCTACCAACCGAGCTCTATCCCCAGCCCTGACTTTGTTTTTGTTTTTCTTGCATCTGTCTTAGAGGTGGGAAAAGGGGCTTGAAGGAGGAAAAAGTAAAGTTGCAAGTTCTTCCTCTGCTCTTGCTGTGTCTATCTACAGTGTAGATTCTAGGAGAACCAAGACCGTGTTCCCAGGATGAGCCAGCAGCAGTCTGATCCTTCCTGCTAGGACTCCAGACATTTTATTGGGGTGAAACTGATTTCCCTCTAGCAGTCAGCTGGAAAAATATGCTTAGAAATGCAGCTGAACTCGTTTTTAAATATACTTGCTTTATTGGCCAGAGGATGGAAATGCTGTTTACACGAGATAAGTCAGATGATTAGGGGCAAAATAATTTAAAGTATGTGCTTTAAATTCTTTCAAGTCTTGGTTTTAAAAACTTATGTTCTGTGAAAAGTGATGGAGTCCCTTTGGGTATGTGAAGACTGAAGATTATACGCCAGCTAATAAGAAAAGCCATTGTTTGTAAACTAAAGATTTGATCAGGAAAGGCGAGAACAACTTGAAGGGAGTTGTCTCAAAAAGAAAAGAAAGGAAGAAAAAAGCAACACCCTGGAGGCGGTGAGGGCTGGAGGCCTTCTAGACTCAGATCAAAGGCAGGCTGGTTTCCTAGGACATAATTACTTCCTGCCTCTGTGGGTCCCTTGTAGAGACTGGAAGCCAAGAGATCAGAGGAAAGAGAAAAACTTCCAGAATGATAAGGAGATACACTCTGAGAGACCACCACTTAATTAATGCAAGTGGCCTCAACAAGAGGGTGAACCAAGGGTACCTGGTGTGGAGAAAAGACTTCAGCAGGCAAGAGACACTGGGTGGCCTCAGCTGGCGAGTTTGTCCACTGTCCTGTGACTGAGATTCCCACGATTCACATGAGCTCTAAACTCTGACCTCATAGCAGCTTAGGAAGCTGCTCTGCAGGAGGGGATAGGAGAAAAGGCGATGATGTCATTAATATGTAAGTCGGAGGTACCAAACAATGAAAAAAAATACATTTTACTTAATCATTTAGATGGAGTCTTAGTCTTTAAATGTATTTTTGCATCCAGTGTTCTTTTACTTTAATCCTCTTGAACTGTTATATTAATCTCAAGATTAATGAGTAGAGATCTGTGTAGTTTACTTTTTAATCACCCACTGGTTAAAAGCTTGGTAGTTCAGGTGCTCAAATGGATCTGAGGTCCTCTGGGGGAAGTCTGCTCTGGATGAGGGCACATTAACTTCCAAGGGTTGGAGCCCTCACCTTAGCTGTAACATGACACTACAAATGACCTTTCACAGGGCTAAATTGTTCAGAGAAGATTCCTTGGTCCTCTTTACCGGTGATTTCAGTCTGCCATGTGCCAAGTGCTTGACAGGAGCCGGTATTTAAGTGACAGGACACTCTGTCCTTCAGAAACTCTAGTCTGGATGAGAAACTTGACCAGTAAGTAGTAGCCATGTGCCCTAGACAGGGCCAGCTCACCATCCTGTTTCAGAAATGGATGCTGCATGATCTGGCCTGAAATGCAGAATGGGAATTATAGGGAAAAACACTGACTGATCTCCTCACCAAAGTCCACTTAGGTACGGAGTTTCAGATGAATTTGCAGGTTGACAGAGTTCCCAGAAAAATAAGAAAGTTCTTCCAAACACGTGTGTGTGAAGAGGGTGCCTTTTAGAGCCACCGCAGCTGAGGTCTCACTCTATGTACTGGAGGCAGGAGCTGGGTGGAGGGAGAGACTTGTCCATCTTCCCTGCTTCAAACAAAGCCGCCTTTGTAGTGTGGACACAGGATCCAACTCATTTGATCACTGTGAGGACTGAATGGGATATCAGGAGTGAAGCAATCAGCAGCAGGAAGCCACCAAGGGCAGTGATTCCCTCCATCAAGTCCAGTGGAACCCAGGAGCGCTTGCTTCCGTCACCTCCTGTGCAGACACCTCCTGGAGCCGACTTCATTTCACTGCTGATTCTTCCCAGGCTCTGCTCTGGGTCACCCCAGGCCCATCTGTCAAAACCCAGGCAGCCAAGGGGGCTTTGCTAGTTCAGCCCCCGATGGATGCCACCATCTATAGGTGACATCCTTCTACACAAATGGGCCACGTACAGTGGACAGGGCCTACTGTCCCATCTTACCCATGACCTCTCTCCTGCCTCTTGATCCTTCTCCTCCACCACTACTGGACTCTGAGCACAGTCCATCATCCACAGTTGTTTTCTCTGGCACCTGCTTTTTCGTCTGTTGGAATATCCCTTCACCTTGGCTTTCTGTAAACATTTGTTTAAAAACCAAGTCTTCATGGAAAAATTCCCTGGTTGTAACCTGCTCCAAATAAAATAACTGAAGTCTGTGTCTACTGCACACAAATGCATGCAAACTGTGTAACAATCAGATACAGCCAGACTCCTCTTACCTGCCTCCCTGCAAGCTCCCCAGGGGCTCTGATCAGCCTTTGGATCCTGTTCCCAGCCTAGAGCTGCCATTGGTTTAGTTTATTGAAGTAGACTTAACCGTGGCTGCTCTTTATTTTTCTGATTTGGTTTGAAGTATTTACAAATTCTTGTTTCCCTTAAGTTAAAGCCCTGACAGTTGCTACCATTTGTTGTTAGCATTGTGATAATTATAAACCTTGTCGCAGGCCGTTTGTCTCCATTATTGAACATCTCAGCATTGATTTGCCATGCATCATAATTTGAGTCTTGGTCCACTCTGTGTCCTTGCATTGTCTGTGGTGACCTATGCACAGCTCTAACGCAATGTTGTCATTACTTTCTTTTCCTGGTCCCGTTGATCCCATCCATGCCCTCTGGCACCTTTGACCATTAGCTGTAATTACACTCCATCTTTCTTATGATTTGCTCTGTATTGCTTTGCAGTCCTATGTCTCCAATGTCATCTGGTGTCCCTTGATGATATATTCTGGAACCAACTCTGCGTGTCTGGGATGTGCGTCTATTCGTCAGAATAACCCGCACCCATCACCTATACTGTCACACTAATAGCACTTGGGGATATTTATGGGTCTTTATAAATACCACAATGGCTTCTGCTGCATCGCCTAATTGTTTTTCTGATGCTACTGTCTGGACGTTGGCTAATTTTCGTAAGTGTAATGCTGTAAAATAGGGCTGTTATGGAAAGTCCCCTCCTTCATCCAGCATGGCTTCCTGAATCTTCTTTTCTTTTTCCCCAGACTTCCTAAGGTTTGAATCACCTTGGACTTTGAGCTTCCTTGTACATTTCCTGTATGCAATTGCTTTCATGGATATATTTATGTCACTGTCTTAAATTTCAATCACAGATACTATTTGAGACTTCTAATTAAACAAACAAATAAAACAGCCAACCACGGATACACACTGTATGTCCCACACCTTTAAGTCAAAGGTGCATCGGTGTACTGATCACTGATTGAGGCTGACTTGCCCATCAGTCGTCTGCCATCAGTTAGAACACTAACATGCCTCTGCTCTCAGTTCAGCAAGTTCCAGGCTTCTCCTCAGTGCAGGGATTTGGATATCACTGCTTTCCTTTTACTATGACCATCTCAGTCACTGATATCCTCAATTGACTTTCTATTTTTCCATCTGTTGCTTTTCTTAGATACTTTTAACCCCATGATTTTTTTATTTGCCTTGGATGATAATAAATTATGGTTAGTTAGCATTCCACAAATTTGAGAGTTATGCTAATTCAGAGATTGTGGCTAGAGTGTGCCTTTGTTCTGCAGCTAAGGACAAACTGAACTCAGAATCCACCCATATCAGAGTGTTGAGGCTGAAGCTGACTGCACATATCTTCCTTGGCCTCAGTCGGTGCTAAGGCGAAGCCCTGATGATCCATTCACAGCTGTCTTGTCTTGCTGGTGACAGTGGCTGCCTTGGTTTCCGGCCCTTCTACCTGTCCTCCGAAGCTTTCTTTAATGCAAATGTGCCTATACTCTCAAGCTCCTCCTCATGTTCCTTCAGCTTCTAGGGGCTCCTGTTCCTTGGCTCTTGTCTGCAACCACAAAGTTCCCAGGGGTCTGTGTACATTGGCTGTGTGTTTTCTTGCACACTATGCACTTCTGGGGCAGAACATGGTGCTGGCTTCTTTGTGGATGCCCATTTCTGCTTCCAGACAACAGCCTCCAACTCAACACCTGTAAAAAGTCAAGGGAATACTAACAGCAGACTCTAGTTGTGTGAAGCTCGAGATGGTTATACTAATCTAGCTGTCTCTTTCTGCTGCTGACCACCATTTACCACTCCCCACAAACATATCATAGACTTTGTTCATAACTGAGGGTCTTTTTCTTTTCTCCACAGTTTTTCATCTGTGTGGGTGACCTCTGCACCCTGTGGGCACCTGCCTGTTCCTGACCTTTTCACCTCTGTTGACTTCTACCCTCTTCAGCCTGTCAGTTCCACAGTCCCACTGCTGGCTGATGTTCTCAGCATAAAACTGGAGTCACCAACCAAATAAATGAATAAAGAGGTAAAGACATTACTGACAATGGGTATGGGGGTTTGTGCGGGAGGGTGTGTTAGACACCCATGCCTGATAACAAGAAATGCTCCAACCACTCTGCCTGGACCATAACCTTGCACAGAGGGCACCCTGACCTTACAAACACCACTTCTGCACAGAGGTCTGCCCAGGACTGTTTACTCCTGGAATGATGCCACCCTTGTTATTGATCCTTTCAGGAAAGGGTTATTGTTTCAAAACATCTTATGCTATCCTTCCCAGTTCACCTTTAAAACCTTCCCCTTGGGGCTGGGGTTATGGTGCAGTGGTAGTGTGCTCGCCTAGCATGCGTGAGGCACTGGGTTCCATCCTCAGCACCACATAAAAATAAAATAAAGATATTCTGTCCACCTACAACTAAAAAAATAAATAAATTTTAAAAAAATAAATAAAGAAAACCTTCCCCTTGCTGCAGCCTCCTTGAAAATGCCTTGTAGTTGACTATAACAAGGGTATCCCCATCACAACACTCTGCTCTTCCCATGTAGTATTTTTCTTTGGGGAATCTCCCTCTGATTGTCACACAGGGTGACACTGGAAGGCTTCTTGAAAATCACAGTTGTGAGTACATCAGAGGGCACTATTGCAGCAAGACTCTGGACCATAAACATTTTCATCTTCTGCTAGCTCTTCCACAATGACTGCTCTCCTAACAGATTTCTGAGTTATTTCTCCATCAGCCTGAGTCTTCCACTTTCCCCCTTATCCAACTTATATTTAATGATTTTAAAAAAAACAATTCTTAAGCCCTCTTGCTTCTTTTTGCTTTTTCTTTCAATTGGTCTGATTAAAAAACAAAACTCATTTTGGAAGGACTCAGCCATCTATTTCTTTTCTGCCTGTACCTGGCAGCTGTGGGCTTCTGAGGAAACCACACACCAGGAGAGAGAGGACATTTTAAGTTGCTGATCCTCAAACTGCAATGCCACTTGGCCATCCTCCTGGATTTCTTTTGTCAACTATTACTTCATTCTGCACAAGAATGATTACAAACTCTTCCTAGTTCCCATAAATCTGAGCACTTTCCTGGTCCCACACTCATGGCTGATGTCTTCTTGTCCTGTTTCACTAAAGGTAGCCATTGGGTGGGAATTCCACAAACAAACTACCTTCAGTTCTATACACTGTCTTTCCTTCCTCCTGACATAATATGACAAATCCTTCCACTTAGCCTCTGGTTCTACCTTCAGTCATCTTATTCTTCTTCACTAGAATACATTTAATTTATGTCTCTCCAGGATCATTTTTGCAGAATCATGGGCAGCCTAAAAATGCATCTAAGCATAGTCAGTGCTACACTGCATTGCAATGAGACCACAAGAGAGTGAAATGCTGTTTTGTGCATTTGTGCTGCTAACAAAACGTCTGACAGTGTATAACTTGTAAACCACAAAAACTTATTTATCCATAGCTTTGGAGCACAAAAAGTCCAAGATCAGGGCACTAAGAGATTCATTGTCTGGAAAGGGCCTGATCTGTTCTTTCAAGATGTTGCCTTGAATGATGCTTGAATGAGGGCCCAGAAGGGATGAAATTGGGTCCTCACACAGTGAGACAGACAGGAGGGGACTCGCCCCTTCAAGACATTTATAGGGTGCTAATACCATCCCAAAGGATCTGCCTTCCTGACTTAGACACCTCTAAAGGGCCTGCCTCTAAATGTCACCACACAGTGGCTTAAGCTTCTACATGAGTTTTGGAGAGGGGAACAAACAACTAGCACAGTGGTTAAGAGCATGAAATCTAAAGATGAACTGTTCGGGGTCAAGCCTCACCTCGGCTACTTTTTGTACTTGGCAAGTTACTTAAAAGGGTTGGCCTTAAGTTCTTCTATAAACTATAGACGGTGGCAATGGGGTTGGGAGGAATGACGAGTCAAGACACACAATAGGATTAGAAAGTGTTTGACACACAAGAAACTATGAGTCTGCCCTCCTCGTAAGTCTCCCAATTGGACCACGATTCTCTTGCAGAGATTTTGCTCACAGCGAAGTTTATAATTAGATACCTTGTCCATTGTCATCCAATCAGGACCATTTACTCTCCAGTTCTGTTTCACATCCATCCTATCATCTGGGGACTTGACTTCCTCTTATCTTGGGTTGGAGCAATTTTTTCTTAAATTCCATGACTTAGCTTTTGAGCCTTTCCCACCTGCTTTGCTGGCCTCCATTTGCAAGAATTTTTACAATAGGGAGTGTAGGGAGTGAGATCTAGGATCCCTGAGTAGTTGGAATGTACGTTATCAACAGATTGCTAACTGAGCCCACAGTCAGTTTCCAGCAGGTGCCCAAGACACTCCACGTGCTCTGTGTGGTCTCCTGTCACAGCAGTGGGAACTTGTCACCATGATGATACGTTCCTCCTTGGTCGACAGGCAACCACAGTCGCATTTGAGAATTTTTCCTTTGCTGTCACGGACATGTACTTTGGCTTGGAGCTTTTCCATCCATTTCGCCCATTTTAGATTCTTTCCATCTGCAGACAAATGACTTTTCTGTTTTCAGGTTTGGAGAATTATATTTCTGTTATGTCTTTGCAATCTCGTCTCCCTTTTTTTCCTTTCTGTATTGTTTAAACCCACATTTGGATGTCAGACCTCCTGGATTTGTCCTCCCTGCTCTCATTTCCTCCATCTGTTACTTTGTTCCACATCCTGGGAGATTTCTTCCACTTCCCTTTTTATCTCCTTCGTGGATACATTTCATCAGCATTGGTACTTCACCTGCCCTCCAGTTTTCGTTACATTGTTTCCATTTTATAAATACCACAATTTCTCAGATCTGTCAGTGAGCAGCTTTCTTTTCCTTTCCTTTTCCACAGGCTTTGTCTTCATTGTCTAAATGGCTGTTTCTGTTTGGATCTGTTTCCGCCTGTCCTCCTCAGCCCCAGTCTCACACCGATGTGTCCCTTGCTTTATTGTTCCCTCACCTCCAAGGCAGAAAGCAGGGAGTGGGCCAGGCCTCTTCTCCCCACCCCAGGTCCCATGCTTTTGGTCTTCTCCTTTCCTGGGGCAGATTCTCAGGGAGCCTGGTAAATGTGGGCCTAAGCCCTTTCCTAGCTGGTTTCTCTTCACGGTGAATGGTGGTAACAGAGCTTCCCCAAAGGCCTCTAGGAGGGCCTTACACTGAGCGGCCAGTCCCAAGCAGGTGTTGCTGTCGTGGTTTTACTGGAAACAAACCCCTGGTTAACTGCACTGAAGGTCTGTGCAGAGTCCTGGACTCCACCTGTTGTCAGCCATATTTCTTCTCCTGCTCTGTCACACTGGTCTGGCTCTGTCTGACCCTAGTCTGTGCAGATGTACAGAACTGCTCCCCTGTCCCCTGGTGCCCCTTCAGAGGGAAGGATTCCTGAGCTGTGTCTTCCTGCTCCTGCTTCATATGCCCATAGGCTTGGCTTGGCTTCTGACCTTTCAGCAACTGGCTGATAACTCGCATCTCCTGATGACTTCCCTTCTTCTTTTCCTTATGGGTATGGATTTATTTCTTTTTATGCTTCTGATGGACTTCAAGAGACAGGAGAAATAATCTATGCACTTATTTTTTTGCACTTTTAATTTGAATCTCTTATCACTAGTTAAAAAATTCATGAAGAATTATTTTTTAGGAATTATTAATTATTAAGCAAAAGACTTGAGGCTCTGATTTTTGCCATCTTGCTGACTTCTCATAATAACCCCAAAGAGCCCCATTTTACAAGTGAGAAAACTGAGATTCCGAGAAGTCTGGGTACCTGAGGTTGCACAACCCATAACTGTCAGACTTAGTATTTGAACTTCAACTAGGTCTTCTCGTTCTCAGTTGTATGCTTATGCTACAGCTGAAAAAACTAGCTGTCACAGACTTTGAGGAAGGTTGGACATAATAAAGAAAGATAGAAATTTTGTATACAACCATTTGTGTGGGATAGAGTGTCTGGATCTTTTTTCACAATGAGTGAGTTTTCATGAACAGTACAGCAACTCCACGATCAGAAACAGAAGCAACATGTGTGAGAAACAAAGTCATTTGAAGACAGAATTAGGATCCAGAACAATCATAAGGGGCATGATTAGAAAAATCAGATCTCATCTGGGTAATTTCAGAGGGTCAAGATTATTGGACTCGGCAAATAAAAATAGAGGACGCATAGCTAAATGTGGATTTCAAATAAACAATGAATAGTTTTTAGTGTAAGTATGTCCCACTATAAATGATTTGCTGTTTATCTGAATTCAAATTTAACTGGTTTCCTGTATTTTACTGGTTAACACTGCATAGGAACAAATGATCATTTGCAGTTCAATCTTAAAACTCAGTCACATGACTATAGGCTGGGCTCTGCCCAGGGGTGCAATGAGAGAATATGTTTGTTTATCATGAATGTGGTATCAATATAGGTCTCACGGGGGAGGGGGATGTGAAAGGAGGAGAAGATCTAGATCTGAGGCCTCATTAAAACAAGCAGAGCCCCTAAGGAAATGTTTCTTAAAATATGAAATATTTGTTCATAATACTCAGGCTGTTGTTTAAAGTGCAGCTTTCTGGGCCAATTAGAAATGTGAACTTCTAGGAAAAGGGTTTCCAAGTGTCTATTTTTTAACACATCCCCCAAAGTAATTTTCGTACACATGAAAGTTTGAGAATTGCTGATAAAGAAAATGAGGCAGTCTCCCTGGGCATGTCCTGTGTAAGCCACGTGGCAGATAGTGCTAAGTTTTCAGTGCTCAAGCTACGGACACATCCTGACAGACCGGGCGGGGGAGGCACCACCCTGGTGCAAGGTATGAATTGTAGAAGGAGCTGGGTTGTTTACCTAGAGAACCTCCAAGACGACATCACTACATTCTTCAAATGCAATTGTAGAAGAATGTCTGGGTATTTTTATATTGTGTGCCCAAATGTTAAAGTTACCATCAATGAACACAAATTATGGGCACAAGTGGATTTCACATGAGGAGGTACTTGTCACCATTATGCCACTTGAAAACAGAGTAGACCATCTTGGAGATGGTGACTTCTCCATCATTGGGTACATTCTCAAAACTAAGAGTAAAGATTTTGTGGCTGGGGTACTTTGGAGACTGGCCTGAAGGTCAAGTCCTTGAGCCACTGTCAGATATTTCTTAAGGCCCTTGCTCATAAATTTCAGTCTCAACTTTGGGAACCAGCATGTTTTCATTGAGATCAATGAAAATAACCAGTGTTGACATTAAAAAGAAAAAAATCAACCAAAAAACAAACCTCTGGATTTTGACCATCAGAGAAAATGTGGATGGTGACGTAATGAGTTTTGTAATTATGCAGTTGAGAGTGAACTTAGAATCTTGTTTTGAAGACATAGAAAGGACACTATTGCAGCAGACAATTGTCTTCCAAAGTCAGGTTTGTTGGGGGCAAATCGTTTGGAAACTCCTTTTCCAGAGACCTGCCAGGAATAGGTCAATCGAGTTGAGCTGAGTGGGCGGTGGGAGGCAGGACCTCAGGAAAGGACACCACTGTGTGTTCATGGAAATCATATGACCCATACTTAGCTTCTACAGAAATTCTTTTCTGTGAAATTAAATAGGAATAACTGGGAGGACAATATAACATTTTTAAAAGAAATATGCATTTTAAATTTTATTCTTTTCTAACTTGGAATATTTGAGAGTACTGGACACATGTCATCTTTCAACATAAACCAACGTGCCATGCGTCAAACATATATTCCCTGTTTACAGCAGGAAGTGCCATGCTTTTTTGAGAAGAAAGGGAAATGTCTTGGAGTTAAACCCTCACAGCTCATGTCGATTTCAGTGGAAGATCCAGCTACTTAGAAACGTAGGCTTTTTTCCCTTTTCATAATACAATGAATTTTAAAAAGCAGGCCCACTCATTACTCAAATTACCGAGTCCTACTCACCAAAGTGAAGTTGATTGACTGGAGTTCTGGAATTACATAAGGCTCTGCTCCTTGGTTTACCATCCTCTCCACTGGCAGGATTTTAATCAGCCTGCCTTCTGACCCCTGTTTGCCTTCCTAAAGCCAAAAAAAAAAGGGTGATCAGGAAGAAGCAAGAGGTACCAGTGGGGGAGAAGATAGAGGAAGTGCTGGGGTCACGGAGAAGGAAACCAGAGTCCAGGTCAACAGGCCACTCTGGTCAGTAATTCAGTTCAGTCCAGGATTTGAAGGCGACACAGGGAGAGGTGGTGGCTGTGTTGGGTGGGGAGAGGGTGGAGGGCAGACCCCCGGGGAGGGTGCCAAGGCAAAGCTGGACAGGAGAGCCACGTCTGAGCTCCAAAAGAAGGAAGGAGCATTCTATTTCTAATCCCAATTATTCTGTAAAAGGATATGAAGGACCCCAGGGCCAGAATGGACCTGCAGCTTTATTCGGGGTCAAGGTATCCCTCCCACCTGGTCAACACTCAGAATGTCCTAGTGACTTCTGCACACAAGCAAAGATGGGAAATCTAGGACCTGGAGAAGAAGAAAGGAAGGGGGCAGGAGGTGCTGCCAGGGAGGGAACAGGTCCTCTCCTGATGGTGGAAGATGTCTGGCCTGCCAGTCCCTCCTGCTGGCTCCTGCTGACACTTCTCAACCTTTATTAAAAGCGCTCCGGGTCCCCTTCAGAACATGGTCACAGGCATTTCTGCTGCTCAGTGGGGCCACATCTAAATGGAACGACAGGCTGAGATGAAGTCCATGGCTGTTTTCGGCTGCTTGGGATAAGATGGGGCCCCGAGTGTGGAGGTGTGGCCCCCCCGGGCTGTCCTGCCACCTGAGGTCCTCTTCCTGCATTGTGATGCCGGAATGTCGGTTTATTTTTGGGCAGAAGTTGCTTCATGTTAAGACTGTTTTGGTTTTTTTTTTGGTTCTGGTAGAGTAGGATTTACCTTTTAAGTAAACAGAAATTTTTACTGTTACATGCTGCCCTCTTCTGGCTGCGTCGATTCTGTTTCACCAGCTGCAGAATTGGATTTAAAAATGAGGTCAGATTAATTTAAATAAATAAAGACACTTATCTCTGCCCCTTTTCTTGGCAAATTGAAGAAACAACAAAATAAAACAAAACACAAAATCTAAGAAGTTACCAAACTTAAAATAATAAATAGATGGAGGGATGTAATTTCTTAACTTTTGTAGAGCCCCCAAAAATATAGTGGGAACTTTATTTTAGACTAAAATCGGGGTTTAGCTCTCTGGTATTTCTGTTTTCATGTACTCAAGTCTATTTCGTGAGACCAGCCATTCTTTGGTTAACGTATATTTACTAAAGACTAAATCAAATAATTTGCCCCAATCTTAGAGTCTGTCAACAATCCTTGATATATGCAAAGAATCCATCCCAGTCCAAAACCAAATAGGAAAACAAATAATGTGACCAAATCTATTTGAAGCCCAAATAGAATTTTGCAAGGCATACTTGAGCTATAGCTTCCAAATATTAGATTACATAAAATTGTTCACTAGGAAAAACCATCTGATCATTTCATGCTCTCTAATAAGTTAAAACGAACGTTCAGAAATGAGAGCAGATTAGTTTCATTGTCAAAGAACTGTGCTCAAATGAAAAGTTGCAAAGTCTGGATTAGAATTAATTGTCTCAAAATCCTCAGCCTACCGCTTCACCTACCCAACCATGCTCTGCCTTCATTAGGAATTACAGAAAGAATTTGGTGCTTCAAACACTTAAACGCAAAACTAAGTTTCGACAGTGAATTCTAATTAAAGTAATTTTATTATCTAAAAAAAAACTTCAAAACATCTTTTTTTTTTTTAAAGAATAGCTACTATGGTGCGGAAGTAGCTTGATCACTGTTTATTTAATGAAAGCTATTTTAGAGTTGGTTGTGTTCTCTTGCTTATAATTATTTTGGGGTTTGGAGGGGCCCCATGTGGCTTCTCCTGGGTTCCTTAAATTAAATAGCTGAGTTGCACACATCTTCATCTGGTTCTGGGTGGGTGAGCTTCCTTAGTGTTCTGGGGGTCCCATCACTTCCTGGATGAGCAGTTGGCTGCGGACAGCAGGTTTATTTAAAGCAAGGAACTCTTTTAAGTAAGTCTTCGGTCACGCTGTTGAGGGGGTTGTTAATGCCCCGTGGGCAACGACTAACCATGCATGGGGGAGTCTATGAAAGAACCTCTGGTTTTCTGACCATGCATGCCTTAACGAAGGCCTTTTTGTAAATGTGAGGCTCTATGTCCATTTTATTATATACAGTCTTAATTTGAGCCTGAAAAGAGGAGCTCCAGGGCAGACATAAAATTAACTCCTCTTTCAACACCCTAACCTTTGGGCTTTAATTTATTCCCCTGTCAATCTTATGAATGCCTCGTGAACTCCAGCTATTGATTTCCATGGCTAATGCTATTTTTCCTGTTTATTATAATATATTGTCTTATTGTTGTGGGCCGTTTGCACTCGGTTAAATTTCCCACACAGCAGACAGGAAACTTCTCCATGGCATCAGACTTCCTTAGATTGATTTTCGCAGCGACGGGGAGGGACCTGCCCACTCCTGGGCTTTGTGCTGAGCCCGCCTGAGGGCCCAGGGCCCGCCAGTGGACACTTCCTTCCAGGCCCCAGTGTGGAGGCCTGGGCAGCCCCTCCCTCCTGGTCCCATGCAGCCCTGGGAAACCTCCTTATCAGCGCCAGTTCTATGTCATTTCTTTTTACATATGATGTTTATTGTCTTTAGAGCCTGCTCTGTGGGAATGCTCTTTTCAAGTGCGACAATGGGTAGCCGTGGGACAACATTGGTGAAATCACACAGCCCTGGAGCGCAGGCCTTCCAGTCTTGTAATTAGAGAACAAAACCCTCAGCCACAAGACGAACGATGGTTTTACACTCCCGGCTGCTGAATTATTTATTAATAAAAAGCTGTGGCACCAGTGCATGATCCCCGACCCTGCATGCAGGTTACATGAGACCCACAGAGCCGTTTGGGAGGGACAGGGAGGAGGAGAAGCCTCTTATTATTATTATTTTTAAATGTCAACATTTATGTTACTATTTTGAGTTTTGCTAAGGATCTCTATGGGTTTAAGGCAAATGTAAGCATCTGCCCCTGTGAGTTGGGATTTAAGAGATGCCCGCCCTACATCTACACAGCTCTCAGTTTGAAATAACTTTAAACTTAACAAATTATCCAAGGCAACACATGTGGGTGTTTCATATTGTAAAAAAGTAGGTCATTACAACTGCTTATGTATGCAACATCAAAGTCAAAATTATTGTTTTTCCCTTATTACAAATTTACCTTCCTTAGGACTAGTTTATTGCAAAAAATAACCCCTCCAATGTAGTAGATACTAT
This sequence comes from Xerus rutilus, assembly GCA_028644305.1. Classification (NCBI taxonomy): domain Eukaryota; kingdom Metazoa; phylum Chordata; class Mammalia; order Rodentia; family Sciuridae; genus Xerus; species Xerus rutilus. Next base: position 138,348,287 of record CM053404.1, read on the forward strand.
TTTTAAAAATCAAGTGCATCCTTTGAACATGGTTATTAATTTACACTCTGAAGTCATGTTCCTACCAAGGAGCTCATTATCAATTAGAAAATCTCCTGTGGGATGCAGTGGACATGTGAAGCTCGTTGTGACCATAGTGACCGTCCCTCAAGACACCAGCATGCCAAAGACACTTCGGATTTTTGTAGCTATTGTTCTTCCTTTTTTCCCAAGTACAGAGGATTTCAGTGTTGGTAGAGAGAAAAAGGTAAATTTTATGAAGACTTTACTGGGGGGACTCAGTCACTGTTGTCAAAATAAATCAGTCTTTGGAGAGGAAACTCAATTTCTATCTCAGGATCATAATTGCACAGTGTGAATCATTTCCACCTGTTCCAATGTATAGCTCCAATGAGGGAATTTGTGATCTTTGATTGCTGAAAACCAAACCTTGTCCATTGGCATCAGTAATGGATAGTACTTACAGGATTTGACTGAGTTTCAATAAATCATTTCCAGGAGTTAAACTTAATTGAATTGGCCAAGTCACACAAAAGTTCTCAGAAGTCACAGACACGTGGATTTCTCTTCTACACTTTGAAAACGAAGGTCACAAGTGTTATGTAGGCAGTTAAACTGTGCATTTTTCACCATCCTCAATCTTTGTTCAATTGTACTGTTCTCATTTTTATTGGGGGAGATTCTCTTCTTGTGAACATATAGAATGAATCAAAACAGATGCCCAGATTATATAATTTGTCCAGAGTAGATCCTGGGAAATGTCCCTGGGCGACTTTGCCTCAGGGCAGAATTCGTGCAGGGAGTTATCCTCCCCAGCTCCTGGAGTGATTGCTATTGCAGTTTACAGTTTTGATCAGATTCACAGCAGAAGCAGGAAGGCCCAGGAAGGCCCAGGAAGGCAACTTGCCGTCTGCTATGCATCTCCGTGTCCATTCTCTAGTGCACATTCCTGGTGTTGCTTATTCATCACTTAAATGTCAACAGGTCATGTAAATTGTATCCAAAGCGTTTTGCTAACAATTTCATTTCATAGCCATAGAAAGATCCCACGTATGAGCTACAAAGATGTTGTTTAGAAAGATGTTTAAGAAATAGTCGTCTCCGCGGGATAGAGGCTTTAGGTGACTCTCCTGATTGACTCTGGGATGGGAGGTTGATTCCAGGAGGAATGGGGAACTAGGTTTGTAAAGGACACAGGCCACTGACAGTGGTCACTTTGGGTGGTGGGTCATCTAGGAACACTCTGAATTTACTTTCTGGCTATGGTGGCTATGTTCTTGACAGGACCCATATCTACACCTGGCAAGATGTTAAGAGGAACGAGCTTTGGTTGGGAAGTGGAACGGGTCACAAACTCAGCTGAGGACTCAGCCTTGGGCCGAGTACCAGAGGCACATCCGATACCTTGTCCAGGAGGCCATTGCTCCAAGCACAGGCGCAGAGGGAACAAGGATCGGCAGTGCATTCCCAGTCTATAGAAGTCAATACCTTAGGAATATCTGAGTTCCCCCAGGGGGAGCTGAGGGAAAGGAAAGCAGAGGATCATGGGAACACCCCAGGAAGCCCAGTTTTAAAGGTAGGAAGAGGAACATCTCCAAACTAAATGGGATGGAGTAATGCAGAAAGAGAATCATAGGAGAATGTCACAGGGATTGTTTCAGTGAATTCTTGTAACATCTTGAAGCCATTTGCAGTGGAGCAAAGTGTTGTTTGTGTGGCAGCTCATCAGGGGTAATTAGCTCTTGTAGAGGGAAATAGGTTATGAGGCCTCATCCATTCTACTTCCTGTATTCATTTATATGAATCGCAAGACAGGTGGCGCCAAGAACACCGGAATGTTCTTTGCTCTACCTATTGCTGAGGGCTTTGGGAATTTTTTGCTTGCGGGTTTCTTCATATTTTTGCAAAAAATAGAGGAAACCCACCTCTCAGAGCCCCAGAGGACATGAAGGTTATAACATCATGTCTTCATTGGAGAGTTATCTCGTGAGGGGAGCATTTACTGGGCCAGGTCCATGTAGGTTGACAGTGAGTGGATATCTCCCCTCACATAGCTTTTTTTTTTTTTTTTGCCTAAATTGCGAAATAGTTCAAGGAAATGGATATCATCATCAAAGGGCAAGGGGAAACTGTGTTTTATCTTGACCAAGAAATAATTGAAATGTGTTAAAATAGACAAGCTAAAGTCTTCTGACGTAAGGCTTTCTTGGGAGCTTTAGAATCTACCTGTCACTGACATACACACAAAAACAAAAATGCCCAGACTAATTAATACATTTGCAGTTTGGAAAGGAAAAGAGTGTCCCTTGATACTTGGCCAAGGGGTGTTTTACCACGCAGTGATTCCTGGGATCCAGAAAGATAAAGTTTGAAAAGTGCCCAAGGGCTCTGAACAATGATGTCTTTGGGACCCTTTTCCAGAGTCATTCCTGTGGAGAGGGAAGTTGGTAGAAAACCGCATGGGAGGTGAAGAAGGGGAGGGAGCGAATGAATATGTCACTTTTATCACTTTGAAGCAGCTGGGCTGAGAAGAGACAAGAAGCTAAAAAGTGGAAACTAGACAGGGATACCGAGTCAGAGTGACTTCATTTTATTTTAGGAAAAAAATTGAGATGCTGAGAAGCTGAAGTTAATTGAGAGACAGGGAGGGAGGGGGAGAGAGAGAGTGAGAGAGAGAGAGAGGGAGAAAGGAGGGAGAGAGAGAGGGAGAGAGAAAAAGACACAGAGAGAGAGAAAGAAAATGTAGGGGGAAGAGAGCGAGAAAGTGGGGAGAGAGACAGGAAGAGGGAGAGTGAGAGGGAGAGAGAGAAAACAGGGAAGAGAGAAAGATGGGGGAGTGAGGGGAAGAGAAAGAGAGAGAGCAGGGAGAGAGAGAGAGAGGAGGGAGGGGGAGAGAGAAGAGGAAGAGAGAGAAAGTGAGGAGAGAGACAGGAAGAGAGAGAGGAGGGAGAGAAGGAGGGAGAGAGAGAAAAGGAGGAAGAGAGAAAGATGGAGGAGTGAGGAGAAGAGAAAGAGAAAGAGAGAGAGAGCAGGGAGGGAGAGAGGAGCAAGGGAGAGAGAGTGAAAGAGAAAGAGAGAGAAAGGAGGGAGGAGAAGAGAAAGAAGAGGGAGAGAAAGAAAGGGGGGAGAGAGAAAGAGGGGGAAGAGAGAGAGGGAGGAGAGAGAGACCGAGAGAGAGAGAGAGAGAGAGAGAGAGAGAGAGAGAGAGAGAGAGAGAGAGAGGAGGGAGAGAGGAGAGGAGAGGTCTTTGTTCTTTTAGTCCATTTGGGCTGCTGTAACAAAAATACCATACACTAGGTGGTTTATTAAAAAAAAAAAAACAGAAATTTCTTTCTCAGGTCTGAAGGCTCCAAGACAGAGGCCAATTCCACGTCTGGTGGGGCTGCTTCCCGGTTCATACATAAGCCATCTTCTCACTGTCCTCATGTGGAAGAAAGGGCAAGGAATCTCTCTGGGGTCTCTTTCATGAGGGAGTTTACGATCCTGCTTTAGAAGGGATTTTATGAGTTTTTCTGCTCTGATCACCTGCCAAAAGCCACCTTCAAATTCCATCACCTTAGGGTCAGGATTTCAAAACATGAATTTTGGGGGACACAAACATGCAGCCTATGGCACTGTACCCTTGCCTCCTTAAATTCATGTCCTTCTCACATGCAAAATATGTTTATTTTTAAGAGCCCTCAAATCTAAATTCATTACAGCATCAACTCTAAATTCTAAAATCCAAAGGATCATCTAATACCATCTAACCTGGATAAGGGTGAGATGAAGGTATGATTCATCCTGAGCTAAGTTCCTTTCCAACTGTGAGCCTGTGAAACCATGCAGCAGCAGGACAGGCTCAGGACAGACACTTCCACTCCAGAAAGGAGCAGAGCGAGGAAGATGGGGCGAGAGGTTCAAGTACTTGAAACGTATGAGCTAACTCTCTGGGATCAGTAGGCTCCAAAATAATCCTCCTTGGCACAATATTCTACCTTCCTGGGCACTGGGTGGCAATATTTCCCCCATGTCTTGCGGGGATGGCCCTGTGGCAGGTCCTTGCCTGGACCTTGACCCGAAGCTTCAGTTCTGGGTGTCTCCGTCCTTTGACCTCTGGAGGATGCAGCACACCCCCCTCCAGTCCCATGGCCTTGAAGAGGGACACAGATACCACCAGGTTTGCTGCATGATACCTCCAGGGAGGGGCCACAGTGGCCTGCACCTCACTGAACCAAGCTGAGGACCCTGGCAGCAGAAGAGGGGAGAGGGGGTGTTCTAGAGTCCTGCAGTTACCCTGTGGTTCCATCATAGAAATGGCTCTCCAGCCACCAGCTTCCCACCCCAGGCTTCTGCACTCTGGGTGTGATGTGAGAAGCAGCTCTGGGCAGGAGGAAGAGTGTCTTTGAGTCACCTTCCAGATCCTCTTGCCCTCATTTTGGAGATCAGTGCCTGGTTTCCATTGAGATGGCTGATCCATGCTAATCTCCTTATCAAATGGTCACTTGGCCACACTTTTGATATTCTCATATTATGAAAAATGGATAGGCTGACAAAGTTCCAAATCTTTAAATGTTACTTCCTTTTTGCTTAACAATTGTGTCTTCAAGTCATTTATTTCTTCTTCCTTTTAACTATAAGCAGCCAGAAGGACCAAACCACACCTTCAATACTTTGCTTAGAAATGTCTTCAGCTCAATATCTAATTTTATTGCTTGCAAATTCTACCTTCCATAAAACACTAGAATGTGGACACAGTGCAGCCCATTTCTTTGTCAATTTAGACCAAAAAGATTGCTTTGGCTTTTTCCACTGTTCAATAACATATTCCTCATTTCCATCTGAGATCTCATCTGAATGGCTTTTGCCACTATGTTTCTACACATTAGTTACGCTCTGAGAAAAAGGAGATTTTCTCTACAGGTCTCTTCCTTTCTTTCTAAGCCTTCACTGTCCTTAGCCTTCACAGCAGTGTGGGAGTTTTCTAGCATGCCTTTGAAATCTTTTCCAGCCTCTATCTACTATGCAATTCCAAAGACTGGAAAACGTGTTAAAGTAGCCCCCCCCCCCCTTTTTCAGTACCAGGTCCTGTCTTTGTCTATCCAGGCTGATAACAAAAATACTGCAGACTTGGTGCTCATAGTAGAAATCTGTTTCCCATCTTTGTTGGAGCTTGAAAGTCAAGGTGCTAGCCGAGTAGGTGTCTGATGGTGTCCATTTACTGCTTCATAGATGCTGTCTCCTTGTGGCATCCTCGTGTGGTGGAAGAGAGTTCTCCAGAGTCTTCTTAAAGGCACCAATCCCATTTCTAATAACTTCCCGAAGGCTCCACCCCTCAATGCTGCCATATTGGGTGCTAGAACTTCAACACATGAATTTGGGGGTGGGTCATAGACATTCACTCTAGAGCAAGAATATAGAAGAATTTGAGCAGGAGGGTGGGAGCAGAGATGTGCCTCATCCCTTCTCACTCCTCCCTGAGTATCTGAAGCACATTGGCCAACCCTCTTGATGGCTCTATTTCCTGCTCAAGTTTCTCATATAACTTGCAAAAGTCACCACCTCTGGGACGTCCCCTCCTGAAGCTAAGTCTCTGATGTCCACATTAGCTAGGGCTGGGGAGTAGATCTTACAGGGCTTGAGGAATTTCTGGGATGTTATTGGATCCATGTCTTTTTAACTTTACCATTGCAATTGCCTTCTCATATATTTGCCCTCCTTTGATCCAAGGATTTATATATGGTGTTGAGATAATTTTTCTAAATCACATTTAATTCTCTTAAAATTTTTTTCTAGTACTTCATCAACAATGTTTTAGTCAACTTTTTTGCTGTAGTGACTAAAGGATCTGACCAAAACAACTATAGAGGAGGAAAAGTTTATTTGAGGGCTCACAGTTTCAGAGGTCTTGGTCCACAGAAGGCTGGCTCCATTTCTTGGGGTTTGAGATGAGGTTGAAAATCATGACGGAGTATGTGGCAGAGGGAAACAGCTCCCATGAGCTCAAGAAGCAGAGATAGAGACACCACTTGTCAGATACAAATATATACCCCAAAGCCACTCCTCAATTCCAACCACCTTTAGCCACAACCTATCAGTTTGGTTAATCCTCAATTAATCCCTATCAGGGAGATTAAATCCCTGATTGGGTTAAGACTCTTACAATCCAACCATTTCTCTTCTGTGTCTTCTTGCATTGTCTCACATGTAAGCTTTTGGGGGACACCTCACATTCAAACCATAACAAACTAGATTTGGATAAAGCCCAAACCTCTTACCTTGGCAGATGAAAGGAGGCATATCCTGTAAGTATCTTTATGAATCCAATTGTACCCTTTCTCCTTACACATCTAATTCATGATCATTCAAACAGTGCCCTTGATGTTCCTTAAAAACATTTTGTGAGCTTGGCCAAATTTCTCATCTACCTCCTACAAGTTTTGTAAGTGTGAACACATTACTTATTTCTCCAGGTTTTGTTATCTGTAAAGGGGGTCATACACTACTTACATTGGGCTGTGGGGAGGTTTAAATAAAGTAATAGTGTCTAGTTCAGAACAAAGGTTCAAGTTTTATCTACTGTTATCCTTATTATTGCTATTATTATTTTTCACCCTATTCTTTTTCAGCCGTCCTCTTTTTGCCTGTTGTCCTGTACGTCTTCAAGGTCAAATTCCTGTCTTCAGATTCAGTCTGAATGCAAACTCTTCTACCAGCATTCCTCAAGGTCTTCAGGATGTTAGCCTCATCCCACCTGCTCCTACCCTTACTGTTCTGCCACCTCTCTTACCTTTTCTACTTGTGTGTCTGGACATGTGTCTCTCCACAGTGGCCCATTTGCATCCACGGAGATTTTGTGTAAAACCTTCAACATCAAAGGTTGGATTATATTCACTTTTGTACCTCTAGCATTTTAGAAAAATGTTACCTTCTGATAAAATTCATATTCAAAATATGAATAATATAAAATAATTTCCTGTATGGTTAATATATCTTTGTTCCATGCAGTATCATTCAGACAAATTAGATAACCATTTCAAACACACATGAGTCTTAATTTTGGGTGGCCTCTGGAACCTCATTGAAAGCACGATTTTAGTCCTTTTCAGGGAACCAAAATAAAACACAAACCATAGTGAATCCTGAAGACCAAGAGCATAATTGTTAGAAAACATTTTGGAGTCAATTAGAGTCTTTAAGTTCTATAAAGTAAAAGTGCCTCATCCCAAACTGGCATGGTGTACCCGCTGTGCACAGGGATTTGAACATGTAAGGTCAGAGTTGTGAGTTTCTAACATGAAGTGTTCCATGTGGTGCGTGGAGTCAGTTTCTTATCCTAGCTTATCATAACTGTTACTATGGTCCTTTCTTTAACATCTCACATTTTTTAACAGGCTGACCTGTCACTGTTAGGTCCCTAATATGTAGATAAAGTGACTCACTTCCCCACCTGGAAGGCTAAGGTTTCACCAAGGCTGTACTGTTCAAAGGTGATGTTCTGAGCATGGATGGTGACAGCTGTGAAAATCACAGGCACTTTGAGGGAGTGGGAGATGTAGCTTTGCACTGTCAGGGGTACTTTCATGCTAGAGTTCATGGACTGGCAAATAATCAGAATTGTGCTTTAGACAGAAATGGGATTACTCTCACTTGAGAATAATAATAGACTAAGAGTAGGCCAAATTAAAATTTTAATAAGTTAAAACTTTATGCACCTTTAACCAAAACTTTTAATATTTAAATTGTTTGATGTTAGGGTCCAGGAGCCGTCACAGCAGGGCTAAGTTGCTTCCCCCAATTCATTGCAGTTTTTCTTCAGCTTTATCACAACCTGTCTGTCCCCTTTCCCACCAAAAGATGTAGCTGGCCTCTCCTGGGGTCACCAGCCACTGTCGTTGTCTCCTGGTTGGACAGCTGTACAAAACTGTTCCAGCTTGGCTGTCGAGACAGCTCTTTGTATGGCCGACTCTGGTCCCATGAACACTGTGCCGTGCCTCCAACGTGAAGACCTCATGCTTTGTATTCTGCCGTTCTCACTTGGGGTAGTAGTGGTGCTCTTACTGATCTTGATTACCCATACTATTATTTTATTTTAGCAATGTGCTTTGAGAAAGATAGGTAACTAAAGTGAAATGAAAAATCTGAGCTTGCTGAGTTAACATGTACGTGTGAGGGGGAGACAACTGGTCATCAAACTGTTATCAGCAGTGTGTAAATAATATGCAATCTCTTATAATGCTTTCTCTCCTAAATATCATTATTTTCAATATAATTAAGTGCATAAAAACTTGGATTCTGCCACAAATGATACACTAAATTTGAAATTCTGTCAGCAGTGTGTGACTCTGAGACCTGGTTCTACCGGAAGAAGTGAGTAGCATAATATAGTAACAATAGGTAGACGGAAAGTTACAAACCAGCTACAATACATACAATGTTGCATCTTTTAAGAGGACAGTTGAACAGCATTCCATAAATTCAAATAATGCCTTTGGGGGGACGTGACAGGCCTGAGACAGTGAGTGGCATCAGGCACAGTGTCCTCTCTCCTCGCCCTTCAGCAGTGGTGGCTGCTCTGACATACATCCCTGTGGGTGCCTGGCCAGAAGTGGCCATTGTATTAGGAAAGGAATCCTGGAAGAACCTATCAGCAAGTACAGAGGAGCAAATCACAAGGGACACACACTGTAGGACCACAGTGTAATCACAACCAAGAAAACACCAAGGAAGAAGAGGGAGCAGGAAAGACGAATGAAGTCCCTGACAACTCTTCTACAGCCAAATAAGAAAGTGGTGAATTCTGCATCATCATGGGGATGATTTGACTCATAGGACAATTCTCAGTTTTCATTTAAAAAAAATACTACCCAGTTTTAGGCTAGAAGCTTCATTTCCCCCAGAAAAGGCTTCTCATATAGAAAACCATGTCTTATGCACAGTTTATAAAATCATCGATTGGAAAGCATCTGTTGGCAGAGTCTGAAGAGGAAGGGCTTGCATGTGTGCTGACCCTGTTCCGAACTGCACAGGAAGGGGCCAGGGGAAATTCCATCAAGATGCCATTCTTCAGTTCCATCACAGAATCATTTATTTTCCATCATATGCTGTAGAAATAGCCCTGCACTTAACTATTTAACCAGCCAAGGCTAAAGCAATTAGGCTCATCTTTTTTCCATGTCCTGGAAGAGACAGTTGGATGCCTCTCGGTTGCGTGCCGTGAGGGAAATACAGTTCCAGCTGACTGCAGATATTTTTACAGTTGTCTCTCCTTAGTTTGGAACTCTCCAAACAAATGAAGATTGGCCTTGCAGATTTTTAAAAAATTTAATTTCAGACTAGAAATCATGGTAGTTGGTTCTCATGCACTCTGCAGATTAATCCATTACTGTAATTCGATTTTAGCACTTAAAACAACATTACATATGCAATACCTATTTCTGAAGATTTCTTCCTCCTTATTACTTTTGAGTTTTTAAATTTGCTTTTACATCACTTCCCTAACTCACTGGTGAGTTTCCTTAAGGAACATTCTTCTTTTTACCATAATTTCCTTTTCTTCCTGGAAGTCATTGAGGGACTGAGGGCACTTGAAATATTGTGAGGATATGAACCATATAAAATGAGAACATAGAAGTTGAGCTATGAGTTGAGAAAAATTGTGTGATACATGGACATGCGCCAACGAGAGACCATCAGAGGAATCCAGGTAATTGCAACGCTGGTCACATTTTCTCCTTTGCTCTGGTTTAAGAGAAGTTTTCCTCTCCTAAGGCAAAATCACTTCCAGTTGTTATTTATTAGCTGAGTAGTGATTTTTTTTTTCTTTTTTTAAGGTCAAAGACTGAGCCAAGCCACTATTCATTGTCTTTACTCAGAAATACAAAGAATGGGGCTGGAAGGGGGTGGGGAGAGGAGATCAATGCATCGTGTTGATATGATCATTAGTGGACAATGATCTACTAAGTTTGCAGATATTAGCTCTCCACTATTCGTATTAGGTTTTTCTGGTAGACCTTGATGCAAGTTTAGATATAATAGGTAGAAACTCTTTGCCCTTCAATTGAACAATTTGAGAGATAAATAAAGATAAAAATGATGGAGCTGCTAATAACGGTTCACCCACGGGGGATGCTACAGAATGGGGGCAAAGAGAGCTATTACTAGCCTGGGTCAGGCGAGGCAAGGGAGGCAGAGATTTCCCCTAGGATTCTTGTAAACACAGCCCTGCATCTCTGCTGTTGCAAATACAGCACTGGGGGCCAGCCTAGCAAAAGTCTGTCAGTATTATCATTCATATTCATTCATTTCTTTGAGAAAACAATATATTGGTTTCATAATTACTATGAAGTCTGGTATGACTTTTGATAACTGAAATTGATTTTTTGTGAATTTGGCAAAAATGTTCTTAATCTTGGTAATTTACATATAATCTTACTTAAAGGAGTCCAGCTGAAAAACTGAGAAGACATGAAAGATGGGAAAACCCAGATAGTTTATAGTTCCTTACTTCTTTTTACAAACAATTAAGATTCGATAATTTTGATGACAAGTTCTTGGATTTTTTCCCCCAAAGCTGGATGTCTTCATTCACTGCTTTCATTAGCACTGCTTTTCCAAGAAGGATTGAGGGCAGATGGACCCGGACAGGCAGCCGCTAACTCACTATTCACCTATTTCTCAAAGGTCTCTACTTGATTTAATCATCCAAAATCTTCATAGTTAAGGAATCTTGAAAATGATCATATTGAATTAGAAAGATAGTTTTTCTCCTGGAGTCTGAAGTTGAAATTGGCAGAGGCCCTTTCTCTTCAGACAGGAGGGATGCTATTTAAGTCACTGGATCTGTTCCTCCCTCCTCTGTGCGTCCTGTGTCCTCACAGACTCTTCTCGAGCCATCCCTGGGGCCATGCCCAGGCCTCTTTCTACACTTGTCGCTCCACCTCCAGGTTCCTGCTGACTGTCTATCGCATACTCCTGAATCGAGGAAAGGTGAAGTCTGCTTCTGAGCTTCACACCTGCATTCACACGTGTGTGCACACATGTATGCACACAAACGTGCCTGTGTATGCACATGCACACACATGCTGCCATACACACTTGGGTGCATGTGCTTTCGCCTGCATGAAAGCACACAGAGATGTAAACCATGCGCACATGTGGACATAGATTCACAAACACGTGCATGCATGTGCACACGTACATAACACAGAGACTCATAACACATGCACATGCACACTCACACATGTCCACATAAATGCACAAACTTACACATGAAAGCACACATGTATATGCACACATTCTTAGACCCATGTGCAAAACATAAACAGAAAAGCACACATGTACACACACAAACACACAGGGGAACATGCACACAAAGGCACACGCAAGCACACAGGTATATGTGTACAACACATACACACATGCACACAGTAGTGCACAACACACACTCAGTAATACACAAAACACACACATGGATACACACATTTACACATATGTATGTGTGTGCACATATGCAGATTTACACACCTACACATAAACAAACATATCTGTACACAGATGCACAAGGCACACACATGAATTAACACATGACCAAAGGTGCACACACAAATATAAGCATACACACACTGACATGCACACATGCACCAACACCAACACATGAAAATATAGGACTGTGTGTTCATATGTGCATACACGTCTGAATACATATGTATATCATACACACAAACACACATGCACACAATGCTCGCACAATACAAACATATACATACACATGCAACCAGGCATGTTTGCACCCCCACAAAATGTGTGCATGTTAACATGTGCACACACATGATAACACACATATGCAGACATGGACACATGCACAATGTTTGAACACACATGCAGATGAAAACAGTTGTGGACTTATGCACATGCATGTTCATATGCAAACATACAAAACAGGTGAGCAAACACATGTGCAAATACACATGCACACATACTCACACATATACACACCCCAATGCAGAAATGCACACATATGCAGACATGTATACACATGTGCATTCACACACATACAAGCACACACATACACACAAGCAAATACAAACGTATGCATGTGCAACATACTCGAGCATGCACAAAAACACAAGCACACTCATGTTCAGACACATGCACACCCATTTGTGTACACATGTGCATAAAATCCATACACATTCACATGCTTACAAGCACATGTGCACTTATGCATGCACATGCACACAGGCATGCACTTGTGCGTACACACACACATATGTGCACTCACACACACACAGATGCACATGCATGCTTGTGAGTTCAGGAGAGTGGGCTGCTGTCTCAGAAGCATGCCTTCTCTCCCCAACAAGTTTGTGAGTGCCTTGTGTCTAACCCTCCTTCCAGATCTTATCTTAAATAGCCTTCTGCTTCCAAGAGCCCCTCGCCTCCCACATCTGTGCTCAAAGACATCCTGCCCTACAGAAGTGTCAATCTGGGGATAGGAGACTCTCCCACATAAATGACTGGTTTCCCAATTTTATTTTGAAAAGAAAATTTCTAAATAGCTCCCTTGGCTCTGTGAAGACAGTGGCATTTGGTTCATCTTCTAGTCATGTCCTTGACTGCAGGAAGCCCCTCGAGGCTAGAAATGAGAAAAGTGCATCTGGATTTTGTAAGAACTGGAGCCCTGATGGCCCCTTCACCTGATGTGAGGAGAGGAGACAGGTACAGGTGAGGTTTTAATAGGAGAAATCTTATATTGTCAAGGAGGCCAAGGGGAAAGCTCCAGGCTTGACTCACTTGACAGGTATTACTGGATGTGGAAAGGAGGCGGGAGGGGAGGAAGTAGAAAATTGAGCATAAAAAGAAAGGAATGCATGATCCAATTTTTATTGAAGCTTTCAGAGAAGCTCTCTAAATGCAGTCTAAAGAATGTTTTAAAGCCACATGGGTCACACCAAGATACAAGAAGTTCCTGCAGAAAGAGCTGGGAGGATGCCATGGCTGAATCCATCATGTGGCAATTTTTACAACCTGGTACTGTGGCAAAAGCATTTAGTTTTGCACAAGCATGATACTCGAAGTATTGTGTTCTGAAAAGGCAGAGTTGAAGTATTTCTCTAGGTCCATGCACGCACATCTGTACGTGCCTGCAAGCCCTATAGTGAATCTTGTACATTTAGCTCTGTCTCATGCTGACTTAACCTAAAATAACATTATGTATTCTGCATGCATAACCTACCTGAGGATGCCGACTGTCCATTAGTGTGTCCCCAGCTGGCCCACACAGAGGCAGGGCACAACTTCACACTTAGACACAGTCCCCATTCCTCTGTCCCCTACAATTTCTGTTCCTCCTTGTGATAGTCAACTCTGCATTGATGTTGCTGGACCATGGTGAGGTTTTGTTTGACCAAACATTGTTCTAGATGGGTGGGTATTTTTGGGTGAGATTAACATTTACATCACTTGGACTTAAAGTAGATACCCTCCCTAATGTGGATGGGCCTCATCCAACCAGGTGAAGATCTAAACAGTACATTAGATCACTGGGGAGCTGACCTCTCCCCAGCAAGAAGGAATTCTGCAGCAGGATGGCCTGCAATCTGGAACTGCAGCACCAGCTCTTCCAGCCACCTCCTCCCTGATGGCCCAGCCAGAGACCTTCCACATGCAGCCTCCGCTGCTGCCGGAGCCCATCCCTTCGATTCTCTGTCTCTCTCCGGTGTGCATACACATGCACAGGAACATCCTAATGTTCTGCTTCTTGGGAGAACCTGGTCAGCACATCCTTCTTACTGGTTTCCTTTTGTCCAGTACAAGTTGCAGCTATGAATCCCTTCCATTCATGATGAGATGAGACTGTTTTAGGTCAAAACATCATCTAGTCCTAAAAGAAAAAATAAAATTCTAGAGCTAATCACAAAAACAAAATGTCACTGATTGACACTAAAGTCAATTAAACCTTATCAAGATTTTTTAGACACTATACACCAATTATTTTCAACTAATTTCCCAAGGATATTGAAGTAGAATAGTAAATATGCTCATCTATGTTGTTTTATCTTATCTTTATAAAAATGAGTTCTCTGGAAAGTATTCCAATGAGAGGATAATAGAATTTAAGAAGTCAAGTTCGTCTGACCTGGGAAAGAATTGCAAAACCTCCTGACCTCTGTATGCTGGACACAGTGGCCACCCATGGCCTCTTCTCTTCTTGACAGCACCACAACCAAAGTGACCCTTGTAATACTTCCTTGCTTAAAAATTCTTCATGGGTTCCCTTTGCAGATGGATGAACTCCAGGGTGCTTGGCTGAGCCTACAAAGCTCCCTACCATCTGAGTTAGATATCAGTTCTGTCTCCCTTTTCCTCCCTCTCCCTCCTCATGTGAGCCTGACAGGCCACTGGACTTCTCTGGAAGGTCATACCCACTCCATGTCTCCTTTGCTGCCTGCCTAATCACCTCTTCCTCCTGGAGACTCTGGCTTATCTAGAGTCTCAGCTCAGAAATCTCATCTGTTGTAGACTTTCCAGCTCTCTAAAAGTTGCATTAGGTTTTTCTCTAATTCCATAGGGCATATTTCCATTAAAATATTATTGGCCAAAGTGCAATACATCATGCTGTCTCTTGACCATGAGGCTCTGGAACCCCTCCCAGGAAGGGTCCATTCCTTCCCTGCCATTACACAGCCTTGCAGCACTAGAAGGTGGTCTGTTAAAGTCCGGAGGGAACAGGGGCACGGCAGACAGGTGTGCTCAACCCTGGTGTTGGGAGCTGCCCCTGTCCCCTCCACATGCTTCCAGTCACAGGGGGAAAGGGAGGCCTCAGCAGAAAATTGAACACATACAAAACCAAACCAAAGTCAAACATGAAGAACAGAGCTTCTTAATACATAGGAAGGGCTATACATTTCCTTTCTGGAAGAAACATTTCCTTTTCAGAAGAAATTAGAAATTAAAGAGAGGCTGAGAAATGGAGAAGTGTGGTATCTGGCCTTCAAACCTATCTCAACAGCAGGAAGGCAGACCTCAGGTGAGCCCATGCAGGAGACGAAAAGGGTATCCGGCAGGAACCAGCTGAGTACGAGGCTGGGGTCAAAGGCATGAGGAGAGTTCAAGGAGGCAGAAGTCTTGGTCTGAGACTCTTAAAATCTTTCGTTTAGATGAAGTTTGAAATCATAAACTTCAAGTTCATGTCAGTATGTGAATCCACAGTAAGTTTCCTCCAATATCTAAATAATATTTTCAGCTTTCATCTACCCTCCCCCCTGTTGCCCTCCCCCCTTTCCCCTCTCCCCGCCTCTCCTTTCCTCCCCCTGAGTGCTGGGCTGGAACGCAGGGCCTCACACATGTTAGGCAAGCACTCTACCACCGAGCTACAACTTTAGCTTTAGTTCTACCTATAATGTGGCTTAGTTTCTGATTATTATACAGAGCAAAGTTACTCTGTTGCATTTTGAAAAAAAATCAGTTTTTTCATGATTACTACTATAAAAAATATTTGTCGTGGAACAAAATTTGGAATTGGTTATGGTGGAAAACTGTCTTACTGTAACAGTAAATACTTTCTGCATTCTGAAGTATGAGTGATCATTGGTCTTGGAGTTCTCTCCCCTCATTCTGGGAGGAGGTACTTGATGAGTCTGGAATCTCACTGATGGTGGACCATGAACGTATGCAGGGCCACTGGGGGACTTGCTTTAGACCTGTGCTCTAAATGTCCTCTTTTTGCCGGTATCAATGGGCTGGCACAGCAGAGAAAAGCTGCTTTGCTTACAAACAGAGCTGGGCTACATAGGCTTTGAAAGATGGTTGCTTGGCTCATGCAAGCGTATGCATGCGTGGACTTTCTGTCTGGGGGATGCCCATGGGGGACCTGGAGAGCTGCTGAATGGCAGGGAAGGGTGGGGAGCCCGCTCCTACCTGTTGCATGGGAGAGAACATTTAGGCCGAAGCTGACCTGGTCCCTGACCTCAGCTCCTGATGGTCTTCACTCCGCAGTGCATGGCGACTTCACTCCCAATGGCTGCAGGTCACAAAAACCTGGGGTTTGTCTTGCTTTTCTCTTTCGTTCACAGTCGCATTCAATCCATCAGCAAAGGCAGAGTCCCCTTTAAACATTGCAGCTCCATTAATAACTTGAAGGACTGTTTTCCTGTTGTGCTTCCACGCTGCGTATTTCCATCAGGTGTCCCCGCTTCTGTCTTTGCCCGTAGGGAGTCCAAGTTCTATTGCTCTAGTCTAATCCTGTCCCATCTACACAGAGTAAAAGGCTATGTCTTCAACACACTCCTTGTGGCTCTCCAGGTCTGCCGCCAGTCTAGAGGGCTGGCCCCTCAGGGCCTTGCTCCCTCCTTCCCAATTTATGGAGGCTTTGGCCTCGATGCTGTTGCTCCCACGATCCAGGCCTCCTCCCTTGAGGTTCAGACCTTCCTGTCTGGAGCCCTCCCTGCATGCAAGCACCTTGCAGCTCCCAGGTCTTTGCTCAGCTATCCTTTCTAAGAAAGTCCTTTCCACCAAGGAAGCTCCACTTAACACCCAACCCTCCTGATCTCTATTCGCCTTTCCTGCCCTAGTTTGATGATTTACTCAGTATTGAACTTTAGTATTTTAAACATAGTATACTAAAAAAATTAAACCACCAAAAGGCACAAATTTTTAAATTTATTTCTGCATTATGGTTTCTAGGTTTTTTGTCTGGCACCAATACAAATACCCAATACTAATTGGAAAAATAATTGTAGGTCAAATACTGTTTCTATATTTCTTTATTTAAGAGTCATGCATTAGGGTAGGAGGAACTTGGTGCTAGAATGGTTGAAGAAATCCAACATTTCCCTCCCTTTTAGCACGTGTGGTGTGTAAAAGTTCTGTAGGAATGTCCTGAACATTCCTGGCCAGGCCTCAAATGTCCATGAAGCCGTCACAGTTGTGCAGTTGGTGATGCTGATGGTCTATGTTCAGCCAGGCCCAAGGGATCGATTGTCTTGGGGAATGTGAGTGTTTGGTGAGGCTCACCTGGCTGGGCTGTTCTTGCACAGAGATGGACACCCTGTTCTCCTCACATGGGGCAGGTGACACTTGGGGATGCTGTCACTGCAGACAGCACACTTCTGTTTATTTTCAGAACCTCTTTCACTTTCAGTGTTTAATGATAAAATTGCTTTGGGGATAACTGTGCAGTTTGCAAACCATGGGCCTCTCTCAACTGCGATCAAACAGGCAGATTGAGTGAACAGAAAGCTGAAGGCCACATGGCTACTTCACAGCATCAGGGCTCCCTCCACACAGACTTCTCCTGCTTCCCTGCCAGGCTACGGTGACACTACTGAGCTAAGGCCACCTCATTCTTTCTCATTCTGCTGGACAGGCCCTCTGGCTTCCGTCAGCTTCAGGGATCAGTGCAGCTGTCTGACTACTACTTCTTAAGTGATCTCAAGTCTGCATGGTAGCGATGCAGGGTGGCCTGTGATTGCACCCAGGAGGGCGAGTATCTTGCTTTTCACAGTGGCTGTGATGTTTCCAGAACTGTTGGCTACATTCCCATGGCCAATCTCAATTCTTGCTAAGTTCCAAAGGTGTGGTAACATATAGGGAAGCTTGGTGAACTCCTAAGCAATAAGCCCAGACAAGACACCAACCAAGACCTCCAAGCCAGCTAAACCAACCACAAAAATGTAATTTAGTACTGCTATGATGCGTTTAAATAATATATTCAGCCTGACTCACTTGAACAACATAGCGCTTGCCGTCTTATGAAATAGCCAATATTTAAAATACATACTCAGTAACATGATGGAGGAAGGGATCTGGGAAAAGAAAAGGAAAAAAGAAAGAAAAGAAAGAAAGAAAGGCTAGCAAGAGGTGGAAATGAAGGGAGAGAACCTCAGAGGGGCCACGTTCTCTCCTGCTCCTGACTTCTCCCTGGACTCCCCCTCCAGTTTCATATAGGACATAGCATAGTTAGCAACATTCACAACTGGAATTCAAGGTCATCGTGTTGACATTTCTGCACTTTAGAAAACCATTGTGTACTTTCGAGTAACTCACACGAAATCCAACATTTCCCAAACAGAACCCACCGTCTTCTCCAGTTAAAAGTGCCGTGCTTTTCCTACATCTTAATGTCGCTTTCTTGGAGGTATTAATTCATACAGTGATGCTCCACACTTTCCTTTACGTGGATTTAATTGTTGCATTTTGGATTTGCCATTAAAATAGCATTTAAGAAAATCTTCCATTTTATGTCTCCCCTGCTTTAACTAATGATAACACTGTGTCTGTTTGACCCATCTCCGCTTTCTGTCTCTTCCGTTTCATTTTGGATGATGTGACCAGAGCTTGCTCTCTATGCCAAGGTTCTCTGTTTTCATGTGCTGAGACCCTCAAGACGGGTGGGTGACTTTTGCATAACCAACGCTCCTGTGGACAGGGCCAGATACTGACCCATTTGTACACTGAAATGAAGGAAATATTGCATTTTTTTCAGTATGATATTTATTAAAATTTCTTAAAAGCATGAAAGGAATGAAAGCAGCCATTTGTAGATATCAAAAGTGTCACTTAACTGAAAATAAATAAATATGGCCATTTTTATTTTAAACATTTTTTATTTTTATACAAAATATTTCAAACACGTAGAAAGCAATGAAAATAATGTAACAGACATTCGTGTCCCGACCACCCAGATTTCACAGATGTTAACATTTTTCCATATTGACTTCAGAGTTCTCTTTCATGTTTCAGAGAAAAAAAATGGAGATGCTGCTACAGTTGGGCTTCCATCCACACCCTTTTTATTCTTCCTTGGAGGCTAAAATTTTGCATCTCATCACTACATAAATTTGTACTTATTTGTGTGCTTATATTCTTAAGCAATTTATTACTATTATTCTGCTTAAATTTTTATTTCAATTATATCACTGTATTTACCCTTCAGCACTCTGCTTTCTATGGCAACATATGTTGATACATGTTGACACAGTGCATTTAATCAACTCTTTTGTGGGACTCTAGTATGGGAATGGATGTTTATTTATATGTTCTACTGAGGGCTAGTAGCTGGGGTTCAGTTCTCTCCTTGTTTGACTGCTACAAATATTGTGCAACAAACACCCTTTCTGGCATGTAAAAAACTGGTCCAGAGAAGAGGCAATCTGCTGTGATGAGTATCCACATGTGGACCCTCATGTTTAGGGTCCACCCACCTTCAGATTCACTAGGAATTACTGGATGGCTCTGCATCTGGGTTTGTTAAAGCACCCAATAGCCATGGGTGAGATTTCCTTCCCTGATGGTCACACACTTTGAGTGGTGAGTGGTGTTTCTAGTCTGAGGTGTTCAAATGGAATTTCATCAGTGGTTTAATCTGCCTTTCTCCAATTTCTAATAATGGAGCAGAAATATATTTGTGTGTTCATTGGCTATTGTTTTTCTTTTCTGTGAATAGAAGAATCATCACAACTTTTGCCCTATTTTCTATTGTTTTTTTTCTACCCTCTCTCAACTTCCTACATATTCTATATTCTCATTTCTTATATAAGCATATCTTGTATGCTTATACTCTCTTTCAGGCTATAATTTCCTTTCAATTTAATTATGGAGGTTTTTATTTTATTTTTTTTTGGTGAAATTAGTTTGTATGAAATTTTCATCTTTATTGAGTCAACTTTATCAATCCTTGTGAAATATGAAGTAGCTCATATTTCTTAACAAAGCTCTCCATCATTGTTGATGCATCTTTTGTTTTTTTTAAATATTTTAACTATTTTACATTAAAATCTTAATTTAAATAAGATTGTATGCTCCTGGGATTTAGTTAAGGACCTGATTATCCTTAGTATTCATGGTCCAAGGTCTCAGCACAGCAGTCTGCCATGTTTCTACAGATGTGCAACATTATGTTCACCATAGAGTACCCTAACTTATATTTGGGTCTGCTTTTTGATCAAATACATGTTTTAACAGGGTGATCTTAAGTAAAGGTATTTTACAATGTCCACTAATGCTGTGTGTGCTTTTATGCATGTACATATTTTATAGTAAAAGAGATTTAAGCCTTAATTTTGAACTTTTTCCAGACCTCCAGAATGTGCATAATATCACTTTTTAAAAACCAAGCAGAAAAGTGATAACTACACACAGACTTATTTTATTTAAAAAGACATAGAATTGAATAAAATTTTAGCACATTATTTGATGCATACAATATGCTACTTTGACATTAATGACTGCTTTGCCTTCGGTTTTCGTTAGATTGAATGATATATTTTTAGGATTAGTATATTCTACATATAATGCAGAAATGAATACTCAGCAGCTAGACATCTTAAATTAATTTATGGCTTTCCTAAATCCTCCATAGTTTAAAATTAGAAGTTAATATAAATAAATTAATATTAGTAGTAATACTGATAGCAAAATGGTGAGGTTTTTTTTTTTCTCTTCTTTTTCAACCAATGCTGTCTCATAAATAAACTGGCACAATACTATGAGACCACCCTTTAATTTTTTGTCCCTCTTATGCAAAATTGAATGCAAGGAACTGGGGGAGAGGCATTACTCTCCTATTTAATATTCTAGCTGAAATATTTGCTGGCCCCTGAATACTTATGGACTCTCTGATATCTCCATCCCCTTGCAGTTATGTGAGGCCATGTGACCAGTTCTAGAAATAGGCCTTAGAATGGAAGGGAAATGCAGCGCTTTGAAGCCAGGCATCTGCAAGCGGCTGCCTGACACTTGAGCGGTCCTTGCTGGTGCCACACTTTGCAGATGGCAGCATTATGAGATGCAAAATCTGAATCCTTGAGTCTGTAGAGCTGCTGTTGGAGAAATGCCCTCAGTACACTTGAATCCAAAGGGCAGTGATCTTGTATGTAAAGGAAATTCTCTGTACGTGTTAGGACTCAGATTCCAGGACTTATTTACTAACAGAATCACAGACCCATCCCACTCAGATCTTACTCGAGTGATCCAAGTTAGGGTAGAAGCTTCATAAAATTAGTATGAGGTTTGAAAGTATTTCTGTAATGTAATAAAGAAATTGGAAAAAGACATTTTGGATAGACCATTTAGATCATTGCTTCTCAAATTGTGGTCCAGCATCATTGACATCACCTGGATGGGAACCGGCTAGAATATCAGGTCCTTCCCAGATTATGAGTCTGCATCTTGGTTTGTGCATACACCTAAGTTTAAGAATCCTCAATTTATTGCCTATAAATAAATAAATGAGTACATCCTGACCTCAGGGTTCACCTGGCTTCATTGCTGACACACAGCACTATTTGAACTGCATAGTCTAATGTGAAAAGAACAGTCTGGATATATGAAAATTGAATATTTAACCTATGTTCTGTGAGTTCTTTGGTAGTTTAACTAGAGAAGAGTTCAGTCAGGACATGGAACCCTGTTGTATACACAGGTGGAATTTACAAGAATCAAGATGGTTAGCTGTGCACGGTGGTGCATGTCTGTAATCCCAGCAGCTCTGGAGGCTGAGGCAGGAGGATTGTGAATTCAAAGCCAGCCTCGGCAATTTAGCAAGGCCCTAAGTAACTTTGTGAGATCTTGTCTCTAAATAAAAAATTAAAAAAGGGCTGGAAATATGGCTCAGTGGTTGAGAACCCCTGGGTTTCATCCCTGGTACCAAAAAAAAAAAGGAATGGAGACAGTGACTGTGGGTAAGAGAACTACATTCAAATTGCAACAGTGGCTCAACTTTTGCAGTCCTCAGTCACTTGACTTCTTATTGTTACTCAGTTTATTGGCTATATAGTTTCCTTTTCTCTTCATTTATAAATTAAATGGAATTTTGGAGATGTATTCTAAGTGTAAGAATAAAGATTTTATACATTGATGTTTGTACATCAATTTTATAATCAAAATCATTAGTAACTGTGCTAGTTTCCTATGGCTGTTATAACAAATTTGTAGAGATTTGATGACTTTAAAAGTAAAGTAAATGTCTCCTCTCACAGTTGTGGAGATCTAAAGTCTCAGTTACTATCACTGGGATGAAATTGGTGTCAGCAGGGCCACCACACTCCCTCCAGAGGCTCCCGGAGGGTCTCTTCCTGCTTCTTCCAGCTTCCAGAGGCAGACAGGAGCCTGCACTGGAGGCTGCAACTTTAATCTGCTCCTCTAACTTCACTTGGTCTTCTGGACTGCGGGTGTCAAATGTCACTTTGCCTCCCTCTTGTAATATATACAGTGGCTTTTGGGACCCTCCATATAATCCAGGAAAATCCCCATCTCAAAACCCTCAACCTGACCCCACATCCAAACCACTAACTCCCTTTTTTGCTGTCTAAGGTGACATTTGCAAGTTCCAGAAGGCAGGACATCTACATCCTTGGAGGAGGGGAGTGTGTGTTTCAGATGACCAGAGCAACTGTACTGAAAATGGCCACTCAGTCCTGAAGACTCACCACAAGCTCTGAGTTTTGTTTTTATTTTTAGGGTCCATACACTATTCAAGTTTGAGAAGCTCTTGTTATGGGAATAATATTGATTATACTTAATTTAAGTCAAATAAACCACAAAATTTGTTACTTGTGATAGCTTGTCACAAAGTTAGTGACAACAATCAGAGATTAGTAATTTCCTGGATATGATGAAGGATGCAAACATATTCTTTCTCCTCAGTTGACATTTAATTTATGGCTCTCAGCTGCCTATACAGTTTCTTCCTTTGATTTTGTTGTTGTTGTTATTCTTTTTTTTACTATAAATATTTATTAGGTATACAATTCCATTATATGAACAACACATATTAATTAATACTTGTTAGGTTGGGCCAGGGTCCAGGATGTTCAATTAGGGGGACCGGTCAGCAGCTGCAGAATGGAGTGGCCAGCCAGATGCTGAGGCCACCAGTAGACACGCCTCCTGTCAATCAGCAGGTTTTCCTGACCTATCCAGGAAGGACTCTGGCCTTCTCTTCCTGCTCCCAAGCCCTCCCCTTCCTGACCAGGAACTTTTGAAATTCTCTGTGCACCGGAGCCCCAGCGCCATTCTCCTGGACACATTCTGATGGACAGGAGGATTCGGCCCGAGAGCGTGTATTTTCAATAAAGCCTTGCCGAGCGGCTTTAATTAATCTCCTTCTGGTCATCTAGTCTTTACAATACTTAATTTAGTTTGTTCACAATTATAAAACATTTCAACGAAAATTACTGGCCATTTATCCCATGCATATTTGTAAATATAGCTATAAGATATATCTGTAAAATAGTAATTATTAGATCAAATTACATGTGCATTTAATATTCTTTTTTTATAATTTATTTTTAAAACAGAAGAATGCATTTCAAGTCATAGTACACATATGGAGCACAATTTTCGATCTCTCTGGTTGCAAACAATATAGAGTCACACCATTTGTGTCTTCATACATGTGCCTAGGGTAGTGATGTCTCATTCCACCATTTTTGCTACCCCCATGCTCCCTCCCCCCTCATCCAAAGGTCCTCCATTTCTCCCATGCTCCCCATCCCCACTCCCATTATGTATCAGCATTCACTAATCAGAGAAAACATTTGACTTGGTTTTTTGAGACTGGCTAACTTCACTTAGCATGATGTTCTCCAATTACATCCATTTACCTGCAAATGCCATAGTTTTATTCTCTTTTATTGCTGAGTAATATTCCATTGTGTATATATACCACAGTTTCTTTATCCATTCATCTACTGAAGGGCATCTAAGTTGCTTCCACAGTTTAGCAATTGTGAATTGTGCTGCTATAAACATTGAAGTGGCTGCATTACTGTAGTATGCTATTTTTAAGTCTTTAGGGTATAGGCCGAAGAGTGGGATGGCTGGGTCAAATGGAGGTTCCATTCCAAGGTTTTTAAGGAATCTCCATACTGCTTTCCAGATAGGTTGCACCAGTTTGCAGTCCCATCAGCAACGTTTGAGTGAGCCTTTTTCACCACATCCTTATCAGCACTTATTGTTGCTGGTATTTTGGATAGCTGCCATTCTGACTGGGGTGAGATGAAATCTGAGGGTAATTCTGATTTGCATTTCTCCAGTTGCTAGAGATGTTGAACATTTCTTCATATATTTGTTTATAAGTTGTATACCTTCTTCTGAGAAGTTTCTGTTAAGCTCCTTATCCCATTTATTTATTGGGTTGTTTGTGGGATTTTTTGGTGTTTTTTGAGTTCTTTATATATCCTGAAGATCAGTGCTCTATCTGATGTGTGTGTGGCAAAAATTTGCTCCCAGAACATAGACTTTCTGTTCACCTCACTGATTGTTTCTTTTGCTGAGAAGAAGCTTTTTAGTTTGAATTCATCCCATTTATTGATACTTGCTTTTAATCTTGTGCTTTAGGAATCTTGTTAATGAAGTTGGGGCCTAATCTGACATGATGAAGATTTGGGCCTACTTTCTTCTCAATTAGGTGCAGGGTCTCTAGTCTAATTCCTAGGTCTTTGATCCACTTTGAGTTGAGTTTTGGGCACGGTGAGAAATAAGAATTTAATTTCATTTTGCAGCATATGGACTTCCAGTTTTCTCAGCACCATTTGGTGAAGAGGCTATCTTTTCTCCAATGTATGTTTTTGATACCTTTTTCAAGAATGATATAACTGTATTTATGTGGGTTTGTCTCTGTATCTTCTATTCTGTACCATTGGTCTACATGTCTATTTTGGTGCCAATACCATGCTGTTTTTGTTGCTATAGCTATGTAATATAATTTGAAGTCTGGAATTGTAATGCCTCCTGATTTGCACTTCTTGTTAAGGATTGTTTTGGCTATTCTGGGTTGTCTTATTTTTCCAAATGAATTTCTTGATTGATTTTTCTATTTCTACAAAGAATTATGTTGGGATTTTAATTGGAATCACACTGAATCTGTATAGTGCTTTGGGTAGTATGGTCATTTTGATAATATTGATTCTGCCTATCCAAGAGCAATGGAGATCTTTCCATCTTTTAAGATCTTTTTCAATTCCTTTTAGTGTTCTGTAGTTTTCATTATAGAGGTTTTTCACCTCTTTTGTTAAACTGATTCCCAAGTATTTCATTTTTGTGTGTGGGCTACTTTGAATGGGATAGTTTTTCTAATTTCTTTTTCAGAGGATTCATCACTGATGTATAGAAATGCATTTGATTTATGGGTATTGATTTTATATCCTGCTACTTTGCTGAATTCATTTATTAATTCTAGAAGTTTTCTGGTGGAAATTTTTGGATTCTCTAAGTAAAGAATCATGTCATCAGCAAATAATGATAGTTTAATTTCTTCTTTTCCTATTCTTATCCCTTTAATTTCTTCTATCTGTCTAACTGCTCTGGCTAGAGTTTCAAGGACTATGTTGAAAAGAAGTGGTGAAAGAGGACATCCCTGTCCTGTTCCTGTTTTTAGGGGGAATTCTTCTAATTTTTTCCCATTGAGAATGATGTTGGCTTTAGATTTTGCATAGATAGCTTTTACAATGTTGAGGTATGTTTCAATTATCCCTAGCTTTTCTAGTGTTTTGCAAATAAAGAGGTTTTGTATTTTGTCCTAGGCTTTCTCAGCATCTAAAGAGATAATCATATAATTCTTGACTTTAAGTCTATTGATGTGAAGAATTACATTTATTGATTTCCGTATGTTGAAGCAACTTTGCATATCTGGGATGAAACCCACTTGATCATGGTGCATTATCTTTTTAATATGTTTTGTATATGATTGCTAGAATTTTATTGAAAATTTTTGTGCCAATGTTCACCAGGGATATTGGTCTGAAATTTTCTTTCTTTGATGTGTCTTTGTCTGGTTTTGGAATCAGGGTGATACTATCCTCATAGAATGAGTTTGGGAGGGTTCCTTCCTTTGCTATTTTATGGAATAATTTGAGGAGTATTGGTATTAATTCTTCTTTGAAAGTCTTGTAGAACTTGAGAATCTGTCCGGTCCAGGGCTCTTCTTGGTTTGTAAGCTTTTGGTGCCTTCTACTATTTTCTTGATGGAAATTGATCTGTTGTGTATGTCCTCCTGATTCAGTTTGGGCAGATCATATGCCCCTAGAAATTTGTTGGTGTCTTCAGGATTTTCAAATTTACTGGAGTATAGATTTTCAAAATAGTTTCTAATTATCTTCCGTATTTCAATAGGATCTGTCATATTTCCTCTCAAATTTTAGTATTTTGAATTTTTTCTCTCCTTTTTTTTTCATTAGGGTAGCCAAGGGTCTATCAATTCTATTTATTTTTCAAAGAACCAGCTTATTGTTTTGTCATTTTTTGGAATTGTTTCCTTTGTTTCAATTTCATTGATTTCAGCCCTGATTTTAATTATTTCCTGTCTTCTACTTCTTTTAGGGTTGATTTGTTCTTCTTTTTCTGAGATTTGAGATGTAGTATCAGGTCATTTATTTTGTTGACTTTTTCTTCTTTTAATGAATGAGCTCAATGCAATGAACTTTCCTCTTAACACAGCCTTCATAGTGTCCCAGAGATTTTGATATGCTGTATCAGAGTTCTCATTTACCTCTAAGAATTTTTTTATTTTCTCCTTGATGTCTTCTGTTATCCATGCATCATTCAATAGTGTATTATTTAGTCTCCAGGTGATGGAGTAGCTTCTATTTTTTATTTTATCATTGATTTCTAGTTTCATTTCATTATTGTTTGATAGAATGCAGGGTAGTATCTCTATTTTTTTGTATTTGCTAAGAGTTGCTTTGTGGCTTTCCCTTTAGTGTAGTTGTTCCTTTTGCTGATTTTCATTTTGTTTTTCATTTCCTACTCATTAAATATTTTGTCGAGAATTTTCTCTAGTGCAGGTTTTCTCATTGTAATTTCTTTTAACTTTTGTTTATCATGGAAAGTTTTTGTTTCATCATCAACTTGGAAGCTTAATTTTGCTGGATATAAGATTCTTGGTTGGCCCCTATTTTCTTTTAGAGTTTGGTATATTTTGTTCCAGGATCTCCTGGCTTTGAGGGTCTGGGTTGAGAAATTTGCTGAAATTTGAATTGGTTTCCCTTGTATATAATCTGTATCTTCTCTCTTGCAGCTTTTAAACTTCTATCTTTATTGTGTATGGTAGGCATTTTCATTATAATGTGCCTTGGTGTGCATCTATTGTAGTTTTATACATTTGGTGTCCTGTAAGCCTCTTATATGTGATTTTCCAATTCATTTTTCAAGTTTGGGAAATTTTCTGATATTATTTCGTTGAAGAGATTGTGCATTCCTTTGGTTTGTATCTATGTGCCTTCCTCTATCCCAATAATTCTTAGGTTTGGTCTTTTCATGTTATCTCATAACCCTTGGATGTTTTGTTCATGGTTTCTTACCATCTTCATTGTGTGGTCAACTTTATTTTCAAAATTATATATTTTGTCTTCATTGTCTGAGGTTCTCTATCTTCCAAGTTATCTAGTCTGTTGGTGATGTTTTCTATTGAATTTTTTATTTGGTTTATTGTTTACTTCATTTCAAGGATTTCTGCTTTTTTTTTTTTTAGTGTCTCTGTCTCTTTCTTGAAGTAATCTTTCACTCCCTGTTTTTGCTCTCTTAACTCTTTGTTAGAGTAATAGATTATTGCCTGTAATTGCTCTCTTATATTATTCTGTGTTTCATAGATTATTTTAATTATGTACATTCTGAATTCCTTCTCTGACATTTCATCTACTGTGCTGTCAGTGGATTCTATTATTGTAGCATCCTGGTTTGTTTGGGGCATTTTCTTTCCTTGTTTTTCATGTTATTCATGTATCTTCCTCTCTAGCAGTACCAATTTGAGGTATTACAGTTTCTACCCTATAATCTTGTAGTGTTCCTGCCAGTTAACAATACCTTACCTTTGATTAGATCCTAGAGAGCATGAAAGAGGAATCCAAAAGAAGTTGGCTAGTAGTAGGAAAGAGAGAAAGAGATTTGGAAAAGACAGGTAAATAGGAAAAAACAGAGTACAATAAACAAGGAAACATAAAAATTAAGAAAAATAAAACATGTAAAGATAGAAGATACGAGACTATATTATACAACTGTAGTATACTGATCAGATATCCCATTCCTCAGTAGCCTACTGCATAAAAAATACTTGATTTCACAAATGTTGGGGATGTGAGGGTGGAAAAAGAGTGAGAGAGGGAAAAGAAGAAAAAGAAAGGAGGAAAAGAAAAAGAAAAGATAATAAAGGAAAAAAATCTCAAGGTAAATAAAAAGACTTGCTTCCCTTCTCATCCAGTAGGTGGTGTTGTCTGTTGTTTACTGGTATCTCTCTGCTCAGGTTCAAGATGGCGATGAAGAAGTCCCACAATGGAGGCATCTGCTTTCCAAGATAGGGTGTAGGGCCTGGCCAGACAGTAGTGTTGGGCGACATGTTTGGAGATGCCACTCTGTGGCTGCTGTGTGGAAGTAGAAGGTTGGCTCCAGATCCTGTCTGGTGTCCCCAGGTGTAGGCAAACAGAGGAGTTCCACGTTGGTAGATGAAGGTCCACACAGGAGCTACAGCTAGGGGTTCTGCGCGGGTGGGTGACCTGAAATCCTGCATGGTGTGTGGGCACTGGGCCAGGGTCTTGTGCAAATGCTGGGGCTTGGCAACCTGCAGGGGCACGTGATTGGAATTCCCGCATGGAGGCAGCTGTTGGGGGTCCACTAATAACTGGCAGAAAAACAGTATAGTATTTATACTATTTTATCTCCTGTCCTGAAGAGACTAGGAACGCAGCGTCTGTCTAGGCCACTGTCTTGGATCCTTCCTCTGTTGTTCCTTTTTGTTTTGCTCTTCTCCTTTCCCTTCGTGTCCCTGTTCATGTGGACACCAGGGGATGGCAAACAGGTGAATTTGGTGGAGGAGGATGAAGAGATCTAGTTTAAACCAATGCTCAGCAAACTCACAAGGGCATGAATGTTGGGTAGGAAAGAGGAGGTGGCTGAGAGGTTGGGGTTTATTAGGCTCTTTCTTCTGTGCAATACAGATTAAGAAGCCCCACCAGTTATCAAGAGAGATAGAGGCATAGCTGTTAGGTGATCTGCTAGTGGCTCCAGAGGAAGAGCTGGGTGCTGATAATGAGTGGCTCAGAAGCGTCTCAGGAATGGGTCTATGGCAGGAGCAGATGCCAACATTTATTAATTTTTGGATTTATTATTGTTTTTCTCTCTCCTATCTGGACACATAGTGAGTGATTATTTGGTGAATTTTGATAAAATAAGGGATAATGTGAATTTCACACCTGCATCTGTACCTATGAAGACCAAAATGTTTGGCACACATTAGGAGCTCATTACATACATCAATTGCAAACACTTCCATTTCATTTCACACACGGAATGCTTCCCACCAGAAGACTGGAAGAGAAGTTTTGAGCCCAGGAAGACAAAGAGGAGGAGAAGGCGGCGGAAGGAAAGATTAATCTGGGGATGGATCAATTACAGAACCCAAAGGCCAAGCTGAGATTTATTTCTTAGCAGGAGATTGTGAAATATTTTTTTGTTGTTGTTTGTTTGTCTTTTGGTTCTTTGCTAAAACAACTATTGTAATAACCTAAGGGAAGTTTCTAGGTCAGATGTGTGGGCCTCTATCACACATGTTCTATGCTTTGTGTTGTTTTATGCTCAGGGATTATTTTGGATTGTGATAGAATATCACCCAATACTGGAAATTTATCACAGAAGAAAACTAATGTGGCCTAAGCATTATATGGATATTTTAAGTTTAAACTAAGTTTAAACGTAGAATCAAACTTGTGGGACTAACTCCAGATATCTCTTATACTTGCTCTCAGATGTACTTTCCAAATTGACAGTGTCTACACACAAAATATTCAGGGATCTGTGCAATTTCTCTAACTGACCACAGTAGAAGGCATCTAATCGGCAATTTAGTGTACATTCTGCTGGATCTCACATAAAGCAACGTGGTACATAGAATTCTGTTTTTGTGATTATGTTGCAGTGCCTGGCATGGTTCAAAGGCAGACACAGCGGGACTTGATCCTCGAGTTTTGCTCTTCATTCCTGAATCTGGATCCAAGAGCTGTGAACACAGAAAACCACACTAAAAAGTGTTTATAAGGTCAACAACTGCTCAAAGTGCGGGTGGGGTGGGCAGAAAAGAAGGGGACAGAAAAAAGGTTTTTTTTCCTGGGAAGTATTCACTCCCTATGTCTGCTTAACAAAGCACCATAAACAGGGTGTATTAAAACAACAGCATAGGCCGGGCGCGGTGGCTCACGCCTGTAATCCCAGCACTTAGGGAGGCTGAGACAGGAGAATCGCGAGTTCAAAGCCAGCCTTAGCAACTGCGAGGCCCTAAGCAACTCAGTGAGACCCTGTCTCTACATAAAACACAAAAAAATAGGGCTGGGGATGTGACTCAGTGGTCGAGTGCCCCTGAGTTCAATCTCCAGTACCCAAAAAAAAAAAAAAAAAAACAGCACA
The DNA here is from genome assembly GCA_028644305.1 of Xerus rutilus. Lineage (NCBI taxonomy): Eukaryota > Metazoa > Chordata > Mammalia > Rodentia > Sciuridae > Xerus > Xerus rutilus. The sequence continues at coordinate 138,378,659 of CM053404.1, forward strand.
TTTTCCTCCGCAGTTCTGGAGGCTACAAGTCCCAATGGAGGTGTTGGCAGGCCTGGTTCCTTCTGAGAGGAATCCAGCTTCTGGTGGGATTCCTTGGCCCTTTCTCCTCCCCGGCATACAAAGGCACTCTTCCAGTCTCTGATGCATGGTGTCTTCCCTGTGTGTCTGCCTCTTTCCCTGTTTTTTTGTTTTTGTTTTTGGTTTTGTTTGGTTTTAAATAAAGATGCTAGCTATATTGGATTGAAGTCCTCATCTTGTCTGACTAAACACATTTGCACTGCCCCTATTTTCAAATTAGGTCACATTTTGAGTTATAGGAGGTTAGAGTTCCAAACATGCCTTTTTGGGCGATATGATTCAATCCATATAATAGCTTCTGCTGGAGAATTCCTTTCTAGAAACACTTCTACTGATCTTTAGAACAACATTTTTCACAAACAAGTTTTGATAGATGCCATTACTGGAAAAGAAGGGAGATTGGCTCACAGGTTGCAGGAAACAGAACCCAAAACTTTAGAACAGAAGAATTTCTGAAAATTGTAAGTCTGATTATTTTCTTTTACTTAAAATGATAAAAATAAACTCTCATGATAAAAAAATCCAATCATGTGGAACATGGAATTTCCTCCTCACATTCTATTCTTGATCTTGGGAGGAAATCAATTTTAATTTTCACATTTATTCTTCCTAAAATATTTCTGTTTATTCAGAATATATATATAAATGCATATATATTCATGTATGTACATATTCATGCATGTGTATGTACAAACTGATATTTATATACATGTGTGTATAAATGGAGTTAGACTAAATATACTTCTGTACAATTTAATTTTTTCATTTTATAAGACTTATAGCTCAAATATGTAGCGACACAGTTTTCAAAATGAGCTCTGTATAGCCCTGGGTTCCATACAGGTGTTTTGGGAATTGTGAAAATTAAATTTTTGCCAAAGAGTTAAAATGTATATTGGCTGAGGATCTCCTTGATCACTTCTATCTTTTTTTTAATATTTGGGAGTTCCTCAAAACAATTTTATTTAAAATAGAAGCATTATTGGCAAGACAAGTAAGGTAAAAATAATTGATTGAAAAGCGTTTGTCTATTTTAGTCCCTTATTTTATTGCTTAGGGACTGGAGGCCATGGAGGGAATTAAAGAGCTAACGGGAAGAGCAAGTGCTCCCTGCTCTGCCCAGCTTCCTATACACAGTGAATAATTCCCTAGTATTCGTTGGATACTGGGGCTTGTTAAGGATCCTTCCTGTTGCTTCTGTCTCTCAAAGCATGGAGACTGCCTAGCTGTATGATCTTTGCCTTGGGATTCTGGAGAAAAGCAAGTTGAGACTTTATTGGAAGGGAGTGGGTCACAGTGAGAAGTCCACACAGGTTATTATGTAGGGGTACTGCTATAGATTGGATATGGTTTGAGCATCCTTCACAGGTTTGTGTGCTGGAATCTTGGTCCCCAGGTTAGCCATGTTCAGAGGTGTTGGGCCCTTTAAAAGGCAGAGCCTTATAGAAGGTGGTTAGGTCTTTGGGAGTGCCAGCTGGGAAGGGATTGATGTAGTTCTCCTGGGGTGCCACTTGGTCCCCACAAAAGTAATGGAAAGAGCGAGGCTGGCTCCTCAGGCTTCCCGTGTCATCATATGATGTCTTTCTTTTGCACATGCTTGTGCCAAGAAGCCTCTGCCAAGCCGGGCGTGGTGGCTCACGCTTGTAATCCCAGCACTTAGGGAGGCTGAGACAGGAGAATCGCGAGTTCAAAGCCAGCCTCAGCAATGGCGAGGTGCTAAGCAACTCAGTGAGACCCTCTCTCTACATAAAACACAAAATAGGGCTGGGGATGTGGCTCAGTGGTCGAGTGCCCCTGAGTTCAATCCCTGGTACCAAAAAAAAAAATGCCTCTGCCACATTACAAGTAGGCCAGTAGGCCTTCCCCAGGCTGAGCTGATGGGGCCAATCTTGGGCTTTGAGCCTCTAAAACTGAGTTAAACCAGCCTCTTTCCTCTGGACATTACCAGCCTCGGGTATTTCATAGCAACACAGGACAGACTAAGGTACAGAGCACACTGGGTTGGAGAAGAAGAGACAAGAGTGTCTGAGATCAAGAAGGGGACGGCAGTGGCTGAGGGAGGCCCAGGAGGAGGTAGTGGGTTCCTGGGCTGAATCTGGGAGGAAAGGAGGCTGTGGTGAGGCATTGAGGCATCAGAGCTGAAACTAAGATGGACAGGAGCAGTTTGGGGGAAGAGAAGCTTTCAGCTCTGGCTGTGGGGAAGGATACAAGAATGAGAGAGCAGATGGAGGTGAGTGCCCACGTGGGGGCTCCTGTGGACACTGTGTGGACGCATACCTTCACCTTATGACCAACTACTCATGTGCAGAGAGCTGGCCAGGGGCTTTGTAGGTGACATGGACATGGTGGATGTGTGGACAGTGAAGGACAGAAGTATCACAGGAGTGGGGAGGAGGAAGTGGACAGAGGGGACGGTCAGGAGCAACGTTCACCTTGTGGCTGATTCCTTGGTGCTGAGGCCTTGGGGCAAATTCTGAGGAGGGCTTTGAGGGATTAGTTTCTGATTGGGGTCAGGAAAGGACAAGAGATTTGGGCGGAAGAAGAAGCTGTGTGCAAGTACATTTCAGAGGATGAAATAACAATTCCGAGAGGACGAAGGCTCGGAGGAGGTGATGTCAGCGAAAAGCAAGAGTGGAGAGTGATTAAGTGGCTTCCTTAAGAGAGGGCCACCCAGCCCTGAGCCTTACACCTGGGGCCACGGGGAAGGCAGTGAGGACCCTCACAAGCAGAAGTAGGTCAGCTGTCAGGACCTGCCGGTCCCTTGCAGAGGTTCACCGTCAGCCACCCATCAGGCACCCAGGCTTAAGGCAAGCGGGCTGTGCTCAAAAAGAGTGAGGACACTTGCCCTCGGGTGGCTTGTGATGAAAACCCAGGCATGGGAGCCGCTCCAGACTGTTCAGGAGCTGAGTGTGCGTGGGGTCCAGAGGGAAACAAGACCTGGACAACACAGAAAAGCCCATGGATAGTGCTGCAGGAGGTGTAGACGGACTCTTGACTCAACCAGGCCCTGCCTGGGAAGTTTTCCCAGAAGACACAGTGCTGGTGAGACTGGAAGGATGGCCCCTAGAGGGAGGTCACCTGTGGGGTATGGAGGCCAGAATCAAGGACAGAGAGGTGGAGGGCAGTGCGTCTGAGGTGTTGGTGAAATCGGGGCAGGGGCCCAGGAAGGCCGCAGCTGTTCAGAGGCAGGTCCTTGAAGGGAGGCTGTGGGTTTGGGCTGTCTTCTGGCCTGGAGCCTTTGAGGAGGAAGCGGATGACTCCCTAGCATGGTGTGGGCACGTGTAAAGTCCTAGCGAGGTCCTGACTCCTTGCTCACATGGCTGTCCTACCCTTTGGAAGGCAGGACCTAAGCGAGTGCTTGGTGGGAAGTCAACGGGAACCTTGACATCCCAACAGAGAAAAGCCTGCGTGGCAGCATCACGGCAGTCCTATTGACCAGCACCTGGCGTCCGAGGAGGTCCTCCAGGTGGGCACGTGCATGTTCCCACAGCAACACGGGGGCGACCTGCACTTGGAGCTCTGTGCTGCTGATGCACTGACCACCAGTCCTGGGACATCACAGGACAGAGTGTTGCGAGGACGGTGGATGAGACAGACCACATGAACTTTTACCCACCAGGCTATTAACCTGCGGGTGTTTTTATATTCTTTTTGTTATCTTTAGCATGTGGAAACCTTCCATTATGTATTATTGTAAAGTGACGTGTTGAAGATGTGGCTTTTGATGAAAAGTGCCCTCTTGATAGATAAAAGGGCATGTAAGGTTCAGAGAGGCACCCCAGCCTCTCTGCCAGGCCACTTAAGGGGTTCTGTGATGGAGTGATAGGACAGCAGATAAGGGGAAGGACACAGACCATCTGTGTGGACAGAGGCTTTTGATCAGAGAGTGCACCTAGCAACTGATCTGCACCCATCTCAGAGTAAATAGTGCCAAGACCAGAATTGCTTTGTAGTTTAATAAATAATCTATTAAACTGAAGAAATTGGAGTGTATTTTTTACGACCATTGACACTAAAAAATGTATGCTCGCTGTAAGTGTTCTGAAAGAGAGGAATACACTTTGAAATGATCCTGAGCAATTAGAAAATTATACCTCAAAAAAGCAAGGTTTTTAAAAAGAAAATTTTATGGCCATGGAGATTTATATTGCACTGATTGGTCTTATTTCTTACACTTCAGCCATATTCATAACTCTGAATCTTTTGATGTTTTCCAAATACTGGGAAAACAGTAATTTTTTTTTCTGGAAATGGCTTCAAATAAACAAATCAGTGATCAGTGCTAATAAGACAGGATTTAAGTTTTTCATTTTCTATGTGCTGTATACCAGTTTTTCTCCCTTTCAAACTACTGTGGTGAGAAACCAGGTTTTAAAATTAACAATTCATTGCAAACTCATGCAAAAACAATCAAGTGCCAGGAAAATGGACGTAAAAGTTCTACAAAATACAAGCATCAATTTTTTGTTTTTATTAGATTCATCAGACTTGAAATCACTCTGTTAAGCTTTTCTAGATGTTCCTGAATCTCTTCTCTCAATTGCAGGATCTACCTAGCAGAGGAAGGTAACAGCCTTATAGGAGCTTCCAGTACCAGGATATGTGACCTCTGTTTATAAACTCTCCAAGCAAGGAAGCCTCCTGTCCCGTCCCCCATGTCCTACGTCCACCCAGCAGCTGCTGGAGTGGAGCCTCCAAGGTGAGTGCAAGCTGTCCAGCCCCGTGACACTCACAGTTGGAGGCTGCATTTCTGGAGAACCAGGGGCTGGCTAAATCTACGTTAATGTAATTTTGTTTGCAGTCTCTTTTATTAAGTAATTATTTTTAAATGTAAAACAAAGAATTTGATAGTTTGAAAAAAAGCTTTTGATCATTTCCGAATTTCCTGTTGTAGAATGATTTTCTTTTGTTAAATAATTATCAACACGCATTCTAGTTTGCATTTTGAATCTTAATTTTTTTTTCATTTTAATTTAAACTTGAAAATTGTTTCATTGTTCTTTCTTTAAGGATTACTTTTCCTGTTCAACAAGAAAAAATACCCTTGCATCTTTTCCTAGGCTGCTAACCTCCATTCTGTTCATTATTTCAGTGTTATTTTGAATTCTAACATTCTTGCTAAAGGGGGTGATTACACTTCCTAGATTATTGATGGATCATTTGCTAAGCATATAAAGTCCATTTTCTATATGGTAACGTTGAACCCATGAAGTGGTACTAGATCCCAAATGGATCTCTTACAAAATCCTACTTTATTAAACCATGACCTTGAAATACAATTATAAACTGCTGAATATTGGGTGAAGCACCACAGTTGTGTCTGTGCCCATCATTTTATTACAATCCCCCCATTCCTGTCTACACAGATTGCCCAGGAAGCTTACAAGAGACAATACACTTGATTAGTGAAGAAATATGAAACCATGTCTGCCCTCTAATATACCTGGCGACTACTATTGTAGGAAGAAATTATAAAACTTTGAGAGCCTTTCGCTCCACGACGGTCAGTTCACTGAGTTATTACCCAGTGGCATGTGCTCTGCTCTGTGCTGGCAAATTGATTTTTGGATGATTTGTTCCAGTTTTTCCAGGTAAGGAAAATAAGCTGACGCCTGTGGTTCCAGGGTAATTGTTCATCTTATTTTTAAATATAGACACTGCATTTGCCCTTTTCAAGTCCTCTGGCACCTCCCCAGTGTCCTCCATGAGTTCTTAAAAATAATAGCTCGTGGCTTTATGAATATTTCAGTCAAGTCTACAAAATATTCTGACATATGATGTTGTTAGTTCTATAAATTTGAGCAAATTTACTTTCTTAAACTAAACTGTTTTTAAAAGTAATTAATTAATTATTTTTGGACAAGGTAGGAGGAAGGCTGCCTAATTAGCAAAATAAAGATTACAGGCATCTACTTGGTTCTGATAAAAGGCTATCAGTGAGATTTAACAGAAGGGCTCCATGAAACGCGCTTGCCGTTTGTTGTTGTGTGAACAGCACCGGGTTTTCAGATGGTGGTATGTTAACTTTGTGTCCCCTTCCATGATGGGTACAAAAAATTGTCGGCACCTGTCACTCTCATCAGGATTGTGACCCAGTTACAAATCCTCGTGGCCTCTAGGCAAGTCCAGGCCCTCGGCAAAACTGTCGTGGTGAATATAAACTGAAACCCATGTTCAAGCTCTCTGAAAAGGCACTTTGAGCTCCCTGAAGGCAGAGACTGTATTCATGGGAGAACCCAGGACATTTGGTAAGTGTCCAGAGCGCGAGAGCAAGCTCTGCAGGTCAGCCCTGCTCAGGTGGGCCCAGGTGACCATGTGGTCTGACCTCAGTTTCTGAGAGGTACAGTTCTTTCCAACACGTCTCAGGATGCCATCAGATGCCCTTCCCGAACCCAGCTGTGTGTCATCCCTGGCTGTGGGCATGGGATTTGGATTCTATTAACCTCGCAGGGCCAACCTAATGAAGGGCTTGCATCTGCAGGGAGCCCCGGGTATTAGCGTGGGATTTCAAGGTGGTTTGAAAACGCAGCAGCAATAGCAGCCTGAGGGCCTCGGATTCAGTTTTGTGTAATTGTGTCTTCTGATACCTACTCCTGAAAATTAGATGTTGAACTAGTCATCTGGCAAGCTCAGCGTATGGGTTAATTTGCTTATAAAATATTTAAGGAAAGAATATCTGTTTCCCGAAGCATACAGACATTTACATACATAAATCTGGCTACTTGGAGCAGAGAGTTTTGCGAGAGTCTTCCTAATTCTCCATGTCTGGGGAAATGGAATGCATGTTTTCTAGGCTTTCAGAACCATCTGGAGTGGAGGGTGAGGAAAACTTGGTTTATCAAATGAAACTCTAAGCCTATGCTGAAGCCAACCTTCCTCCCTCATCCCCTCTCATCGCAACAGGTGACAGGTACCTCAGACTATGGTACAACAAAGTTAACGCTGTTAACTTTAAATACCAAGCACCGCTCACGCGGCACCACAGTTACCCCAGCGAGTGTATCACTGCTACTCAGTCCCAAAGAGGGCACTGGACATGGAGAAGCACAAATGACACCCAAGGGCTAGTCGTGGGTGAGCGGACAAGCCCTGTGTTTAGCTGACGTGGACCACTGCTCCTCTCAGCGCAGAGGGAAGGGGGAGACAACCAGGGTTCATGCTCTGCCCCCTCCACATGCTCCTTGGTTCAGCACTTGCTTCCATCAGAGGAAGTGGGAAAGTCCTTGTGTTTGCTACGCAGGTTTTTATTTCATTTGGCTTCATGTGAGAAACACTCGCTGAAACGGGTGGCCATTCAGTCTGTGCATGACTGGGTTAAAATGCTATAGGTGCGTTTCTACATGTATAGAAAATGATGCGATTGTGATTTCATAGTGTTTTTTATTGAGAATATATTGAAAAATCTGTAGGCCTTAATGTTTGCCATCAAGGGAATTTGATCTTCAGCTAAAGGGAATAAGAAAAAGAAATAGAGCATAATAGTGAAAAGATAAAAGGAGAGAGAAGAGAAAGAGAGAGAGAGAGGCTCGTTTTATCTTCTATCCATTTGCACTGAAGAGAAACGGGCACTTGACGTGCCCTGAACTGGAGGTGACCTGGCAGAGTCAGTAGTAAGCAGCATTTTGCTGTATAATTTAATGACCCCACATACTTCTATCAAGGTGTCTGAGGCAGTTTTCCTCTTTCATACAAATCTCATGGTAACCTTTGCTCCCTGGTGGTTTAAATCACATTCTTAAGGGATTAAGCTGTTATGACAAAAGAAGAATGTTTAGATATTGTGCTTTGCAGCTCAAAATTTGTCAGATTAGAAACTGTGTATTTTATAATCTTTAGATCAAAGAAGCGCTCCATCAAAGCTTTGTATCTACTGCAGTATTTTCCCAACCTTTGTTGAACCTGAATTGTTTTGGATTATCTCACATTGGGTTCACTGAGTCTGCCCAGCCTCATGTGAAGGGGGAGGCGTTCTTCCAAGTATTTTAAACATTTTGCTGGCAGACTCGGGCGCTAAGCCCCAGGTATTAGTTTGCAGAATGGCCCAGGCTGCCTTGACAGTCTTTTTAGCTCTAGTCTTATATGAGATGCTTTTTGAGATTAGTATGACAGATAAAACCCTATAGGGCAACCATTTATCTTCCATTAAAAACACTGCTTACTTTCTTTAACCGGCTGACCGGAGGGTTCTGTAAAGGGGCCTCTTTATAGAGTTTTTACATCTCGATGGATTAGGTATCATTACTCTGTTGGAAAAAGAACAGTTCAATTTTCTCAGAAGAATGGTTTGTCAGAGTTTAGTAGTTTGTCTTCATCCATCTCTAAATCCAGCAATCATGCTGCCCAAACAGGCACAAAGCAATGATCACTCAAAGTTCAAATTGCCAATTAATTTAGAATCTGCTCCCTGAATTCCTTTATTATTGTTCTGTCATGAATCCAGTGAGGCAAGCCAGAGAGGCCGGCTCAGTGGTATCTATTATAAATACCTGAAGGACCAGGAGAAACAATCAGCACAACCTTTTCCTTGAGTAGAAGACATTTTAAAATTCATACTTATTGATCCAAGATCTTTGAGGAAAACTACAATTTAAATTAGGTGTTGAATAATATTTTTAATATAATTGAAAATGTAAAAGTGCAGCATGTAGAAAATATAATTCAATAGCATTAATTTCTGCACTTAAAATGCCTTTCAGTTTACATAAGTATGTGTTTAATACGCAACAGCTAGAAGGTGAATTGCCAGTTGTTATGTTTCAGGAAAGCAAAAAATTATACAGATGAATGTTGTCTTTGCTTTAGATCTACATCTTGATTATAACATGTTGTTTATTTCCCGAAGGAGTCCATCAGGACCAGTTTTGAAAGCACTCTGTCCTTTCAGGCATCATATGACTCAGAAAGGATCATGTCTGTCAAATGAAAGCCAATGAAGAGACTTTTGGGTTTTGTTTTTTTCCCTCCTAGTGGTGCAATTTCTGGGTTTTCGTTTTCACCATAGTCGAGATTCATTTTAGCAACCACTTTGTTTCTAACTTAGGAGCACCGTACCTCCTGCACTTGCTGACTTCTTCATTATATTGGCCAGGACATTTCAGTCTGGTCTGGGGTCCGTCTGGCAAGGAGAGGAATTCAGGACATGACCTTTTCAATCCAACTTCATTGCAGATCCAACTCTATAAACGTTCACCCCACCTTTATGTTTGTTTCATGACCTATACTGTATTAATGTACTTTATCTTGTTATGCTCTATGAACCTTTGCAAGTTAGCATGCAATTGGGAGCAAGAATGGAGTGAGTAAAAAAATAAAAATTGCCTTCTCACAAATAATCTTGTAAGCTGAAAGGAAAAAGTGAAAATACCAAGCAATAGTGGTATGAGTACAAGCTGAAGCTGTGTTAGTTTAGAGTGGATTCCAGAAGTCTCTGTTGTTTTAGCAAGAGCTGTACATCAACTTATGCCTGATGAAGGTTCTCCAGAAGGCTTGAAGACCTTGCCTGGTGTCCCCCAAACCAAGCACTTGGGCAGCAAGAAACTCTCTTATACAAATGTCTGCACACTTTTAAGAAGATTCTTGTGTCAGAAAATATCTTATTTTTCTTGAGGCTCCAGTACTTTGCTGAGGAAGGCAGACTGAATGTGCAAGAGCGGAATTGGTTTCAACACAACTAATGTTACATAAATCCAGACATAACAAATAGTGATTTTGCAGAGGTATCTTCATACCCACCTGGATAGTTGCAGCTGGGATGGATGAGGGAAGAAAGCTGGGGAAAGCTAATTAGGGCCTATTGGGGAGAATACGAGGGGTACTTGCTAAGATTTCTGTCAATCCTGAACAACATAGCTGGAGTTAGCCCACCTGGATTTCCTCCAAGTTGCGTTCTTTGAATGACTAAGCTGACTCAGTTTAGGAATTCAGAAAAAATAATGGAGGAGACATCTAAGTTGATAAGCTACAGGAAAGAACTGCCTACTTATTTGAAAATTAATGTGCATAACAACTACTCCTTATGGATGCTTCTCTGTGCTTGGTGCTATGATTTCCATTTCATGGTCACTATAGTACATAATCCTTAGATCTACCCTAGGAATTAGCTGTTACTATGAAAAAACAAATACAGAGACACACTTATATGGGGTCACTGGACTAGTTGGTTTTCCAGATAAACAGAGCCAGTAGGACAGATGGACATAAGGTGCAGCTGATGCAATTGAGAAGGCCGAGAAGTCTCGGGGTCTGCTCTTTGCCCTCTGGAGAACCAGGAAGCATCAGGGTCTAGTTCAAAGGCCCAAGAGCAGGAAGGCAGATGGCATAGGTTCTAGCCTAGAACTATGCCTCATCCAGAAAATGACTGGTGAGCATGGTGATGGGCACGTTAGCCAGCTTGATCTGGTCGTCACTCGTGTGTGTGTGTGTGTGTGTGTGTGTGTGTGTGTGTGTGTGAGAGAGAGAGAGAGAGAGAGAGAGAGAGAGAGAGAGGGAGAGAGACATAGGATCATACTCCATAAATGGACATAATTATGATGCGGCAGTTAAGACGATGTTCCTGAACAGCGGAGCTTTTGTGGAACCGTGCTTTCAGACACACTCAGAATAATGTAGAAGCAGTTTTATGGCACCCCTTGGCCCAGGCAAGTGGGGACATAAGATGACCCACCACAATCACTCAGCAAACCACAGTGACAGCAAGAGGGATCCCGGATTTGTCTGATGACAAAGACCACCTTTCAGACCACCCAGGGACCAATCCACACACTGAGTTAGGTCCACTTTCCTCTTCTTACTGCTCCTAGAATGGAGCTTGGTGTGTTCTGGATGCTTCATTAGAACATGTGGTGCTGTGCGTTGCGTCATGGTGGGCTCTTCTCATTTCGCAATGTCTTCAGGGTTTGTCTAACAGGTAGCATGTAGCAGCACTTTGTTCCTCAGTGACCAATATTTTAAATTAAATTTATTTTTAACTAGCATAGAAAAGCATAAACAATATGCACATTAATGGAGCAACAGGTGTTGTTGGATACATGCACATTCTGTAATGTTTCCATCAGGTTGAACATATCTATCTCCTTTATCATTTCTTTATGGTAGAAAACTTTCCAAGTCTTTTCATGGAACCTTTTGAAATAGATAGTACATTATGGTCATCACCTGCAGTCACCCTGCTCTGCAATAGAACACCAGAACCTTCTGCTCTCCTCCAAATGAATTAGTATGCATTGATCAACTTTTCCCATCCCTCTCCCTGCTTTCTCTGGCCTCTGGTAACCACCATTCTAATCTCAGCTTCAACTAAATCAACTTTTTGAGATTCTATTTATGAGTGAGAGCAGGTGGTCCTTGTCTTTGCTGTGCCTGGGTTATTTCACTTAACATACTGATCTCTAGTCTGCCCACTGCAGATGACAGTACTGCATTATGTTTTATGGCTGAATACTATTCTGCTCTGTATAAGTACCGTATGTCCTTCCTAATTCATCAGCTGATGGACATTTGTGTCCCTAACCTTGTCTTACTGTAAGCATATCACATTTTACTAGCTTATCCACCCGTTATATCAACCATGTGCATTTGGGTTCTTGCCACATTTTGGCTATTCTAAAGAATGCCAGATTGAACATGTGTACCCATTTTATGTGGACACATATTTTACCTTCTCTTGGATGTATACTCAGGAGTGGAAATATCATGACAACTTGGTAGCTCTAGGTTTAACATTTTAATGAACCACTAACCTGTTCCCAGGTATGTACCTCAGAATAAGATTGTTGGATCATAAGATAGCTCTATTTTTAACTTTCTAGGGACCTCTGTATTTTTCCCTGTAGTGGCTGCTATCTGTGGTACTCCTTTGCATTTTCCTGATGGTTGGTGACATTGAACCTCGGCTTTGGAGAATGTTTGTCCAATTCCTTTGCCTCTTTGTTAGGTGGGTTGTTTATACTTTCGTTCTTGTTACTGAGTTCTGGGAATAGATATGCATGTATGTTCTGGGTGTAAGTTCCTTACCTGATGTGTGCTTTGCAAACACTCTCTCCCATTCTTTAGATTGCATTTGGCTCTGTTGGTTTGTTCTCTGCTGTTCAGAGTTTCCTAAATTTGATATAATCCCACTTGTCCATTTTGGGTGTTGGGTTTTTGGTGTTATATAAAAAGAAAAATCATTGCCCAGACCAATTTCAAGAGTTTTTCTATTTTTAGTATGCTTTTATTAGTGCATTATACATATTTACATAGTTCTATAAAGGTATATAGGCTATTATACATAATAGTGGGGTTCATTTTAACATAACCATTCATGCCTGGAATTTAATTTGCTCTATTTCAGTCCCCAGTACCTCCTCTATCCCTTCCCTCCTGCTCCCCTGCCCCCTTGCTTCTACTCTACTGGTCTTTTTATTTTATGTATTTTTAATTGGTGCTTTATAGATATATATATAACATTTTCTTGTAGGAGTGTTATTGTTTCAGGTTTTGCGTTTAGGTCTTTGAGCTATTTTTTCTTAGCATGTGAAGTACGGGTCTGTCTCCATTCTATTCTTTGTAAGCCCCTGGCTTCCCAGCATTGCTGGTGGGGAGTTGTCCTTTCCCCATTATGTGAATGAAGCTTTGTTTATGGGTGTTCCCTCTGTCCCCTGGTCTCTGTCTGCTTTCCTGTCAGCGCTGTACTGTTTTGATCACTGTAACTTTGTACAATGTTTCAGAATCAGAAAATGTGAGGCCGGTCTTGCTCCTATTGCTCAAGACTGCTTTGACTATTTGTGCTCTTTTGCATTTCCATATAAATTTCAGGACTGTATTTTCTATTTCTTTAAGGTGACTCTTGGAGAATGCAATCTTGGGCAGTCACTTGGAATGACTGCTTTTTCAGGGTTTTTGTTTATCTTTTCCTGGGATCTCTCATAAGCTATTTCTCTTCCATGGCATCTGTTAATTTACAGGCTATTGTTCTGTTTGCACCTTTGTACGGACTCCACCACTCGATCTAATTTGGGCTCCTTATCAGGGGCAGTCTTTGAGGACAGACTTTCATGTACATTACAATAAGCTCCTCTTACCTATCTCTTTCCATGGCTATCTCTGGTAACACAGTTGGCTTATGGCTCAGAGTGCTGTTCTCAGAGTTGCTGGTCTCTTCCAGTGCCTTACCACCAACATCTCCATTTCTTTTGACAGTGTTAGACTTGCCTCTCCCCGCTTCTCTGTTTCAAATAGTCAGTTCACTTGGTGGGAGAAGTAGGAGACTATTAGCATGTGTCTTTCCCCACTTCTTCTGAGGTGACCAGTGGCCTCTGGTCTTTGCAGTTTGCATCCCTAGCATGGGGTTTCCAGACTATGAGCTAGATGGGGCCAAGAAGACTGAGGCAAGCCTCCACACAAGTCCCCCTAGCCTGCCACACTTGGGCAGATTCCACTATAGTCCAGGGCTGGCTGAAGAAAGATCGTGTCATCTCAGCTGCTCTACTTTGGAATAGATCTGCCAAAACAGGCTTAGAGGAATGAGAAAAGTCAGTGGGCTGTCTCTTTGGGAATGAACCAGAGTCCGGGACTGGGAATTTTAAGGAGACCGAGCTTTGTGGCAACCAGGAATGGAGCTTCCATCAGAGCGAGTAGGAGACGGGAGGCGGTGGGCCATGACTTGACACCAGATGCTTAGCATTCTTACTGAGATTTAGTAGAAATTCTGTTTTTGTTTTGCTTTTGGTTTTGGTACTGGGGATTGAACTCAGGAGCACTTTAGCACCAAGCTACACCCCTGCCCACCCCCTTTTATTTATTATTTATTTTTCGATAGAGGTCCCATGTTGGCTCTGGACTTACGATCTTTTGACATCAGTCTCCTGAGTTGTGAGGAGTACAGGTGTGCACCACCACATCTAGCTGGGTAGATGTTCTTGAAATAATTACTCTCTGTTTGCTGTAGGTCCTTAGCACATTTCCCAGAGACCCATTGGAAATGGTGTGTTCAGTAATTTCCACCAGCCATGGTTGTCTCACCATGGAAAAAGGAAAAGATCTTTTTGGCTCTTTGCATTTCCCTCCAGAAGTCGCTCCTGATGGAGTTTTCAGCAGCTTCCTTGATTACTCCTTTAGCTGGAGGCCCCTCCTCACTGCTGTTCTCTGCCTGTTTCATTTCAATCACATGTTTTTATTTCCCTTTGTCTGTGGGCTCACATTTATTCACATTCTATTCCACTGTGGTTTTATATAATGGTATTTCAAATTGATAGGTTAATTTTTCATTATCTATATTATATAGAGTAAGTGCCAGGGATTCTGCCTAATGTAGCATGTAAGGAATCATAAGAAGTAACCCTTTCCAATAGTCAACAAAATAGTACATGAGCTTCTAAATGTATCTTAACATTTGATTATCAGATTACTTGTTCCTCCAAATAGATCATCAATATAAAAATTGAAATTGTTTGTCCCAAAGTCATCCTTATGGTGCATTCGAAATTGACACCAAGCTCCTAACAAATGGACATCTCTGGAATAGGATATGTAAGGGAGGTGGTCAATTGCGTTTTCCCAGCGAACAGAGTCTGTATCACACTCTCAGTGAGGAAGCCTGATGATGATAACGTGACAGAGATCACAGCACAAGCCTCTCCAAGGTCAAGGCTGTTTATATCTATTGTTTTATTTTGCTGGCATGATCTGCCATTTTGCCAGAGAAAGAAAATATATCAATTTGTATCATCTGCTTCTCTACAAAGTCATTTGATTGTTCCTAGTGGGAAGCTCGGGTAGTGTTGCAGACTGACAAATTCTGTCCCTGTGTCCCCGTGTGCAGGTGCTAGAGATGTGCCATACTGATTGGAGGGAGGAGAAATTCAGGTGCGTGTTGGTGCTGCTGCTAAACTGTGTCTGCACCCAGTGTCCCTGTCTTGACTACATGTACCTAGGACATTCAAAGTATTCAATATACTTAGAAAATGAGTTAATGGACGTCAATGGCCAATTTTCAAAAATGACTTGCTCTTTCCTATATTACTTGTTAAATTTGCTTTTACCAATTTCATTACATGTCAGCATCATATCTGTGTTCAAGCATTCCCGGAATTATGTTAATGTTATAAGCTGTCTTTTTGTTTTGGAGTTTTTTTCCTCTTCAACCCTCTGCTAGAGTTGAGGCTGTTTTTGCGGATCCCTCTCTTCACACACGCTCCCACTCTTCCCTTTCCTTCACTGACAGCAGTGGGCACGTTGTATCAGTGAAGACCCCATGGAAGGTAATCCTACAGGGTTCCTGCCTTTCCACTACCAGTGGAGCCTGCTCAGCTTCTATTTCAGAGGCCATCCCAGCGCTGTGAAGCAATGGCTGTCACTTGGCTGCACAGAGAGGTACAGGACAGACAGTGCTGTGCAATACATGGAAAAGTTGCAGAAAGGTCACACAGTTATCATGAGCTTTCTTGTGCTCTTATGGCAGAGCCAGAAGGGGAAGCTGGATCTCTGTTATGAAGACTCTGAATATTATTCTTGGACCTCATCTTCATTTGTAAGATAAAATTTGGGTAAAACCGTGTTGTCTTGGCTTTTTTTTTACACACCACTAAGATCAAGAAAAGGAAGCTACCAGGCTAGAGGGAGAGCAGACTGAGGACAAGATGATAAAATGAGGACTTGACTGCTACAGTCTAGAACAGACAATGTGGTCCCCAGAACTTAAACAGCACCAGCGGAAATAGGGGTGAAGTTTTATACTTAACGCTCTTAAGAATCAGAAGACAGATCAATTTGAGGTTTCTGTGCAGGTAGGAAAACTGAGGATACCTCTGAGCATCCTCATTTGGAGGACCAGATTCATGGTGATTGCACAAGTAAAACATGGAAATCTGGGATCTGAGTAGTTTTTGTGGGGAAGGTAATCTCATTCAACATGGAGTTTGATGTGCCTGTCGCACGTCTATGAGGAGAAATGTGATCCAAACTTAAAAACATGCTACTTGGAGATCAAGAGAGAATTGATGGCTGGAGAAATAAATGAACACTCAGAACAGAGCTGGCCACCAAAGCTGCAGAGATGGGAGCTATGGGCAGGAGGAAGATGCAGAGAGAAGAGGAAAAGGAGAGAAAACTAATGAAAACCAACCCATGCAAGATGAAGTAATGAGAGCTCCCACAGACAGCAGGATAGGAGGTGGTGAAGACAGCATTGTTCACTGCATGATTCCCAGAAGGAAGACCAGCAGGGGAAGGGTGGAAAGAGGCATCGAAATCCAACAACAAAGTGGCAGTCGCGACCTTGAAAGCCAGCTGGGCAGGACTCCTTGGGGAGCTAGACTGCTGAGACAGGAGAGGTGATCATCTGAGGAGATGGAGACAGTGCAGAATTCTTGCAATGACTTGGCAGTCTGAAAGAACAGGGGAAGGGGAGGCAGTAAGAGAACCTCTGTGAGAGTGAACTGAGATGCGGTTGCCGGCTGGAGATGCCTCTGCTCCCTTCATCCACAAATCCTCTGCTCTCTGATCCAGAATTCTCCACTGCACCTTCTGACTTGTCCATCCCTAAAGTCGCCATCGGCCCTATGAAGAACTACCACTGTGCAGAACTGAGAGGGTCCTGTTCCCAGCTCTGCAGGCTCTCCTGCTTCTGTGCTCCACCTCTGAAGCCCAGTGTGTTTTCCATTGCCCACTGGTCAGCTGAGGTAAGCAGGGGACTGATCCAGTTCAGGGCCCTGTCATGGGTAACCCTGTCATATGGGAAGATGCTCCAATTTCCAAAAACATTTTTAGAGTCGAGTCTCCCGCGTCTTGAGGATATCTGCAGAGTATTCAATTAACAGCATCTTCCTGTGTACAGGTGTTTATCTCCCAACTCTGTCTGCCCAAGGCACAGAATTTATTCCTCTAACCCTCCATTTCTCTCCACCCCAAGCATAGAATTAGTCACAGTGGTAAAGTGAGGGGTTTGCAATTCCTTTCTCTGGAGAAGTGGATTGCAAATGCTGGTCTCCTTGATTCCTCATTTACCAAGAGGACCTCACTCCTTAGGAAAGGAATTGAATGAATGCTGGATTTTCCTGCCACCCAGAAAAGTTGTCCTCTTCCTGTGGAGGCGAATATGGTATGTATCTATCAACAAAGCTTTTAATCCCCTTCCTTAGTATTTTGATTATCTAGACATGAGCCTTTCCAAATAACTCTGTCTGCAAGTAACTGATGTAAACTGACATTGACATGCTTTCCGAGGGTCCATGAATTGTGGAATGTACTATTGTAGCCTCCATTCTATTCCAAAGAGACCAGTTATGGGAAAATTTATGTCCTTTTGCTAATGTACATAGGCAAAGGGCTCTGAATCCCCACCTTTTAGTTGGAGTCCTGATCTTAAGAGTAAGGTGGCAAGGGAGGGGCAATTTTACTTACCTGTGTAATGTCAAAGGTCATGAATTTTTTTCTTTATACTCATCTCTTTGAAATGTTGAATTGTATTAGATGTTACCTTGAATAAAATTTATAAGAAAAATTAGTGTCAATATTTTATAGATATATGTACACATACATATATGTAATAGACGACAGTGACTGGATAGGTAGGTAGATAATTTGAATAATGTTTAATGAGAATGAGATAATGTTTAATGAAATAATGTTTCTCAAATAGTTTACACATTATATCATGATAAATACATGTAAGGCCTTATTACTACCCTTGTCATTTTTGATGACAATTCCACTGTATGCATACTATGATGATTCTGTTTCTGCCCTGTTTTAGCCACTTTCCCTGCAATACATACTGTGAAAATAAATCACTTCCATAGTTCAGTACTTGAGGTGTGGTCTGTGGACCGTCAGCATCGATAGCACCTGGAAACTTACCAGATATACAGAATCTCACCCAGACCCACAGCAGAGCACGTAGGTCTAGACACTGTCTCCAGTGGAGTCTTACACTTAAGAAGCGTGTGTTTATGAGTCAGGCTACTAACCACATCTAAGGTGGCAGCACAGTTGGGCTCTGGGTGTCATTAGGATTGGAATCAGGTTTAGTTCATCACCTGACCCTCGGCTTTCCCATGTGAAAACTAAGTTCTAGTTAAGAACCATACACGACATGTAAGAATATTTAATGCTGTATATAGATGGTAGGAGGCTCTTAACCAGATGCCCGAATTGTCTTTTTTTTTTTTTTTTTTGGTACTGGGATTGAACCCAGGGGTACTTGACCACTGAGCCACATCCCCGACCCTATTTTGTGTTTTATGTAGAGACAGGGTCTCACTGAGTTGCTTAGCGCCTCACCGTTGCTGAGGCTGGCTTTGAACTCGCGATTCTCCTGTCTCAGCCTCCCCGAGTGCTGGGATGACAGGCCTGGGCCTATGTGCCTGGCCTGAATTGTCATCTTTCAGCTCCTGGAAAAAGGAGTGGACACTGGGAGCGTTGGAACTTGCTATTTAAACATGCATCAAGCATCAACCATCTCCTTCCAAGCCCTGTTCCCCCAGGTCCCCTCCACGGCACCCCTCCCTGGACACACAGCTGCCCATCTGCAACTAGCAAAGTCACTAAATACAAATTCCTCTAAGTGCCTTTTACTGCCACCCACATTAAGACCCCAGAAGACCTTCTCCAGCTAATTTCTCCTTTTCCTACACACACTGCACACAGGCTATGCTGGAGGCTGGTGCTCAACTCCTCCTGTTCTTCCTCAATCCAAGTTCAGGTTCTCAGATTTATGCTAAAAGTACATCTCACTTGCTGCCTTCCTGGCATCCAGTGGTGATTCTGCATCTGAATACTGGGGGCATTTGGCAACTCTTGTGCTCTGTTGGCCTGTAGTATAGGTGTGTGTTTGTGGTCCTCAGTAGGCTGCAAACCCAAGGGCATGTTTCCTCCTCTCTTCAAGCCTTTACCTGCCCAGAGTAACTACATCCAAGCAGGTTTGGTGAACTGAACAGAACCAGACTTTCCAGGAATGTGAATTTGGCTCCAGTCAGCAGGACGGGGGTTCTGGGAATGCTCAGGCTCGTATTTATGGTCAGGTTTCCTTCTATCTCTGACACATCTGTCTCTCCTGTGCATACAGGGGCCCGGTGGGCTATTCTCCACATACCAGCAAATATACTTTGAGAAGAGAGGAACTCGGCCTAGTTGAGGGCTTGCTTTCTTTTTTTTCCTTCCCATTTCTTTGAAAGCCTGTGCTGGGGATGATTTCACATCTTAATTTTAGCATTTCGTGCCACATTTTACAACTTGACATTCAATGTTCTGGCTTGGTCTTCATATTCAAACTATTCTCTCTTGAACAAAAATAAAATGATTCACCATCCAAAATGCACTAAGAAATGAAAAATAGAAGTCAGTCATGTGAGCATTTTTAATCAAACCATCTCAGAAATCTGTGAACATTAGTTACCAAAATGAAGCTTCAAAACCCATCTGAACTATATCGTACTGTGTGCTTTTCAGTGCAATTTAGCAAAAAAAGAAAACAAAAAATGGCAATTCACACATCATCTGAATATTTCAACAGAAGACTTTGTTTTTGCACCAGGGATTGAACCCAGGGTCTCTTAACTTCTGAGCCACATGCCCTGCACCCTTCATCTTTTTATTTTTATTTTCATTTTTTTGAGATGTGTTCTCGCTAAGTTGCTGAGATCGTTTGAGTTGTGATCCTCCTGCCTCAGCCTCTGGAGCCAGTGGGATTACAGACTCATTGGTAGAATTTATTAAATTTGAAACAAACATTAGGATTGATTCTAGAATGATCCATTTTTATGATTCTTTCTCTAGTTTTGTTGTGGTTTCGTTTATTTGGTGGCAGTGTTTGTAAACCTAATAGTATTTTGACAAATATTAAAGAATTTATTTCATAAAATAAAGCATTTTTTTTACTTCAATATGACATATAGAAACATGTCTTGACTTGAGCTATAAAATATTAATGAATTTATGATTTCTCAGGCAGATGTAATCCTTCGGACACAGTAAATGAGTTGTCAGAAGCCGATATGACTTGAACCTTCTGAAACCCTCTCTGTCCTGCTTTAGAAGACGATTAGAGACCTCTGCTCCAGAGAAGCAGGATGTAAGGAAGTAAGTCAGAAACAATTTATTTCTAATAGCTGTTGCTGCCTTAGGGAATGATAAAATTTAGAGAATTGCATTTTCAAAAAGATTCAGTTAATTTTTTTCTACACTATTTTAAGCCAAAGTCGATGTATGGCTACAGCCAAGTATTTGCTTGTTGTTTTCTTTTTTTGAGTGAGGGTAACAAGTTTATGCATAGTAGTAAATATTCTCCTTTAAACTTTTCAAATTTCTCACTAAGATTAACCAGAAAACATCTGGATGCAAATGGGCCAGCACCTTCTTTCAGGTATCCGAGATGGATGGCCATCTTCTTGGCCATCTGCTACCAAGGTTTGGTGGGTATCCACTTTCTTCAAGTCCAGGCAACATTTGCAGAATTTTGCCTAAAACTAGGTTTGTCCTGGAGAAGTTAACAGATTCTAGGAGAGCTGATCATTTTCTAATCCATAGCCTTTGGGGCTTAGCTCAAGGGTTTGTTTTGGAAGTTGGTTACTAGCTCAGAGCGTGGTGGGGCAGGTTTTTATCATCCAAGGCTTTAGAAGTCTTTATTGTATTTGCACTAGTCATTCTCCAGCTATCATCGCAGAGTGTGTGACACCATTATCATGCTGGAATCTTCTCTGACATTCAAGTCCTCCTCAGTTCTCTGACCCTCTCAGGGTTGCTAGCCAGTGTGTTTACTGAGCGTCTCTATCTGGTCATTGTATACACTTGAGGCTGGGAACTGCAACATCATTTGGATGATTATAATCTCATTTTAATGTTGACAGATGTGATCTATGTGTAATATATACATTTATACATACATGTTGTAAATACAGATGTCCAATCTGTATTTATATCTCTATGTTTTATGCCTTTTAAAAATTATAAATATTTAATGAAACATTTAACAGACCTCTTTGAATGTAGATATAAAGTTATATTATAAAGGGTGACAGTTATAGCCTCTATAAACACTAGGTACGTTGTTTTGCATTTAGAACTCAAGAAGGAAAACCCAAAATAGAATGAGTGGCCAGGGTTAATGGTATCGAAGCTCACTTATGTTTATTCCTATATTTGAGAAACAAACAAATCATATGCTCATTTGATCAAAAGGACTTAAACCTTGCCACAATTTAAAGAATAACATAGAAAAAAGTCATTAACCCCAGCTAGATGGTAGTGTTTTACTCTCAGTGGGTGCAATCTTAGTTGATACCATCAGAATTCAAGCAGCATAGATGGCCGTCTAACTCCCCGTTAACATGATTTCCAACCAAGCCTCCCAAGGTGATGTGTGAAAACACAGGACTGTAACTCACCCCTTATTTGGCTTTTGAGAAGCTCTTTTTTTATTGTGTATACAGACTTTTGTGTAGAAAGCAAAAGCTTTACATTCAGCATTTCTCCCCCTTTCAAATTATTCTCTGCCTGATCCTGCTTAGAAACCGCTGCAAAGCGTAGTTGAGGTAGGAGACCTGCCATCTGCAAAGCTGACCTTGTGCTGGAGCCGATGTGAAAAGACTGCTTTAGGCTGCAGTCAATAAATAATCTCAGTGCTAAGGAAAATATCTTGGGCCAGCTCTTCCATGAAGAGGTGTCAATGCCTGGCCCGGGCTGTCACCACCTGCTCCTCCTCCACCCCAGGCCCTCACCACTCAATTAAGACACAATCCAGTTCTTGGCATCTGAAACTACACAACCACAGCAAAATGGACAAGCCAACAAAACCAAAACCTGTTTCTTCAGTTTACAAGCCTCCTCTGGCTGGTAACACAAGTCCCTTGGTCAGTGAATCTGGAACCTGAGTGTGTGTCACTGACACAGATTTCTGGGCCTCATCCCCAGAATTTCTGGTTCATAAGGCCTGGCTGGGCCCTGAGAATTTGCGTTTCTATTGCACTGGGGTGAAGTTGATCCTTGCAGACCATTGTGAGAACCTCTGGTCTAGTAGTTTGGCATTTCTGGGTTCTGCTTGGAAACAGTTTGGTATTATCTGTTAAAAACAGTAATGCGCTCTGACGGGAAGGTCTGTTCTTCCATCATTACTGGAAAGAAATCACAAAAACATCATGCACGTATTTGTGTGCATGTGTGACACTATTCTGGGCTGCCAGATGAAACACAGGACACAGAGTTAAATTCAACTTTAAATAGCAAATAGATTTTCTGTGTAGGTATGTCTCAGGGATACACTGGCTAAATGTGGAAAGCCTACATTTGAGTTATGGAAGTTAATTCTTGCCCTATTTGTTTTGTGCTCAATATAACCTTTTTTAATTAAGCCAAGTGGCATTTCAATAAAAATATAGAGGCGTTTGAGTATAGTGTATAATTATATTAAATTCTCTATGATTTCTGTAAAGTGTAAATCAAAATTGAGTTGAATTTAAGTGATAATATTGCAAGTTTGAAATGATCAATTTCTCTTAATTATAAGGTCTAATTTTATTCCTCAAATATCTTTTATAAATGGTTCCCACCAAACTAAGGCAAGTGCTGCTGATTTAAATCAGCAAGCCAGCTGGGTTTGGTGGTGTATTCCTGTGATCTCAGGAACTTGGGAGGCTTAGGCAGGAGGATAAAGAGCTTAAGGCCAAGGCCAGTCTCAACAACTTAGAGAGACCTTGTCTCAAAATAAACAAAAATAATAAAAAAAAGACTGGGGATATACCAGTGTTAAAGTACTGTGGGTCCAATCCTCAATACCTAAATAAATAAACAAACAAGTAAATTAGCAAGCTGACTTAGCTTTCTCAAAGAGGCGAGCACCTACCGCAGCATTCTGGAGTGAGGAAGAAACTGTGGAGACCCGGAAATGTGAATTGGCTGTAACCACAAGTTACTGTGGGACTGGGAGGAAAACACTTTGTCTCCTTCCTAACTTTAAAGTGGGTTGTAAGGGAACAAAGCTGCACATTTGGTAGATACTAGACTTCAGAAACTTGACGTTGAATTGGGGCTCCTTGATCACATCGAGTTGATGGATGATGACCCAAGTTACAAAGGTGTTGCCATGTGGGTTTCCAGTGATGATGAGCAGAGAACCTTGTTTTGTGCTGATGAGTAACATCTAATGATGTTGGTTGCAGTTTCAGGAGTAAACCATACGAGGTTTTCGATTCCTCAAAGGAATCAAAATTTTACTGCAAAGTGCAAGTTTTCACCTTCTTTCCTATGCAAAAGAGCATTTCTAATAGACAGAAATTGATGACGGTGCCCTATGGCATGCATCTGTGTGCTTACTCAGGAAGGAGAGTATGCTCTCATTAGGGAGCCACTTGGCTTTTCATATATATATGAAATCTCCCTAATGATATATATACAGATATATGTATATCATAACATACCTATTAATTTAACTGAGCATTTCTGTAATTGCCTAATGTGGCAAAGATGAGATCTCCCCTGTACTTTCATTTTTCCAGGTAGAGTCCAAAGTATGTGGAGTTCCTTCAGGGATAAAAGCTAATTATTAAGCCTAGTATCTACTACTTAAAAAAAAAATCTCCTGACCTTCTCTCCACAATTGCCGAGGCCAATGTAATCCTTTTCCAGACTGCAAATATGAGGAGCTCCCAGATTCAGAAACATTCCCATGGAGGGTTGTGGGAACTTAAGGAGAAATAAAGTTGGCTTTGATTCTTATATACAAGAAAAAGCTTTTAGGAGATTATTCCTAAAAAAAAAAAAAAAAAAAAAAAAAAAAAGCCAGCTTTCCAGGATTTCTTAGCAATCACACTCTAGTCTACAATTTACAAGGAAAAATGCCTCCAGATTCTTGGATTGAAAGCTGCTCGGGTGCTGTTTTGGAAGATCTCTGTGGAAGAAACTTGGCCAGTACAATCGCTGGAAACAAGACAGCGTTTGCCAAGCTGCTCCAGTTACAGCTCGGTTAAACGAGCGTCCCTGTGTCTTTCAAACATGTTTGCAAGAAAACAATCCAATTTTTTTTTTTTTTTTTTGGTAAAGAAAAGCTCTTATGGCTGAGCTATCTGATAAAGAGTGGTTTGCAGAGGGCTGGGATTGTAGCTCAGCGGTAGAGCGCTTGCCTTGCATGCGTGAGGCCCTGGGTTCGATCCTCAGCACCACATACAAAAAGCAATAAAATAAAGACATTATGTCCATCTACAACTAAAAAAATATTTAAAAAAAAAAGAGTGGTTTGCAGAAGGAAAACCTTGGAATAAGGAGCCATGACCATTTTCCCTTGCCCCAGGGGCCTTCTGCATCCCTGCACCACCGTCCACTGAACTAGCCACCACAAGGTCACGTGGACCTCTGCATTGTCCTCACCAGGGCCTAGGCCTTTCCCAGCCCTCAGGTTGCTTCTCCCACAGCAGCAGGGGACAGAGCTGGTCCTCTACCTTGAAACTCTGCACTTGGGCTCAGGCCACCTTGTCGCCTGGGCTCCCTCCCAGCTGCTCTGCGGGCTTCTCTTTCTCCCTGAGTGCTCTAAGCCTCAGATCTTACACTGCTCTTTCTTGGTTGATCATATGCAGACTCATGACTGTCACTTACAGGGTGTTTCCCAGAGTGTCCTCTCTAATCCAGATCTAATCTACGCCCAAAAAGCCAACTCGCTTTTGGACCTTCCCACTTCACTGCCCTGCTGGAAATATCTGTGGGGTCCTGATATTTGATCCTGCTCCCACCCCAATTCCTCTCAGGTAATAGGCTTCATATTCTGCCCCTTACTCAAATCAGCTGCCAGGGTGTCTTCTTAAGTGGTCTAGATCCCTGGCCCTTCCACTTACGCTGTCATCTCCACCTCCATCCTGATAATTGACCTTCATGGTTTGCCTGTATCTTTTAGGCTTACCTGCCCACTCCAATCCACTTTTCCTTCTTGCCTGTTGCCCCCCAATTCACTACTCATCTCTGGGTCTGGGGCAGTGCTGAACACAGAATAAATGTCTGTTGAACAGTGGGTGAAGGAACCGGGAAGGACATTGCAGAGGGCCCCAGGACACTCCAGTGAGATTAGAGCAGTTAAGTAGATGCACTCTAGAGAAGGAGCAAAACGAGCCCTCGAGACCCTGGATGCTGCAGCTGGACAGGAATTGCTGATGCTGAGGGAAGCAAGAGGCCGTCACAGAACCTCAGGGTGAAGGGTTTCAAAGCAGTCAAGGGTCTTCCCAGCTAACTCTGCACCTAGGTGCTCTTCTTGCTCTGCTGAAACCAGAGGCTCCTGTAGAATTTCTCTGAACTCTTCTGTCACTGTCTTTTAGTAACTGGTATTTTTACGGAGGGTATTCACATTAGAAAGGGCTAGTTTTTCTGACACTTCAAGTTTATGGAATTAGAGGCAATTAGGGTAAAGTGCTGAACCCACAGAAATACAGTAGATGAGATCCATGTAATTAAGAGGCGATCTGGAGATGGAGATGCAAGTGCCCTCTAGGGTGCACACGTTCATCCTGATGGAGGGGCTGGCTGAGGCTCGTGGCCACTGGGAAGTAGCAGGCTGAGGCTTGAGGCCACTGGAGCAGCGCTGAACGTGGGGAGAGACCATGGGGCTGAGGCGTCTTCAGTGGCTCATCGTTTCTTATCACGTGTATTTGTTCTTTAGCATTTTGCTTATTAGGCTCCATCATGATGTTCCAGGATTCTCAATGTTCTTGTCACATAGCTTCTCAGTTTAAAAGAACCTATAAAGTGTCTTTACAGAGAGCCCCTTGAACTGGGCGAGTAGTTACTGTCCTGGTATCCACGTCCAGGAAAGAAGGAAAGAAACACTTTCTTGGAGAACAGCAGCCAAACAACATCCATTAGTTGGAGGATTTTTTTTTCTTTCCATAGATCCTAATGGTTTATAATATTCAGAAAAGATACCTGGAAAAGTTGGAATGAGAATTGAAGCACAAAAGATGTCCTGCTCATTGCTAATCTCCACGGATAGCTTGCTACTCACCAGGCCTTGTGGCCAGGGCCATGCTAGCAGCAGCCCTAAGGCATTGTGGGAAACTGGCAGGAGTGTGAGCAGGAGGGTGGAGATGTCTGCACCGAACCTGGCAAGCAGCGGTTAGCTCCCGTTAGCACCAGTCTGCTTCACGGAGTAAGTGAGAGCGAGTGCGGAAAGGTAGGTGGATGTGCCATGGTAACAGGCCTGGGTGCCACTCTGTTCCCCTGCCTCCTTGGAGACCGTGTGGGCCTCTTTTCCACCTGCATTTCCAAAGTCTCTCCGAGAATTAGGTTTCTTTCCAGAACCGCTGTTCTCCATAAGAGCATGGCAAGTGGCTCCTGGATTTTGGCAGTAGAGAAAGGGGGACTGCCAAGCAGCTCTTCAGGGGTATGCGTTTGGCCCAAGAAGGGGGACATGGAGGGATGATCTGTGAATCTTTGTGGTGATCCTCAGATCCGTCCCTGTAATCAGAATAATACAACGTGCCCATTGCATGAGAGATGATATCTTAGGACCCAGTCACCCAGTTTTTGGAATAGTGTTTTAGAAGGTCCATGAGTATTTTATGAATACCAAAATAATAATGCCCCCGGATTGTCCTTCCATGTTCTGATGGCTTTTCTAGCCTCGAGGTACAGCAGGCATCCCTTGCCTCCCCCACCTCCTGCCTTCTTACCCTCTTCATCTAATTCATCTGGCCTGAAAGATTCGACGGAACCACCTTCTCCCATGAACTTCAGGTCTTAAGCACTGAAAGAACTGAGCTCACGAGCTTCTCGTGGCTCAGAGGGCCAGCTCCTTGAAACAGACGTCTCCTGGGTCTCCTCCTCCCACCCCGCTGCCCATCTGCCCTGTGACTCTGCTCAGTCTTCCATGCACACAAGGTCCCCACCATGTGCTTTTTATCGAGTAGGTAGATGCAAGTCTCTGTGTTGTCTGGCAGTGAGGGGAAACAGGGTGTTCCTACGGTGCCACAGTGGTATTACAACGCTCAGAGATAAACTTTCCTGTTGAAATATTTCTAAATTAATGTGCGACACTTCACTGGATATCACTCTTAACACAGCTATAAGTTCTGAAGAAAATAAATCACTGAATCAGGCCGTGTTTATTAGCCCATGCGCTGTTATTTCCTAAAGTGCTACTTCCACTTGTGATGAAATTGGCCGCGAGAGGAGATAAAGAGAGTGTTTGAAGGTGTCACATCCACAGGTCCTACATGAGTTGAAGAAATACGATGTGTATTACACGAAAATTTCTGTTGTTTAATATCACCTTGTTGCCTTAGAAAGTACTATTTTTAAAAATGTTCTTTATCTTTCCTCTGGTTCCCTTTAATTAAAACACTTCACAGTTATGATATTAAGAGGAAAATTGGCACCCATTCATTATTCTCCTTCCTTTCCACAGCTGTCTCCTGGTGTTTGCAAATTACAAAGTGTTTTCTTATCTGTCTTCCATTCTGTGTTCTGCAATAATCATGCAGCTGGTAGTACTGCCTTTTCCCCAGTCGCAGGCAGTATCTCTCAGTTTTATGATGCTTTTTGTTGCAGCTTGGGAAAGAAAGAAAGAAAAAAAAAAGACCTGTCAAATCTCAAGAGGTTGCGGGCTAATGAATTGCAGATTATGATGAAGCAGACTGGAAGAAGGTGGTGCTGTTTGAGCCCCAGAGTTCTCTGTCACATCGCCTTCCATTTGCTCAGGGGAACCTGCTTGAGGACTCAGGGATTCTTAGGTTTTTGTCATGCATGTTAGATTTGGGAGCTCACACAGCAGACAGCTCAGCAAGCAATTATCGGGAGCAAATGAGAGGTTGGCTTGGTGGCCCCACATGCTTTTGCCTGTTTGCTCCTTTACACCTGCCTGGAAGCCAAGAGCTCAGTCGGTCGACATGCCTTGGCAGCACCTCAGATCTGCCCCTGAGAGTCTTGCAAACTTCTCATTTTCCAGTCAATTATTCTCCTCTCCTTTTCCTCCTTGTGTGGTAGAACTGCCAGGATTGGCAAGGCAAGAAGAAGAAACACTTGGTGCTGGGCGACGGTGGGCCAGCGTGGGCAAGGATGTCAGGTAGGTTCCTGTATGCAGTGGTGAGGGGCCACAGAACAGACCACTTTCCCTTCCAGTTTATGTCCACAGTGAGACAGCAAATCGCCCACACACAGACAACTAAATTCAAAGCATAAAAAACACACAAACAAAATGCAGTCATGGACATGGAGAGCATATGGATGCTGTGATGGCGAGCTCATGTTTCTGCAATGGGAACTGACCTTAGCACTTAACCACTGAGCCATATCCACAGCCCTTTTTTCATATTTTCTTTAGAGACAGGGTCTCACTGAGTTGCTTAGGGCCTTGCTAAGTTGCTGAGGCTGGCTTTGAACTTGTGATCCTCCTGCCTCAGCCTCCTGAGCTGTTGGGAGTACAGGAGTGTGCCACTGTCCTTGGAGCTTTCTCAAAGCAGGCTGATGACTTCCCTGGAAGCTTTGCCTTCCAGATGGATTCTATCTTCTAACATGTTCAGCCTTTTGAATTGTGCAATCTCCTTTCTGGATTTTACATCACATTTAGATCTCTTTAAAAAGCAACCCATTGCCATAAATATTGTTTGATACTCTCTTTTGTCAGAAATTCAATAGCAGAATAAGGCAGATTTTCCCACCTTGATTCTTTGTAATATACACATGAAATGAGATCTGGCTGTAGTCTGCTTGGGCTCCTATTGGGTGCGGGTGGCACTGACCACTGGTGAACACTCCCCACGTCCCCTGTGCAGTGGACTGAGAGCTCTGCTTTTGTACATGACTCACAGCTGACCGCAACGAGTGCTTCTGCCATCTCTTGACCTTATCCAAATGAAACCTCACATTCACAACTACGCGTCATTTGGAGGAAGCGCGCTGTGTCATCAGAAGATGCTTTCTGAAGCATCTTTCTGAAGCTGTTGTTGGGACTGAGCTGAAACTACTGTGGCTTAGAGGGGAAGTTGGTGAAGAGCAAGCAGCATTCCTCGACAATCTCCTGCAAAGCAGCTGGGCGGAATCAGTTCCCTCCACAAGTGCCACTGCTGCTGGCCAGCTGGCAGGGAGAGCTGCAGGGCAGGAGCGTCATCGCCACACAGCTGCCTTGCTGCTGGTCCATCTGCAGCACACACCATACGCCAAATGCCAAGCAAGAGGGAGGGGCGCTTTTAAAAGCAGATTTCAAAGCCACACGGAAAAAGCTGTTCTCCTGAAGCACAGCCGCTTTGATCTCATGCCTCCTGCTCCTTCCCTCCCTCCCCAGTTTGAACACCCACGTCCTTTGGAGCCGTGCAAAGTAGTAAGGGAGCAGCTTAATGGGTCAGCTTCGCGGCGTCATTCTTCAGGTAAAGAAACCAGACACCTATATCTATTTCTTAAAAAAACAATCAAGCTATAATTTAATTTGAAAAAGACCCTCATGAAACTTAAAATCATTATTTATGTCTCAGATGTCATCAGCTTGCCACAGTTTGAACTTTGAATAGCACAAAGTAAGTACCTTTGGGAAATAGTCCCAGATTTTCTTCATTTTGGTAATTTTAGAAGTTAGTAATCTGCAGTTAAGGAACACCATATCCCAAAAAGACCTTCTAGTCCCATTTGTTCCTTTCCAAGGTCATTGGAGATCATGAGAATTTAACTTGGGGACCGGCTGACAAGATATTTTGTTTTATAAGAAGATACTCAGTTAAGAAATGTGAATTCTAGAATGGAGATTGTTTAGAGTAGTCAGTCATAGATATTATTTTCTACTGGAAATGAGAAGAAAATATTTTCCCATTCTTTTTGGAACATCTCAAAATACAGATGGCGAGGGCTTAGCGGTTATGAGAATGGGGAATGGCACTTGGTGGTCACCAGGGAGGGCAGAACCACCCTTGAACAGAGCTGGCAGAGCCCGGCTGGCCTGTGGTATAGGGGCCAGTCCTGTGGAAGTTTGGCTGTGCAGCTGACCTTTCTGGGCATGAGTGTCACTGCAGTTCTGGTGGCAGCCATGGGACCAATATCTTCATTGCATTTTCCCTTTTATTTGTTTTTACTTTGATTTCTGAGTTTCCCTTATTACTATTAGTAGAAATGTTTTATGATTACACACTGCTGTCTTACAAATGGCTGTGCATAAGACATTTCATTTGAAGACATGTGTACTGAAGAGCACCCTGGGGTCCTTTGGGAAATGATATTTGCTGGAACCTACCAGGTCAGCACTCCTGGGTTGCACAGGAATCTGTTACCCTAAATGGAACAAGGAAACACATGGCACTGTTTCTGTGTGCAGAGGCATTCAAGAGAGGAGCCCAGCCACCAAGAAGTGCATAAAAATGAGAGTGATTTCTTACAGAATGTTGAAGGGAATCCCTGCTCTACTTCTCAAGAGCTCTTCTCAAGAGCTTCCTTTCTCCACTTTCCAACTGGTTACTCATTCTCCAGATCCCAAATCATAAAAAACCTGATAACAGGCTGGCAAAATATCTTGCTGACATCATCAGTAGAAGGTGTGTGTCCTAAGGTGTGTTTGCTGTGTATGATACACTTGTAGCTGTAATATTAACCACACTTTCCACATACATATATACATAACCATGTGCACACACATAACATCAAAATACATAATAACACACTGACATGTAAACATACATGCAAATTCATGAATATATGGGTTTCAGTTTAAGCACAGATTGACAGAAATTGTAGCAAAACATGTTAGTTACCTTAGGATGGTTGAGTCATAAGCAATTTTTTAAATTTTTATTTCCATTTATTTTTCAAAAATTCTACAATGATTATGCTAAAAATGTGCTCCAGCTAGCATCATGGCATGTGACAGAAGAAAGAGTTTTTGCCCTGGTCATGAGTTTGCAGAGTTAGGGAATCCAGCGGACTCTATTCCATATGATCTATGTAGTTGAGCTTCGAAAGAAGGAGGTGTCCCCAGCCCCATCTCCAGTAGAGGTTTATAGGGTGTGCAGAGGGTGACAGGGGCAATCTCTGCAGTGAGGCAGCTCAGCTTGCTCAGGCTGACATTTCAAAACACCATAGATGGAGTGTCTTAGCCAAACAAAACTTAACTTCTCATAGTTCTGAAGACTAGAAGTCCTGGATCAAGGTCAGCTTCTGGTGGGGTCTCTCTTTCTGTCTTGCAGATGGTCACCTTCTCACTGTGGCCCATGTGGATAGGGCCAGAGTGCAGTAAGAAAGTTGGTGTGAGCTCTCTGGTGCCTCTTCATCTAACCCCACAGCAGCAGAGCCTGTCTCACCCGCCCCACATGACCACCTAGCTGCGATGGCCTCTCAAAGCCCCCACATCCAAGCACAATCACCATGGGGTCAGAGCTTCCACACATGAAGTAGGGAGGGTCACATCACAGTGCCTGTAATGGCAGCCAGCCTCCTGTGGGCTTCTGTCCCCTATCATGGAGGTGACTGAGCTGCAATGGGCAATGTTGTCAATGTAGAGGTAGCACAAATGTCCTCCCAGAGTCTCCTGGGAGGATAGGTAATGTTTTAGAAATAGCTAAGGCCCCTCAACTCAATATGCTATTTTCAATTCAGCACAGATGATAGGAAAAAGAGACATATACCGAAATTAAAAGGAAAACAAATTCAAAACAGATGTCAGGAAATACTTTGCTCCCCAGAGGAGGAAAAATATAGATGAGAAGAATATTTAACCAAGGCAGTTTACTGAGTCAAGAAACTGGG
The DNA here is from genome assembly GCA_028644305.1 of Xerus rutilus. Lineage (NCBI taxonomy): Eukaryota > Metazoa > Chordata > Mammalia > Rodentia > Sciuridae > Xerus > Xerus rutilus. The sequence goes on from CM053404.1 coordinate 138,410,405, forward strand.
ATCATCATTTAAAAATGGAGATTGGCTGTAGGGCCCAGAGTGGGGTAGGTAGCCACTAAATTTAGAGAGAGAAACGTGACCTTCCAGAGAGAAAAATGCACCCAGTGTGAGTCGGTCCTGTTTATTAGACCACGTTGCCCACTGCCTTGGTCTCTCCTTGGGTGTTTGAAAAGGTGTACTAAAATTGTGTTTATGAGACAGGAAATACACGTTTTAGCAGGAAATAAATCTGTCCCTACAGACGTCGATGGCTGTGTGTTTCATTAGTTGGGAGCCAGTTGTGCCCCCTTTCACCTTTGTTTCCACTTTAGATTCCATCACCTTGACAGAGTTTTCCAGACGAAAGTCTCAGGGCTGGCTTTCTGAACGACTCCAGGTCAGGTCTGCAGACCAAAATTTCCTGAGTGATTATCGCGGTGAAGTCTCCATTCAGCCTGGTGTTTAACACTCTCTCTTGTTTCAGCTCTAAGAGTGGCATGGCTTGAAGGTGAGGGGAAGTTTGGGACCAAGAAAAATGTGGTCTATCTTAGAAAGGCTAGTTCAGGACGACCACACTTTCCTAAGCAACTGAGACCCATCACCGCGGCCTCCTCCCTCTCCATATCATTGGGTCACTCCCCCACGTGACTGGAGACATTCGGCTAGTTATCCATGATGTACAGAGAAGACCACTCTAGAAATGGAAGGTTTTGGTAAAGGCTGCATGAGAATGAACAAATAAAGTGGCCTCTGGTGTCAAAATGTTCACTACTTGGTGGAAAGTCCATGAAATACTTGCAGCAGGGAGCAGCAACTCCTGGCACAACTCCACGGGACACCATGTCTTATTCACAGATGTTCCCAATGCCTAGCACAAAGCCAGGGCTGTGAACGGCTCCAGAACTTCACTGAAGGAACAAGTATTCCACATGACTGGTCTTTGCTCAAATCACTCATTCATCCTTTGTTTCCAGGCAGCACACTAGAGTCTGATGTGTCTAGTGTCAGTTAAGCCCAGCTCCTGGAATCCCTCAGGAAGTGGTTCTCTGCTCCCACAGCCAAGAACTGTCATTTCCTCTTCTGAGCTCCCATCCATCTTTGGACATGCTCTATCATAGAAATGATAATATTTTGTTGTGAGAATAGGTCTGTTTGTCTCTCTTCCTCAAAAAATGCTACCACCCCTTGAGATCAGGAGGATGTGTTGCTGTATTGCTTATCTCTAGACTCTGGTACATTTTCTAGCACAGAGTTAATGGCCAATAAAAGTTTATTGACCTGAAGTGATCTGAGAAATGGGGTCAGTTTGAGTTCAATGAAAAAAAGACCCTGAGAGATAAGGTCTAGGGAGCAAGTGGTCTATTTGAAAGATAATAGACTAAAGGTATGAGAATGTGAGATAGGGAAGGGAAAAGGCCGATATCGTGTACACTACTGAGCTGGTTATCACTATGAGCAACGGGGTTCAAGCCCTGTGGGGCCCCTCTGGAAAGCTACATAGCACATGGCTTAGAACTCTACCCCAGAGTCAGAGAGGCTGGGGCATTTATCCACCCCCCGGCCACTCACTAGTACTGACTGTCCTGGGAACAATACCCCCCTTGTCCTGGATGCTCTGGCTACAGAGACTGGGTGAGCTTCCAAGGCTTTTGAGAAAACCTGGGCAAAGCCCTGAGGGTCACACAAGACTACTTGGGACAAGAAGCTGACAGGGATCAGGATCTGTCTATCACAGCTGCAGTGGAAGGTAGAGGAAGGCTGAGAGGAAAAGCAGTATCTACTCGATCCTAAGGGACAAGAGAGAGTCCTGGGAATGCCGAAAACGGGTGCACTGTCCATGTCCAACTAGGACCGCGTGATAAGCAGGGAGCAACAGACGTCACAGATGCATCTAGGGCCCTTCTCCCCCCACCTCAGGCTGAAAGGCCTCTCTTCAGTGGCCCACAGCTTGAGAAGGTGCAGAGCCACCAAGAAAATGTGCGCTGGGTGCATGCATTGTAGCACTAGGAGCGGACACTGAACTGTGTCTTCCTCGCTGCCTCAGGCAAGGAGCAGGGGCAGGCTTGCATGATTTTGCATGTTTGTAGGCAACTGGGCGGTCTTCACACTCACCAAGTGAGGATATTTCAGGTTAACTTATAGGACTAATATGAAAATCTGTATCTTTGAAAATATATTTACTTACTTCTCTTGGACCAGTCAGCCCACATTCAGGGTGGGAAACATTCAATGCAGATATGGAAGATACACAATCTGATATGGGAGAAACACTCTCCCTGACATTTAACTCCACTGCTGTCTGCTGAGTTGACCAATGGCAGGGGATCAAACAAGCATGTGTTTTTATACAAAGGAAAGGGAAGGAATCTCCTCAAAAGAATCAATGAAGAATTTGCAAATAACAGAGCCATCTACAAGTTCTTTAGGGTCATTTCGTTGCATACTTTCATCAGGCATTTTCTTTGTAGGATAATTTTGCCCTCAAATCATATCTGGCTTTGGTAACTTAATATTTTACTTGATAGAGGATTAACCTGATTTAGAATTTAAAGTTTGGGATTACACAAAAGAATGAGGGTGATATTTAAACAAAAGGAGGGGTTCAAAGATTCGGAAAGTTGTCTAATTGGAGATGTAAATGAGCCGAGTATTTTCTCTGAAATGTATTTGGAATAACAATACATCGTAGCATGTTCAGACTGAATCAGAAATACATAGAATGTTACATTTCTAAGCAAGGGCACGTGATGATACTGAGTTACCTTGGGGTGATAGGTGAACAAACCTGAAACCTGAGAAATAAGCAAACAAGAAGTCTCTAATTCTTAATAGATTGACTCAAGAATTAAGTAGTGCAGGTGCCACAGGATGCTTCTGGAAGGTGGCCTTTGACGGTGTCACTGTGAGTCAGCTGAAGGACTGCTTTCTTGGTGGGGATTTCTGATTCTGTCTACTCACATTCTGAGCAGCAGCCTTCACATGGATAAAACCAAGCTGTACAAATAATGCCATGCTAGGTAATAAAGATTAAAGGTATTTAGAGAAGATAAACTGTGATAGGAGAACAGAATGGTCAATAAATTATTTAGTCCAAAGCACACTCTACCTATCTGTAGGAGTTGAGTAGTGGGGCCAGGGGCTTGATGTGTACCCTGTTCTTCAAAGAATAAGATGATAGAAAGACCAGCTAGACTTTGCAATGGAGTTTGAAGTTATTGATACACAGAGGTGGTCTGAGTAGGAAGTACAGGATGATTCATTCTCCACAAAACTGAGGAGGGCCTTTTTCTCTCATTATTTTGGTCCTCATCTTAAATGGGCAAGAGAATTGGAAAAAAAATGTCATTTTAAGAAATTGCATTTTCTCTGGAATAGAAAAAGCATAGATATTCAATTTTAGTTACATAGGAAACTTAATATTTTCTGTACCATCTATCTATGGTCTTCAGGTACAATCTTGAATTTCAGAATTATTTCAGCATAACTCAGTATCATAAGCATCCCCAACCTCTTAAGCCAGTTTGTTTTGTATTGAGATAAATGATTTCTCTGATAGTTTATGATTCCTTCAGCATTTTCCCGTATATAAACAGATATTCCTAAAATGTAGTCTCGAGACATTCCAAAAAATGATCTTAATGTGCAGAGTATTAAATTCATCACTTTTTAAATTAGGTAACTCTTAATGCAGTTGAATAACAAATTAGCTGTGGTTTGGCAATCTGTCCCATTACCCTGTTAATTTATGAAAAGCTTAATCTACCTATCATCTCACAAGGCTCCTTTTTACTCACTACCACTGAAACATGAGTCCTCAACGGCCTTGTAGGAATTCTGAAAATTGAAGTCTATCTTGCTATTTCAAATCCTTTGGTTCATTATACTGTTTATGTGTCAGGATGTCTGGCAAGTCAGATTCCAAAGAAGCCCTGCACACACCTCCTTCTGGTCTCAGTGGTCTAGTACACCAGGGTTCTGTGGACACAGGCTGCATCCTCTGCCTGCTAGGGTCACCTGCAGGAGAAGCCAGAGTACCTGTTTATACAGAATGGGGACTTTCTACCCAGGGTGACCTTACCCCTGGGAGGCATTTGACCATGTCTGAAGACATTTGGGTTGTTGCACCTGGCAAGGGGTGTGTTCCTGGCTTCTTGGAAGACAGAGTCCAGGGATGGAGCTCCATGAGCTCTAACGTACAGGACAGCCACCACCACAGAGAGTCACACAGCCCCCAATGTGAACAGTACTGAGGTTTGAGTGTCCAGTAGAGTCACTATCATCAGCAGCGACAGCATTGGTCCAGAGTCCTGCTGCTGGCACCACTGCACAAAGGGCTGGAGTGGGGGCTGTCCTCAAGCCACCTGTCCCATCAGCGGGGTTTGCCATGCATCCAGAAACAGCCAATCAACACCAGCAGACTGGCCTCTGAATATCACACTGACACATTTAAAAAGATCTGTGGCCATTTCCATTGAGAGATTAGGTAACAGAATTCTTTATTTAGATTCACAGTTCAACCTACCAAAGAAAACAGCGTGACCCCACATGGGACTCTGTCTTCTACAGAGTGAACTAAGGCATCATCAGAGCTCATTATCATTTGCACTGATACAAGATATAGCTGAGCAGTTGAGCAACACTAATTGAATTCCGCAGAGTACATACGTCTCTTCCAAATCTTTTTTTAATCTAAATTTGCCAGCACCATCTCCAATATCAGACTGCATGGCTTCTTTCTATGGCCTACACATTAGGCTGCCCCATAGGAAAATATGCATCTACGGCAATATTAATTAATTATTCAAGGCAGGAATGAGAGTCTCTTGACAGATCCACAGAATAACTTGATGGAGTCTATCTTTTCCCAATGATACCATTGTATTATAATGTTCTTTCAATGTGAAATTCTGAAGCATTTTGGAAATGAGCTCTGTAACAATTGCTTCCTGATAAGAATGAGGAGAAGGTAGCAAGGGCGGGCATGTTGGAGAGGCTTCCTTCGGGTCTGCCTTGAGCAACTGCCTCCATGAAAGTGCCCTTCCCTGGTGCTGAGGAGGTCAGGAGTCCAGACCTGGACATGTTCTGTATGAGAAAACTGTGTGACTGAGAACTGAACAGTTCCAGCTGCAGAGGTGGATCCAGATCTCAGGAGAGGAGTGAGTGGTACATAGGTCAGGGGCGCTACAGGAGAAGTTATGGGATTAACTCAGCATCTGTGAGGTACACAAACCAAGGAAGGAAAGCCATCTGAGGAGGCAAAAGAGATGAGTGGAAATCTAGGAGAGCATGGGCTAGGGACCCAGAGCAGAGTGTTTCCAGGAGAGATCATTAACTGTGTAGCTAGTGGTTGAATATTCCTTTTATTATCTATCTATCTATCTATTTATTTATTTATTGGAGGTACTGGGGATTGAACCCAGGAGCTCTTTACCACTAAGCCACACCCCCAGCCCTCTTCTATTTTTTTATTTTGAGACAGGATTTCACTAAGTTACTTAGGGCCCCACTAAGTTGATGAAGTTGGCCTTGAACTTGCCATTTTCCTGCCTCAGCTTTCCAAGTGGCTAGGATTACAGGTGTATGCCACTGCTCCTGTGGAACACTCCCTCTCTTACATGAGACCTCCTTCAAGGCTCCAAAAGGGCCCTAACAATTTGGTTTCCATCATTTTGTGTTAGATTTGTTTAGAAAATTGTTAAGCTTTGAGCTCAACAAAACCTATCTCCCCCATTCCACAGTCATATGAAAAGAGATGGATTAATACATTGTTTTATATTGAAGGACGATGTTAAACCCACTTCTGTTATGCATAATGTAGTAACATTTTAGTTCTATTCAATGAATTATTTTATAATATTTTCCAAATATTAAACTAAGGAAAAAGTACCAACGTATCCTTCAGATATTAAGAAGTACTAGGTCCATCCAATCTTCACTCTCACGGTGTCATGAGACCTAACAATCCCACTGCTGGGTGTGTGTCTAAGCAAGTGAAATCGCGGTGTTGAAGAGGCATCTGCGTTCCTGTGTTCACAACAGCCAAGGTATGTGTCCCCCTGAGAGTCCATCCATGGATGAACAGATAAAGAAAATGCCACACTCACCCCTTGGTGTGGGCACTCACACACAGACTAATGCACAATAGAACGTTATCTAGCTGTAAAGCATGGAGCCCTGCCATTTGCAGCAACGTGGATGGAACCGCAGGACGTTATGCTCCCTGAAATGTCAGTCACAGAAAGATAAATACCATATGTTCCTACTTCTAAGTGGAAACTAAAAAGTTGATCTCAAAGAAGTAGAGAGTAGAATGGTGGTTAGAACCTGGGAAGGCTGAGGGGTGTAGGGAGGCGAGGAAGGCGTTAACAGGTAGCTGGGTGCAGCTGGACAGGAGGAATGGCCCACACTGTTCTATAGCACAGCTGGGGAACTGTGCTTCACAACAGCTGACTTCCTCTGGAACAATAGCTAGCAGACTGCATTTTAATATCCCCAGCACAAAGAAATGATTCACGTCTGCAGGGATAGGTTTGCCGATCACTTGATCTGCTCGTGGCACGTCGTCCATCTGTATTGAAAGTTTCACTACCTCATAAATCTGTATAATCTCTATGTATCAATTAAAATGTGTTTTAATAACAGTGATATAAGTAAAGCAATGATGATCCTTCGACATTTTACATGAAGAATGGGTCTGTTCTCTGTGGCTCTGTATTTGGCTAATACACATAATATGTTCAGATGTGACACGTTTCTAAAATAAACATTCAAAATCAAAGCCATTTAAAGTGGCAGCAAAATGTAAGAGGGCAATAATGTGAACTGCTTTTAGAAGATGCACTGAAAGTCATCCTGAGGGCGATCTGCTTCCAGGTTACAATGCCTGGTAAAAACAGAGATGGAAGGGTGTGTTTTGCTGGATGGAGACAAATCAATACATATTCCGAGCAGAATCTGAAGGTGTTCATCTGTGCTCTGTCAGGAGGCCACACTGGGTTGGTAGCAACAGTCTCCTGTCCGGCAGTTGTAGGAAGTTATGCCAGAGGAAAACCACATTCCTTTTGCTTTCCTGCCTTGTCGATAGTCTTCCTCGTGCAGATTTCCCCGGGCTGTGAGGAGAGACAAGAAGAAATAAAACCATCACCCACTCTTCCATGCAAAGGTCAGGATTTGCACACAGCACTGCAAACACTGAGCCTGGAGAGGCTGACATCAGAGAAGATGGCTGGGATTCAGGGAACACAGCGGGGTGGCCCGGCCCAGAAGAACAGGAGGGAGCCCAGGGCATGTGCCACCCAGCTGACTGCTGGCCTCCTGGGCCTCGGCCTCGCTCCCCTTGATTTGAAAGCTGTTGTTTTCACTTTTCTCTTCTCCTCTCACTCTTTCAGAATTCTTTCCTCCTTCCCTCCCTCTTTTTTTGTGAAATAACTATAAAGTTAAGCAGCTGCTGCCATCACGATTTGTAATTGACAGAGGAAGTTGTTACTGTTTTTGTTTTTCCAGGGTCAAATCCATTCACAGCTCTTGGGCTTCAGGCACAGGCGTTCATCCGACCATGCTGTACTTGGTAACTTTCAACCTTTAATTTAGGAAGAATGCCTCATATACAGACCTTGCATATGAAATTGCCAACTATTTCCCATTAAAACAATTGAAGTTTACGAAATAAAAACAACACAACCTATCAAAGCAGAAACCAGCGTGTAGAATGTTTTAGGAAAGTTTTTTTTCTTTTTTTCCTCATGGACCAAATCAGAGGAAACATGAGATGTAGGAGAAATAGTTCCTGGAGTTCTAATAATTAAACTCTCCTGGATGAAAATTTTAGCTGCATCTTTCAAAAATTTTACCATCGGAGTGTAAAAGAACCTTCTAGAAACCAAACGTCTATTTTTTAAAAATGTAAGTCTAACATTGGCTAAACCGGCCGGTAATAAGATGCTTGACCATTTTGTTTGTTTCTTTGTTTGTTTGTTTTTTCATATTTAATTTATATTTGTTCTATTTAGGCTTACATGATAACAGTGCAATTTGACTCATTGTACATAGATAGAGGATAACATCAATTCTCTAGTTGTAAGTTGTATAGAATCACAACATATATGCAGTCATACATAAAGTTAGGGCTATGATGACCATCATATTCCACCACCTTTACTGTCCCCATGCCTCCTCCCCCCTTATACCCCTGTGAACAGACTTCCACCATTGTTGACATGTCCTTCCCCACATTATGGATCAGCATCCACTTATCAACGAGTACATTCAGCATTTGGTTTTCTGAGATTGGCTTACTTCACTTAGCATGATATTCTCCAACTCCATCCATTTACCTGCAAATGCCATAATTTTATTCTCTTTTATTGCTGAGTAATATTCCATTGTGTATATATACCACAGTTTCTCCATCCAGTCATCTATTGAAGGGCGTCTAGGTTGGTTCCACAGTTTGGCTATTGTGAATTGAGCTGCTATAAACATTGAAGTGGCTGCAGCACTGTAGTTTGCTATTTTTAAGTCTTCTGGGTATAGACCGAGGAGTGGGATAGCAGGCTCAAATGGTGGTTCCATTCCAAGTTTTCTAAGGAATCTCCATACTGCTTTCCAGATTGGTTGGACCAATTTGCAGTTCCACCAGCAACGTATGAGCGTGCCTTTTTCCCCACAACCTCACCAACACTTATTGTTGTTTGTATTCTTGATAACTGCCATTCTGAC
>CM053404.1:138419601-138519329 GCA_028644305.1 Xerus rutilus
TTAGGGAGGCTGAGACAGGAGAATTGCGAGTTCAAAGCCAGCCTCAGCAAGGGCGAGGCGCTAAGCAACTCAGTGAGACCCTGTTTCTACATAAAACACAAAATAGGGCTGGGGATGTGGCTCGGTGGTCAAGTGCCCCTGAGTTCAATCCCCAGTACCCAAAAAAAAAAAAAAAAAAAAAAAAAAAAAAAAAAAAAAATTAAAAAAAAAGAAAGAAAGGTATCTGATGGTACAGTAAGAATGATGCTCTCTGGAAGGATGTGACACAGTGGCTGGCTTCACAGGTCCCCAACATCTTTTTCTGTAAAATGGGAACATAATCGCTGCTCTGTGGGGCTGGGATTGTGACGCAGTGGTAGCGTGCTCGCCTAGCACGCGTGAGGCACTGGGTTCGATCCTCAGCACCACATAAAAATAAAATAAAGATATTCTGTCCGCCTACAACTAAAAAATAAATAAAAAAAAATAGCTGCTCTGTTATCTCACAGCTCATTTGTGGTTGAATTTTTACACCAACTTAACACAGGACACCAGTGTAAATAACAGTATTATGGTAGTATTTTAAAGATATAGATACAGTAACACCAATGTTCTAGTTTGAATTATTATTTTATGTATTTAAGTATTAGCACAGACACTATTATGCTCAGCCCAGACAAGCCTTTCCTGAGTCCCTTCCTTTCCCTTACTCTACTTCCGTACATTATTTTCTCTTATCTTGAACTGCTTGCTTCTTTGAGAGGAGCAACTGCAGTTTTGAGTTTTACAATTCTAGGTCCTCCTGGGATGCTCAAGTCTAACAAACATCTGTATCATTTATTTCTACACCAGGGAAAAGACCGATTTGAAACGTTTCTTTGATCTACTTTTTTTTCAGTATTTAATTAATTTCTTTACTTGCAAAATTGACCAACTATGAAGCCTTTGTACTGCATGTTGGAGTCCTGGTACTTCAAATCCTTTCAGATATCTTGGCCAAGTACATAGAGAATAATAAAAGAATCTTTCATTGAGATAATTTTACTGGTCTTTCTTTTAGAAATCATGATGAAAGCTGTGATCTAAGACAGAGGATGCCCTCATTTGCATTTTATTTGACCAAGACTATGGTAAGAGTTCAGTTGGATGATCTGTATTCTCCATCTACTTTTTCATGCATTCATAGGACTTGGAAGTTTTGTTTTGTCTTATTTTTTAACTTTCTGATGTGGCACATATCCCTCCCTTTGAAGAATTCCTGTTGAAAAATGGGTACTTCAGATCTCCAAGGGGATGGTATGTTATGTAGCCGCCTGGTGTGGAGGCATAAGTTCAGCTTGAAATTCGTTCCCAGCCTTCCTCTCCTCTCATCTAATAGGAAGGGAAGGAGCCGCCCCAGCAGTAGACATGGCTCAGGCCTGGTGGGGTGCAAAGCCACTGCTTGCCCTCCTGTGTGTGCCTAAGCAAGAGGAGTGTGTGAGTCAGGTAGCACCCACTGCAAAGGGTCATTCAGCAGCCCCTACCATGCACCCAGCATCAGCGTGACAACTGGATTTTACTGGGAACAAGTAATCTCGCACCTACTTTTTCCATCCTGGCCTCTGAGATCTATGTTAGTCTAATTGAGGACTAGTTAATAAATTGCCAGAAAGAATTTACCCATTTAGAGGTTGAATGTCTATTATCATATCACCATACACTATAAAGCAATACAACGCAAGTCATCATAACCTTCGTTTAAATAATTTTAGGAGCAATACACTTCACTGGCCATCCATGCCTAAAATTTTTTGGTAAAAGACAAAGTGTGATGTCCTTATCTTTATTCCCTTCTTTCCCTTCATTTTCTTGACGCTCACATGTTTTATGAGTGCATATTGAAATGTAACTTGTCGAAGGAATTCCCCCGACTTCAGTGCATGTTTATTTATATAAAAAACTGCAATGTATTTGTATCTAGATCACAAAACATTATGGACAGAAGTAACTCTCTTGGAACATGAATTTCCAAAGCCAAGATAAAGTTACACCCTTTCTGCAAAGACTACAAAGTAGATATTGACAGGTCAAATGAATATGATCATCCCAGTTAGTTAGCTTAAGAGTGCAATTTAAAGTATGTGGTTATGCATTTATTTTGGCAAACTGTTCACTGTATCATACCAAAGAGCTAGAGAAGTTGATTTCTCAATACAAATTATATTACCAAGTAGAAGTCCATAATTAGCAACACTTAAATCAGACATAGGAAGTGATAAAAGAGGCATAACAATTTAAAAGAAATATTTTTGCTTTAGATTGGAGAACAGATGCCAATTGAGTTATGTGTATGCTTTTAGCAAACAGCACATACATGTACAACTCATCTACCACACACACACAAGAACAATCCATGTGAGCGCACACACACTCATATAGATAAACACAATACACAATTTACATGCCATCCCACAATCAATCAATAGTATTGATCAACAATTAATTGCAAGCTACTTTTTCTCCCTCTTGGATTACAAATAGGCAGGCTATGTAATTTACAAACCAACACATATGCCATTCATAGTATTAAGATAACTTTTGATCAATAATAAAGCATACAATTTTTTCTTTTTATTGAATTGCTCAGTGTACACTCAAGTACCCTGGAAAAAATGCCCCAGACTTTTGAAAAGATGTCAATTGGTGGCTCTTAAAGCCACACCATTTAAAAAAGCCAAAGCATGTGATTTCTGAATTTGTCTATTGATATCGTCAACCTCTCTGACCATATCGCTTTTTGTAACAATTCTCTGATTTAGCATGGAAATGATGGCCAGTCTGCTGAAGTGGGAGGAACTGTTAAGTTTCCCCAGAGCTGAAAGAGTGCGCGTCACTTGGCCAAACCTAGGGGACATCAACACGAGAAGACAACCGGTGAAAACAATCCTCAGCGCTGGGGTGTGTGTGTGTTTCCAAATTTGACCTGTGTTTCTGCATAAGCTCCATAGTAGAAGCTATAACCCTCTTTCAAAGCTGCCTTTTCCTTTTCTCATTAAGGAGTAAACACACTTTAAAAAGCTTCTATTTCTGCCCCTGGCTGACCTGGCAAAACAGTGACTCCCTAGCTTTCCTGAGTGCAACCCTGTTTACCTGGCAACCAGCAACGGACGCCCCTTGGCCCTGGAGCAAAGCCCTTTCCGGGCAGGATGTGGAAGCCTGATATGTTGCCCTCAGCAAGACCCTCCAGAGCACCTAATCTAGAGTCAATAATGTCTCAGTGTCCCCAGGTGGAGAGCCCGCATTCCTAGAGTTTTCTTGGTCAAGGAAAAGCTCAGCCAAAGCAAGTAAAATAAGAGGCAATCCCAACAAGACCGTCTCATGAAAGACCCGTGAACTGGGTGCGGCTGGGGATGTCAGTGCGGGAGCCCCAAAGGAACCCAGGCCCCAGTTTACTGGTGTCAGAGAAACAAAATGTTGATCAAACAGATAATTCCACTTGATAATCTTCAAACACTGGCTAAATAATTGGTGACTGATTGGAAAAATACAACAGATACATTTTTAATAATTGGATGGGTGTAAAAACAATCACTATTTCAATAGAAAGTACTTTAAAAATGTGCGTATGATGAATTGCTAGTTCAACGTGACTATACGTCAGAGGTGTGATTCCCCACGGAAGTCTGGTTCAGCACGGTGTTCAGTGGTAGGCCTTTCTTTGTCTTATGAAACTGGAAAGGTGTGTGGGAGAGAAGGGTAAAGGTTAAGTAGTTACATACACTCAAATACTCACACTCTCCCCTTAGTGCAAGGACATAGCCTCTCTCCTAAAATTTGCATTTGCCAGCAAATGATGTCAACTGCAGAATAGGTGTGCCTCTACCTGAATTCCAGGTATGAACACGCAGTTTCTTGCAGATGCAACAATTTCTGTAAGCTACTCTTTTTGAAGTACTGAGAAGAGACTCAAGTGGCTGTGTTTTCTCTGCAGATTCAGCCTACAGCCACTGGAGAATGTGGTCAAGAGGGAAAACATTTTCATGAAAATTGGGAACATTTTGAGTTGCTTTTTAGAATAAAGAAAAGCAGCAGCTATTTTCTGCCGTAGCACCACTTTCCCACCACGAGGTTGGCTGGCTGGGAAGCCTTTTCAGTATCTACCAGACAGAGAAACACCTTATGAACGCCTCCTCCGCACTGGGTGTCTCTAGCCCCTTTCCAGTTTATTTTGTGTTCAGAGTGTGTGTAGAGCTGCCAATTCGATGATAAAAAAAGAAAGAGTGAAGAGTTTGTTTTTGCTTCTTTGTTTTAAATTAACATCTGCCATCTTCCTGACCTGAATTCTGACAGCACAATTGCTATGAAATATTGGTTTGAACTTAAAACCAGAAATCCTGAGTGTAGCTCTCTGCCAAATAGGTACTAGTTAGAACCAGCTGCCTGCAGCGGAACTGCTGACTGCTTCAAGGTTGCCTATGATCTGTGCGGACCCTGGGCGGTGCCTTTTCAAAGGGGAAGCTGCCACCTCAGATATTTCTCCAGGATGGATTAAGATTTATCTATGGCAAATCAATGTGTTATTTCTCTTCCTATTTAATTCATCATTGTGGATATTCCAAACATAAGCAGAAGTAATTAGGGTTCACGTGAGGGTGGGAAGGTGCGTGTGTGTGTACGTGTGTGTGTACGTGTGTGTATGTGTGTGTGTGCATGATGGGAAAGAAAGAAATGGTATACCAATAGATCTGCCAAGGAGAGTCAGAGGGCACAGGTTAGGAAACAGGATGTGTAGTGGAAATGACTCCAAATAGGCTCTAATCACACCTCTGGGCATCTTCTTTGGGCAACAGGTGACCTGCTACATCCACATTTCCCAAATTTCACTAATCCAGAAAATTCTCTAAGGGTGGCACTGGCTATGGTCATCTAATTAAGCACACAATCCTGTTTTCAATATAATTAGTCATCTAATTACTCATCCCAAATTAGTTAGTGCTTTCAAATGCCTAATTAATTATAATTTCATTCAAAGTACTCTGTTGGTAATGCTTTTGTTCTCTTTTCTGACAAATCAAATTACTGAGGGACAGATTTGATTTGGAAATTGGTTTGGGTTGAGACTAATCATAAACATATTAAAATATTAATGAATAAAACAGTGAGAATATTAATTTCCATAATAAAGATAACCTTCCAAATGTTAAAAGTTTCCAAGAAACACTGGTCTCAAACACTAGCAACAAAAATCTCCTAGCATCTCAGATTGAGCCCTGAAGTTGAAAATACAAGGTCTGAGATCAAGTCCCCACTTTTTTGGAGGTGAATCACTATGCACCCATGATTACAAGTTAGCAGGGACACTCCTGGGGAGTCACTGGAACAGATCGTTCACTATCACTGTCTGCTGCCCATGGCCACTAGAGGAGATTTCTGTAAAAGGCTGTGCAGTGGCCTCATACTGACCATTAAGCTGTTAACTTACAACTTAGGCATTGTTCTTGGGAATGAGCAAGAAGGAGTTGCCTGGGCCTGAAAAATGTAGTCACTCTTCCCAGGGCTTCGCTTGTGAGGTTGATTGTGACGACAGGTCTTGGCGTGAGAGGTCACTTATAGAAGAGCACATTGGGGCACAAAAAGGCTAGATAACTTAGCTCAAGCCACCAGAGAGACACAAGAAATAACTGTTGGATTAGAAAATCCACCTTCATGACACACTGTTTCACACACTGTGGGAAGTGTCATAAAAATAAAATAGCACTGAATATGAAGATCCATTATGGAGAAGGCTAGGAAGGATTTGCTCTTCTGGGGGGAAAGCCATACTGTGATCTCCATCCATAGCCAGGCGTGACAGTGGTGAAGGAATGGGACACAGGCCCACTGCCTGCCTCATGGTCTGGGGGCACTAATGACAGTATAGGAGAATGACTTCCAAAGCCCCTTCCCTTGAAGTCAATCATAATTTTAATAGGGAATGAGGGGGTGCAATGGAGGGGAATGCTGGTTGTACTCAGCAAGGGCTACGAGAGACACAGGAGGAAGGGACCTGCCTTGATATTTCTTACCCAATATCCTAATTGCTGTCCTGACAGTTTTCATCACCTCTACCTTCCACTCATGATTTGACCACATTCTGGAAATGCTTCATGATCTCGATAAATCCAAAGCAAACTGTCCAGAATATTTAGCTTCCCATGCTAGTTGGATCCCTATTATGCTAAAATAAATCAGTGCCTTGGTCTAAAGGTCAGAGATCTCTCTGGAAGCTCTGAGATTTACTTTCAAGTTTGTCCCTCGTCAGTAGCATACACTTGGGGGAGGAGACTGAATTGCTCTGAAACTCTATTCCCATTTTGCAAGATGAAGCAATTTGTTTTTTCAGGTCTAAAAATGACCCAGCAAAAATGATTCAGGTTTGATTTCCTTATCCACATAACAAACAAAAATAGAAATAATAATTGTACCATATGTTGGGGACTGGTGAGTGGTACTCAATGAAGTGATTGTTTTGAGAGTATAAAATGACCTGATTCTTATTCTTTGATATGCTACAAGATATTATAACATTTGTTTACCCCTTTGTCCTTCTCATTCCAAATTAGCAGCTAAATGCATCCCCAGATGCATTATGCACAGAGAAGACCCCAGCATGAATTGGGACAGTTTCATTTCTAACTCTACTGTAAACTGTTAAAAATCTACTTTTGAAAAAAAAACTGGGCCACTGACTTCATCACTGTATTACAGTTATAAAAGGAAAAAAGTTAAACTCCTCAAGGGAAAGAGATGAAGCCAGAGAACCAATTACCCAGCTGAAACCGCACAGCCGTGGCTCCTGCTCTGGCTGGAACGACAGGCCTGGTGACCAGCTCTCATCCTCCATGAGGCCTCCGCTCCTCCCCCTTGGTCTGCCAGATGCTCCCTGGGTTTCCCTTCCTCAACTCCACCTCTTGAATTCAGCACAAAAATTAACCCTTCACTTCTGTGCTTCTCAAAAGGTTTCTTACCTTAAAGAATGCTTCTATGGGAAGAAAGGAATGAAATTAATGAGGAGGAAAGACACACATAGCCTGGAGAGATTCTCAAAGGGGACACACAGGAGGAAGGAAGGTGAAGGAGGGAGGGGTCCTCGAGAGAGTGAGACTGTTCAGGCAGAGACCTGGAGCCAGGGAAGCAGGGTCAGGCTCATCTTTCTCCATTTTTGGGCCTCTGCCTCCTTTTTCCCTCTTCCTCCCTCCTGTTCCTGGCAGTGCCCTCAGGACTAAAGGGAGCCAGAGAGGCTCTCCTGCTCTTCTTCCCACACCCACTTGGCATGAGGGAATAATAGGTCTGTGCATAATCACTCTGTGCTCTTCAAAAGGCCTGTTCCCAAAGGGAGCTTTACACTCTGTCCATTTCAGCTATTAATGTGTGTTTAATATGCCTTCCTCATTACTTTGTCACCATTTTCCAAGTGTCTGGAATCTATGTTTAAACTAAGACACTTTAATTATCAAATTAACACAATTTCATGGTTTATATGTTCAATTTCTCACTATGGGACATTTTATTTATTTATTTATTTGTTTATTTGTTTCTTTCTTTATTTGTTATTAACTGGCTCCTTTCTGGTCCTTTCTCCAACTCGTACAAAAAGCAAACAATGCCCTTATCTCACATCCACAACGCTTTCCATAAATATCCAGAAATTAAAGTTGCCGCAGAACACCCATTCCTGCAAGAAAGCCTTTCCTTGTATTTTTTCTTTATTGATTTTTCATCCATCAATGACATTTATTTATTCACAGGTCAGGAGTTCCAGTTCAGTTGGAAATATCAAAATTTCATAGCTTTTTCTACAACTAATTGCTCAAACTCAGCAATCTCTTGTACAAAAGAAAAGAACTCTGTGTTAAAGTAAAGGGGCATCCAAACCTCTTGTTGACATTAAAGTAGGAAATGAAGAAATATGAAGGGTTATTTGTTTTTTAAGTTGTCAGACAGAAACGATGGAGTGAAGGGCAGTGGCTGAATAAAAAAGACAATAATTACAGAGCTGAAATCATTTCTTAAGTTCTCTGCAGAACTTACTCATCAAAGGACAGTTTCTGCCACATGTTGGGGGCCCACATGTTCTTGCAGTTTATCTCCTGCGAAGGTCAGCACTGCCTCTGATGAGCAGACTCAGAAGAAATTGCCTGGGATAATTCTCAAGCAGCCATGTCACTAGGATGAGGCCAGTTGACTGAGGTCCCCTGCCTGCATGGCCATTGTGAGGAACATCACTTTTTAAGAACACTTTTATTGAGGCATAATTTGCATACTATAAAATTCACCATTCAGAGGCGTAGTTCAATGAATTTACAGAGTTATGCAAACATTACCATAATCCAGATGTAGAAATTTTCATCGCTCACTGTAAAGATCCACTGTATCCATTTTCAGAGATTACTGCTTTCCACCTGATCCCAGGTACAATGAATGGATTTTCTTCTCTCTCTATTTCAATTTACTGATAGTTCATGGAAGTGGAATTGTAAAATATGTGGTTTTGGTGCCTGATTTTCTCTATTGATTATAGTGTTGTTGAAGTTCATTAGATACTCTTCCGGGAGGTTTTTGGTTCAAATTCCCCACCCACCCCAGTCATTTTTGATGAAGTTTGCTATGTTATACAGTTATTTCATTAGTTATAAAATTAGTTATAAAAATGAGCAATACCGAACTATGTTATAAAACATACATTTCATTAGTTATAAAAATGAACAATACCAAGCTATGTTAAAGTGGAAAGATAATTTTTAAATGATCAAAAGAGTATTATCAAGACATTGTTGAGTGAGATGCAAGTCAAAATACAACTAGGAGAATGGGTTGTACTTAACATAAAATATTTGCAAGTAAGAAACAGTGGCATTAGGTAGGTCACATTTGTTAAAGGAAGCTACTCGGAATGCGGGCACGGAGTTGACTGAAAAATACTTGGTCCTTTACTATTTACATATGCCAACATGAAAAATGTCAAAAATGGGAATATCCTCATTGGGAAAGGAAAGAGGTAAGATGTATCAAATAAAATTAATTAATCAGAAACAAAATGGATGCACCATTATTTATGGAATAGTCATCATTTTTGATACTAAGACAATAAACCTAGACATTTTTTCCTGTAGTCACCAACTATATTCATTTCCATACAAGACCCCGCCCTCTCACTGAATATATTTCACTAAAATCAAGAGTGAATCCAGCAAAAATAATTTGTACAAGTGGAAATATCTGTAAAGATTCATAATTCTGTGTTAGTGGGATTTTCTTTGGAAGGCATAATAGTATTGTCCAAATTTTTTAAATGAAATTACCATTGATATTTTCCAAAGTTTCATTTTATAGTGACTAAATTAGAAACTGAATCTTTTTGGTAGACCATGAGTTTCTTTTAAACAAAGTGTCCATTTACTGAGGGTTAAACAGCTCAGAATCATGGCATACTCTTGTGTTTTTACAGATTTGGGATTGTTTCCTGTGAGAAATTCTGATTCAAACTCAGTGGAAACACATCTGTAATGCAAAAACGAATCTACAAACCACTGGGAACTTCTGGTCTAATGATGTAGGGAAGCAGCCAGTACCTGGCTGACCACGCTGGAGCCCAAGCAGGAGTGAAAATCTGTACCTTTACATACAAGCTTCTATTGTTTTTAACAATAGGCTTTAGAATTACATGAAAATTAAAATACTGAAGAGTTGTGATGATCTCCTCACCCAGTTTCCTCTATAATCATCTTACATTGCTATGGTACGTTTGTTACAATTAATGAACTAATATTAATTCATTATTATTAATGCAGGTCTGAAGCTTTTTTTGATCACTTTAGTTCATACATTATTTTCTTGTTTTACTCGGGATCCTATTGAGGGTGTCACTTGCGTCCAGTTTCAAGTCTCCTTAGTTTCCCGTAGCTGTGGCAATTTCTTAGACTTTGTTTTTGATGTCCCTGACTGTTTCAAGGAGGACCATGAGGTCTTCTGTGAGATTTCTCTCTACTAGTATTTGCCTAGTGACTTGCTCCTGATTAGACTTAGGTTATGTGTTTTGGGAGGAAATGCACAGGGTTCCCATACCAGTCTCACATCATTTCCATGGGCCGTGCTATCGACATGAGTTCCCACTTTTGGCTCGCCTGGCCTCGGGCACTGTCAGCATCTGCAAGCTTGCTGCCACACTCACGGGAATCACCATTCACAACCACAGCCAGGAGGAGGGAGTTGATGTCCACTTTCTTGAAGATGGAGTATGTAGAGCATCCTGGGATTCTGTGTTTGTCTCTACTTATTTCTACTGGCATGGACTTAAGTGTGTTTGGATGTTGTGATGTGCTTTGAGTTACAGTCCAATACCGCTTTATATTGTTGCACAAACTGCTCCAGCTGTGACCACTGAGCCCTCTGTTGGGTGGCTCCCGTGTGCTGTGACTCACCCATCAACACAGAGCTTTGTTTATAGTTTACTGATGAGACTTCCTTGTTTCCTGCCACTACCGGGCATGATGTCCTGATTGTGTTCCTCTCTTGTGCCCATCACGGACTCAGGTAGCTCTGAGGGAGCCCTGGCTCCTCATGAGACCGTGATGCTACAAGCTAGGATCTGGGCGCTCTTCATGCTTGCGGTTTCTGGGACATCCTGGGGGGAGATATCAGCTGATACAGGAAAGAAATATGTATATAAATGATATCTAATAATGATAAAATATGTTATTATAGGTGCTGAGGTAGCTGGTAAGTGCAAATTGAACTATTTTAGCAGGATAGTATTCTCATTTATGATTTGCTTTTGTATTATTTAAATGTTTTAGATAATTTCCTCAGGTTCTTCCATTTAGGATCTTTTCACTCAACAAATATTTTCATAAGATTCTTTTGAATGTTTTTTACGGGAATTAAATTTGAGTGCTGAAAATTCATAGCCTTTCCAAATTCACTTTGTTACAAAATATAAATATATTCAATTAAAAAATAAGACTCTAGTCAATTCATTCCGAAATGCAATTACAGTCACGCGTTGCTTAACAATGGGAATATGTGCTGGGGAATTCATCATTGGGCAATTTTGTTGTTGTGCTAATACTGAAGCAGAACGTGCTTGAACAGAGATGCTATGACGTCACTCTGCCACACAGAGGTGGCACAACCTTTGCCCTGCAGCCCATCATGGACTGAAAAGTCAATCAGTAGTACGTGGCTGTATGGAATGTCACATTTAAATATCAAACACTCTGAGTTCTCATCACTTGATTTGTGTGGTTCATCTCTCACTTGTTTATAATTAACTTACACAATTTTTCAATTAGGAAGTTTTGTTTTTAATAATTGCAATTTGTTATTAGCTTCATAAACTAACAATATCTGCCACTCTAATCATTGAGCAATCTGAAGATTTTAACCAACTTTGAATGAAATGCTAATAAAAACATAAAAGATCATGTTACCAAAGTTCAGAGGTATTTTTGGTGCTCACTTGCTTGGTGATGGGCAACAGGGAACATGAATGAAAATATTTCATTCATGTTGAAATATTTTGTATTGTTTATTCCACATCACTTTTGTCCAAAATTTTTGATGTTACTATTTTCTAAGCATATATATGCAGATATCAAAATATTTGTCATCATGCCATATTTGGTCAAATGTTGAGGCTTGATTGCATGCAGTTATAAAATATGTGCATACTAAAGTGAATCCACAGGTTTCTTAATTTGGTATAAAGATTGTTTTACTCTAATGCTATGCTTGACCAAAATTTATGTTATATATTACTAGTAGAAACAAGCAAACACACACACACATTAACTTATCTTTAACATTGAACTTTTAAAATTTTATAACAGTATTTATAATTGTGTTTATGCCTTTGGCAGGATAAACTTACAGAGGCCTTCCTCAGATTCTGTGACCTGGATGAAAATATAGAACCATTCTTGGAATTTAACTCACCATGCCTTTGAAGCATTTGATGGACTAAACTGACACCAGCACTCTGACTCTCAACAGGTTCTGCAGCCCATGCAGGGACAGTGATTGCTTCACTTATTTTAGAGGCATATGAAAACATGCAATGAAAGAAGCTGGTGAAATTCATTTAAAGAAGAGCCATTGATCTAAATGAACATCATGTTTCACTGGGTGATATGTGAATGGGCCTTTTCTAAAGCTATTAAATAATAGTTGGACCAAGTCTCAAAAACAATGAATAGCATGGAGTGGTTGTTGATGCTTCCTGAGAAGCTGTGTCTTGGGTGCTTGGGGCTCCAGGGCGCTCCTGTGGCCCTGCTCCCCTCCTCTCTGTGGACGGTCAGCATTGAACACCAATCTTACTTAAGCAAGTTACATGTTTATCAACACCTTTCTTGGAAACAGAAACTCCAGGTTTTATTTACATTGAAAATACACCTTTTAAAATAGTTCGTGACTGCCAGAAATGTTTATTGCAAAATAAGAAAAAAAATCATCAAAATTTTATATATAGCTGTGGATTTTCACGGTGTGTTAAAGAAGGGGCGGACTCCTCTCTCTTTGCTCCTCAGGATCTCTTTCCTACTTGTATTTTCACATCCATTGCTCCTAGACTTCCTCACACTTGCCAGCCATTAAGCCTACTGCCCCGAAGCCCAGGGACTTCCTGATTCTGATGATACAACTGGCCACCATTTGGAGATGGCAGATGGAAACAGTCATACTGAACACATCTCTCTTGCTGTGCAGACCAGAGGAGTCTGCTGACTCAGTCCACCTGTGTTTCAATTCACTTTGCCATGAGTTGTTTGAATGTTCTCCTTGAAGGAAATCCTGGCTGTGACAAATGTCTCCATCGTGCACATGGGCTTCAGCCATTGAGAATACAGACCCTGGGGCTCAAGGACCACTAGAAACATACAGGCGGGTTTTCAGAGAACATAGTCTCCCCAAAATACTACATATTACTTGTGAGTGAGAGGTCCATAGGTCTCATCCAATTCTCAGAGAGGATAACTGTCATTAATAAAAGTCATCTAAAACTTAGAAATAAGGGAAATACCATAGTGGGTGATTATTCAATAAGCCCACTCAATGTTTATTTGAACATACGTGAATTTGTTGTCTATTATTTGAATAGGGCTTAGGTACCAAGAAGTTACATTTTAACTGTAGATTTCTGTTCAGTGGTAAAATATAATCTGACAGATCCTGATTTTGTTGTCCTATGAGACACTAAGCAATTCTGAATCGAATTTATCCGTGTCTCTTTCTTGTAGTCTGGTTTTGAATGCATTTCCTGTG
Organism: Xerus rutilus; assembly: GCA_028644305.1. NCBI lineage: Eukaryota > Metazoa > Chordata > Mammalia > Rodentia > Sciuridae > Xerus > Xerus rutilus. The sequence continues at coordinate 138,432,856 of CM053404.1, forward strand.
GATCTGTTCTTACTGATTCCATCGCTGGTCACTGTTCCATCATTTGCATGAAATATTTCAACCCATTTACTCTTCACTGGGATGCAGACATGTTTTTAACTTTTTGGAAGTGGTGCTTTGACACTCCAAATACAAAGATCCTCTAGGGCAGATGGCTGAGTGAGAGGAGTCACAGGGGTGGGCTGGCTGCTTCAACTGCTAGCCCCCACCCCAGAGATGGCCAAGCCAAGGTGGGGATGTGACCCAAACACTTTGCTTCAGAAATCAGTAGTGAACAAGGACTTCTGTATACAGGGGGCCCAAGAAGAGAACCCAGGAGATCGTCTCACAGCAAATTCACTGCCACAGGGCATGAGGACCATGGAGAAGGAAGTTTCCAAGAATGAGAAGCAACCATACTTCTTCCATATCTGAAGTAACTCCATACACACAAGGCCACACATTAAGGTCAGAAGCTGCAGCCACAGGGAAAAGAGAAATGCAGCTGGGGACACAGAGGTACACTAACTCATTCCTTTATTTCCTCAGATATACATTAATTTTTTATTTTATTTAGAAAGTTTTTGTGAGTGCTTTCTTAGTGGCAGATACCAGTGTAAGATCTGGGCTTTCAGGGCAGAGGTGGGTGAGAGATTAACTATCAAATAGAAAGCTCACATACAGTGACAATAGGTATCATGGGGGCTCCATGGGAAAAATCCTGCCCACCTCCTGGAGGAGAAGACAAGCATGGCTTCCTGAGGATCAGTAAGAATGTCTCCGGTGAAAAAATGTTAGGGTTTGAAGCAAAATGAAAAGCAAACACAGACAGCAAAAATAGAGAGAAGAGCCTGTACCTGCTCGTGTGTCTGGGAGGTTATGGACGGGAGAGCGCAAGGTGTTAGAAAGGAGTGGGGGAAAAGGGGGTAAAGGCAGGGATCAGAGTTCAGCGGCGGCAGGTCCTGAAAGCCACCTGCATGGTCTGATCTTTTGGTGTTTTGAAGTAAGGCTTTTAACCAGACTTCAACTATGCATATGATCAAGTAGGCCTTAAGAAATTTGGAGTGTTCTGATTTGAGAAGAGAAGAAATTTTTCTTCCCATTTACCTGCTCTCTCTCTCCTCTCTCTCTTTAACTTGAGATTTAAATTGAAAACATAAGCCATGAGCCCTATTCTTAAGTTTAGGCTAGATGATCCACACACCTAAATAACTGCATGATGGTACAAGCAGAGATTAGTTAAGCATCAATTATTTTTCATAAGAAATAGTGTGGAATTGGGACCTTAATGTGAATTGAAGAAGAGAGGGCCAGGCGACAGAAATGAGTGCCATGGTTGAAGTTGAGTGCAAAGCAGAGTGTGGAGAGGACTTTGAACACTCCCAGCGCAAAGACATAATGGCTGTTTGAGGTGATGGGTATGCAGGTGCCCTGGTCTGGTTGTTACACATGGCACCCATGTATTGAAATGTCACGCTCTGCCCCATTAATACATAAACATATTATGTGACAATTAGACAAAGATAGAAATATATGAAATTCTATATTTAGGATTGGAGGAAAAAACAATAAATGATTGTGAAGAAAATAAATTTTAGAATTTATGTCCTAAAATTATTTTAAAGTAAAAATTCTGTATTTGTTTTTAAGTGGCACTAAATAGCCACAAACTTATATATCACACGTTTAAGCTGTACTATACAAATAACAAACAACTAGATTTATTTTAATATATCTCCCCCCCCAAAAAAAACAGATCCTCAAGTAGTGCCTTAGTGCATTTAAAAATATATTTCAATTTACTTATACTTGTAATGAAACATCAAAGCAGCACACGAAAAGTGCTAGAGGGTAGTTTATCTCATGTGGAATTATAAATTTTTAACTCTAAATGTATGATTTTTGTGCCATATTTTCTTTCCAGAACATATTCTATTATAGTGTTCTATTTTTAAATTTCATCTTTTGTTTTTTAATTTTTTTCACTTGGTACATATTTGTTTGCCAGCTGGAAGAGTTAGCGGCAGTTGACTTCTCTACATACTCTCAAGGGTTACGTCATAGTGATCCCTTCTCTGTGTGGCGCCCTGAGGCTGCTCATCACATGGTTGGCAATCTTGGGCTTGCTCTGCGGAAGAACTGTCCCTTCTCAAGGCTGCTGCATCTGCTCAGCAGCCCTGGAAGTAAAGCGAAAGAGGAGGTGTTTCAGGCTTCCTTTAATTAATTCCTTAATCTACTGCTGTTTGTGTTGAAAAAAAAATCAATCACAACCCAGCCCCACAAAAGAAAAAATTCCATGTGCAACTTCAGTGAATTTAGGAATTGAAGTAGCTACTGCAAGGACTTAAGACTGTCTTCATGCAAGAGTTTTAGATTTCTGCAGTGTCCCTTCTGTTATCTGTATAACTCAGCTATTTTGGATGGTATGTTTGAAAGCTGTAGATAATTTTTACTTAGATTTTACAAGTAATTATTTTCATATGCAGATGGAATATAAAACAATTTCCAGTTGATATTGTGGTTCTTATACCAGCAGGATGATGCTCTGAATCATATCTGTATGAGTGTGCGTGTGTGTGCGTGCATATGCACATGCAATGTAAGTGAGCAGTAAGGAGCACAGAATTTATCCAGAAGCTTGTAGGCCAACTAACAGAAATAAACACTTTCCATTTTAAAACGTGCTCATTGATAAGTGAGAAAATTTTGAGTCTTTTTTTTTCTCCTAAAATAAAACAGATCAAGATGAGTAACATTCCAGGAGAACAGTTACATACACCTGTGTTGGAGGTAATATTGGAAAGGTGAATTTGGTCCACTTTAGAGGAGTCATGCTAACTGCTAAGCTGAGAGGCAACACTTGGGAGGTCTCTTGTAAGGAAGGGGTGGTGGATGCGTCAGCCAGGAGCGTGCGGGATGTGCTACAGTCACGGAAAGGCTCGCTTTACCTGTTCCCTTGTTGAGGGCTTAAACTGCAGTGAAGCGACTTGAGCTGACAGAGGCTCAGCGGCAGAAACACAGGGAGACCACAGGGGCAGGATGCGGTTTGAGTAGCAGCGTGATCTTCAGGTGTGAGTGTCTGGGCTGTGTATCGCTGTGCCTGTCTCAGCCGTCACCCAGGGCACGGCACAGCGCGGAGAGCACACTGTGATTGAACAAGCAGATAGGAGACACTGAAGATAGCTCCTGGGCTCTGCCCTTCCGCAAAGGACAGTTCTAGCACTTGCAGGGAAAGAGACCATGAGGCACAAAGCTGTACAATAAATCAATATAATGAGTTGGATTTAACTGTGCTGAATTGAAAGAGATGAATATTCTCCAAGAGAAAATATTCAGCAAGCAGTGCAACTCGGGAGAGGACTGAAGGCCCTGGAGAAAGGATTTGGCAATCTCTTCTATTCTATAGAGACAATAGAGGACACCTTGGGATTGGACGTATGGGAGAAGGAATCAGGTTCGGATGTAGATGCCACCACGCTTGACATTCCTCCTGTACCCCAGTGATGTCATCATCTCATTTACTCTGCCGTGTGATCCAGGAGACTACATGTAAGCCTCACACATAGCAGAGGCAGAAGCTGAGGTTGGGAAGGTGGCAAGAGGATCCCAGAGAGAAGGGACAGCACCTCCTCGGAGCAAGTGGAATTCAAGCCTCCTTGTACCTGTTCTCACGCTTGCTCCTTTCTCTGATGAAATTTCCCATTCTGGCACTTTTTTTTTTTTTTGGTCACCAATGTAGATAGCTTGCATTTCAGTTAAGATGTGAGTCATTGAAATAACCTATAAAGTAAAATGTAAATTGTTCCCCAGCAAAAGACTGATTTATAATTTTTTTCTTGAAAATAATTAAGGGCTTATTCATTCTCTTGGGTTTCTTTCCTCTGGCATACATTTTTGTATCACTATGAACAAACGATACAAATCAGATGCATAATGATCTTCAGCTGTCCACAGGAGAAAAGTGGATCTGGACCAAACTACCTTTAGCTAGCCACACCTTGGCTTTCCTAAATCTTCTACGGATTACTTTTATTTTATAATGAGGGAAATGAGAAAAATCCCAGTTCAATCTTAGGAGTATGTGCACTAAGATTAGAATGAGTCACTCAGATTTGCAGTTCTCACAAGCCTAGGGTGTCACTAAGAATTTATAATCGCTGTTGATCATGTCCCCAAAGAGGGGAAGGCCTGAAATGTAGAGTGGTTTAGAGGAAGACCTGACTAGTTAACTACAGCTGACTCACTGCACAAAGCTTGTGCAAGTGCTGGGCCTAGACTTTTCTATTGATTGGAAGTAACATCACTATCATGTTTCTTCTCGTAGTTCACGGCCCGTAGCTAGCAGTCCATCCTGGACAAACTGAAGAAGTGCGTATTTCCACGTAATCACTTCCTACTTTTCCCTCTCCTCTCCGTTTCCAAGATTACAAGCATGTTCATGACAGAAATCTATAGTTTACCTTTGAATCCCCGATTGCCTTTGACAGACAGTAACTGCTGCAAAATATTTATGGAGTGAATGCATGAATAAGTCCAAAGGCCATGTAGAGGCCTATGAGTGTTAAGCTGGATGGCTTTAATGTCACATTTACCTTATATACTTCTTGAGGTTTATCTTCACCCACTACCACACTCACAGGATGTGGGGATCTTCTTTGTTCTTCCGAGGGCCTTCTCTTCTTTTTACTTCTGGGGGCCTTCCACCCATCAAAAAAACAACAGCAAAAAAAAAACAACATGGAAAGAAGTTGGAAGAGAAAATTTACTTTAAAAAAATGTCTGAGAAATTTTAATCATTGAGTTTTATTAAATAAATTAACAATATAAAAAAATGGAAATAATAGTGAAACAGCAGAGTTTACACCACAGATATTAATTTGACTATTCCCCTCTTGCTGTATAGCAAAGGGTGATGACAGAAGTCATGATTCTCAAACTGTGGCTGAGACTTATGAAGGTTGAAGAAATTGATTTATGGGTTGAAATGGTGTTTTGAAAAAGTAGTGAAGTGAACTGAAGAGACAGAACTTTTGGAACTTTTGGTTCACTTATGCATGCATCTGTAAGTGGCCATGATCACGTGGATACGGTAGAGCGATCTGAAAAAACACTGGAATAAAATGAATTATGCTTCTACAGTTCGTCAGTTTAACTTCTTTCCAGATCTAGATAAAAGGCATGGAGCTTTCCACCTAATTATTTCGGCACACTCTATTTAAGCTCTGACGAGTTCTAGCAGACCAGTCCATAAAGTCATTGACTTGGTGTGAAATAGGCATCACCTCCCCATGCAAATGGCACTGGTTTTCATATGACATTTTCCTGAGCTACTGTGAAGCGCGGCTGAATGTGGGGAAGGTCAGGGAGAGTCTGCTCTGTAGCTGGGAACCTGTTAGAGAACATGTTAAAAGCAAGGCACTATCATCTTTCCTCACCCACGTGGCTCTGGGCTGACAGGCACAGGCTTGCAGCATCTGCTAAGTGCTTCACAGAATAGCTTAGAGCAACCGTGAGGTGCACACTCATTGTCTGAATGCAAATTGCAGCTACAGTGGCTTAACAAGAATTTATTGACCTTTCCAAAGGAAAAAAAAAAGAAAAGAAAAGAAAACCTCATTAATTTTCCTTCATTTTCTCAGAAGGCCTATTTTCACAGAGCTTGTTACTAAAGAAACTTAAAAATTTAATTTTTACAATTTCATTATTCATATTAATAGTGCTGGCAGCTCCCAGGTACAGGGATTGTACAGTCATTTTTTCATTCTTTCGTTCATTTATTCTCCTTCAATGGATTTTCATTCTATTCCACGTTGTGAGCTAGATGCCAGGGAATGACAAGTCATGGTTTCTACCTTCAGGAAGTTAGCAGTGTACTACGAGAAAGATGAGTCCAGCAGCCTTACGGGATGGTGGGGTCTATTTCAATAGGGTGTTATTGGAGCGTTGAGGAGGGATGTCAGGACAGAGGGTGTCAGGCTCTGAGGATGCTTGAGTCGGGGACCGCAGAATAAAAAGTTGGTAGACCAGTGAGGAAGGGGCTAATTAATAGGGTCAAAGTGTTGGAGAGGTGAGGACCAGCACACCAGTAAGGTCAGAACATCCAGAGGACCACCCCAAGGGGCCTTCAGACCACGTCATGGTCAAGACTTTCTAACTGGTGTCTTGACTCCAGTTTCTTCCCTTAAAATTTGTTCTCTGCTCTGTAACCAAAGTAAGATTCCAAGGCCTTTATGTCTCCTTGTATGATTTCCCTCAGTTGTAGGAGACACCTGTTATTCTAATAGTTAAGATTCTCCCCATTGGGCCCTTCTGTCTTCCTACCCTTGGTTTTGATGCTTACCCATGATTCTGTGTCTTACCAGAGCTGGCCTTCACCTGCCCTACTTCTATTTTTTTTCTTACTTTCTATTAATTACTTGAAAGCCCGCACCAGAGAAATCAGAGCTCATTAAACACATCACCTCCCCCAACTCCTGGCTCCATCCTCCTGGCCCTGGGAGAAGAGGACTTTCCTTTCTCTTCTGCCCTCAAGGCACTGTGCCAGGTGGGGTCAGCTCTGCCTCAGAAAGGGTGCTCAACAGTGAATGGCTGAGCTGGGAACCAAGTTCAAAGTTAGTAATGCACATTATGTAGCATGGTAGAACAGCACAGAACACAGAAACAGACACTTTAAACTGGCTATCACTTCTTATGCATTTTGAAATTTTTATAAAGTTTGAAGACTGATGACAATATTTGATAGAAAGGGTAACTTTTTGATAGAATATGGTTTTTCTAAGTTCCTGTGGAAACGAGGACCAGTAATTCTCAAAATCATTAAGAGTGCTTGCCTTTTTCTTTTTGATATTATTTTTAAACAAGAGTCCTTAGAAAATAATTATTTAATTTCATACAAAGTCATAACTTTTTTTGTGATCTATTATCTGTGATTACAAAATAAAATATCCCTGCAAAATTTCTTTTTCTTTTTTCCTAAAAATGAGAGCTTACTGCTGAGACAGCTTCCATGAAGAAGCAGAGAACACAGGTCTTCAGAAAGAGCAAAAGCCAACATATGGAAATGCCTTACAGACCTAAGCCAAGGGAAAATAGTTATGTTCCTGAATCGTCATTGAGGTCATGAAGATAAACAGTGTTAGACTGATTGCTTAAGGTCAACCCAGGGTACTAGGTTTCTATTCTTGTGGATACTTATCTGTTTCCTGATCCGACAAACTCTCTCACAGTCTCAGAGAAAAGAGCCTGTCCCACATTATTGACAAATCAAAATAAAATATCTCTAAAGAGCTAATGCTAAATGAGAAAATAAACAGGAAGAAGACAAAATGATAACTACTAAAGTTGAGTAAACACTTCCAGGGGTGGATGGATTTAACTTGTGGAAAATTTCTAGTTATTTTCAAAGACCAGTGGAAAAGGACATAATTTCTCACAATTTGTCCCAAGAAGTGACAGACCAAAGAAAGTAACTAAATATAGAGTTTTATCAGTATTTATCTTTTTTTGTTCCCAAAGAAAACTGTATTAAAATTCCTCAACTTTATACCTTCTCCTATCTGGAACATTCTAGACAAGTTCTGGTTGGAACTGCTATGCTTATTCTTTGGATTTTGGTCAAATGTCTGATCCCTAGTTGGGTGCTTGCAACACTCCGGGGTGGTACTAGAGTCTATGGTTGACTTCTATTCTTGTGTGATTGTTCAGAGTACTACAGGCCATCACTGAGTGACTCATGGTGACCAGCTCCTGATGCTTGAAAATGATGTCTGGCATGTAGCTTGCCATCTAATTGGTTCACCAACAATCTAGGAGGCAACTCTGGCTATGTCTACATTAGGTAAGAGGCTTTGCCCTTCCTGATTCTTTCTAGTTTAAGTCATGTCTGCCTTGATTTTTAAACAAACGGTCTCATTTGTGCTTTATGCTAAACACCACATTATCACTTTGAAACGTGTTTTTAGAGTAGAATATGACATTTTCCTTGAAAGCTGTCACTAAGTCTTTTCTTAGAAATATTGAATTTAGGTACTGATTGATAAATAAGGGACTCTCTAAGTGCCACCTGCAGCAGATGGGAGCCTGCACTGGTCAGTGGACAGGCCCAGCTCAACAAGTGTAAGGTAGCACTTACTGAAATGTACCCATTGACAGCCACCTCAACACCAAGTTCAAGGTGAAGCAGAAGCATTCAGTTTGACAAAAGCTTGTTTTTCCTTTTAAAAATTATCTCTTATAACTTATGATGATCTTATATCTGAGATGTTATTCAAGATACTGATAAGCCTTGAGTGTTGATCAGGTAATACCTGCATTTCCAAAACAAGCATCTGCTCAATATTTACACTGATTAAAAAAAATTAGAATTGTCCCACACCATTTTCACACATTAGTTTAGGGACTTCTAATTTTTCCCCCCATTCGACTCATTTGAGGATCTGATTAATTTTCACCAACTCCTTTTCAGAATTATTTCTTTTAAAAGGTAGTCAATCTGCAAGGACTGATTAGCAGTTCAAACCATTATCTCCCCATTTCAAGGTCAGCTAGCTGTCACCTGCCAACTAGATGTCCAGTTATCTGCTGGTCCTCTGACAAAGTATTGTCTCCAGGAAAACATGACACTGACTCAGTTCTGGAGGTGTCCATCCCTTCGTGTCCTGAACAGAAACACTAGAAGTGCAGTCCTAAGATGGGCAGCAGATCAATTTCCGGCCAAGAAAGATGAATCCATCAAGTTTAAACCAGCCATAGATTTGGCTACTGGTATAGTTAATGTCACATTTAATTCATCAAAGGAAAATGGTGCCTAGCATTTATCAAGATGGTAGATAAGTTCAGGAAGGTCTAACCAACTTGCTCAAAACCACAGTAAATTGCTGAGGCCTGTATCATCATAAAGGCCAGTGTCACAAATGCGCCCAATTGCCTGACAGGATGTGAGAAAGATAATGCTATTGTTCAGTCGGGATTTTCCAGAGAAACAAAATCAACAGTTACAGTGAGTGAGTATGTGTATGTAGGTTTATCTGTATCTATATAAACTATACTTGTATGTATCTCTAACATCTATCTATCATCTGTCAGTATTATGTATTTATCATCTATCAGTCTATCTGTTTAATACTCATTCAATACATTTACTCAAAGTTTATGTATCTATTTTAATGTTCTTTCCTCTGCGATCAAAAGTTCTGACAAAAACAATTTTAGAATAGGAGAAGTTTATTTGGGGCTCATGGTTTTCGAAGTCTCAGTCCATAGATGCCGATTCCATTGCTCTGGGCTGAATGTGAGGCAAAACCTCATGGCAGAAGGTGTGGAGCAGAAAAGCAGCTTGGAACACAGCAACGAGGAGGCAGAGAGAAAGAGCGCTCAGTCATAAACCCTAAAGGCACGCCCCTAGTGACCCACCTCCTCCAGTCACTCCCCACCTGTGTAGTTACCACCCAGTTAATCCATATCAGTGGATTAAGGCACTGATTAGGTTAAAGATCTCACAACCCAATCATTTCACCTCTAAACATTTTTTCCATTTTCTTATAATGAGCTTTTGGGTGACACCTCATATCTAAACCATAACATTATCTACCTGTTTATCTAGGAAGGGAGAGATTTAGTTTAACAATCTGGCTTATCCATTGTAGGGTAGACAGGTCCAGAATCTATAGAGCAGGCTGGTGAATCAGGAAGAGTCTGTTCCTCTTGAGTTGAAGGCTAGCAGTGGGCGGAGGCCTTGCTCCCTCAGGGAAGTCAGTCTTTTCTATTGAGACTTTCAACTCCCTGCACAAGGTCCACTCACATTATGGAGGATAATCTACTCCACTCCAAGTGTACCGACTCAAATGTAAATCGCATTGAAAACACCTTCGTGATAATATTTGGACTGGTATTCAACCAAAACTAGGTATTATAGCTCACCCAGTTGCACCAGAAAATTACAGTGATTCTCAGGTGGGAATCCAGTGAGGTGCCAAGAGTCTGCTTGGTGACTGCTGATTTGCAGGTCTTTCTGAGGCTCTGTGATGTTCCTAGTGTGCCTTAAGCAAAATACAAGTGGAATGGAGGACCACTCAGCCTGGAGATAGGATGGTCCACCAGCAGTTTGCTGTCAAAAGAGAAAATTGCTATAAACACAAAGAATTCCCAGGAGGGAGGAGGTCATGGAGTGGCTTCCTTGATCTCTTATAAATAGATCGTGAGCATTTGCCAGTTTCTCTCAGGCCTGATCCCTCTCTGGAGCTGTGGTAGTTTGTCCTTTCTCAGGATGAGGAAGCAGAGATCAGAAAGGTCACTACCATAGGCCAGTGGGACTGAGGCTGAGCTGTGATGGCTTATCTCACTCGCCCTCCTGTTCCTGCTGTCTTGGTTTCTGCCTCAGCTTTATCAGCTCAGCACAGTTGGGGTAAATGAATGACTCTGGGCATGAAATCAAAATCTGAGTATAATCTGCCTTGGACTTTTAGTGAGCTGTAGAACGACTTAAATATCCTTGGCCTAATAGTGACCCTGTGGCTTCAGACAGTGGGCTGTCCTTGCTGTTTCAGAGGGAGAACTGGGGCGTGGTCAGCGAGGAAGGATGGCTTTGCTAATAGATCACCCAGCCGACCCTGGGGAAACCACTGTTTCTCCACACACATGACCTTCATTCCACCATCTAGTCTTGTCCTTGGATGTGCCCACTGAAGAGAGTATTGCTTGTTGTCTGGGACCTTTGATGAGACCTAAACCTGCAGGTGACTTTTAAGTGTAAAGTCAGTTGACAGCAAATAGGATTAACATGTTTCTCACCCCTGCCTGTTCCAAAATTATTCTTCCAGGAAATATCAGTGAAGGCTGGAAAATAAATGATCCCCCTTTATTCCTAACCAGATTTATTGTGCCAGCTGCTTTATGGGCCCTTCATCTTGTTAAAAGTCTCAAATCATGACCTAAAGAACAGCAACACAATTTTATTAGTAAGACTTTTTTTATAAACACTCTTAATTTACTTCTAGAATGAACAAGCCATTAAAAATCAAGCTGGTCTTCTGAAAAAATAAATCAACTCCCAGCACCTTAGAGTTTCTAATGTAAAGATAAAATCTGAAAAAAAATCAAGTCACTTAAAAATCTGAACAGAAACTTCACACCTGCAGATCATCTTAGAAATGTGCAAAATTCAGACACATTTTTAACAAATATAGAAATAACATCCACACATTAGAAATAGAAACTGAGAAACATGAAATCTTACAAACTTGCAATAAACTTTTGAAATGAAAAAATTAAATGGCCCCCAAAAGAACAGATCAGTGACTTTTAATCATTCTAATGCTAAGATGGGAAGACATTTACCATCTTTTCTAACACATTAATTTTTATCTGAAGACATTTCAAAAATCACTTGACTGAAAATATAAATTTAAGACATTAACGATTTTTCTGGGGAGGAGGCTCTGCCTTGGAGAGTGCCGGGCTGAATTTGAATGATGAGATCAGCCACTGAGTGTGTCCCTCCATCTCACCTCGCATTGCCGCACTTGAATCTGAGAAGAAGGGCCTGCCCTTGCGGAGACTGTCCCAAAGCATCAGGTGCTTGATAGTAACAAAAGCAAGAGCAGTTGAGTCAGCAAGCAGCTCCAGGCCGAGTTGGAGGTGGCACGTGGAAGTTTTGATGGAGCAGCTGTCTGTGCAAAGAAAGGCCACCAGGAACAGCCAGGAAACCCAGGGCAAGTTGAAGACCACGTGAGACATGAAGTGTGCCCCGGACTCGCCTGGTGAATGTCAGAAGAGCAACAAAATCCCTACTTGTTAGCCTTTCAGTAAATAAAAGATGAATCCAAAAAAAGATTCCCTTAGCCTCTCCGAATGTTATCTGCTTTTCATGGCTGGAGAATGCTGGCCTATGGCTGTTAATGCAATCACTCAAAATTTGAGGGGAAACAATACATCATCTTAACTCTTTCTGTCATAAGGCATAGTATTTAAAAACCTCACCAATCCGGAAGCCCAATTAAGTTTTATTATTCAAATTTCTTTTGCCTTCTTCTACCTTTTTTCTCCATTGTCCTTGCTGAGGTTCAGGTTGAGGCTGGCTGGCTAAACAAGTGTGTGTGGGGGTCACGTCCATGTGCTTTCTGGAAGGTGGCTCCTTGGAGTTCGTGCAGGGTCCTGATGGGCACATCTGGTTTTTGCTTCTGTTCTATCTTGCCCCTTCCTGCCTCTTTTCCCATCCCAATAGACTTGCTAAATGAGCACAATAGTTACAGGTCAAAAATGCAAATCTGAGCCCTCCATCTCCATCCTAATTCCCTGCCACTCATTCTTTTGTTCATCTATTTATTTATCATGAAACAACCACACTCCCACATATTCATAGTTTTTATAAGAACTTCTGTACTTCTCAAAATAACACTCCAGCTACTTTTTAAAAAAAACTTAACTTCCACATTGCTTTTTAAGCTTCATTTTAGCAAATATTTGATTAGTACATGCCAGAAATTTTGGCAGAATCGGGAACAGTCAAAGCCTTCTTAATGGGAAGCCACCCATCCCTCCACACTCCCAGGTGCTCCTAAGCATAAATATTACTTTCTAGCACTTTTGAAAAATCTGCAGCGATTGCTTGCAGGCTGCCATGCCATTCTCTGACTTTCAGCTTCAGCATGTGCCATTACCTCTGCCTGAAGTTTCTTCTCTGTCTTTTCATCCATCAGGTCCCACTATAATGTCCACAATGTCCAGCCACTGGGAGGCCCAGTTTATTGCTATTCACTCAGTTACATGCCAGGCACCTACAGCAGTGCCCAGCCCAGGGTAGTCACTCCATAAATGCTTGCTAAGTGAACAACTAATGGGTTCCATGCCCCCTGCTGTCCCCTGGGAAGCCCTGGAAATTTCCCAAGACACATGCTTCCTCGGCCAGCAGCGGAGTAGGGGAGGTGTTTCAAGGGACCTTCAGGAGTGAGTAGAGCAGCAACACCCTGAAGCCTTTTCTGAGGAATAACTCTAAACAAAGGCAGAAGTAGGAAGCCCAGGAAAGGGGCCCTTGAGGAGCCAGGCACGCTGGTCTTCAGATGCGCCCGTTTTCTAAAATCTGCACTTGTTTTTTCGGTTTATTTCACTCGCCTATGATCAAATTTTGCATGACTCACCCAAAACACGTTTATCCTCTGTGAGGGGGTTGTATACATGCACAATTCAATAGGGACGTGAGGCAAGGGGACCACAAACCTTCCAGAACAATGCCAGGAAGGCTTGAGCCCGTGACACATGGAGCCCATGAGAAATGCTGGAAAAAAACAGCTCTTTTTGTTTGAAGCGTGGGCCTTTGGGCAATGGATGTCCTGTTGGCCAAGGGTCGACTGAGATTCCCACTAGGGTTTAATGCCCAGTGGGAATCTCAGAGGACAGTCCCAAACCACACAGGCTAAGGCCAGTGTAGTGGGAAAAACCCAAATCCAAATCAACTGCAAAGAACACTTAAAAATCTCCCAATTTAAGTAATTTTAATTCCCTTGTACATGAGATTAGATCAAAACATGCTAAATAAATTCATATAACCTCAGAAAAAAATTGTCATGATTTTTTTAAAACACAGGGTTATATGACAGGTTTATTTTTTGAATAATGGCAAATACTACAAATCTCTTGGACTTTCCAGAAACCATATGCTGTTGTGGATTTTGCCAGGATATAATTGATTCTTTTTAGGGGATGATTTGTATTTGGAAAAGAATATGGTGGTATTGAGTTTTCTTAGAATGCTTCATGCCCAGCCAGACCAATTTAAAGGTTTTGTGAGAATTACGAAGCGTGCGCCTCACCTGGACCTGACCTCACCATTGACAATTGCCTCCTAGCTCTGTGATTGGGACCCTGGGACCCCACAAAGTATTATCACCCCTGAATTCCGCCTGCTGTTTCATTATGGAGGCCAGTGAAGGAGCTCAAAAGGGCCATGTGTGACTGTGCCCAGAACCATCTTCTCAAGATGTTTGTTTGTGTCTTAAAATAAATGACAGGTATGTCTATTTTATGCTGACAAATTATTTGAGGAAAAACTAATACACTGAACTCTAAATAGAGTGAGATTTATTATTTATTTCAGAATATCTGGAATACGATCAAGGCATATTTAGGTGACAATGTTAATTAATCTTACAATGTGAAATCTAATATTTAACATTTCTAAGAGTTTGAAATACTTTCACTATTATACAGCTGCTTAGGTATTAATAAGATTAATACCATTCCTTGTAGAATGGTATTTTACAAACCAGGTTAGGATCTACTGAAAAAAGACCACCTTGGTGGTCTTTGCAACCGTGGCTGCCTTTCTAGGTGGGCTCGTTTCTTTGTGTAAAATTCTTTGTATAAAATCAGTGTGCCAGTCCTGTTTTTGGGGTCAATATCATGTACAACAGCAAAGCATCCGTGAAATGCATCACAGAAACAGTATTCAGAGATGAGGATGAGCAGCGCTCGTGTGGTGGGGCCCTACCCTGCGCAGCGGAGACATGCTCTAGGACCAGGTGTGGAGGGAGTGGAGTAGCCCAGCCTGCCACAGCTTAGTTACCCAGTCATTTCCATCACAATGATGTTTATTTAAATGTCTCACTTTAGTACTAAATGTTAGTGATTCTGGCCCTTCTGTGGCATTACGGAAGATGAAAATGTGAAATATCAGTAGTGACTCATGTGTCTTCATTTTCCCACCTTTACCTAGTTTAAGAGCAGTTTTCTAAGCCTATTTTAAGATGAATTCCTGGAGGCTGGCTGATTTTCCTGTCCATTCCTACAGGACCTTGCTCTTTGAGGCTCTGACTCACTTTTTAATTTCAAACTCAAAGAAAGGTGGTTGCTTTAGTAGAGGATGGGTCCCTATTTTATTTTCTCTTTTAACAATCTTCTAATACAGTTCTAGAAAAAGCCAGCACTGACTTCTCTGTATTAACTAAAGCAGCAAATCTATCTCCAAAAATTTCAAGCAGAGGCTAGCAGAGGCTAGATACAACTTTAAAATTGGCTTAGAAACAGACTTTGTACTCTTGATGTGCCACACTTCTGTCTTGGTCAAGAGGAGAGGTCTTTTGAAAGAGGGGAGAGGTTATGCTGCTGTCCAACTTGACTCTTCCGATTGGAGAGCATTTCTGGGACCACATGAGCAGCTGTCAGCAAACCCATTCCAAAGACCTTTCCACGCTGTGGTTTCAATGGACAGTGAGTGGACACGCAGGCTAACGATGAGCATTTACTATCAATGCCGAGAGTTAAAGCCACTGGCTGCCCTTTTGTGCCCATTCCTATCTGCATCCCTCGTACAGCCAACAGTCACTTTCTTTTCAGCATTTGTATATTCTTTTTCTCTCCGCCTCTCTTCCTCTACCCAAGGAGACAATACATCTGACATGGGTGCCCTTTGCTTGTCTCAGCCCTGCCACTTAGAATGCACTTGGTGATTCGTGCCTGCTGGGACACGCTGGCTCCTATGGCCTGTTCCCTCAGCTACTACCTCCGATGTCACCTTTCATCAGCTGACACCCCAAGATGAACTGCATGCGGTGGTTCAGTGAGGGCGCTGAAGATACACTCAAGTGTCCAAAGGGGCAGTATAGTGAAGGAAGTCCCCTGAGCTAGAGGCAGGGCTAGGAGAGCGGATGAAGGGGAGTGTAGCATCTGCCGAAAGTGGGAAGCTGTCACAATCTAGGCTCTAGGAGGCAGGAAACTGGAACCATATTTCCAGAAGCTGGAGGAAGACTGGAGCCCTGGAGAAAGGGTCTCTCGGCAAAAATGATAATTCAGCCACTGTAGGAATTCAACCCGTGACATCGTGAGTGAGTTAGAGGTCAGCATCCATTCTTTATCAGTCAGGCTCTTGAGGCAGGACCAAGGCAGAGGTGACTGGAAGATGCTCTTGGTGTGGTGGGGTCAATGTAGAGAGACTAGCAGAGGCCAGGACAGGGACTCCAGGAGGCAGGAACTTTCCCCAAATTGGAGTTTCAGGCATGAAAAGCACAGCTTGCTTTAAGAGAAGCTCGGAGGCTGAAATGGACTTGCAGTTTGCATGATGTACTGAGAGAGATGAAAAGGTCTAGCGTGGTGGCGGCCACGCTCCTGAATTCCTACGGCAATCCGAATTCCTGCTGGAAATCCTGGATGATAAAATGATTCATAGCTGAGAGTAAAATCCAACCATCATGAATTGTAGGATGCTGCCCCCTACTCCTGACAATAGAGAAGGGAAATTGCACAATGTATTTTTTAAGAACAATAAAATATTTTATGAGCTACATAAGTATATCTGAAGTTCTGAAGTGAGTGGGTTTCCCTTCCCCAGAATCAAAGTCACCGGATGGTCACATTTTAAGCTGTACCGGGGGATACAACATTGTATAACCATATAATCAAAGACTTTATTTTTATTTTTAAATCTTGAAATAAACTTTTCTGATACAAAAGTTCTGTGTACAGTACAAAGAATATTTTTCCCCTGAACTCTTGGAGAGTATGTCAGTAGGACGCCCTGTTACTCCTAATACTTCAGTGTGCATTTCCTGTAAGCAAGGATACGCTTTCATATAGCCATATGCAAATATCAAAGTCAGGAGAACAACATTCATACTGTACTACCATAAAACTACCAGAGCCCATTCAAGTTCTGCTTAATTGTTCCAAGAATATCCTTTACAGCAAATGTTTGGGTTCTGAGTCACATATTACATGTGGTTGTAATGTGTGAGTGGTGAGCTCACTGAAGGAGGAAGAGTCCTTCATTCCCTCTTGGCTCTGGGATCATAAAAGCTTGGGAGATTACAGGCCATTTATTCTGTAGAGTCTGGATTGTTTGAGGCTTCCTGGTGACTGGATTTAGGTTAGGTATGTCTTTGGCAGGACCAGCTCAGAATCCTGCCTGGTGGAAGCACTTCATATTGTTGGGTTATTGATGAAGTTACCTTCCATCATTTGATTAAGGTGGTGTGTGCCAGGCATTTTCACTCAGAAAAGCCTTTTTCCTCCCTTCGTAACTGATGGCTATTTGGGTATGTAATGTGTGTGAGGGAGGGTGGGGGACAGGATGTAGACTACTTTGAGGTCATATAAAAATATTCTTCATCAAACTTGTTTACATGTATGTACTATCAGTATGCACTCATAGGTCCCTGCACTATTCAATGGGTAACAATGCATTACTATTATTATTTATTTTAACGATCAAACTGGTCAGTGTAAGCCAGTAGTCCTTTGAAGTGTTCCCATGATGGCTTTTTTTTTTAGAGCATTTATTTATTTCCTGGCACAAGATTTTGGGGCTCCTTGTGTACAAGCAGCAGCTGCCTGCAGGTGGACCAGCCAGCCCTCCAGAGGCCCTGGCTCCTGCCCTGGGGAAGCGTCCACAGAAGCCAGCGTCAGGCAGAGATCTGACTGACCTCCTGGTTTGTGCAGTGCTACTAATCTCAGGCCCTCTTGTGAATGAGGTTAAGGACGGTGCCAGACAGGTGGCTCAGTTAGGATCATGTGAGGCAGGCTCCTCACTGCTGGGGAAGGGAATTGTAGATTCCCTTCAATGTATACACACATCTACCTTTAAATTATCTCCATATCTACTTGTAGATATTGGAAATCATGAGGTTCATGTAATATCTCATTCCAACCCAACTGCGTGGAATTCTTTCTAGGTTTTTCTCATTTTGCGTTTGTAGTCCTTCTCTCCCAGTGGTGACGAATGTGCCCCTTAGAGCCCTGTAATCATTTACTGACACAACCAGTGTCTCTTTTTGTGGCCAGCCTTCCCTTGTGTCCGCAGGCTGTGACAGGCCAGCTGTGCTGACCCACATGGATGCGTTCCTCATGTTGGTTGGGTTTCAACCCTCGCCCTGGGGTGGACAGTCTTCTGTGACCCCGTCCTAGTTCCACAGGGGCTCAGACTCCTTGCCTTCCTGGCTTCCTTGGGTCCCAACTCCCTGTAGGGTGGCCAACTCCACTCCCATTGTGTGGGGCTTCCTCATGCTGAAGCTCCTTCAGGGCTTTTTCAAAATTTTCTATTTTATTTACTTTTTTGCATATAAATGTATGGGAAACTGATGTAATTCCACACATGTATATAATATGTAATGATAAAACTGAGGTAGTGAAATTTCCATCTCCTTAAACATTTACAAAAATTTTTGATTACCACAAAATTGTATATATTTATGGGTGCAGTGTGATATGCATGAAATACATGCATCCTTTTAATAATACTTTTCTTTCATTATTTGGGGCTCAGAACAACATAAAATGCGAATGTTATAAATATTTCCATCAAATATTAGAACAGTTAAGACTTGGATGTTAGATCATTGCACGAAAATTGTCCATGAATTTTTGCATTATGTCAGATTATAATCATATAAAAATAATTCCATAACACTGTGAAGGAAACAAATCTGCCACAAAAATCTCTAAATCAGTGATGGTACTAGAAGCTGTTTGTTTGTTCCCTACATTTTTAAATGGGCAGCTGAGCATTTTATTAAAAAGTGAATTTTGACCCTTTCGTTTCTGTGTTTGCACTGCAAGGACACTGTTACAGACAGCAAAGGTAACCAGTCATGTGCCTATTTCCGCTAACTTAAACACAGAGATCCATGTTTTGTGAAATGCAAATATTTTAAAGTAGACTCTGACGCTTAAACGAGATGACTTAAAGGAAATTTACTTTCATCATCTTTATTCTTTACTTTTTGAAGACTTTCCACTTAGTATCTAAGTGTCTGCATTCACGGTTTCACCGCCTGCTCAGCCTTGGCCTGGACGCTCCTCTTGTCCCCAGCCTTGAGTTTCTGGACTGTGCATGCACACAGGCTTCCATTTGGATCCGGTCTCCCACCGCGGCCTGTGTCCTTGATCCAGGCAAACGCCATTTCAACAGCTGGACTAGACGAACACAGAAAGCACTGTCTTTTATTTTGGTTTTTCTACTCATCATGCTAAAATTTCTTGCTTGTAAGCATACAATTAGGGGGAAAAATCTGAGGAAGAAGAGAAGGGCTTCTCTCGCTACCTACCAGATAGGTCCCCACCTGCAGCTTAGCATTATGTCATGAACAGATTTCCTTGTGACCATGTTGGGAAATGTCCTATTTGTTTTGTTTTGAACAGTAAATTGAACTAGTTTTGTTACAAATGAGGTTATAATGTTCTTAAAATATGAAGCAGATTTTGTTGTGCTTGATATATTTTATAGTCAATGCATATGAACATAAAGTTTCTCTATAGCCAGTATTTTTCCATCATATGGAAACCGGGCAGATGCAGGCAGGGGGCTGGTGGAGGGCAGCAGGTAAGAAGCACACCTGGGTCTCCAGCTCATTGTTCAGACAGGAAATCACTGGTTTCCCAGCGTTTTCTGTTTTCTCTCTTTATATATTTAAAATGGACTTTCATGAATAGGTATCACGCAGTCTAGTTTCACAGATGACAAAGGGCTTTCAGGAAGTTAATGTTTTGCTACTATTAACTTATCAAGCAACTACAGTCCCATGGCATTCTTTCAGGCAATAACCTATATTTCTTTTGTTGTTGGATCACTCTTTATTTTTATGGTCCATTAGCCTGTGCTGAATTAAAATTTGAACAAACAACATAGTATTTATATAAATAGTCTTGCAAACTAGTTAGTCATCTGAATGTCCAGTACATTGCAAGGCCAAGATAAGGTTATGAATCAAATGCAAAAGTAGATTTTAAATGATGGATGGTCAAAAAGATACTTCTTTTAGAATCAATACTCAAATCTGGGAAGGAAAATGTTAAAAAGAGGCCACACAGATAAATTTGGTAGGAACTTTAGAAAAATATTGCATTGACATAGCAGAGCAGGGTTTTGTGGCTGAATGAATGATATACACATTCTGTGTGCAAAGTGTTATTTAGTGCTGCTTCTTTCTTGGAGTCTTTTACTGGCTTTGGAAGAGCTGAATGTTTCTGGACTGATTTCTCCACTTTTCAATACCAACACCATCAGAATACACAAAAGCTTTCATTCATGAATCCATTTACCATCCTGAAAAAAATGAACGCTAAACAGAATTTTCAAATGGGTATATTTCTGTGATACTAATGAGAGGTTAAGAGTTCAGTGAACCACTAATTATAATTATTTGATTGTGATGTACTTCCTGAAATAAAAAGAAGTTCTTATTTTTGAAAAAGAATTTAACTAGCTCATTTTATCCTAAGGTGAGTCTCTCAGCTTCCAGGTCCCTAACCACAGAGACTCCCTCTGACTCACTCTCAACCATGGTCACATGAGTGACCACAGAGACCTCCTGCCTCACCCCAAACATGGCCACACAAATGACTACAGAGACTCCCTGCCTGACCAACCAGAGTCAAGTGACTGGCCACAGAGAGCCCCAGACATCTCACCCATTACCATGGCCTGCGACTGTTGGGGAGATCAGAGTGTCACTGGAGATTCCTGCAGTCATGCAAAACATCTTTGCTTAGCAGAAGGTCTTCTCAGAGTTCAGTCCTTTCTTGGGGAGCATGCAAGATTGCTGGTAGGTTCCCCACAGTGAAATAAACCACTTCCCTATGTGCTTCTGCCAAAAAAAAAAAAAAAAAAAAAAAAACCCAAATATTGCTAAGTAGACACATACATGGTCAGAAATGCTACAACTTGAAATGAGAGGATCTTGGGTGGTTAGAAGACAGGGCCTTCGAGTCAGCGAGCTTGGTGCCAGGCCTACCTCCCCTGCCATCTGCAGGCTGCAGAACTCTAGCTAAATGAAGAAGATGCAAACCCACTATTGTATGCATGGTAAAGATTACCTGAGATGATATGTGAGGTGTGATTTGGAGCCTGAACACAGCATAAATGCAAGAATAGCGAGCACTCCTAATAAAACAAAAACAAATCTGAGAAGACTCAAGTATGTGAATCTGCAGTGGGTCACATTTGATTCTTTCTGTTCTCTGGGCTTCTGGTGCAATTTATTTAATGAGGCAAAGAGAGGTGCTGAGGCATGGGGCTCAGTGTCAGAAGCCTCATGCCCTCTTTAAAAATCACCAACAGTTTTGCAATGCTCCATATGTTATGTAGAAGTGAAATGCATTGATCATTTAAAATAATCTTTTTAAAAATGTTCTAATTATCTTATAAAGGAGAAATAAGATCAAATTAATTTAAAATAAAATAGCATATGTTCCAGAGAACGAAGCATGCTACTCTAAAAGACATAGCCAGAAGCTCATTCCTTACTGTGGTCTGAACGTTTATTTCCCTCCAAATCCATATTGGAGAGTCTGGGAAGTGGTTAGATCACGAACGCGGAGCCCTTGTGAACAGGAGTTTGCCCCTTCAGCCACGAGGACACTGCAGCTAGGTGTCATGTATGAGAAATGGGCCTTTGCTAGACTCTGAAATCTACTGGCATGCGGATCTTGGACTTCCCAGACTCCAGAACTGTGAATAATAAATTCTATTGCTTATAAATTACCCAGTGTAATGTATTATATTATCGCAGCTGGATGGACTAAGACATCCTTACGTGTAAAATCCCCATAAGTACAATAGATACAAATGCTCAAGTAGACAATAGATAGAAATGCAGATACAAGAGATACTGACTTGGGTATTTCATGATGGTGTCATAAACACTGTGGTCAATAGTACGGAATTTTCTAAAGTGATGGATAATTCTAGGGGAAGTTTAGGTTGAAAAACATCTTTCCTTGTTTTACATGTAGTTGCATTCCTGGAAAAAATCGTTTATATTAAAGCTTCACAAAAGTAGTTTGCATTCATAATTTAAGTTTCAAGACAAAACATGGGTAAGGTTTTCTTCTCCAAACCAGTGTCCTGTGGATGGAGGGAAGCCGTGAGGGACAGGCTGCTTCTCACTGTGGAAGGCCTCTCTCGCTTTATGGGAGGGACCCTTGCAGGGGCTTCTCAGCTAAGTGCTAGTGGAGGAGCTGATGCCCAGATCACCAAAGGAAATAGGTGCACAGGTTTGCACAACTGCCTTGTGACTCTACTCCTCCCGCTAGGGGAAGAGGTTCCAGAGAGCAACGGCATGCTGCTGCGGGGAACAAGCAGGCGAGAGGCCAGCAGCGGTCACCAGGCGCCTGCAGCAGAGGAAAGCATTAGGAAAAACATTGGAAAGAAAGGAAGACCTGGCTAAGAGCTACCAGAGCACACAGGAACTGGCCAGAAGCAGAGGCTGTGGGATCCAGGAACTGGATACAGATGACAAACCCTGACTAGGTTTTAACCAAGGTTTCAGCCCTTTGGGCTGCTGTACCTGAGTACTGACAATTGGCTTCTAACACAAGCAATAAATATTTCTCAAAGTTGTGGAGGCTGGAAAGACTAAGATCCTGGGCATACTTGTGTGCAGTGAGGACCCACTTTCTGCTTCACAGACATAGTGTTCTTACTGATGCTTACATGGCAAAAGTCAGGGGGAAGGGGATGCATGTCCTTGGGCCTCTTTCATAAGGACAGTAACCCCATTCACGAGGATTTCAGTATATGAATTTTGATGAGACACTAACATTGAGACTATAGCAAGGGACCAAGTGGGTCTGCGCCTCAGAAATCAACCCTAAGCTGGATCAGATCACAAGAGGCAGGTGACTCTGTAGGAGTAGCAGAGACAGATGTTACCGAGTAGACAATCAGCTCCTGCGTGTTCTGCCACTCTGGAAAGCAAGTACAGCACCTCCTCTGAGCTCAGGGTCTGAGGATACTTAGAGCACTTACCCCAGGAGCACTCACCACTGGGGATAAGAACTATCTCCATACCAGCCACTAGAGTCTTTCTGCCCACACATCCAGGAGACAGAAGTAGTCAAACTCCCAACTTTATTTGCCTTCTAATGAGTCTGCTTTAGAGATTAAAACAAACAAACAAACAACAATAACAACGACAACAAAACAGCATGAGATTTTTGTCTTATACTGTACAAATATTTTTGATTTGGTCTCTTTTAGTGTTATTCTGTGAATCCATCCCATTAGTAGTTTAATTGGAGAACTTAAAGAAAATAATTGTTAGCAAAATGTTATGCACCTGTAAGTAGTGTAATTAACCTACTTCTGCTGTTGAAAAAAAAGAACCTCGACCCCCCGTGGAAGCCCAGGCCTAGGTCAGACCCAGGATCGCCCCCGTCATTCCACGTCAGAGCCCCTGCTGACCCCTAGGAGCCCAGGCCCAGGCCCAAGATCACCTATGGGGGACCCCAGTGGAAGCCCAGGCCAAGGTCAGGCCCAGGACTGCTCCTGCAGGCCTTTGTGAGAGCTCAGGCCAAGGACCACCTCTGGGCAGGGTCCAGATCCATGTTATCATTCCCTTCCATAATCCATCATGAGACACTGCATCCATCACCATAGCCCTCCCCATGTAGTAGCCTCTACCTTGGGACAACAGACAGGGCCTGGAGGCAGCTGCTTGCCACAGCTCAGTGAACTAAAGCACTGCATCTCCAATCAGTCAGCCCAAAACCATTGTAAGTCCCACCTTTTCAGCCCTATCTCTGAAAGTATTTGCATCCATCTTGGGCCACCCCCATTACTATCTTAAGTTACCTCCCCTACCACTGCCACCATCTTCAGTGGCATCTGGGGTCACCTGCTGGGGACTGGAAGTGAACTTCAAGGTGAAGTACAGGTAATCTGTAGGGTCACTACAAGATTATAGGATAGAAACTGCAATACCTCAGATGGGCACTGAAAGAAAGGAAGACACATAATCAACATGAAAAAACAAGGGAAGAGAGTGCCCCAAACAAACCAAGATACTATAATAATAGAATCCATTCATGGTGCAGTTAATGAAATGTCAGAGAAAAAATTCAGAATGTACATAATTAAAATGATCTGCAAATTAAAGAATAACTTAAGTGAGCAAATATAGGCAAAAATTAAGCACTCCAACAAAGAGATAAGAGAGTGAATAAAGGCAACCATTGATCACACCAACAAAGAGATAAGAGAGCAAATATAGGTAGCAAAAGATTACTTCAAGAAAGAGACAGATATTCTGAAAAAAAATTGAAATGAAGGAAACAATAAACCAAATAAAAAACACAATAGAAAGCATCACCACAGATTAGATCACTTGGAAGACAGAACCTCAGATAATGAAGATAAAATATACAATATTGAAAATAAAGTTATCCACATAGAGCAGATGGTAAGAAACCATGAACAGAACATACAAGAATTAGCATCAAAAGACCAAATCTAAGATTTGTTGGGATAGAGGAAGGTACAGAGATTCAAACCAAAGGAATGCCCAATGCCTTCAATGAAATAATATCAGAAAATTTCCCAAACATGAAGGATGAATTGGAAAATCAAATACAAGAGACTTACAAGACACCAAATGCACAAAATTACAACAGATCTACACCAAGGCACATTATAATGAAATGTCTAGCATATTGAATAAGGATAGAATTTTAAAGACCACAAGAGAGAGAAATAAGATTACATATAAGAGGAGACCAATTCAGATCTCAGCAGATTTTTCAACCAGACTCTAAAAGCCATGAGATTCTGGAACAACAAATACCAAGCTCTGAAGGAAATTGGATGCCAAACAAGAATCTTATATCCAGCAAAATTAAGCCCCAGATTTGATGATGAAATAAAAACCTTCCATGATAAACAAAAGTTAAAATAATTCACAATGAGAAAGCCTGCACTACAGAGCATTCTTGGCAAAATATTCCATGAGGAGGAAATGATAACCAACAATAAAAATCTGCAAAGAGGAGAACTACACTAAAGGAAAAGCCAAAGAAGAAACCAAGTCAAGTTAAAAACCAAAATAAACCAAAATGATTGGGATTATAAATTATATTTCAATAATAACCCTGAATGTGAACGGCCTAAGTGCATCAATTAAAAGACATAGACTAACCAATTGGTCCAAAGGAAAAAAAGACTCAACAATATGCTGCCTACAAGAGACTCATCTCATAGGAAAGACATCCTTAGACTGAAGGTGAAAGGGTGGGAAAAAACATGTCACTCACATGAACCTCATAAACAAGCAGGAGTTTCCATCCTCATATCAGATAAAGTGGACTTCAAACCAAAGTTAGTGAAAAGGGATAAAGAAGGACATTTCATATTTCTTAAGGAAATCATACATCAAAAAGACATAACAATCATAAATATCTATGCCCCAAACAATGGGGCATCTACGTATATCAAACAAATCCTTCTCAACTACAAGAATCAAATAGATCACAACACAATAATACTGAAGGACTTTAACACACCTCTCTCACCACTGGATGGATCTTCCAAACAAAAACTAAACAAAAATACCATAGAACTCAATAAAACAATCAATAATTTAGACTTACCAGACATGTGTAGAGTATTCCATCCATCAATGAGCAAATACACTTTTTTCTCAGCAGCACGTGGATCTTTCTCCAAAATAGATCATATCTTATGCCACAAAACAAGTCTTAGCAAACACAAAAAAATTATAGATACTACCTGCATCCTATCTGACCATACTGGAATAAAATTAGAAATCAATTACAAATTAAAAAATAGAAACTACTCCAACACCTGGAGACTAAATAATATGCTATTGAATGATGCATGAATAACAGAAGACATCAGGGAAGAGATTAAGAAAAAATTCTTAGAAGTAAATGAAAACTCCGGTACAACATATCAAAGTCTCTGGGACACCATGAAGTCACTGCTAAGAGGAAAGTTCATTGCATTAAGCTCATAATTAAAATAAGAAAAAGTCAACAAATAAATGACTTGGCACAACATCTCAAAGCCCTAGAAAAAGAGGAACAAACCAACACCAAAAGAAGTAGAAGACAGGAAATAACTAAAATCAGCAGTGAAATCAATGAAATTGAAACAAAAGAAACATTTGAAAAAATTGACAAAACAAAAACTTGGTTCTTTGAAAAATAAATGAAATTGACAAACCCCTAGCCACTCTAACTAAAAGGAGAGAGAAAACTCAAATTACTAAAATTCATGGTGAAAAAGGAAACATCATGGCAGACACTACTGAAATACAGAGGATAATTAGAAATTATTTTGAAAATTTATACTTCAGTAAAGTAGAAAACCCTGGACACTGACAAATTCTAGAAGCATATGACTTATCCAAACTGAACCAGGAGGTCATACACAACTTAAACAGATCAATTTCGAGCAAGGAAATAGAAGAGACCATCAAGAGCCTGCCAACCAAGAAAAGCCCAGGTCCAGATGGATTCTCAGCTGAGTTCTACAAGACCTTCAAAGAAGAATTAATACCAATTCTTCTCAAACTATTTCATGAAATAGAAAAGGAGGGAACCCTTCCAAACTCATTCTATAAGGCAAGAATCACCCTGATTCCAAAACCAGAAGGAGACACATCAAAGAAAGCAAATTTCAGATCAATATCCCTGATGAACATAGATGGAAAAATTCTCAATAAAATTTTGACAAATTGCATACAAAAACATATTTTAAAAAATAGTGCACCATGATCAAGTGGAGTTCATTCCAGGGATGGAAGGTTGGTTCAACATAGAGAAATTAATAAATTTAATTTATTAATAATAAATGTAATCCATCATTTATGATGGATAAATGTAATCCATCATATCAATGGACTTAAAGATAAGAATCATATGATTATATCAGTTGATGAAAAGAAAGCATTTGACAAAATACAGCACTCTTTCATGTTCAAAACAGATTGGTTACCTAGAAAAACTAGGGATAGTAGGAACATGCCTCAAAATTGTGAAAGCTACCTATGCCAAACTGAAGGCCAACATCATCCTAAATGGAAAAAAATTGGAAGCATTCCCTCTAAATATGGGAACAAGACAAGGATGTCCTCTTTCACCACTGCTATTCAACATAGTCCTTGAAACTGTAGCCAGAACAGTTAGACAGATGAAAGAAATTAAAGTGATACAGATATGAAAAGAAGAACTCAAACTGTCTTTATTTGCTGATGACATGATTCTATACTTAGAGGACCTAAAAAATTCCACCAGAAAACTTCTAAAATTAATAAATGAATTCAGCATAGTATCAGGATATACAATCAATACCCATAAATCAAATGCATTTCTGTACATCAGTGCTGAATCCATTGACAACTAAAAAAAAATTTTTTAAAAAAGAAACTGTGGTATATATACACAATGGAATATTACTCAGCATTAAAAGAAAATAAAATTATGGTATTTGCAGGTAAATGGATGGAGTTAGAGAATATCATACTAAGTGAATTAAGCCAATTCCAAAAAACCAAAGGCTGAATGTTCTCTCTGATAAGTGGATGCTAATCCCTAATGAGGGAGAGGGCATGAGAAGAATGGAGGAACTTTGGTCAAAGTGGAGGGAAGGGAGGCGAGGGGACATGGGGGCAGGAAAAATGATGGAATGAAATGGACATAATTGCCCTAGGTACACGTATGACTGCACATATGGTGTAGCTCTACATCATGTACAACCAGAGAAATAAAAAGCTGTGCTCCATTTGTGTACGATGAATCAAAATGCATTCTGCTCTCATGTATAGCTATTTAGAATACATAAATTAAAAAAAAAAATGAGGCTGGGATTGTAGCTCAGCGGTAGAGCGCTTGCCTCGCATGCATGAGGCCCTGGGTTTGATCCTCAGCACCACATACAAAACAATAAAATAAAGACATTGTGTCCATCAACAACTAAAAAAAATATTTAAAAAAAAACACTACCTTTATAAAAAAAAAAATGAACCTCACACACAGGGTGTTGCTTCTTGCTCTCTAACATGTACTCTGAACACCAACTTTACCAAGAGTCTTACCCAGGAGCTTTCAAAAGAAGAGATACTTGGAACTCAAGATATGTTTCTTTGTACAAGTGTTTAGTATCTTCTGGTTATATTTGTTACCATTATAAAATTTGATTAATAAAAACTCAAGAGGCTTTGCCAGATTCTGCCTCCTGTTTTACTTAAAAGTCAAGATACTGCTGTATCCACCATGGGTCCTTCGGTTCACTCTAGTGCCCCTGAATGCTCTGGTGGGACATTTGCCTTGACTGGTCTGTTTTTCGCTTTGGCTTTATTGAACTGTGGCTTTTTAATTCTGGACTTCCTGTCTGCAGGTCTTAACAGGCGCTCTGGATGGTGTGTATCAAGCATGCCTAGCTGGCTGCCATGTAGCCTGCATGTTCTTGCCCTTTTTCTGGGCTCCCTGGGTACAAGGAACTTGGCTGTCTTGTCTTCCAGAGCCTAGAATAGCGTCACACAAAGATTAGACATCCATAACTAGTTGCTAAACAAATGAATTATAAGTAATTTTCTGAATGCACATTTTTTTGCTCAAACTTCCAAGATAATCTATTTAAATTTTTGTACAGATTTATTGGGATATAAATCACACACCACAGAATTCTTGCATTTAAACTGTACTGTTCAATGATTTGTAGTGTACTCCAGTTATGCAGCCCTTAAAACAATCCATTTGAGAACATTTTCATCACCCTTGAAGAAATTTATATCTGCTAATGGAAATTTTTTTGTCATTTCCCCAGTTTTCCCAAAGCCTCTGAACTCTGCATAGCCATGAATGTACTGAATGTTTTCTGTATGGACACATGTTTAAAATTCTCTTGAGTATATGTGTGGAGAATTTGTAGGTATTATGGTAATTCTAATATTTTGGGAAACTGCCAAAATGTTCTCCTACTGACTGTCTTTTAAAATTTATATGAGCAATGTATTTGGTTTCCAATTTCTTCACATCACCAATACTTGCTACTGTTCATCTTTTTTATTTCCTATAATAGTCATTGCAGAGGGTTGAGATAGAATTTCACTGTGGCTTTAGTACATGTCTTTCTCATGACTAATAATTTTGAGTTTTTTCATGTGCTTATTGGCTACTTGTATACCTTCTTTAAAGAAATGCTTACTGAAATCATTTGCTAATTTAAAAAGTTGTCCTTTCTTTTTATTCTTGAATCATAATCATTCTTTGTTTATTCTGAACATGAGAATGTGATTTGTCAGATATGTGATTTGAAATTATACTCTATTCTGTGGGTGTCTTTTCACTTTCTTTATAATGACAGTTTGTAGCCCAAGTGTTTTTAACTTTTATGAAATTCAGTGCATTCTGTCTGGTGTTTTGTGTCTTGTAAGGGCTAAGAAACCATTGCTAATCCAAGAACACAAAGATGTATAATGTGCTTTCTTCTACTAGCTTCCTATTTCTGTCTCTTAGGTTGTTATGGTTTGGATGTGAGAAAAACCTCACCTGTGAGACAAAGCAAGAAGGTTCAGAGAAGTGATTGGGCTGTGAGAGTCTTAACTCAATCAGTGAATTCACCCCTGATAGGGATTAGCTGAGTGGTAACTGAAGCAGGGGTGTGGCTAGAGGAGGTGGGGCATTGGAGGCGTGGCTATAGAGTACACATTTCCTATCTGGGGAGTGGAGTCTCTCTCTGCCCTCTGATCACCATGAGAGCTGCTTCCCTCTGCCACACTCTTCTCCCATGATGTTCTGTCTCACCTGGAGCCCAAGGAATGAGGAATGGAGCCAGCTTTCTAGGAACTAAGGCCTCTGAAGTCATGAGCCCTCAAATGAACCTTTCCTCCTTTACAATTGTCCTGGTACAGTCTTTACAGTGGAGGAAAAAGCTAAGACATAGGTCTTGGCCCATACTGAGTAATGTTTGGAATGTAATGGAAGGTAGGGTCCAGTTGCTCTAGCTTCCTTTGTTGAAAAAGAGTTTTCT
Source organism: Xerus rutilus (assembly GCA_028644305.1). Taxonomy (NCBI): domain Eukaryota; kingdom Metazoa; phylum Chordata; class Mammalia; order Rodentia; family Sciuridae; genus Xerus; species Xerus rutilus. Next base: position 138,462,584 of record CM053404.1, read on the forward strand.
TTTCCAATTGAATCATCTTGGCTCCTTTGTCAAAAATCAATTGACCATAATGCCTGGGTTATTTCTGGACTTTCAGTTACATTCCTTGGATTTATGTGTCTGTATCTGTATCAGCATTATCTTTTCTTCATTGTTAAAGCTATATCATGAATTTTGCAATTGGTAAACATGAGTCTCCTAATTTTAATTTTTCTTCCTTTTTTTTTTTTTTTTGGCTTTTCCTTTCTCTTAGCGGTGCTGGGCATTGAACCCAGGGTTTCACACATGGTGGGCAAGTGCTCTATCATTAAGCTACGTCTCCAAACATCTTCCAACTTTTTTCTTTATTTTGAAGTTGTTTTGGCTGCTGTGGATCCTTTGCATTTCCACGTGAATTTAAGAATCAGTTTGTCATTCAAGTGCAATGAATGACAAACTACAAAGCCATTCAGGTGCAATGAATGACAAACTACAAAGCCACTCCTACAATCCCAGTGGCTTAGGAGGCTGAGACAGGAGGATTGCAAGATCAACGCCAGCTTTTGCCCTTAGCAACTCAGTGAGGCACTAAGCAACTTAGCAAGACCCTGTCTCAAAATAAAAATAAAAAATGAAAAAGGCTTGAGATGCAGCTCAATGGTAAAGTGGGTTCAATCCCTGGAAAAACAAAACAAAAACAAAACCTGAATCAGTTTGTCAATTTCTGCAAAAGGTGACAGCTGGTATGCTAATAAAAATCATGTTGAATCTATAAATCAGTATGTGGAATATTTACATTCTAACACTGTTAAGTCTTCCAGTATATGAATATTGAATATCTTTACATTTATTTAGGTCTTAAATATATTTTAATTACATTTTAAGTTTTCAGTGTTCAAGTCTTGCATTTCCTTTGTTAAATTAACTGCAACATTGTCATTTTTTTTTCCCTGTCCTGGGCTCACACCTGAGGCCTCATGCATGCTCAGCACTGAAGCCATCCCTGGATTAATATTCTTTGATCAAATCATAAATGAAATTGATTTCTGAATTAATTTGGGGTTGTTCAATTATAGAGTTTGGAAACACAGTTGATTTTGCACATTGATTCTGCAATGCTGATGAGCTCATTTATTATCTAGCAGATTCAATCATAGATTCCTTAGAATTTTGTATATGCCAGATTATGTCACCTGACCGTATCGGAGGTTGCTTCACTTGTTTCTGTGCAGTTTGGATATTTTTATTTCTTTACCTGGCCTATAGAGCCTTCAACCAATTTTAAACCAATGGTGAGAGGATTAAATTTGCATAGTTCCTGATTTTACGAGGAAGATTTTTAGATTTTACCAGTGAGTGTACTTTGTCAGATTGAAGTGGTCTCTTCTGGTCCCAGTTTATGGAACATTTTTGTTTTCCACCGTGAAAAATTGTTACATTTGTCAAACACCTTTGTATCTCTTAAGATGATCCTGCAGTTCTTTGCTCTGTTAATATGGCAGTTCATATTACATACTTTCTTTATGTTGAAGTAATCTTGCATTCCTGGGATACACCTAACTGGTTATGGAATTCTTTCTCTTTTATTATCTATTTTAGTAATTTGAATCCTGTCTTTCTCTCTCTTTTTTTCTTTTCTTGGACAGTTGAACTAATATATGTTAATTCAGTTGATCTTTAATTTTTTACTTTGTTGATTTTCTCTCCTCTATTCCACTTAGCCTCACTTTCATATGTATTGTTTCCTCTTTTCTGCTTGCTATGGATTTAGATTGCTTGTCTTTCCCTAGTTTCTTACCATAAATGGTTATCATTTTGTGACTCTTTGAAATTATAGCCATTACATCTATCTACAAATCTCCCCAAGAACTCTTTTTAAGCTACAATTTCATTAGTTTTGATATTATATATTTTTGTTTTAATTCATTTCACAATTTCTTAGTGTCCTTGCCTCATGTTTTTTTAAAATTTAATTTAATTTTTTTTTTATTGGTACCAGGGATTGAACTCAGGGGAATTCAACTACTGAGCCACATCCCCAGCCCTATTTTGTGTTTTGTTTAGAGACAGAACAAAAGGTCTCACTGAGTTTAGGTCTCACTGAGTTGCTTAGCACATTGCCATGGCTGAGGCTGGCTTTGAACTCGAGATTCTCCTGTCTCAGTCTCCCAAAGTGCTGAGATTACAGGCATGCACCACTGAGCCTGCATTGGCTCATGTTAATTTTAGGAGTTTTTTATTTAATTTACATGCTCATCAATTTCCCAGATTTCCTTCTGTCATTGATTTCTCAGTTCTATTGTGTTTGGAGAATATATGATTTGTATGATTTCAGTCTTTTATAACTTATTGATATTTCTTTCATACCCTAACATATGGGCTGTCCTGGAGCTGTCCATGTGTTGCAGCTGGGTGCTTTGTAGGTGCCTTTGGTGTAACTGCCTTAGAGGGTCAGTGAAGTCTTTTATTTACTTGTTGAACTTCTCACTTACTGTTGTGTTCGTTATTGTAAGTGAAGTATCTAAGTGTGCAAACACTATAGTTGAATTCCATCTTTCTTCTTTTGTTCTGACAGTTTTGCCTTGTGTATTTTGAGAGTCTGTTGTTAGGTCCCTGTATGTTTATAATCATTTTGTTTTCATGATGAATTGACACTTCTGTCATTATATAAAAATGTCCTTTGTTCCTAGGAATAATTTTTTTAAGGTATGTTCTGTTTTAAAAGCTACTCCAGTCATATTTTAGCTACTGCTTGAATGGTACATCTATTTCAGTTTTTACTTTAAACCTATCATTTGTTTGAACATAGTGTGCCTCTTTTAGACAAGATAGGATTGGATTACCTTTTTTAATTCCACGTTGCCAATCTCTGCCTTTTTGTCACAGTGTTTTATCTATTTACTTTTAGTGTAATTACTGATAAGAGAGAATCAACCTCTGCCTTTTTCAGTGTCATCTGCATATTCCTTAGATTCTTTTTGTTCTTCTGTTTCTCCATTATTTCCTTCTTTTGTGTGAACGTATTTTCTAGTGCAATATTTTAATTCCTTGATCATTTTTTCTTTCTTGAGTTATTTTCTGAGTAATTTTCATGAGTATTAGAATTAACATATTAACTTAAAATAATTACATTTATATTGATATAAATTAAAACAGCATACAAAATCTTTGTTTATGAGAGTGTTTTTGTTTTGCAATCTGGAAGCACAATAAATTGCTAATATGAATTAATACCCTGATACTAAAGATAAACCTATAAGTCATGTTTCAAAACAGAATCAATGACAAAGTATCACATATGCCACCTCATTCTTTCATTTATTTTCAAGAATCAAATGTATCTTTATATGTGGTGTTTTGTCATTGACCCTATTATGTATAACGACTTTTAGGTTTGCTTTAGGCCATTTTATAAGTAAAATAAATTAGATCATTACTGAAACATATTTTCTTGTGATTTCATTCAGAAATGTCTTAGTAATATATTAGCTTGCTGTTAAGCATTATTTTAATATTTCTGACACTCACTCTTCTCAAATACAGAATGCCTATTCAGTTTCAGAATTCCTTATATACTAGATCTTCAGTTAGATACTTAGCAAGAACAAATTAATCTTGTACTCCAAGTTGTATTTTTACCTAATACAATGACTTGAACTTATTCATGCCAATCCAGTTGCATATTTTAATTTAAGCCTTTAAAAGCTACCAATGTCTATCAGGCCATTTAAGTTGCTAAGTTTTAGTTTTAAATATATTTTCTTTGTCTTAATCAGGGGAAACAATCATCATAGAGGAACACAGAAAAGAATACGCCTGTCTCCAGAGAGTGTATCTGAAGCTCAAAAAATCATAAGAAGAGATTTGTTCAGGAAGATGAGGAAACTCGAAGTACATGATACGTGAAAGTAGCGAGTCTAGGGACAGGGGACACATAAAAGTAGTCTTAAACATTAGGGACTGTCACTTCATAATGAGTAATGAGACATTGTAAGACGGTTTCCACCAGGGGAAAAGGACTGCAGTGCCTTTAGGCAACCACGGAGGAGATTGTTGTAGCCAGGTACTTACAAAGGGGAAGAGCTAGTGAGCTCCTTGCACTGTCGACTTTAAGTTTGGACGGGGAGTGTGCTTGGGTGTTCATAATCCTACCACATAGGAACTTGCACAGCTTGGCCTTCGGTAGACTCCAAATCCCTGCCCCTTTTGTTTTGTGAAACAAAGTCCCAAGAATTACCAAAGCTATGAAACTAAGAGGGTATTGGTTTAAGAAGTGAATTTCAGAGGTGGAGGATTAAGATCTTTTGGATGAGGGAGAATGGGAGCATTTGTGGAAGGTTGGGAGCATACTCAGGATATGAGAATGTTCTGAGGAAATCTGCAGAAGAGGGGGAATGAAAATCATCTAACACACCTAGACATTAGTTTGACTAAAGTGATGGTTCCTATAAAATTGTGTAAAAGCTAGGTCTTGTGGTATATATTGTGTAAAAAACAAGAAAGGAGAGGAAACCTGTCAACTGAAAAATACTATATACTGAGAAATATGGAATAGGTGTTAAGTATTAATTTATTTCAATAAGAATTTGAACCAGGTAGTGAATTTCAGGGGAACCTGGCACCAAGAAATACCCAGGCCCTAAGTGAACCAGAAGTATGTGACTCAGTAGAATCAGAGACCTCCAGTTTTCAGAAAAAAAGAGTCTTGTGCAAGCAGGTGGCACCAAGCGACAGGACTCTGGCCACCTGGAGAGCCCAGTAAGAATAAAGGAAGTAGTAGCCCAATCTCAAAGAAAAATATATCCTCAGGAAGTAACCAAGACAGGAGCTGAGACTTGGCACCATGTACAAAAGATCCCAATGAACAAGTCAAAAAGTTGGTGAGTAGAGCCAGCACAGAAGATCAGACCAGCCTTGATAACAAAACAGGGTTTTTTTTGGATTTGTAAAATGCTGATCTGAAGTTTCTTAGATGATTTAGTTCACTGGAGGCTGGGCTGAGGCTGACAGAGCTGACCTAGAGATGGAGGTCAAATGATCCTAGCCACAAAGATTGGAGGAGAGGAGAGCCAGGAGAAGCGGATAATTTCAGCTTGCATGGCCTCTCTGATGTTGATCATGGTGAGGACTTGAGAATACCTGCTGCTGTTTAGCATGAGCGGATGCCACATCACGTGACCACCTGCAGTGGACCCAGCACGCAGGTCATACCATCTGTTACCTGTTCACCCTTTCTGCACAAATCATGGAGCAAATTCTAGGATGAATTAGAGCATAGCAGACCTTGATTACCAGATTGAAGGACCATGATTTTGAGAGCTTAGGGATATCCCAGGAAGGGCCTGGCCAGCAGAGATGTGCCCTCCTGGGATTGAACGGGCCTAACTGAACGGGTTTGCAAAGAAGACAGATCGGTTGGGATGGACACAATTTTTCAGTTCTGTGTTTGTGGCTCTCAGATTTCACCCTGGTGTGAGAAATGGGATTCTGTGCCCTCATGTTAAATTTTCTGTGCAGTGAGTTGTAAAAGCAATTGCCAATAAGAATGATTTCATGTACACATAATCCCCTGTGCAGCATGCTGCAAATTTATTCATGATCTTCTCTAGCTACTATGAGGAAACTCAGCTGCAGAGCCAAAATGACAGGGTGATTTATATATAAAACTGAAATACACATTAAAATGCTTCCATTTGATCTTCTGCTCTGGAATTTGAAGGGGAGTACAACGAATCTTTAAAAAATAGCCCTTCCTAAGGTGAGATGTGAACACTGCAGATGAGCATCTTTGGCCAGGGAAAGTAGGATGTATATGTTGCTCAGGACCATAGTGGATAAAGATAGTGAAGAAAAAACACCAAAATAAGGGGTAGAACAAGAAAAACCATAGATTTTAAATTTAAAAATTAAAATATATATTTAATGTACACACACATATTTTTTTCTATTCAGAACCAATTTTATTGAAGAAAATAGGCCCAGAGAATGGTAGTGCCTCATTGGTGCTTTGCTGACATTTAACAGCAGAGACTTTCCTTGACGCTCCTTGGACCCACCATGTGCAAGGCATGTTTGGATTCTGCTTCCTAGGGCACCACAATCTCCCTCCATCTAGGCTGGAAGCTCCATTGTGTTGCCTGCCCTTGCCCCCTGTCTTCCTTGATGGCTCACCACTTTATCCTCAAGTGCAAATTTATGCCCATCTTGCCAGCCAAGCTCTTCCATTTGTCTCTTCCTTCTTTCTTTCCTCTTAAAGTTATCAAGTCGACTTTTGTCAGAGATCTCCAGCAGCTTAGTGGCTTTTGCATTTTCCCTCTTTGTCATATCCTTTAAAACACCATCACATTGGTTGATAAAACACATTTTATCCTTTCTGCCAGATATCTCTCCATGGCATCCTGTTTCCTCCTGTTCAGGTCCAACTTATCTTCATCCGCATCCTGGAGGAAGGCATTCCACAACTGAGCCCCCACTCCAAACCCACCTCCAGAAAAGTGTTCCTTGAGTGCTTTTGTTCACATGTAACATGTAAGTATACACACTTAATGTGCATGCACACGTGACGTGGGGCCCCTTAGAAACGTGTATGTATTTATTAAATCACACCCACTGTACTAAATTCCACATATAGTTTTCCACTGTTCTCTTTAAAGAGGCATCCTTCACAGAGAACGGGTCTGATCTGACTCAGGGGGCTGTTTGGTCTCATTTAGGTGCTCAGACATTTAGTGAGTGAGTGAAGCTGCTTCCCAATCTGCACGTCTTCTCCAGCAAAGTCACTCTGGGCTGTGCCCCAAGAACAGCCCTTGTGCTGTGTGGCTCATCTGTGGGCTCTTTCCACCAATATCTCTCTTCTCCCTGCACATCATCCAGACTGGCTTCCTTCCTACCGTTGCCATCCCTGCCCATTCTACTCAGATACACTTCCTGTGTGCAGCCTGTCTTGATGGTGGCAGCTGGCAGGAGTCTATCCTGCTTCAGATCTGTCACTTGCAAACCTGGATTCGAGGCACTTAGGATAGGTGCCCCAAAGCCCGTGCTGCAGTTGTCTGCGTGTTTATTCCCTGGTAGACGACAGGGCTGCCTTCACCATGTTTCTACTCCCTAGAGTGGTTAGGCTGAATGGAAAAGCAGATCTGAAAAGCTCAAGACAGAGCACCAACTATATTATTTAATAAGAGTACTAAAAAATAAAGTACTGCCAAATGGACACGAAGGGTGTTGTTAGCAAACAGAAACTTTGAGGAATTTCTGAAAAGGTAGAACAAGCTCTTCAAATAAAAATATAAACTGGTAGACGTTTCACAGCTCCATGGTTAGGAAAATCTCCAATTCAAAAAAAAAAAAGTGCAGGTATTAAATAAACATGCAACTTCTCTTGGGTAAAATCTAATGCTTGGTGACTGTGGAATGACAGCGTGATGAGGAAAATCAGAACAGCTCCAGGCATGAGAGCAAAATTAAGGAGCTTTCCAACATAAAGAGATTCAGAAAGTTTATTTTGCATGCACCTTATATTAGTCCATTTTCTCTTGCTATAACAAAATGCCTGAGGCTAGGTAATTTTTAAAGAGGTTTATTTAGTTCACAGTTCTGGAGCTGAATACAACCTGGCTTCTGCTCCTTGGTGATGAGGGCCTCATGCTAAAGGGCATCAAAACAGAAGAAGGTGCAGAAGAGCTACCAGGACAAGCAGGAAGCCATGCAGGGAGGGGCCAGTCTGGCTCTTTTTCATCTGTCTCTCAAGAGAAAACTGCCTCCAGGAAACGATCAGCATTAGCACTCAGGAACTAATTCTGCTAGGCCTCACCTCTTCAATGGCTATAGTGGGGACCAGGATTCTAGCGCATGAATTTGCAAGGAATAAACCACACCTCACCTTTTAACAAATGTAAAAAATACAAAACAAATTCAAGAAACCAAATCAAAATGAAATCTGAGAAAGAAGATTTAGTTTCAAGAAATGTGGGACTAACTTATGATGAGAAAAACAAACAAACAAAAACATCAGAATGACTCCTTTTCTGCTAGCATAGAAATACTCCAGGTAAGAACTTGAAGCCTGAGGAACACATGGAAACATGCTCAGAAGGAAAGCAGTGTCAGACAAAATGAGTGATGGTTCTTTTTGCCAAGAAAAAAGAAAGGCAATTATAAAGTAAGGTCAAAAAAAGATAAATAAATCATGGTCTCAAAACAAAATCTGATTTTTAAAAAATAAAGACTAATTAATGCAGTTTGAAGATCAGTGCCTTTTGAAATATCAAGCAAGCAAATAGTGTTCAGGTAGTCTGGTTGTATTCTCAAATCAGTTGTAACCACTTTGGATTTATGCTAGCCACAAGCTCTAATTACTTTACAACCATTTACTTTTCTAGAAAGTGATTTACCATTTGTTATATCATGACCAAGCTTCTAAAGTTTTAGGTACATTTTACCTTCATCTCTAAGAATTTACATATATTGTTGGGAGGAAATTTTTATTATATGTTCAGAAAGTTCTTCAATTTTATTTATAGTTTTTCCTATATATTTGAATCAAATCAAACAATGATTAACTAAAATACTAACAGTTGTTTTCCAATAATTACATTTTTCTTTATTTTTTCAAATTTTATAACACAAGTATATATCATCTTGTAAAACATAGGCATAACATATTAAGTAAATAAATGTATTGACAATATCAATGAACATTCAATGCTTTTATTAAGGGTACTGTAAGCTAACCCTAGGACAACTTCAAACATAAGGTGATGAGGTGGCTTCTTAGACCACTGTGTTGTTGATTTCACCCATTTTTAAAAAATAAAACAAAGTTGCTCTATTTACTTTGAATTTAGAGTTTCATTATTTTTGAGTAAATTGAAAGAATATTATCTTTAATTTTTAATCTATTATCATTTTTTGTTTATTTTATGGAAAATAAACTTCAAAAATTTTAATGAAATTCCATCAGGACTCAGTAAGAACGAATTTTGCTCCAAAGGCAAGGGAGAAGGTCATCTGAGCAATAGGCCCTTCTTACTTACTGATTAAACATAAAGCATTTAAGCCCTGACCAGCCTCCAGTGAAGAGCACTCACAGCCACGGACAGCAGACTCCAAGCTGGAGAAGATCTGAGGAGTCTGTACTGGTCAGGGGCAAAAGAGAAGATGGTGTGTGGCTCTGCTGGGCACCACCTGGCGTGAGACTGGGTGCAGAACCATCGTCCAGGAGAAGAGGAGCCAGCGGAGCTGGGTGGCGCTGAGTGGGCCAGGCTGCAGAACTGCCCTGCTCTAGAGTAGTTAGGTAGAAGTTTGAGGGATAGAAGGTGTAGAACTGTAGGAGCACTCTCCATAGCTTCAACTCCTCCCTTCCATCTTTCCCCATTCTATGCTAATAGACTGTGCTCCTGACAGAGAGCACCCCTTTGTTTGTAACCTTTAGACCTGATTGGTCCAAAGTGTATTTAAGTTTCTGCACTGTCTGGAATAAACAGTGTTCCTGCTTCTCGCACCAGTGTTTCTGTGTCTCACTCTGGCAGAGCAGTTCTTTACCTACACCCCGGGGTCTGGGGAGAGTGACCCCACGGACTGTCACCGTCCTGAAAGACTCCATTTCGTCTTCCCTGGAGACCCCTTCTTTTCTGTCTCTCTGGACCCCCAACTCATTGAGCAGACCCATGCTGTGGGAACCCCTTAAAGCAATATAGAACAACATAAGTGGTCAAAATAGATTTGTAGCCTTTGGAGTCAGAGAGGCCCCAGATCAAATCTAGCACTGCAATTATACAGCCAAATTATTTAACTTCTTTGAGCTATATTTTCTTTGTCTTCCAAATGAATTTTTTTTAAAACCCAGATTCTTACCTTGTAAACTTGGTATGAGGCCAGAAGTGATTTGTGCGGAGCAGGTGGCATAGTGCTCGCAAGTGGTGCTCAGTTCATCACCATCATCCCTGTCCTTCTGGTAGCCATGGAAACCAAAGAGGCCAGCCTAGGGGGAGGTCCAGGTAGTTGGCCATCCTGGACAGAGGCATTATCATGATCCCAGAGGATCTGTTCTTGCAGAACAGAGAGGAGTTTAAAGCTGGAAGGAGGCTCAGAGGAGCTTTGGTCCTGACAGTACTGCAGTGTTCGCAGGATATTCATGCAAAAACTAATTCAATGAAATGAAAACACGCAGGGGTTGCTGGGAATGGTCCATGCCTGGGTTTGCTCCAGGTATGTAGGTTACTGGACTCTTGGCATAGCCAGCTTGCTCTGGACCTCTGTCCACTAGGGTGAGCAGGGTCTTAATAATGTTCTCTAGGCTTCACCACATTTCACTCAAAAGTCAGTTGAACTAAATTTAGAAGTAGTGACTCTCTACTGTACCTCTGAATGACTGATCAAGTTTATTAAAAGATGTAAACCTGAGACCCCCTCCATATGATTTTTATTTAATCGGTATAATGTGACAGATAGATAATGTGACAGGATAGAAGGACACTGAGCTCAATTCATTAGTATTTGCAGTGAAAAGCAGTTGACACATTTAGGACTGAAAATTAATTCCTCAGTTATGTAAAGATGCCACCAACCACTTGCTTTTGACTCCAGTTCTAGAAGTGATAGCTGTTTTGGGTTCAACACCAAGTTCTAATTTAGTTACTGTGAATGCATTTCACAGGTTAAAGGCTGTGAGATAGCTCTTTAGTTAGGAAGAGCCCCAGAATGAGGTCCCTTGAATAGTTTCTTAAAGTCGTAGAAAGCTCCAGGGAGCTTGTGATCGTGATGTCAAGGTCACAGCTGTATTTGTCAAGGGTTTAAACACACTTTATATATTTTTACTTCAAAACAATCTCCTTGGCGATTTGCTCAGCTATAGGAGGCTGCCCTGGCAGGGCAGGATTTTGCAAACTTTGTTCTTGACTCCTCCTGGTTTCGCACCTGCCCTGTGGGTGGTGCCCGTGGGCTAAGGTCTGTGACATTAGTGGATCTTTGTAGATTTGTTATCATTCTACCGCCTCACACAACCTGTTGATTGACAATAGCTTATTTATTTATTTACTATTAAGAAAAGATGTCGTCTAGGTAGCAACCTTGACTCCACTCCCCACATCTTCGCTTCTGGGACACATCCCAGGGTTGCAGTCCCACTACTAGCACAGGCACGTGGGTCTGCCTGCTAAACCCCCGCATCGTGATGTGGCTACGGTCTGTTGGTTTGAGCATCACTCCAGATGGCCCATTGACAGCCGAAGGCAACTCTGCTCAGCATTGCAGTTGGGTGGTTGACAGATGACAGATGTCAGTTGGAGATGGCACTCACACAGGGCCAGCCAATCACCAGGCACTCCCCAAAGGTGGGGACAAGATCCCAGCCAACAGATGGCTTGGCCTGTCTAGATTAGTCAGTAATTAAACATTCTGGCTAGAAATCTCCTTTTTTCAATTTCCATTAAGAAGTTGTCACTCAAGCCCACATGCACTGATTTCCTCCCCCGCACCCCCAGCGTTGTCTGTCATTCAGCCTCTGAAAACTTGATGCGATGCATTCTCAGGGACTCCCCTAAACTCTAGAAAAGCGAAAGATGAGGCTCGCAGCATTTGCTGCATCCCCAAGCAACATTGGAATTCTGCCCTCAGCGCCAGGGTGGAGAGGGGGGCATTTAAGAGAGCACTCACTGCGTCCCTTCCAAAGAGGACATTGTCAAGGCAATGGCATTTCCTACAGCTCGCTTCATAGCGTTGCTGATGTTGATGTTTCAAGGAGGTTGTTCTTCTCAGCTGGGGAGCTCCAGCTGAGTATTTGAATCAGAACTCCCACAAATGTTGGGCTCTTTCTGACTGGTCCGTGAGCTCTGCGCACAGCACAGGTGTGCTGTGAGACCAAGCACTTCATTCAGGTGGAGGGGCAGACTTCCCCAGACCACCCTCCTGCTGCTTCTTCCAGAACTACCATCTGGGGATTCTCTGATGGGTGGCTCTTGCTTCAGTTTCAAGATATTTTTAAAAAACTTTAAAATCTCATATATGCATCTCATGGAGAAACACATTAAAAGAGTTAGAGAATATTGTAACAAAAATATGAATGTTCTATTAAAGTACTGCTTATTTTGTTCTTATCTACTAGCAAAGGAACTAACTTTCCCAATGCAAATGGCAACGCTTTCAAAAAGCACATTGAACAGAGGTTTTTCCAAGGGAAAAAAGAATAAGCCTTCAAAAATCTGAGTATCTTGATCTCAGAAAACTTTTAGGAAAAAGATAGGTATATCTATACATATTTAAAATAAACTCCTATCCAAGGAGTTGAATTAAAGATCTGCTGCTTATTATATTGTGATTATCAGTACACTTACTTTGATTAAATCTTTTATCTTACAGACTTTTAATTCATTGTAATTTGAGTATTTTTTATTAAATAAAAACTAAATACAGAAGGTCATTAAAAATATGCCTCTGGACTGGGCAGTGTACCTGCTACTACTGCATGGAGCTTCCTGTAGGACCTCATCCACAGCTGCCTGCAGTGTATTATCATGGTCCCGCTGGAGCTTCATGGCTTCCCCAGTCATTCCCATGTGTGGTGACAAAGTGTGCCACAGGTCTTGATCCCTGTGTCTTGCACAGCACATAAGCCATGTACCTTTAAGCCACATGGTAGCAGCCAGAGACTCCCTGGTAAGGGCCCTGTTTATGTGCTGCGCTTTACTGGTACAATTACTTATTGTATTTCCTTTGGAGTGCACTTCATTCACGATGTTTTAATTTATTCAAGAATGCCCATCTTTGGGCTAGTACTTGAAGACTTTTGGAACTTATGAAGCTCACTCACTATACTAATGGTGTGTTTAACACACATTTGCAATCTATACACTTAAGAATCAAGTCATTGAAAAATGATGCATAATAATTTCTGCTTTGTTTAACTTTACCTTCAAATGTTTTTCCTTACAAAATTCCCACTTGTAAGACTCCTTTTAACTAGTCTGTGGCCATGGAGCTAGGTAAACATAATTGTTTTCTAGATGCTGGTCCTTACAGAAGCTGTTGCTGCTCAGCCTGTGACTACTGCCTCTTATGATCTCAAGAAGCCAAAACATGCGTGTCAAATCCAGGCCTGGTTACCCTTTAGCCATGCAGCAGCAGGCCTGCCTCCCAGGAGCAATTCCTGAGGCGCAGCTTCCAGTGCAAGCAACTTATTAAGAAGTGCTCCCAGGAGTCGGGAAAGCCGGACAAAGAAGCAGAGATTTCAGAAGAGCCAGATTCAGCAGAACTCTGCAGGGGATTCCGTGAGGGTTCTCAAGAGGAAGAGAGCCAATAGAATATACATGATTCTAAGAGGGTTTTATTAGACTGGCTCACATGATCAGAGGCAGGATAGCCCATGGTGGCTATTTGCCTGCTGGAGAGTCGAGAAACCAGTAGCTGCTCAGTCCAAGAAGCTAGAGCCTCCGAATAAGAGGGACCAATGATGCAGCCCTTGTCTGAAGCTGAAGGCCCAGAATCCCCTTGGGAAGTGGCTGGTTGGAGTCCATGTTCAGAGGCTGGAGAATGTGGATTCCTATGTGTATAGGCAACAGTAGCAGGAAATACACACCTGCTCAAGAAGAGTTCAGGGGACACTGGAGGGGACGTCCCTTCTACTTTTTCTTCCAGGCACACCTCCAGCCTGCTGGATGGTGCTGCCCACTCACTCCACTGACCCATATGCTGGTTGTCTCTGAAAACACCTCACAGACACCCCCAGATTCTTTGCTAATCTCAATCCAGTCAAGCTGGGAGCCACTGTGGACCATCACAGAGGGTGTGCGGCCTCCGAGAGGACTTCCAACTGCCTCGGCCTGGAGTTGGTGCTGGTGGAGCTGGTGCTGGTGCAGCTGGTCAAGGGTGATGGGATTTCCAGGCCCTCCTGTTCTCTCCACAGCTGGGCAGGTGATCCGAAGGTGGCCTATGTGAGTCACTAGTGCACGATTCACAGAAGCTAATGCTCACAGCTGCACAGAGCTGATAAAGACACAGATGTTACGGTAACTGGACACAGATTTTGCCTACTACAGGGAAAATCACCTCCTTGGAAGACCAGGTCCTTACCCACCAGTACAAAGGTGCCATAGGTAGATGAAAAGACAATATTCTGGAGAGGATAGGGCTGTAAAGGAATAATACGTGTGAGCATCTGGCAACTGAAGTGCATGACTAGACTAGTGACTTTTTACTTTATCTCCACACATACCATTTCCTTGGTTAGAAACGTCCACCATACCTTGGTTGTTAGAGAAAACATCTTTCTTTGGCTTTCCAAGTCATAGACCATGTGAATCCAACATTTTTTCAGTTATTCCGTAGATAAAACTATTTAAGCTGAAGGTGTTGGAATTCATGAATCCACGAACCCTCTGAAATTGTGCAGGAAATACAGAAAGCACATTTGTCTAGGAAAAGCAGAGGCAGAGGCATGTTTGAACCCAAGCTCACCCATCATTTGCTGATCGACTTTAAGCCATCTGCACCCCAGTTTTGCCATCTGTTGAAGGGAGGCCGTGCCCCGCTACCTTGTGAGTCCTGGTGAGGACTGAATTAGTTAATGTACGGAAAGCACTTACATGAAAGACAGCGCGGGGACATTGACATGGTGTGTGTTACCATTCACAACCCTCCTCTTCTTCTGTGTTATTTCTCTTACCGTCATCAGGTCATCACTGTGGCTCTGTGGCCCACACATGCCTGGGAGCTGCTGTCCTGGGAGCTCTAACAGAGTCGGTCTGACTTTCTCTTGGTCCTCTGTGCACCCTGGCTTCTCCCAGAGCCCCTCTCCTCATGGCCCCTCATCCTTACCCTTCAATGGCAGCACCTCCATCACCCTCTCGCCACCCCTGGCCTCGTGGTCTTCCTCTACCTACTGTAATCCAGTGCAACTTGGTCTTCCACCCAAGATCCCAATCTTAAACGCGAGTTGTTGGCACTGTGGGCAACCAGTCCTCCGGTCGAGGACAGGATGCTCTTGTCCTTGAGTCTCATAGCCTGAGTGACCCTAACGCACAAAGTAGATACCCAAACACACATGAAACTGTCCTTGTCATACAGCTCATCTGCATTGCCATCATAAATGCCACATAGCAGGAAGAGATTCTATTATGGGCCCCTAACAGAATGCCTGACACCTGTAATTGCTCAATAAGTTGGACTGAGCAGATACATAAGTCAGTCATAAATTTGTACTTAATTTGCTGTGTTTGGAGTTAGTACCAACACTGATGAGTGTTATGATTAAAGAAGTTTTAAATCAGAACAGGAAGTGAGACTCTTCCAAACACTACCATTTTGGAAGTAGCAAAGGATGTCACTAACTAGAGCATTCTATTGCAAAGCCCTGAAATAACTGTTGCTGTGGGGCTGGTTAATGATAGCTCATTAGTGATGGAGATAATGAGATGATAAGGGCAAGATTCATTGACCTTTCAGAGGCTTTTGATTTACTAAATGACACTGTTGGATAAGCTAATTAAATTTGGCTTTTCTCCTGCAGTGATAGCTGGGTTCTGATCTCATTTGATTAGCAAGAAAAATCAGAGGCTGTTTTAAGGCTATCATCCTGATTTATTACTGTTCCTATCTGATGGTGCCTTAGGGCTCAATAACTGATTGGCTTTATTTTATTTATTTTAAAATTATCTTTCTGATGCTAGAGATAAGCCAGGGATTCACTTATAGAGCAATGATAATACCACTTCAAATAATGTTTCTCTTAGTGTCCCAGAATTTAATATGCTCTCCTCCTGAGTCGCTGCACTAGCCAACAAGAAGATTATGAAAGATGAGTGCACCAATCATGGGGACAGGGCTTGGTGGCAAGCACTCTCAAATGTGAGTCTGAACAAACCTGCATCTGGGTGAAGCAGAAAAGCAACCGGTTTGGTAATACTTGGTAGGCAAGTTACCTAATTGTCAGTTTCCAGGTAGTCTTCTGCAAGTCTGTGCAATTCTATTTCACTGGTAAACACTTGACGTTTTTCTCACTAAATACCAGTGGGCCTCCATCAAGCCAAATTCTACCTTGAACTACAGATTTCTCAGTGCTGGGGGAAAAAATAGCTACATTTATTTTTAGACTTAGGATTAGATTTAAAATGTTCGACACCTACAAAAAGCTTTTAATTCTGTTCTTTCTTGAGTGTCAGTTTTAATTCTGTTCTCCATTGATTGCAGTTAAATGCAAAGAATGTAAAGCAATATTCTTTTTACGTTAAAATGAGTTTAACTTTTTTTTTTTTTTTTTTTAATATTTTTTTAGTTATAGATGGACACAGTGTCTTTATTTTATTGCTTTGTATGTGGTGCTGAGGATCGAACCCAGGGCCTCACGCATGCGAGGCAAGCGCTCTACCGCTGAGCTACAATCCCAGCCCCTGAGTTTAACTTTTAGATCCTGAAAGTATAGATTTATTTCCTTGAGACTTTCAAAGTCACACCTGTAAATAGTCATTCAAAAGGTTGTGCTGAGCTCTAAGACAGAAAAAAGTCATAATTGATAGCTAGAATTTATAGGAGAATGATAAATTGAGCTTCTGATCTTTCAATTACAGAACAGAGGACAGCACTAAGTTAAAAGCTTATTAGTAACTGCAGCCACCAGGTGACTGTCACATTCTCCCCACAGGCATTTACCCCAGAGAAACCAAACCATGTTGTCCGGCAAAGACCTGCACTTATATGTTCCTAGCAGATTTATTTGCAACGGACCCTAGGAAAGTCCCTCAAATGTCCATCCATAGGTTAGTGGATTAAAAACATGTAGCATGTACATATTGCACTATAGGACTCAGTGATTTAAAATTTGATTTATCCCTGCGACAGAAGTGATGAATCTCAAAATTTTTGTGCTAAGTAAAAGGAATCAGACAATAAGTGTACATACTGTATTATTTCATTTGTAGCAAGTTGTTAAAAATCTGAAGTAATCTAAAGTGACAGAAAGAAGATCAGTGGTTGCCTGGAGAGCAGGTGTAGGGAGTGCATGGGGATAGAGATAGCGAGGGAAACACTACCAAAATAGTGTGTGCATGTGTGTACAGGATGGGATGTATTTTAAGGATTTGACTCACATGATTGCGGAGATGCAAGTCCAAAATACACTGGGACTGGAAGGGCCATCAGGCGGGAGACCCAGAGAGAAGCCTCAAGGGAGTATGCTGCATAATTCGTCCTTGCTATTAGTAAGTCAATCAATCTTTATTCTCTTAACACCTTCAACTGATTGGGTGAGGCTCGCTCACACTATAGAGGAGCAGGTTTTCCTCAAAGTCCACTGATTCAAACGTTCATTCTATTCAAAAATCACCTTCCCAGAAACATTCAGAATAATGTTTGACCAAACGTGTGGACACTCTGGCCCAGTCACATTGACACAGAATTACCAGCATGAAGAGGGAAAGAGGAAAGGATTTTGAAAGCACATGGGAGCATTTGGGGGTTATTTAGATGCTGATTTGCTTAATCATGGTAGTAGTGGATTAGTGTCTACACAAGTTGAAGTTTATCCAACTATCCTCTTCCACAGTTCACTTCAAGTCCATTCTATATCAGTAAAGTTGTTTTAAAATTGCTAAAGGAGTAAAAACACTCTCACTAAAAACAAAAAAACGGTAAGTTTGTGAAGTGCGAATTTGTTAGTTTAATTGAATCTTTGTACAGTGGATACAAATAAGGAAATCATACCCCATACATACAGACAACTATTATTTGCGAATTAAAAATATATTTTTAAAAATCGTACAACAAAACAAAACAAACAAAAAAAACAAAGTCAGTTACCAGAAAAAGTGCTGGCTGAGCCAGGGGGGTGGAAACAGTGAGGAGGTCCCGCATCGCCACGGACGGGTCTTGAACGACTTCTGAAAAAGTCCTTCTTCTTACAGAAATGAGGTTTTCACACAGGACTATGATTCATGGAAACTGTCTCCAGGTCCTTTTTGAAAATCACCTGCTGAAAAGGTATGTTTGGGATGCTCTGACATTGTTCCCAGCACGATGGAAGACTCCATGTTTCTAATATTTACTCCTTTTTTAAAGGTAGTGGTGGAGGGGTCCTTTCCTCTTGGCACATAGTTGTCTATCTGTGTGAGATGGATAGCAGATATGTCATTTTCTGATACACAAATTTACCCTGATGGGCACTTGGCACATGGTTGTCTATCTGTGTGAGATGGACAGCAGATATGTCATTTTCTGATACACAAATTAACCTTGAGGGGCACTCAGTGCTGGTGGACAGTGGCTGGCATGCTCACCAACCTGAAATGGAACACCCTAGTTGCTTTGTTTCTTTCTCCAGAAACCCACTCTCACCCCACTGGCAACTGGCACACAGGAATGTTAGTAGCAAGACAAACCTTCAAATTATGCACTCTCTGTTGTGAAAAAAAATGCATTAAATTCATTTCATGGCTGTAAATGCTAATGAGAATCTGGGAGATGTGCTAATGAGAGTTCCAGTTTCAAGTTAGTATTATTTAGGCCGAGTAGGCTTACGACCTTCCAAAAGAATGATTAGTCCTTCTTGGTAGTAAGAGGAGTCTTTAATCACTCAGTTTAATTTTTTTAAATTTTATTTTTAAGAATTTTCTGATCTTGAATATCAGCATTCAAGTGGATAGGACTCTCCAGGGCATTCAGGAAGTGCTCCTTTGCAGGTGGCCTCTCTCGACCACCCTCACTTACGCCCACACACTCACTGTGCCCATCTTGGAAAACATCCCCACATCTGCCCAGGTCAGCAGAGCAGAGATGGAATCCTTCCAGAGATCAGGAAGACTCCGAATCCTGCCGGGCACTGAGCTCCAGGAGGCCACTAGACGATGAGATACATGGTCATCCTCCTGCCAAGGGGCACAGGGAAGAAAAGCTGCCTGGGAGACACACGGGAGAGTGCCATCACTCCTTACCTGCACCTTCCAGACACAGCTCCTCATCTCTATGCACAGACACACCCTGCACAAGTCTAGAAAGCAGAGGCAGAGGGAGGGACGAATGCACTTAGAGAATGCCCCTTTTTCTGCTTGGAGAACCCTGGCACGAATTTGCTCAGTCTGCGTGGGCTCAAGGTGTGTGATTCCAGAAGCAGCAGTGGCTGCGGAACTTCCCTGACATCCTCCCTGGGACTGTGGAGTATCTTGCCTTTGTAACCCTAAGGGGTAGCCACGTGCATCTTAAGTACTGATTGAATGATTTCTGTTTCCCCCGCTCGCCCGCAGGGGAACTACTGAGTGGTCAACATGATCACTCCCACTTTACGGGGTGAGTGCACAGAGCATAAAGGAGTTGGGTGACTCGCTCAGGAGCCGCCTGGCTCAGGCAGAGGACAGCAGCGGCTGCCTGGACTGTTGCAGACTGTTTTGTTCCTCCTGGGCAGTGCAATTCCCTTCTGTTGTGGCTTCTGCCACTCTGTCTTCTCTTGTTAGGGAACAAAGCCGGTGCTTCTCCCATAAACATGGTCTTCTTGCCCCTAACGTTGCAACTAGGACTTGGAGCAATGGGACCCAGTCAATTCTGCTTCTGGAGGCAGTGTGTTCATGGACCGCTGCTTTCCCAGCAGTCCTAATGGCCCGTTGGTCGTGGTGTGGTGTTGAGTACAGGTGCGGCGTCCTGTGAGCTCTGAGGGAAGCAGCAACCCGGAGCAGGGCCGTTGGCTTTAGGTTCATTTTTTTCTGTATGGCTGCAGAGTAAAGTAATACTTTTTCTGAAAGGCTCATCTGATGTCCCTAAATTAAAACCATGTCTCCGAGCACGCTTCCCTGCTCTCACCCTGCGTGTGTCTCCTGTGATCACTCTACACGCAGACAGGCAGAATCGACTTGGGTAGCTGCGGCGTAATTGTAAGTGTGGCTCTCCAGGCGGCACTTGCATGTCTTGGCGTGTCTGCTGGCCCCATAATTCTCAGCTGCTCCAGAAGTGCGCTATTCCCAAGATGGACACCGCGCATGGCTTCCCTTAGCACTCACTGCACTAAATCCTACAGTCAGCTCTGCAGGTTTAGCTGATCTAGACAGCAAGGAGTGGGAGAGGGGACACACCTGCAGCCTCCTGTGCAGTCGCATGGAGACTCCTTTCTGCATTCCTGGATGCTTGTTTGCAAAGCCTGTGCGTGAAGGGAGCCAGCTGGTGGCCCTTGGCTAGTGGAGAGTAGGGACCCCTGCAGAGGGCCATCGTGGGGGAACACAGGCCTAGGGATTCTCTGCAGGCTGAAGATGAAATTGCTTATTGAAACTGGAAATAAAAACAATGAAACCATAAGATCACAGAAACCAAGGATTTTAGAGTTGAAAGGGACCATAGAGAACATTTAACTTAATTCCCTTTTCTAGGATAAAATGTGAGTTGGAATCCCAGTGAGATTAAGAGATTTTGGAAAGCATAATTTCATGTTACTCCTTGCTTTCTTGCTCAAGGACTTACAATATTTCTTGTTTGTTTTGGTCCGTTGGGTGTCCTCTTTGACTCAGCTCTGGATTACCCTTGATGTGGAGGCAGATAGAGAACAGCAGGCAAGCCAAAGGAGGACCTTGGTCTTCATGTTTGGACTCTGCATGTGAATGTGTTCATATGCATGAAGATGGTAAAAGTGTTTCCTGTTAAAGGATGAAGCTCAGCTCCTGTGGCCATTCTGATGTCATGCTGTAAGCTTCCTGGAAGGAGGTCAGATTTCTTGTCCTCTGTCCATGTTCAAGTCCTATTTTCTTGCCAAATTGGGCCTTGGGAGATCAGAATTGACTGTCTCTCTAAACCCTCTGGAATGACTAAATGTTTATGCTACTTTTAAAATGAAATACTCATACATTGTTCCCAAGGCAAGATTGCCTCTGCTTACACAGGAGGTGAAGTGTCAGTAGACATTTCAACAATCCCAGCTCTCCCACTTCTGCTCCTGGTTCACAACCTCTTTCTAGAATAGCCACATTCCTTTGAAGTCACAAAACTTTTTGAGGATCTAATAAATATTGGATCCCACCAACAGAAAAATAACATATCCACATGTTAAATTCTGTTTACAATCTAAGGAATGGAGGGACCCCAAGTCAAGAACGCCTATTATGGTTTATCTGTAAGAAGCTGATTCCATACTTAAGAGTGACTTAAGAGCTGAGCTTGCTTATTATCAAGCTGTACTAGTTAGGGGATCAGTTAAGAATGAGGAGAGAAACTAAGAGATTAGTAAGTTGAACTGAGAGCTGAGCTCAGTGGAAGAGCCGATAGGAAGACCAAAGATATTTGAATTACCTGGAACTTCTTGTGAATTGGCATAATAGTGACTCATCAGTGAAAACCGTGAGACACTTCGGTGCTAAATATGCATAGATGAAAAGTTGTTAACACGATGTTTTAATATATTTTGTCATTTCAATAGAACCCAAATTATGAGGTACAAGTGCACCTAAAATGAAGTTTTGTAAAACAAACCTCCCATCAAAGGTGAGCCACAGGTCAAAATAATGTAACCCATATAGAATGTGTATATTTTAAGAGAAGCAGAATTATGTGATGAAGTTACAATGCATAGAGAGTTCAAAAAATAAATGTAATGCATTGAACCTTGAAAATTCCTCACTTGATTCTCAGATGAAATACCAGAAATACTTCAGAGGTAGAATCTTGAGGAGGACCCATTAGTCAGGCTCCTAGAAATTCTAGAAGATGGAGTGAATTCTTATTGCATTAAAAGATACACGTGCTTTGGTAATTAAATAACACAAACACCAAGCATAAATCATGAGTATATTTAGCATGATTTAATATGATTATTTATTGAAAATTATTACTATTTTTGTCTTGTGGTTAGATGTGATGGAGGGGACAATGACCCCTGTTGACTGCAAATCAAGATTTCTATACTTGAAAAGATTATTGAGGGGCATTTGGAGTGGAGAGAGAATAGGTCCTGGGCAGAGGGGTACAGTTGGGTAAGAGTGATAACTTCTTATATTCTGTAGCACAATAGGGTAATTATAGTTGACAGTAATTCACTGTTATGTTGGTCAGCTTCACAGTACTACAATAAAATATCAGAGACAACTAATCACAAAAAGAAAAGGTTCATTTAACTCACAATTTTGAAGCTTCAAAGTCCAAAATTGGCAAGTTCCATTGGTTTGGCACCAGATGAGGGTAGAGGATGGCAGCCCATAATGGGGGGGAGTGCACACATGTGGAAGAGCTTATATCACTAAACAGGAAGTCAGACAAAGAAACTGGCATCCCAGAATCCCTGTTGAGAGCACGCCCAATGACCTAAGGAGCTCCCACTAGGCTCTACTTGCTGAGGCTCCAGCGCCTCCCAAATGTATTACCCTGAGGACCAAGCTTTTAACCAAATGAGCTCATGGGGAACACTCAGACCATGCCCAAATCATAGCAATTGTATATTGCAAAATAGCTAACAAAAAGGATTTTGACTTCCCAACACATAGAGTGATACATGTTTAAGGTGATGGATACACCAATTGTCCCAGTCTGATGATTATACACTGTATGGACATGTGGAACTTCACACTGTGGTCCACACATAAGTATAATTATAATGTGCTGTTCAGGAAATTTTTTTTTAAAAAGCACGATAGTGGCTAATAAAGACCATGAGCCTCTCAGGCCAGTTCATAATAATATTGTGAATTAGTTAAAGTTGAAGAATTGCTTTTGAAAAAAGAGAAGAAAGTAAACACTCTCAGAATAAAGACTGAAAAGAAACTAAGTCCATAATTGCTAAGCAATAATGTACATTTGAGCACCAGGAAAAATTAAAATACAGAATGAGACATTTGAAGGAAGATATGTTTGGGGGAAATTCAGGGACTTCGGTATGGAGAGGATGTGAGGAGGGCGAGGTAGGAAAGCAGGGCCTGCTGATTCTAGCTCTCCCTCCTGCACCTCTTGAATGTTTTCCTGCTGCAGGAGATATTCTGGCCAGGTCACCAGGTCCCAAGCAGCAGCCAGGAGGTGAGGGCCTGCAGGTGACCCTCCCAGGTGGTACTTTCAAATGGAGGCCAGCCTTCCCCTGCTGCCCCCTCAAGCAGCACATGGTGACCATGTGGTGACACACAGCAAAGCAGGTGCTCCTGCAGGTCTGCAACAGATGTGACCAATGAATTCAGCAAAAATGTTAGTCTACAGGATTTGTTGGTGTCATACAGACAGAACCCATCACAGTGGCCCACTTTTCTGTCACAGTTACCAAGCTGTTACTTGAAAAACATGTAATTATGAGTCTCACTCTGATTGTAGCCTTTGAAGCTACTGGTCTTCATAAGAGTGTGGGAACAAGGTGATCTGAGAGGAGAGAAAGCTGTGTCTTTCTCAGGGCACAGGATTGCCTTGGCGGTGGTTCTTACACAGCCATTTCCAAGGAAGGACACATGAAGGAAAGAGAGGAAGGCTGTTTTCAGGGATTGCGGGGTGGGTTATAGGATGTGTCTCAGAACACACTGCATTTGCCTGAAAGATGGTAAACAAATACATGTCATTGGTTACTTACATGGTCTATCGGAAATTTTTCAAGTATGACAGTACTTTTATTTATTTATTCATTTTTGTATGATTTGGACTTACAGAGACTCTGTGATCTCAGCTTGAATTCTGCAGAAATCATCAGATTCCTGCTACAGTGGAGCCCAGGGAGGAAGGCTTTATGTTTGTTTTGTTCCTATTCTTCAAAAACATGTTCTACTCCAATAAACATAGAAAAATCCCTTTTCACTGTCATTTGAAATGTATACATTTATAAATGGAAAAAAAGAGAAACTATAATACAGAGTGTGGCATTCTAAGTACTCCATCTCTGAAGATTCAGCCCTTCTGGAAACTGGTGAACTTGACCCTCATGCAGAGCCCTTGCTGGGCTGTCACTGAAGAGTTGTGGAGATTTTAGTGGTTTTGGCCCTGGGACTTATTTTCCTTTAACTTTTGTACTTTCTTTGTTTGTAACACACTTTCAGCTGCGTTTTCTTAAATTCAAAAATGTCACTTTGACTCCGGGTAAGCAAATAAGAAGAGGACACTCCACACCAGTCGGCACCTGTATGCTCACAGAATTCAACCTAAGACCCACAAACCTGTCAGGGTCCTGGGCGAGAAGACTTCACAGACTGAGTAAAGAGGAGATGGGAACCTGCAAATTCCATAGCAGATTCCATAGCACAGAAAACCAAGGCTTGGGACCCTGAGAACAGAATGGAGCAGATCTGGAAGATGGCGCCTACCTCAGTGCCCTCCCCTCCTGAGGCCTGAGCTGCAGGGGGACGGGGGGATGTGAGGACAGTGATAAGTGCCAACAGCAGAAGGCTGGCTCCCAGCCCACTTCTGGGGTAGGTACAGCCACAGGAAAGGGGGCAGCTGCCAAAGACCCAGATGACTTTCATGGGCAGGGACAACCCACCATGGTGGCAAGGAGCATCCCTGGTGACACAGCAGAAAACCATGACTCTGTCCACGTCGGGAGAGTCTTGGATTTGAGACGGTTTCTGAATTCTCCAGATGGAGACTGACCCAGGGGTCCTGTTATTGTTACCCCAGGAAAACATGGGACACTCATATTCTCAGCCTAGGCCAGGATTTTGGGGACAAAAAAATAAAAAGTTTCTTATGTCTCTTACTTCCACTGAATAATAAACCATTCGGTTTCCGTAGGTTCTGCCAGAAGTGAGACGCCCCAGGGTTTGAATTCCAGCTCCAGCTGCTCACTAGCCATCTGGCTCTGGTCAAATTACTTAAGCTTTCTGAACTTATTATTTTTCTTTTTAATCTGTAAAACACGATAATGTAGCTACCTCCTCAAACCCGTTGTGCATTAAATGAGATGTATGGAAATGCTTGTGTATGGCGCCTGTTGAGCAGGGGCTCCTTAGCCACGTGGTGGAGGCCGGGCAGCCAGGGCCTGGGACGCCTCTCTGCACCTGCATCTCTGGTTCTTACCTCAGACCCCTGGGGTAGGCCTGCAACTTAATGCAGATGACATCCGTGTCTGCATCCCTCGGTCCAGCCTCAATCTTGAGGTCTAGACTTGGTACCCACTGTCTACGAGGCCACACAAGAGGTGGTAGCATAATAGAAGGGTCACCCTTGTGGCAGCACATCCCGCCCATGCTGTGTGCTTCTGTGAGGGCATTTTCTGTGCCTCAGCTTCCTCGCTGGTCCTTAGGATGATAATGGTACCTACCTCTGGTGTGCTAAGATGGAAAAAGTTGATGACCACTCCCCGATTTATGATGACATCACATCCTGATAAACCCATTGTAAGCAAATCAAGGATGCATTTAGCACTTGATCCATCAAATATCGTACCTCAGCCTGACCTACTCTGAACAGGCTCATGATCTCACCTTAGCCCACAGTGGGGCAGTTGCTTCTTCAAGGCCAGCAGGAGGGTCTTTCCTAATGCTTTGAGTCTCTCTGACCCCCGCAGACTATAACACCATGAGTCTCTTTAAAGTGTTTCCTGATGAGGCCAGATCCATCTAGAATGAACTACCTTTTTATTAACCTAAAGTCAACTGATCAGGGACCTTAATGATATCTGCAAACATATTCCCTTTGTCACATGATGGAAACTTATAATGGGAATGATAGTGCATCATATTTATGGTCTTGCCACACTCAAAGGGAACAAATTATATCCAGTAGAGAGCTATTGTAGTGGCCATGTTCTGTAGGCAGGATACTCTATGCTCTGTTGGAAAGAGGCAAGTCTACTGTGTGCATCTGCAAAACGGCGGTACAAACTTTCACTCGTGATCATTGTGGGGTTTAAGTGGATAAAGCAGCCTCTCATCAAAACGCCTAGCAGCTTGGTCCCGCTCAGGATAGCTTATTAAAGAGAAAGCACACAACCTAATGTAGAACTCAGTATTACTTCACATTCCCACAGTATCCGGCTTTGCGTATTTCGAGGCCACATGTGCCCTACCATCCAGCTTTCCTCCCAGGACTACTTGGGTAGTCATGGGATGAAAAGGTGCCATGGTATTCCTGATGCCAACAAGTGGTATTTGATGCAATTATGGATAAAAAATGCAAGCAGTGAAGATGTATCTGGGATAGATCGGGAGGGAACCCCAGAGCCAAGTTCCAAATATTTTACAATTAGCAAAGCACAGGAAATTCATGACAAAAACAGACCAGGCTGACATCTGGAGCTGGACTTAAATTTTGTGAAGCCAGACATTAACTGCGTAGTTGCTGGACGGTGGTGAGGTTCCATGATCCCAGGGTAGGACTCCCGGGTTAAGAGCAGCTGTTATCTACCAAAGGTATGGAGCTGCTTGGATATTTTATCAGGCGTTATGCCACATGTGCATACTGGCTGTCTATTGGCCCTGCTTGTCGTTTGAGAATATTTAGCTCCCAGGAAAAGTGATATTTTAAGCTATTATCAGTCAATGCTGGGGATTAAATCAACAGATACTGAGGAAAGACCTTTCTAGCAAATGCATTGGTGCTGCCCAGGTCTTCATGGTGAGCAGGGAAAAAAGACATTTAGAAAACAAAGGGATTTTCCTAAGTCCAGTCCTCCTCCTCTAGATATTTCTAAGAATATCTCCACCATCTATTGCCTGTACCAGTCACATTGCTACAGAGCCTTGGTACAGCTCTAGCCTACACAAAGCCACAGCAAACTGGCTTTATTAATTATAGTGCTCACTCAATGGAACTGTTTGTTTCCATTCATAATTCATTGACATTCTTGCTAAATAAATATTGGGCTATTCACTCATCCCAAACGATTATCTAAAAGAAACTGTATCTATCACAAAGGCTCATAAACTGGGAGACTGGAGTATAAAAAATTCTAATTAAAAGAAGTCTACTTTTAATAGCAAAGGCCCCCATTCTTATTCATATGTGCTAAGAACATACTAGTCGTGGAAATGAGCTGCTTGCCAAGAAGATTCATTAAATCACAGCAACTGGCCTCTCTCCTTCTCTCCTTGCATGCAGATATTAGAGCAGAACATTTAAAAAGCTCTGTCATCTGTTTGGCAGTGAACGTAGAAGTTTTGGGCACCAACTCTGCGATGTCTCCTTCTCCTGTGAGTAGCTCAGGACCTTGCAGAAGGGCCTGAAGACCTCAGCTCCTTGCCGGTGTTGTAGGCAGACTCCACACTGCCACGGTCTGCACACACACCTTGATGCCCAGCAGCCACGCTGCCAAGGAATCAGGACTGAGGTGTAATTCTGGCATCAGAGGTCAGAAGTGCTAAAAGAGAGGGTTGTGTCTTCCTTCCCCTTCTCAGATCCTCAAGGGAAGTCTCAGCACCAGCATGTCCCTCTGTCACCTCTCTGCTTTTGAGCAACCAGTCACGAGGGCTTCTCCAGGAGTGTCAGCACCCAAGGTAAATCATCATGCAAGGAAACAAGCAGTTTCACCCTGCCCTGGCCCCTCTGCAAGGGATGGCAGGCTTCTCAAGGTGCTAGTTGGCTCTTGTGACAAAGTGTCCCCATTGACTTGAGGTGGATTCTCGAACATTGGTTGAAATGAATTCTTCCCTTTGCCAAAAAGCTTCCATTGATTTCACCCCTATGGAAGATGATCTCTTCAGCATTATCCTGCAGTACATTACTGATGTTTGTACTGGGTTATCTGCAAATATTTGTGCTACAATTGGTTCTGGAAATCCCTCAAGAAACCTTGACTTTCCACTCAAATACTGTCACTTCTGGGCCCACGATTTATTCACTGAGTGACATCACATACGCAACTAAGTCCTGATGTCTGAGCAACCCATTGTTTCTACCCACCACCTTGCATTTCACCAAACACTAATAGTGATCTGATGTGGAAAATGGCCAACATTCCATTTTCCTAAAAACAGAACAAAATAGCAGTACAGAGTTTTGTGTTCATTATTTCACAGTGTAACACAAACCAAAAGCAAATCAGCTTGTTTCCTAGTCCCAATCCGAAGTCTTTTGGGATTATTTTGAGCCAAATGTTTGAGAGGCATAGGATGGGGATGACTGGAAATAAACAGTTCCATTGATGAGTTTAAAAGGCAGGAGTGTTCCAGTGAAATCCAGCAACACGTTTTTCAGAAGATGGCCCGTAACTTCTAGGGAGCTATCGCCACTGATCTCGTCTCCTCCACGTCTACAGGTGCCTTTGTTTGGCTTTTCTGTCTTGAGCAGTGAGCAATATTGTCTGCCGACTACCTGTTACAAGAACTAACGAAAACATACTTTATTGCCATTTGGAATTATTTTTACATAAGATTCAGTCTTGAGTGTTGAGAAGTTTGATGTACTTGTTTGTTTAAAAGGATGTAGATACAAAAACATCACCCTTTGGAATTTCTTCAAGAGTTTCCCCTTACAGTGAATTGTCAGTTACAATTAATAGTAGTCAAGAAATGATTGTTGAGTGCTCGCATTGTGTACAGCAGCTTCAGGGCCCATCTATACAACCAAGCAGAGGCCCTGCAGTAAACAGCAAGGCCCCTGCAGTAAACAACTTCATTCTGAGACCAGCTCTCCTATCCTCAGGAAGCTTTTCTATAGAAAATAGCAAATCAAGCCTTTGTGATGGTCCCTCTCAATTATCAGAATTTCATGTGGCATCTTCCAAAGAAAGAGAAAAATATTGACATATGGATTTTCCAAAATGTAAGTTTTTGAAAAAAATGCAATCTTAGATTTCAAAAGACAGCTTACCTCTTTGTATTGAGTCATTGCATGGTGTCAATTGCTTGCATAGTATGATCTGATGCAATGTAAGCAAAATAAAATGATGACGATGAAATCTTGAGCTTATATGACATTTATTCTGAAAACTACTTAAAGTCACTCACAATCTTATTTTGTTGTAAAACCTCTGAAAGTTAGTAGGATGCAGTCTTCTGAAAGACAGAAGTACAAAGAAATGCTATATAATTCAAAAGTAAATAATAATTTGAAGGTAGATTGACAATTTTTATGTCCTATAAAATTATTTTCTGTCAATGATTATTTATAAAATATTTGAGAAAAAAGCAACCAGGTTCTATGAGACTTTATTCCCTTTCTTTTTCCTCACAAATATTTATTTTATTCATTGATTCACTCTTTCATTTTAGTGAGCATCTACTTATGCTGCACATTGTACTAAGGGCTGGGGACATCACTGTGAATCTAAGCTTAAAAAGCTCTGCAGTCATTGAGCTATTGTTCTGGCGCTTGTAGATGGGAAAGGGAAAGATTTTTTATTCTAATTAGGTTTATATGACAGCATAATGCATTTTGATTCATTGTACACAAATGGAGCACAGTTTTTCATTTCTCTGGTTGTACACAGTACAGAGTCACACCATGTGTGCAGTCACACATGAACCTAGGGCATCGTTGTCCACCGCATTCCACCATCAGGAAAGGGAAGGATTGATGGGCATCTTTTCTCTGTCTCTGTTCCTCTCTCTCTCTCCCTCTCTCCCTCTCCGCTTTTGTCCTTACCTCTACACACCCATACAAACACTCACATACACATATGGGTCATGTACACACACGTGTGTGTATATATGTCTTTCTATATGCATATTTGTAATAATGAGATATCAGCAAATACTATTGAAACAAAAGCAGGAAATAGGCAGAGCTGAAGTTGGGAATAACTGACAGTGTTAAATTGTAAAGTCGAGTGTGTAAGGAGGGATTTACTATGACAGTGTAGCCAGGCATTGAACATGGCCAAGGGGTGGAGATGAAGCCATAGAGCCTGTTGCTATGGAGAATGTGCTGGTGCAGTGAATGAGGGGTAAGGAGTGACGGAGGGGGCTGCTGTTGTATGTAGCAGCACTAGGCATTTGCTCTCCAAAAGCCATTCCAACCCAGCTCCTTTCACCTCCCTCTACTGTAGTGGTGAGACCTGTAGAACCCTTACTATTCCAGCCTCCCTCTCTCCTGGGATGTCACATGGCCAGTCGCCAGCCAGATTCCAGCAGAGGTCCTCAGGACAAACTTTCCTTTCCAAATAAGAAGGCTGGCAAAGTAGCTCAGCAGTAAAGCACGTTGTGAGGCCCTGGGTTCAACTCCAGCACCACAAAAAATAAGGCATATCTTCAAGGAGGACATTCAGTCACTTTCCCCTCTGCTACTTGGAATGCTGAGGGGTGCCTGGAAGTCCCACTGGGTCCCATGATGCCAAAATAGAAAACTGAGGTTCTAGCTAAGTTTGAGCCCCAGCACTGCAAAAGCAAACAAACAAGAAAACTAAGGTCCTCAAGAAAGGAAGGGGAAGGAAGCCATGTCCCCAATGACATCTGCTCAAGTCTGGCCAGAGGTTCTGTGCCTCTGTTTATGGGAGAAAAAGAGCCAGTATTTGGAAATCAAAATGATTCGAGTATATTACTGCCAGAAATGTCTCTGTAGGTTGGCCACGTGAAAGAAGACAGGGTGTTGTAAATACATAGTGGATGTCTTGTTAGGTGTGCTGACTGATGTTACGTGCCAAGTTTACTGAGCTATGGGGTGCCCGGATGTCTGGTTAAACATTATTTCTGAGTGTGTCTGCAGGGGTGCTTCTGAATAAGAGGAACAGTGGAATCACTTGACTGAGGGAAGCAGAGGGCCTCCCCAGTGTGAAAGGGCCTCTGAAATCAGGCCAATGAAGGCCTAAACATATTAAAAGTCTGGGAGAGAATTCTTTCTCTCTGCCTGGCTGTCTTCAGGTTGGGGTAACCAATTCATCTTCTGCCTTTAGACTCAGAACCACACTGCACCACACACAAACAAGTGAAACTCTGGCTTTCTGAGAAACAGATCTTTCACGTGGCATGGGCTGTCGGTGTGATGAGGAGTTCACACCATCAGCCCTCATGGCCTCCAGTTTGGATCACAACCTTGGGCTTAGCCTTCATAATTGTGTGAGCTAACTGAACATACACTGCATTTTATCTCTATATACAGATATACTGTGTGTGTGGGAGGGTGCGTGTGCTCTTGGTTCTCCTTTCTTGGAGAACTCGCTAATGTAGAGTACTTGACACCCTACTCTGAGTCTATGCATGAATTACAGGTAATGTATATTATTTCTTTCTCTGTTTCCCGAAACACTTCTGGAACCAAGAAACTCCTGCTTATCTCTGTGCCATCCACAGCAACACGGCCTCTGAGGAGACCCACTGGGCAGAGCCCAGCTGCTCTCAAGGTCCTTGGGGTCCCAAGAAAAAAGAGTGAGCCTCTGACCTTGTTTTACCTGTCAAAGAAACCTTAGAGAATAAAGAAGGGCTGCTTCTCCAAAGTTCTAGAACAGTCTTCAAGGTTGCTATGTCTGAGTAACTTTGAGGTCA
The DNA here is from genome assembly GCA_028644305.1 of Xerus rutilus. Taxonomy (NCBI): domain Eukaryota; kingdom Metazoa; phylum Chordata; class Mammalia; order Rodentia; family Sciuridae; genus Xerus; species Xerus rutilus. Next base: position 138,493,813 of record CM053404.1, read on the forward strand.
TTTCAAGTTAAAAGAATCATGATGGATGAGGAGGGTAGACAAGCTCTCATTTCACATATCAAAATAACTCAAAATGTCCACACTTTAATTACTTTTGTCAAACCACATATTTTAGATTCATTGAGTTCGGGAAAGGATGGTTAAACGTCATGAAAAATTGAAAATGTATTTTTATTTCTGCAATGATGAAGTGACATTGCATTTCTCAGGGCTCTGCTGTTAGCTGGTTTTTCAAAATTTATTGGCATGGTACCCCAGTCAGTACCCACGTCAATCAGCTTTATTAAATATTTAATTTCTGCTAAGGAAAACAACGTGAAAGTGAGATACACTAATAATCGAAGGCACAAATGGATATTAAAAGAAGTAATTGTTAAGTGTCTGGGATCAGATGTGTCCCTTTTCATTTCACCCATAAATAATACTTCTAGATCTTTAAGACATTTTCTTTTCTCCAAGGTACAATTTACATTAGAATGGAACAAGTACATTCTTATTTATTAAGGTTAGGTTTTCAGGCATTCACACACTTTTGAATTACAGGAGGATTTAAGTATAAAACTTAATAGTATACCATCAAATAAGGAGAGGAGGGATGAGACCCGGTAAGAGAAGATGCTAAATCACACATTTTAGCTGTAGTGGGTGAATAATTCTTAGAAAAGAATAATGTCCAAGTTCTCAGGACGAATGAAGGTTTTATTTATCTAAAATTATCACCGCCAGCACTGACTTTCACAAAGTCAGGGAACTGAAAGAGGTCATCCTGTGCTACTCTTCAGTTTCCAAGCCCCAGGGTTGAGGTAATAGGCTGTGATTAATAATAACCCATTAGATTGCCCTGTCTGCTGCAGAGCCCTCTGACTGGTGCTATTACAGAATCATTCACCTTAAAGGAATTTTTGGTTTGTGTATTTTTCCAACCAATCACTGTGCTAACCCACCAGTCCCCCACATTGAGCTCAGAACCACCCTGCACCACGCACAAGCTGGTGAAACTCCTGGGTTCTGGGAATGAATCTTTTACATGGTGGGTGCTGTCAATGTGACAGGGTGCTCAGGATGCCACATTCGAAGTGGCATCCCCTTATGGACTACCCCCATATGCTGCTCCATGGGCGTGCCTACACTGTCTCTGTTCATCCAAACAAGCTGGTAAAGCTGTAGGAAGTTGACACAACACACTGAAATAACCCCAAACAATCGCTTAATGGTAGCAGCTGTGAAATTGAACAGAATGTGTGGGATCAGGTAAACCTCGTGGCCAATGCCCCTTCTTCACCTCTTGGTTTTCCTTCTGAGGCTCAAACCCCCCGCCCCCTGGGGCAGGAGGCTAGAAACCAGCGCCCTGCTTGGGGCTGGGGTGGTACCTCCTGGCGTGAGGCTCCGGTGCCCTGTCACATTGATGGGGACAATTGGAAGATTGCTCTCAGAGCACATGGTTGTGCAAGGGGAGAAAGAATATTTTTAAGAAGAAAATGAGAACTCTTAAATCCAAGGGGCATTGTGTGAAGAGGCACATTGTGACTGCCAGGGACCGATTCCCAACTTCTCAGAAATTTGCATTTTAGGCTTATCATTGAACGTAAAGGGGAAACCCTCAGGAATTCAAAAAGATTTAATTTCATAAAGAGCTTTACATATTACTTAATGTGCAAGCAACAAGAAAGAATTTTTGAGAATTTTTGATTGATAAAATTTAGTTGTGTTAATTCTATAAGAAAAAAATTATTGAGGCTTGGTATATAGCATTTGGTAGATGGTAAACAGGTTTCTGTTGACAGTTTCCACTTTCTGTATATGCCAATGATTACCTAAGTTGTCTAGTGCTTGGCATGGGGTTGTACACTCCAGAGAGCACGAAACTGCCAAAAGATGACCAATGGCACTCGAGTTCAATGCCTGTACGTCTACAGCATTATGATCCTACAATTCACAGGTTAAATCCTTCAGAAATTAACTAGTGGAAGTTCACTTAGAGTGAGTAAGCAGTAGTTAAGGATGGATGATATATCAGCAAATAGGACATCTCAGTCAAATCAGAAAAGCAGAGGATGGACATCTATGGTTAAAGTGATTAATTGTGAATCTTCTAAGATATAATCAGAATATTGACTTAAATGACTTACCTGAAAAAAGTCAGTATCAACCAAAGAGTGGAGATCTGTGAAGAGCTCAGAAAAATGGAAATTAAAAAATTTATGGTATTTATTCAGTTTCTGAAGGAGAAAAACGATCTATCTACTACATTTTAAAATCTAATAACTGAAGTATTGTGCTCAAATTTAGAAAATGAGAACCCACTAAAGTTGTATATTACCTGGGGAAAATAATTATTATTGAAGTTGTTCTCTGATTTCTATTCTGAGGTTTCCTAAAACTAGTAAATGTTTGTTCATAGTAAGTTAAGTATTTTGATCTCTATAAAACACTTTTTCTCTCCCTTAATATTGCAACTTGGAATACTGACTTATGCATCGATCTCTTGTAAGTTTGGTCAATGTAAGTCAGTCCTTCAAACTTGTTCACCTCTAAGTACACTGACATAAATCAAGCTTCAAGACATGGAATCAGAGAGCCTAACTCTTTCTCATATCCTTCCCACCAAATCCCTTGCATCCAGTTAGGTCCTAGCCTAAGGGACAGCCAATCACTGTCCTCTTTCCTTAACGGCATCAGTACTTAGATTTTTGCTTTGAAGTCCTTATCACCAACATGTATCAGTGGGTCTGTGCCACATAATCTCTGGACCCCATGATCAAAGGAAATAGAAGGGAGATCAATGGAGTAGAGGAAAGGGAGTGAGAGGGAGGGAGTACGGGAGGGCAAGGAGGTGGTCCTGGGAGAAGAATTCAATCAAATTGCGCTATGTTCATATACAAACACACCACAACAAATCCCACTTTAGTGTATAATTATAATGCATGAATTAAAATAAATAGGAGACCAGTAATGTAGAGGAAGAGGAGTGGAGGGAGGGAGGAGTGGAAGGAAAAAGTAAGTACTAGGGAACGAGACTGATCAAACCATGTCACGTGCATGTACGAATATATCCCAGTGAACCACTATTATGTATAATTATAATGCACCCATAAAAAACGAAAAAAGAATGAATGTGTATGTACAAATTTGAATGTCATCTATGTACCCATGTTTTTGAGGTGCAGGTTGGGGTTTTGTCCCTTTCCTAGATACTCACATCATTGCAAAGATTAGCAAGGCTCCTCTGTGGTTCTCTGCCTAAGCAGGTTATGATGAGAGGTAACCCTGACCAGCTGGCTCCTGCACATCTGCAGATTTTTAGTGGCTGAATGTGTCGCTTGTGTAATAATGGGTACAACAGCAGCTTTGCATGGTTGGCAAGGAGCTGCAGTTTACAACCCACTCCCTGGGTCTTCCTGGGGGTCCCCTGGGCATTAGAATTGTGGGAGACAGCGTGTCAGATTTAGGTAACCTCATTGAGTTACCTGAATCTCACACTCGCCAGAGTCTGCAGAGTCATGGCATTGAAGAACTAGAGTGGACCTCTGGTGGGAGGGAGCAAGGGGTTTCAACAGGTTTCAGTCCCAGCCACTTCCAGGAGACAGTGGTGTCACCCAGCTTAGCAGTTGATGCTATGTGGTAGGAAGGCTCGGTGGCCGTGTCTAGGCTTGGTGGTAGAGCACCCTGTAGACTAGTCAAGTTGGTCATAAAGGTGAAAAGGCTCCCAAATGCCAGCATTCGATCTTGTTCAAGCCTCTCCTCTAAAACTGGGGAAACTAAGGTTGACAGGCCCCAGTGGCTTTCTTCTGGTTTACTTACCCACAGTGAAACATCCTAGGAAGCAAGAAACACTGAATCTCTACCCTTGGGGACCACTGATCTTTCATTAGCCCATTCCTTTCAGGGAAACACACTGAATCTGAAAGTCCAGTGTCTCTGTTTTAGATATAGAGTTGAAGTCCTTAAGCTACAGCTTGGACCTAAGTCTCGTGAATATTTAAAAGAATAAAGATTTTATGCTAAAATGTTTAAATTCTTAAAATGTCATTGCTAACATGTTCAATTCAGGCCCTGCCTATTATTGTCACTGGCAAGGGATATGTGGAATGAAGACCTTAGGGCCAAGTTTCGAGGGACTTTGGCGGTGTGTGGGAGATGAGCGTTTGAGGCGAGACCCTGAGAGCCAGCCTCACAGACCAGGGCTTCCCAACCACTCTTGCACTTTGGACCAGAGCTCTTCGTAGAGGGGACTGTCCTGGGCGTCACAGGGCATTCAGCAGCAGTCCTGGCTTCCACACACACATGCAGGAAGCACCACCCCCACTCATCATGAAAATGAAAAGATGTCCCCAGACATTGCCATGTGTCCCTTGGGGGAGAGAGTACTCCCAGTTGAGAACCACAGATCTAATGACATTAGTGGTTAGAGCACCTGGGAATTATTGAGAAATGAAGCACAGAGGAGGGCTTTAAGGAAGGTTAATCTGTCCTCGGCAGCAGCATAGATTATTTATTTAACTTCATACACTATCTCCATGGTAATGTGAAGTGTTTTGAATGAATAATTTAAAAGAAGTATAGTAGAAGAGATGCCAATTAGGAAGCCACTTCATTTGTTGTTGTTGTTCATTCAAAATTATTCATTGAAAACCTACTATGCCCCAGACATGGGGACCACAGGGTGACAGGAGTGGCGTATCCTGCTATCAGCGGCCTGCAGTCCACAAGAGAAGGCAAGCGCCAGGCAGGTTTCCTGGAGCCTGCTTCTAGGAGCTGGCTGGATCTGACTTGTCTGCAGGACCTCTCCAGCTGGATGGCTGACCCCTGCTCCCAACGTTTCTGATTCAGTAGTGGGGCCAGGGCATCTGCATCCTAACAAGGCCCAGGTGACATTGCTGCCCCAGGAGTCACACTTTGAAGATAATGACACCAGAGCAAGCCATGATGAGCTCATCACTGCTGCAGTGGGGGCACACGAGGGCCATCTTAGAGGGTGGGGGCACATCTAGGTGAATGGGGAGGCCACCTCAAGGCCACAGGAGGTCCTTCTAAATGCAGCCCTGGAGGTGAGAACTGATGTGCCAAAAAAAAAGGAAACTCGTTTGTATGTTTTATAGAAAGTTATCACCAAAACTTACAACATCGTCAAGGTGAGACACAATGTGGACTTAGATATGAAGTTGGTGATATAAAGCTGTTTTCTTGTGCACATGGAAACACAGAACTGTTAAGAATCCTCTGTCATGATATCGACCGCATGGTACTTTATTTTTTGTGGACAAATAATAATTGTGTACCTTTTTACAGGGTACAATGTAAAGTTTTAAGATACGTATATATATCTATATGTATATTAATTATATATAGAATTAAGCCAAGCAAATTAATATATCCATCAACTTCTATACTTATTTTTCTTGTGTATGTGGTGAGAATATTTCCAATATATTCTTTTAGCTGCTTTCAGTTATAAAATATATTCTTATCAATCATATTTCGGCTGAATAGTATTCCATTGGATCACACTGTATTTTTTTTTATTTTTAGTTGTAGATGGACACAATACCTTTATTTTATTTATTTATTTTTATGTGGTGCTATGGATCAAACCCAGTGCTCATACTTACTAGGCAAGTGCTCCACCACTGGGCCACAACCCCGGCCCGCATCATACAGTTTTTAAGTGTCAATTTATCTGCATGCCTTTCTAACCGGGGTGAGTGCAGAGGTTGGGCCAGATTCACTGTTTTATCCCAGGCCTCAGCCCAAGGCCTGGCACAGTGAGGGCCTCATCTCACGTGGACAGCACCTGGAACACATGGATCATGGGTTTTGCTGCAGGTTTCTGTTTTCTGTGCCCACTATCTTCCTAACAGTTCATACCTCTGCTCAGGCGAACACAGCCATGATTTTTCTGAAAGCCTCTCAACACAGGCTCTCCCAGCATTTCCCCGCTGCGTGGGTGTAAGAATTTTGTTCCTTGGGTTTTCAAAGTTTAAAAAATTGCCACGGATCTCAGGACTAGTGAACTTAAAATTGGAGTCTTTGTAAGTGAGTACAGGTCTTGTTTAATGTGCTCCTCGTGACAGATGCCAAGGGGCCTGCTCAGGTATAATCCCTTGACTCCAAGCACAAGGCAGGCATAGGGGATGACCTCTGGCATAACCCGATCTTCTGGGGCCCAGTACAGTGTGTCAACTTGGTCGTATAAGCTGATACAACTAGCTACGTATATTTAATGTTATGTTAATTGCTCTGGCAGCTAACTCAAAAAATAAAATCCCTGGGCTCTATTCCTAGGACAAAAAATAAATAAAATAAAATGAAGAAAAGAAAGAAAGAAAACCTAAAAAAATGGGTTGGATCTGCCTTGAAAGGGGTTTAACAGGCATTATCTTTTCCCCTGCTGGTGGGCCAGATCCTTACACACTGAGTCATGGGCAAGTCACCCCTGGAGAAGTCAAGTGGCAGCTCCATTCTCAGAAAGGCTCCAGTCTCTGGAAGCACTTTCTAGAGGGTGAGTGCGGTATTCTATTCCTACCTTAGACTCGTAACCTTCATCAACTTCATTTTTGTGAGAATGAGTTTCTCGTGGTTCCCTTGAACCGTTCGTTCTCTGTTCCAGGTACTCACAATTCTCCATGCTGGCTGTGGAAGCGTTCTTTCCGGAGCTGCAGACCAGGGTCTCTGGAGCTGTCCAGGCAGCAGTGACCCTTTGTCATAGCCAGAGATCGTGGCGCTCCTCCCCACTCCCACTGTCCTGGCATCCACCTGCCCACCCAGAATAGGAGGGAATCCTTTACCCACAACCACACCACGTTTGCTGCTTTGCTTTCTTGATTTCAAGGTGAAGTATTTCCACTCAATCTACTATGGCATTTTTCATGAGAATATTAGAAGCTGGTGCTTTTGAAAACTGCGAAGGTTGCTTTCTAACATCTAATCAGGCTATGCTTTTAAAATTCAATAATGAAACATTTTCCCCTGTATGTTTGATTGCCTTTTTCTCCCAAGCATAATGTGAAACTCTTAAGATGGCCGATCCTTTAGATGAATCTTATAAAATTGCCCCGTGCTAGAAACGATGTGGTTTGGAGTGGCAGAGACCCTAAGAGAACAAAGTCCTTTTCCGTCCCTGCCTCATTTAGCTGGCTGATGAGCCCACGAAAGGGCGAGGCATAAAGTGTTTAGGTTATCACAACCAGAACGTCGACCTCAGGAAGAGCTTGACAGAGACCCTTGGTGGCTGCCTGCCCATGATAACAAAGAACAAAGGCTGTGCCATTCCGAGTGATCCCCGACCACACCATGCTGTGAAGTGGAGCTGAGAATGTGCCAGAAACGAAGGAAGCAGTTCACCAGTGCAGCTCCATGCTGGGAAAAGCCAATGTGTCCACTTGGGGACTAGTTTTGAGGACAGACGCATGACTGGCTATCAGTGCAGACTAGGGGACAAAGGGTACCTACCACCTGTTGCTGTCAGAGTCCCCTGCAGTGCAGGTGGGATCCAGGGCCTCTGACCAAGCAGACTGTTCTATTCTTAGTGATGTGCTTGTTATTTATAAAATGGACCGCAAGGTGACCAAATGACAGACTAATTAATACCTGCCTGTGACAGATCCTGCTCAGTAAATCCACTGTGATGAAGTCTAGTGTCCCAAGATGTAGATAAGAACGACAGGAAAAAATCATCCTTCTCCTGTAGAGGCTGACACGTAACTAGTTCTTTGCCAAGTGAACATGAATCAAAACCTTTCAATCTTACCTCAGGAAGACAGAAAGCGAGTATGTGACAAATTCACACTGGCAGAATGTCGTGGAACATCGAGGCCGCCATAACACATGGCAGAAGGCAAGGGACATTTTGAACAAACTCAATATGCATCTCAGCTTTCGTAGTTCCTCCAGCAAACAGAGCTAATGCCTGAAAACCGCTTTAAATATGTAATAACTTATATAATATATAGAGATTTTCTTCCTCCACCAGTTACCCTATCCTTGGTTTTTTTTATCATCAATTTAACAATTAAAATTTTATATAATTTTATAACGTTTCCTCTTGTTTAGGTGATGACCAGCACTGGGCTGGATGCATCCTGTTGTTCGTGAGTTCTTCTGAATGGTTGCGTGTTGTGGAGTTTGAGTGGAAGCAGCCCCTCGCCAGCCACTGAAGCTTCTCTCCACGATACCCACACTGCAGATGCAGAATACGGCACGTGAGTCCCCACTCCCAAAACACTGCCAGTTCAGTCTGCTTCTGCATATAATCTCCAAGAAATATTTTAAAAACCTGAAATTTATTCATTTTTGTGGTGGAGGAAGGCGTTTCCTAACAGGTAATGTTCAGGTTGAAATTAAAAAAGACAAAAAGTATTATGTTTGTTTGCCTTTTTTTCAGAAGCATTGCAGATGCATCCCATGAATGCTAAAATCCTCAGTGCACCCACCCGAGCACACCCGATTCTCTTATTTCTAAAGCTCTCCTCATCCCTTTAGATTGTTCCCACTTCAGATGCTCTGTATAGCTGAGAGCAAATTGAACTGAAATGGAATTCTTAGTAGGCATAATTTCCTCCACCTTTATAAAGAAGCATTCTGGGCCAGAATCTGATGAGCTGATCTTAAGGCTCCTGCAACAGTTAGATAAGCTGAGAACTGATTCTCTCACTGCTGGGATGGACAGAGCTGCAGAAAAATCAGATATTAGCCTGCATCAAAGACACCTACCCCCTGTTTACATATACTTCTGTATTCTTTAAGTCAAAATCCAATTTATTTAAGACACGGTTTCAGCTGTTCATTAGGAAGGTCAGGCCACGGTGCTTGTTTACAGTCTTGTCTTTGGTCCCAGTGTCTTACACTGGCCTCTTTGCTCATGTTCCTTTACCTTCATATCCTCTCCCTGGCCCAGAGGATCTGTGTGATGCTCATGTGAGCAGGGACAGAGCCTCTGGGCTATCCACTTTGGTCATTCAGCCATGCAGAGACCACTTGCATTGACCCCCTAGCATTTTGAAGGAAGCCATCTCAGCTCCTGAGGAAGCCCAGAAGTCCAGCCGGCCTGGGGTTCTTCCCGGACACACCTGTTTCTCCTCTCATCTACGATATTGGTTATCTTCCTCACACCTGTCCTCCTGCACACAGTGCGTTGGGGAAAACTGGAAGTGACATTGAGTCTGAGCACAGATACAATGAGGTCATGAAGAGGCTCCTTCCCAGCACAGGGCCTGCCACAGGCAGGAGGCAAATAAAATGGGCTTCTGGAGGGGACATGGCATGGGTGCTGACATTTTGGAGTTTCCTTTACCTTGTGACTGGGCGGATCTCCCAGGGAGGGCTCTATTATTTGATCTCCTTTGTTTCCCCCCTCAGCATGTTATTATGAAAAGAAACAAAAAAAATGTATTTACTTTGGCTTACTGTACTCCATAACAAAAATTAATCATTCAATCAATCAATTCTGGGTCATGGGGATATAATTTATAACTTACCCCAACAACAACAAAAAATCAATTTGAAGTGAAGAAAGGTGGAGGAGAATAGCTATTGGATTTCTCTTACAGACTGTTGCTTCTTTTCTGCTCTCCCCCAGTGGGCTCTGTGCCTGGTTATTATTAATTACACCCTGTTTTCTTGAAGGCCCAAGGTGTGCAGACGACTACTTAATTCAGTTTCATTGCAATGCATTTAATTTTTATATTTCATTAACAAAATGGCAATAAAATTGACTCCCAATTTATTCAGCCAGGCTGAGGCTGTGTCTGAGATGTTTGATAGCTTGGTGTCAGTCGAGTGAAATACGATGTTTGACGAAGTCCTCCTTATGATAGATGGCCCTTAGACTGGCTTCTGCACATTTCATCATCTCCAAAGCATGATTTATATTGTATTCTTCATCACTGAAATAAAACCCTGAACAAATCCCCCTCACTATATATCTAGATCTTTCACCTTATTAATGATCTTTTGTGGCTGACAAGAGTGACTGCTAATAAGCACTCTATATGGATTATAATAAGGTGATAAATAACTATCCTTTGAGGTTATGTGCCTGCTGATCTCCTCTCACTTTAAATTACTCAAGAATAAATACAAGAATGCACAGAGGGGATTTCCAGGATGAATGGATGGTCCCATCAAATGGCACATGCTCTTTGAGGCCTTTACGTCTGTGCACCTGTTATCCCCCACCTGGACCATCTTGCACTGTTATACACTATCTTTCTTCCTCAACTGTATGTGGCAATGCCCCAGGCAGTTTCCAAAATTTCTTTGTTCAGCCATATTATTCGCTATTTCCAAAGAACATTGGAAAGGCTGTTCTTTTCTCATCAAGGCTGCCCTGCCTGGGAGAACTGCCTGGAGTTCATTGTTGCTTCATGAAGTTCCGCACAACACAGAGAAGCCCTGCTCTTCCTGGAAGCCTAGCTCCTGCAGACAAACACGCATACTTTCTCGCCAGCCGCTATTGTGGGATATGCCATAAGGGTAGTCTGAGCAATGAGTGACACAGAATGTACTCATTGTAAAAATATCTTAAAGGAAGGAGCCTGTAGTATTGAAGTGAATTTCTAGGACTGTTGTTGGGTTTTAACTTCCTGAAATGAGCTGAAGGTCACCTTGATGCTGATCACCTAACCTAGCTAGAATTGTGGACCACAGAGAGTTCTTCTGTGACTTCTTTCTCGTTTTTTGTCTTCCCCATAAGAATGAAGGTAGAATCTTTGACTTGGGTTTCATCGTACCCACAGCCAACACCATTCATGACGTGGAGCAGGTGCTCAACAACTATTTGTTGAACAGGGGAACATTCAACCATAAGGCCCAGCTGAGTCAATGTCTACTTCAAGAACCCCTCTTTTACTTGGGTGTTCCAAACATTTTGGCGATGATGGGATAACTGGCACTTTTCTCACCAGGGAGATATTCTGAGTCAACCTACAGGGCAGCCATCCTGGTGGTCTTTCTCTAGAAGGACACAATACAAGGCCTAATATCAAATCACATTGCATGAAATGCAAATACAAGTAGCTTTTAGAACTGCCAGTATTCCCAGCAGAATTTCAGGCAGTTGGATTACAAAAGAACTAAAGCCATGGTCCTCGTTAAGAATCCCTTCAGAGTATGGCCCTTTATGTAGTCTTAAAAATGTAGACAGCATTAGCAATATATAGTAAGGAAAGTCATAAAGATTGAAAAATTGAGGTCGTAGTCAGCAAAATATTATTCTGATGCACAAACTGAAAGTTTTCAGTTTATGAGCAATTTTGTCACAAATCAAGAAATGATTTGAAGAATCTCACTTTATATTCCCAGGATATTTCATTTCACTTGACAATACATTTTATTACCAAATAGACTTGGCCAGATTCTAAGTTTAAGTTCACCAGTTTGAGATTTTTTAACACTCCTTTCCATGTAGGGAGTTAATCCTGAGGATGTTTATTGAGTGAGGTGAACATGCTAAAAACTGCAGAATTATTGTTCTTAATTTGCTGGAAGACATAATTAACTCCGGCTTCTTTTGCAACTTTCATTAATATCAATTTAACATTTAGAGAGAGAGAAAATGCAGAAGTTTCAGAAATAAAGGTAATCATTATAGTTTAGATATGTGGTGTCCCCTAAAGCTCACGTGTGAGACCATGCAAGAAATTTCAGAGGTGAAATGATTAGATTATTAAAGGTGTGTTCTAATCAGAGGATTAATCCACTGATGTGGATTAACTGGGCGGTACCTATAGACAGGTACGGTGTGGCTGAAGGAAGTAGGTTATTGTGGGTGTGCCTTTGGGGTTTACTTTTTGTCCCTTGGTGAGCAGAGCTCTCTCCCTGCTTCCTGGTTGCCCTGTTCTGAGCTGCTCTCCTCTGTCATCCCTTTCTGCCATGATGTTCTGCCTCATCTTGGGCCCAGAGCAATGGAGTCAGCTGGTCACAGACTGAAACTCTGAAACTATGAACCCAAACTAAGCTTCTGCTCCTCTGTGTTGTTCTGCTCAGGTCTTTTGGTCATGGCAAGGCAAAGCTGACTAAAATGCTAATTAAATAACTAGAATACTGTTTTTAAAAAGATACTAATATTAACTATTTGGATGATTCTCTTTTAAAGCCCAGAAGGCAGTTCACTTTGGCTATGGCCCACTCAGCTACCCAAGTTCTTCAGCCTGCAGGTCTATTCCTCAGTGGTGGGGCCTACGATCTGCTCATGACTGCCCTTCCTGGAGCTACCACAGAGGCCTGTGGACTCTCTCTTATCAGGTTATAACATTAACCTTCTACTTCACCATGCTTGTTTGTTTTGGGGCTGAGTGTCTGCCCTGCTTCCTGACTTACACCATTAGCCCCTTTGAGAATGGAATCCTGCCCTGAACTCTGGTGGACTTGGATCTGGACTGGTCAAACCATTTTCAGAAACTGAATGGTTTCCCATCTTCCCAATTACCTATTGCTTAAAACCATGTGAAGTGTCAGGAGGAAAAATACTGGAGAAAAGTGTCTGTTTTCTTCGTGGTTGTTTTGCCCATGTGTTAGGGTTTGGATATGAGGTTCTCCCCAAAAGCTCATGTGTGAGACAATTCCTGAATGATCAGAAATGAAATGCTGAGATTATGAAAGCTACAACCTATCAGTGAATTAATCAATTGGATGAATTAATAATTTGAATGAATTTGTAGATGGTAGCTGTGGCAGGTAGGATGTGGGTGGATAAAGTAGGTCACTGAGAGTGTGTCCTTGGGGATTATACTATCCCCAGCTTCTTACACTAAAGCTTTCTTTGTTTTCTGGTGGCCATTTCCTTTCTACCATGATGCTCTGCCTTACCTTGGACCTAGAACAATGGAGTTGGCTTCTTGGACTGAGCCAAATAAACTTTTCCTTCCTCTAAGTTGTTCTTGTTGGGTGTATTGGTCCCAGTGATGTAATGCTGACTATCACACCATGTCTAGCCCTTCACCTACTACAAGGTAAGTGAAAATTACCTGGTCAATGGATGAAAGAATATATTAAGTGTCTTTTTTCTCACAAAATAAGGAATCTGCCTTCATTTTATACTTCTTCCCTTTATAATCATCTCTCGAAAGAGTCATCATAACTCCTTTCACATTGCAAGAGGATGACCAAGTCTCCTAGAAGTACTCAGTACCTCATGCTAAGTTTCTCCTCTGTGCCCATGTGCCAGATTTGTCCTCTCATACATAGAAGGAAATACAGACTGAAATCTACTCTGCCATTTCTTAAGAAGTTGTGGTTTCTGTTCACTCACCTTGGGCCTCAGCTCTACAACCAGAACCCTTGACCCCAATGGCTTACTCATGCTTCCCCACCTTCCCCACAGCCACACTCTTGGGACCACAGATACTACCCTTGGGTCTGCCTCAAATAAGAATAAGGGTGCAAACTAGAAACTCTGTCATGGTTTCCATGTTACACAGGACTCCCTGGAGTTGTGGGTACACCTCTCATGAAAGGAGAAACATTATAGAAGAGAGTATTGGTTAATGAGCCTTGTAGGATCAGTTTCCTCACCTGAAATACATGATTATAAAGTTAATCTTAAAAGCTTGACCATTTTTATTTAATATATTATTCTAAGCAAATGTTGTCAAGTACAATTCAAAGAAAGTTTATAATATTAAAGGTCTACCAATGTCTATCTAAGAAAGACTTTACAAAACTTTTGTCAATTGATTAGAGATTATATTAGTATGCAATTCAAAGTATTGTTATAAAAATTTTTAAAAACAATCTGTGGAATGAGATGATCTTAGAAAACTGAAACAGTTTAACCATTAATCATCCAAGTTTTTAAAATGTTAATTATTTGACAAGAAAAAAGTGTTCAGAATTGTCTCATCTTTATGTTGAAATTAATCAAGGGGAAAAATCCTTTTTTTTACTATGATATTAATTTTTGGGTAAGAGTCTTTTTTCATACAATAGTAAAGAAAAATTTTAACAATATTTTATTTCCACATTTTATTTTTTAGTATAAACACTTCTAGAGTGAAAACAGAAGCCAACACTGCAGTGAATCCCAACTGCTCCCAAATAGGAAGGCAGGCGTGGGTTAACTCCATTTCTTATTGAATCCCAGCTGATCCCAAGGTGTAGGAAAGATGTGTGGGTCATCTCCACACATGGCCCATTCATGGAGGGCATTTTCCGTTTCACGGCTTCACTTTGACCCTTTAAACTCAGTCAGTCATACACCAAATGCACAGGATGGTTAAATGAACAAGAACTTGTGATTGATTTAGGCCACGCTTGAACAGGGTGCTGACCACTACACTTTTTAATGCTAAAGTCTACATTCTGAGAAGACCAAGAGGTGAAGGATAGGAAAGTGAACTTTCAAGCAGAGTGTGTGATAGGAAACATGCTACTGTGTAGATAAATCAGCCTCCTTTCATTTTTTATCATAATCCTGATGATATATATTAACTTCTTCATTTTACAAATAACAAACTAAATCTCAAAGATATTAAATATCTATAGCAAGATTATCTGAGTGGCTAAGCAGAGTTGAACCAGGCTCGTCTGCTGCTCCAGCAAATGTTCTGTCTGCGATATGGTGCCGCAGGCCATTCCTTCCCCCATAACCTTTTTTTTTTTAATGTTTATTTTTTAGTTGTAGATGACAGAATATCTTTATTTTATTTTTATGTGGTGCTGAGGATCGAACCCAGTGCCTTATGCGTGCTAGGCGAGCACGCTACCACTGCGCCATAATCCCAGCCCCCCCCCATAACCTTTTATAGAATCCAAAACATAATCCTAAAATTTCTGCTCATACCTCTCCACTAAAACAGCCTTCTCCAAAGTCATCAGAGTCCTTCAAACTCCAAACAATTGTTCTCTTGTCAGTCGTCCTAGTTTGAATCTGGAATGTTCCCCAAGGCCCATGTGATGAAGGCTGGGTCCTGTGCAGCAGTGTCGGGGTGGGGTTTCCTGGGGTGAATCATGAGGGCTCTAACCTCATCAATGGATTCATCCACTGAGGGATGACTAGCTCAATGGATTCTCGAGAGGTGCTGGAAACTGCGGGAGGTGGACCAAGCTGAAGGGTGTGAGTCCTTGAGGATGTGCTTGGGGGACTATATATTGTCCCCTACCTCTTCCTTTCTCTCTTTCAGCCTCCTGAGAAGTTTTTCTCTGCCATATCCTTCTATATGATGTTCCTACCTTAGAGACAGCTGATGAGAAACTGAGACCTTCAGGATTGTCAGGAAATAAATCTACCCCCTTTAGGTGATTTTCCTCAGGTTTTCCTCGGTGACCGTTTTCCTCGGTGACGAAAAGCTGACTAAAACCCCAGTGGTTGCTCTCTGTGATTGACAGCTGCGTGCCATCTATTGAGCTCACTGCTGCTGCTTCTAACTCTTTCAACTTTAGCTCCCAGGAAAACTCCCCAGCGCCCCTTCCCCTGTCACCCTCATTTCTTGGGTCACTTTCATTGTAACTTCCACATTATTTTGTTTCCTAAAGTGAGCATATTCTAGGACTCAACATCAAAATCCATTCTTTTTTCTTTTAATTTCTTTTGTGCATTTCAATCTCATAGTCATCAAATTTGTGTAGATAATTCCGTAGGTCGCTGTGTAATCTATTCTTGGGGATATCTCCACCCAGATGCCTTCTTCTTATGTCTGCTGTTTGTTTTGATCAGCTCATACAATCCTTTCTGGTGTTTTGAAATCAAATCTCATCATATGCGTCATCTGCCGTTCATGTTGTTGCAGGCCCTGCCATGCTCTGTTACCCACCCCACACTCATTCACACATTGGGCAGCCTGGTTGGTACTGCAGCCGTTTACGTTTGTGGTCTTTCAAAAATCGACCTATTCAAAACTCAACACATCTTGATTACTATCTTAGGGGTCAGCAAACTACTGTCCACTGACCAAATCTTGTTCTACTGATTGTTTTTATAAATAAGGTCTTATTGGAACACAGACATGACCGTAGGTTTACACATTGTCTACAACTACTTGGATTATAGCAGCAGAATTAAATAGTACTGGCAGAGACAAAGACTATCTGGTTTTTTACAGAAAAAGTTTAGCCTTCCAGGTCCTGCTCCTATTCCAAAGGTCTTTATTTTGAATGACGATACAATTCTTTACTATCTTTATTCTTTCATATTTCTCTTCCTTGATTTCTAATCAGTAAAACATGCTATAAATTTCTTTTTTGTAAAGTCCCCTCATTCTATCCTTTCATTTTCCAGCACCCAGCACACTCGTCCACACCATAATTACAAAAGTCCTTCCATTAAGTTCCTTACTTTCACTTCTGTGCTCTTAGTCATCATACAACGCACTCCTCATTAATTCTCCTAACTCTACACAATGATCTTTCATTCAGATGTCTTAAGGAGTCCCTCATTAGAGGAAGTCATAGATGCACCATATTATGTATTACATTATATAGTATTTGATTCCTGAAAGCATTAGCAATCACAAACTCTGTATGATTAAACACATAAAGAAACCAGATTAAATCATTTGTGTAAATAGGATAAATAATTTATCAAAAACAAAGTAGCCTGGCCATGGCAGAATGGAAGTTGTAATCCAAATCTCTTGGCTGCTAGTATAAAACTCTTTACTCCTTAGCCTCTTCCAGCCTCTCCTTGCCTGTCTGACCTAGGTAAAGACTCTGAAGGTTTCCTAGTACCATCCTAAATAAGATCTACATGAAGTTCTACAAAATATTTCCATATTTCACGTTCGCCTTTTAATCTTTCATAAGTCACCTCAAAGCCTCTTCCTTTGCAAGTCTACTTGTTCCTAGTTTCTTGTGTTTCTCCACTTTTCCTTTTGTGAGATTCATTGTTTATAGCCATATTATGTACATACATGACCCAGGTTTTATTTATTTTGCCAGATAGACATTTTTCTCACTACGTTGTAAGCCTGCTCTGGGTACTGCTGGTAGGATTGGTAGACGGATGGTGAGTCATGCAGGGGCTTAGTATCCTAAATCTGGCGGTATGATGGGGAGAAATGCGGCAGGCTTAAAGCAACAGAGGACCAGAAAGCAAGACTGAGCACTGGAGGGTGAACGTGAGGAGGGGGACCAGCTGTCTGTCTGAGTTTCCCTGTGTTGAATGATTCCATCTACGTAGCTCCCACCTTGGGTTGAGACACATATCAACAAACAGGCTGTCTATGGGGAATGCTCAGTGTTAGGTGGGACACAGGAGAGTATCCAGTCCTTCACTTCAGAGTGCAGTTCAAGGTCATTATCAGCATATGGAGCCGACGTTAGCCCAGGTCCTTGGAGTCATGTTAAGACATCAATAACAACAACAACAAAAAGACAGCTGAAACAAAAACACGGAGCCATAAGCCTAGCTATAAGCATGGGTGAGTGCCATGAGGGTGGGGAGTCCCACAATTTTGTGAGCTCATGTGTTCCTAGTGCTCAGGAGATCAGCATGTCCCAGTTTGGTCAGATGAAAATGCCGGATGCCTTGGTCAGTTTGGCTTGTAAATCAGGCTGAATGACTTTGTTGACGCTGATATGTCCACAAATCACAGGGTCTGGGGAAGACGCTAACCAGTGCTTTCTGATGATGCTTCTCTTGAACCCAAGCACTTATCTCAGTACTAGGCTCACATCAGGTTCTCAAGACATTTGCTGCTGCTACCAGAGAAGATTGGGAGACACTGTGTTTACTTAACACACTTAATGCACACAGAGTGATATCAGGGAAGGCAGTGAGACAGAGGAAGAGGAGAGACAGAGAGACAGATATGGATGGAGGGGTGAAATGTCAGTGCTTTCCAATCACTTCCATGAGCACGGGCAATGCCTGGCTCTTCATTATTGTGCGTTAGAAGGCAGAAATTACTAATGGTGAAAATAAAAGGCAGGAGAAGAAAGAGCATGAGAAGAATGAAAGATCCCCCAAGTCACAGCTGTGACTCAGCTTTCCTCAGAGCAAATCTGGTTCGTGATGCATGCCTGGGAATGTGGCTATTGACAGAGAAAACAGGGAAGAAAATAGGAACATTCAGAAGAAGGTAGAAATGTGGAAATTGACCATAATATCCCCCATTCTGTATTTGCAGAAATACACTGAGGAGAGATTTTCTTGATATGCCTAGCACATCAAATTCACATCGCAGTTAGACTGCAAAGGTACTGTAGGCAGATTTGCCTAATCCTTATTCAGTTGGTGGTGTCTACTTAGATAAAGAAAAGGCATCACTGGGAGGCCCTGTAGATGGTCCCTACAGAGTCTGAGGTGGATCCAGGAACATTTCATCTTATGCTGGCTTCTTGTCACCTCCCTAACACCATTCCCTACCAGGGAAGCAAATGGCACCTGTGGTCAGAAGAGAACACAGTATCCTTCAATTAAATAAATGGGCAACTCTCCTGCAGGTCTCTGCTTATCTAAATAATGGATTAACATTTGAAGCGAGAGAGGAAGAGTCCTGCTTGACTGAGAATTCTACTTCAAGGTAATTTTAAGCTCTGTTAGCATTAGTTTCACGGACCTTTTCTTGGAGTACATTGGAGGCCACAATCAGCCCCCATGGAGTCTACTGCAAGCCTCCAGTCTGAAATCCCACCCCAAAAAAACTCACAAAAATGTTTATTTAGAATATATTCTTTTTTAACAAACTGGGCTTTATTCTTAGAGCTGCTGATTGAACACTTTAATTTACAAACGGGTGTCCGAAAGCTTCGTAAAGCCACCAGATGCAAAGAGAAGTGGCCGCATCCCCGTGCTCAGCCTGTTTAATGCAGGCAATATTGTAAACAGCACTCTGGGGGAAGGTTTCAGAGTGCATTTAATTGCATTTTCCACTTCTCCTAACAGCAAGGGATTAGGCTGAGATGGAACGTAATGGAACCCGCTCTGTCCTATCACCTCAAAGGGGGAGAGGAGAGGAATACACAATGGCAAGTGTATCGGGAAAAATGCCATCGTCTTCATTTGAATAAGTTCGTGAATGATTAAGAGCACATCAATTAATTCCTATTTTCAGTTTTCTGGTGGTCAGTTTGTAGTGACATATATCACAGGTAATTCACACTTACTAAGCATGATTTCCATTTCTTATAATGGAATCTCAATTTCAGGAATAAATTCTAATAGGCATTTTAAATGCAGCACCATTTAACTTGTTTATATTATATCGACCCACACAATGTATCATAAGAAGCAAGTGGACTGGAAAAGCAGATAAATCCTATTTGCTAACCTTTCGGCTTCCTGGGCTGTTGTGATGCCAAGAGGAACCAGAGGAAGCAGAGATGAGTTGGGCACTTGTTTCCGACTTTCCCTTTTAGGCTGTCCTCAATGCCACCCGCTGTATCCCTTCTATAGCTTCTGGCTGCACCTCCTCTACAGCATATGTCAAATGTGTGACTTTATATTCTCATATTTAGTCTGGTAATGTCTGGGCTACATCAGTAGATTAGAGAGTAGGTGATTTTTCTCTAGGTGGGGTTGACTCTTAACCATCAATATCAGAATCTCCTGGTTATTGTCAGAAGTGAAAATCTCAAGCCCCACACTTTGGAAATCAGAGTCTGAATTTTCTCCCAGGTGATTATTTTACACACTCAATTTAAGAATCGGTGTTCTACAAGAATACTACCAGCCCTGTCTGGTCTATTCATATATACATAGAGATTAGTTAGAAATTGTTGCAACAAGAACCAGTAAGTAGTCTCAAAGTGCATAAACTAAGCTTTGCTACTTAAATTGGGAGAAGATCAAAACTTTCTCCAACCCCCTGTAATTTTTCTGAAGTGTATGCAAAAGAGCTCCATGTCCTCTTTCAATAAAGACTTTCTCACTCTCGTATACCGAATCAACGTCCAGCATACTTCAGATAAACTGTTGGTTCTGACAGTCTGTAACTCTTGGTGGCTTAGTTCAGTAAAGTTCTATTTGTCCTTCTAAGGCACTGTCCTATGGAGCTCTGCTTTGACCTGTGGCTTGCAGTCTACCACGGGATGCTCTGCTCCAGCAGGCACACGCAGGAAAGGACAAAGGGCAGTAGGCACCCGCACAGGCAGGCCCAGCGTGTGCAATATCACTCAAGCCCCATCCTACGGGCTGGAGTCAGTCACAGGAGCCTCCTCAACTCAAGGGAGACTGGGAATGGCAGCAGTCATACGCTCACCTGGAGTAAGTCACAGGCAAACCAGCCACGCCTGGGGCACGCTCGGTGTCATTCCAGTAAGTGGGGAACCCAGTCTGTCCCCCGCACTCCTGGCCACTGCTGCTGAGCCACTTGGTTCTTTGCACTTACAAAATGGCACATTGATTGCTTTTTTTGGCAATTAAATAAGATCATAAATGCCAAGTGCCCAGTAGGGTGGACAGCACGAAATACACGCTCCATGCAAGGGAATCCCCTGTGCCTTGTTATACCTACTAAACAACGGTATTTGAAACAAATATATTATGGGTCTTTTCTCCTTTGTCTATGTGCTGTCTTCTAATCGTCTTCTCAAGGCAGAGAAATCTCCTTGATTTTTATACTTCTAGTGCTGTGGACGAATCATTTGTGAAAATGCCAACGTGAAGGCTCTAGGCTACACGTCCAACATCTGCTACCTACTAGCTAATGTTTAATATCTCTGCTCCAGTTCCCAAACCTTACACTGAAGATTAATCCTCACTCCATGGAGCTGTTTAAGAGTTAACAAACACAAAAGCTTAGCGGATTATATGGAAAACAACAGACGATACCCGCCACTCCCCACGGGCCTTGCCCTGCTATGAGGTAGGTATGAGTCTGTTACAGGAAAGTGTGAAGCGGAAAAGGCAGAGAAAACTAGCATGACTCCATTCAGCTTTTCTGTTCAGAAAAAGCCCTGTGAACTAACCAGATTTTAGTAGAATAGTAAGCAATTCAGTAGAAAATTCAGAAGTGTGAAGAGGGATACACACAGTGACATTTTAAATTTTATTGACGAGATCATAAATATTCCCATTAAGACTATGCATACTTCCATTTACTTATTTTTAGTTAAAAGGATTTTACATTCGCTTTGTCATAACATTTAACTCCCTTTTAGAAATGAACAAACCTGAGCTCTTACATGTTGAGGTGGGAATGTTGCAGAAGTTTCCAGAGTAACTACAATAACTCAGTGGTAGATACGAAATGTCCAAAAAGCTCTCTGGAAAACCATAATTGGATTTATCATTTGGAGCTAAAGTGTAAATGCTGATAATATTTTTATTCAAAATATCAGAAAAATATGTGTCATGGATGTTAACAGATGAATAGAGTCTGATATCAGTAATTATTAATACTTCAAAGTGTATTTGAATTTGCCTAAGCCTAGTTAATAAGAAAACCTTTCTTTTTCTTGTTACAAATTAAGCATTAACCAGGCTTTTTCTTAAACATGCAGTTTGGGGCCATCGGGGTGGCTCTCCTTATGGCAACTACCTATCCACACAGTGACTTGACCTTCAGAGGTCTGGGGTTCAGGTTTAGGTAACACTGCTTCCTTCTTCATGCCCCCCTCCCAACCCCAAGGATGAGCGTAAACTTGAAGGGAAATAATAAACTTAGGTTAATTCAGAAATTATTTCCTTAATTGTAGATTATTGACAGATCTCAAAGAAGTGAATTTAAATATGCCTCATTGACCATCCCTCCTTGGAGGGATCACTGCCTACAGCCCAGGGTGTAGCTGTGTCCTTGCTCTGAAAGCAATAGAAGCCCTTGAGGATAAAAAGGTCAGTGAAAATGAGCAAAGGGTGCCAGGACCACCGTCCTATGCAGCTGTGAATAAGAATATTGTCCAGATCTAGAATCAGCCATCAGAAGACTGAGTTTCCGTCTGCTGCATCTCAGAGTCACGGAGGGTACAGTGGGTATCAATAATCAGGAGGCTTTTCTCTATGAGGGGTTGAGTCCCTTAATATAGGAAGGTCTGGTCTAGAACTCAGAGCAGTTAGAGGCTTACAAGGAAGGAAACTACAGGTCCACCAAGCTGTCAGTTCGTGCTACCTCGCCTGAAACCCCAGTCTGAACTCTCTCTCTTTCTGAGTTTCAAACTTGCCCATTCTTTTTAAGCTTTTGGTCATGTAGAACAATGGCCTCTGACTTGGTTTCCTCTTCTGCCCACGTTAACTGCACCAATACCTATTGAACAAATCTTTGAGGACTGCTAAGTGCTGCTAAGGTTTAAGGATGCCTCTGGCCAGCAGGCTACTTCCTTGGCCCAAATGTCAACAAGGTGCAAAGTGGCTGACTTCTCATTAAAATAAGATTAGACGAGGCGGTAGTGCAAATACATACATGTTACAGAGTTTTTTCTCAGATTAATTTATACCAACCACCACTTAAATTACCCAGATTCAAGTGAATTGTATTTATTTTAACACAGCCTGACCAAGTAAAATGTGGCAAGCACTAAAGGCCCTGTCTGGGAGGATTAGACACACCTTGCTTTGAAAGGGAGCACCATTACTTGAGAGTTTTTTGAATTTACCTTGGGCAAGTTATATGGCTCATTGAGACTTGGTGGCTCACCTGTAAGAGATCACAATGAGTCATTGCCAGGTAGCCCTGCATGAATCGGAATAGCTATTTTATCCCAAATGATTACTTTTTATGCTATAGGAATAATATCACAATTATAGCCAAGAATCATTTGTCCTTACTATATTCAAGGACTTTCTAGATATTTGATAAGCGTTTTCTTACTTGCACTTTGTACTAGTCCTATGGAAAGAGGCTGATCATCGTCTCCATTTACAAATGGAGATGAGCACAGCTCCATCTTGGTGGGCACACTGCTGCCTGAGTAGCCTAAAACCTGCGCTCTCTCTGCTCATGCTCAGTGCCAGCCAGGGCTATCTGGATCATGTTCCAGGCACTGCATTGGGCCCAACATCACAGCAGAGAACAGACACACACACCTGCTGCCAGGATTGGCATTCTGGTGCTATTGCCAGCTGAAACAACCGCTGCCATTTATTGAGCATTTGCCATGAAGGAGATGCTATCATAACCTGATATATTTTATAACCTATTCCTAAGAGCTAGGTAATATTTTTATTCTCCTTTATAAATAAGGAAAGTGTTGTCTCAGTTGCAAGCGTCTTGTATCACCACACAGATTAACAACAGCGAGTAAGAAGCAAACTTTATGTCTCCACTTTTTTCAAATACTCTGGGTTACTGGGATCAGTTGAAATACTGATTTGGATCAATTTTGATTCTGGTGACTATTTAAGTCTCCTGCAAGAGTTTTAGGAAATGAAGCAAAATAAGCTTCTGTATTTACTAGCTACTAAAAGTTTTGACTCATACACACACTAATACTTGTTTTCATTCATGGTTTGACCAAATTGGTGTAGCAAGAGACTGGCTTTGTTCTCAGGCTGTTGTATTGGTTAGGGGTCCAGATATTTATCATGAATTAATCCTTGTACCGAACTTCTGCAGATACTGTGAATATTAACGGCAGTCGTGCCCTTAAAGCCTGGCCAACTGCCTGTCCTCGTCCTGTGAAGTGGAGCTGCGGAAGGCCCTCGAGGACAGTGGGTTGAGTGTTGGAAGATCATGGGCGTGACTGACAAGGACCTTGGAACATGTCCATAGGTGCTGACTGAGAAGTCACTTTGGAAAACAAGCCCGGTGCAGATGAAGACGACTCAAGAGATGAAGGTAGACTCAACTCTTGGGCCACGGACAAGTGGCAATAGAAAAGCAGCCTGTGTGCAATGAAGCCATGGAGATGCCCATTTCAGGGAGTCAGAGAAACCACAGGAAGTGTGAACCTTTGCTGTTCAGTATCGTACTCGGCTTCCACGCTCATTGATTGACTCATAGTCACCGAACAAAGTGAAATGAAGATAAATCCATTCCACAGTTTCCTTTTTTTTAGCTTGTACCTATTTGTGAAATTTGGAAACAAATTGTTGAAAAATAGGACTCAGGCTTGGTTTAGAGGAACAGGGAAAGGCCCTCCACTATTCCTTCAAACAGGTGTAGAAAGGCACCACATTGGAATTTGGGCAGGATGAAGGTATCAGGGGCCCACAGACACAGTTTTCTGTACCCAGAAGGTGCGCAACGAGTGTGTGCTGACTTTGTAACATTCTGGATTTGCAAAAAGACTTAAAGACCACCTAGTTGAACTTCATTAGCTGCCTCAGTCTTCCATTGATAATTGTCCATGCTTGGTTTGAAACTCAGGTGGAGTTCATTGCTCATGGAAACCTTATTCCATTCAGTGGCTTTATGTGTTATACAGCTCTTTTCTGAGTTGATCCTGAAATCTGCCACATTGTCATTTCCATCTCCTGTTCCTGGTTCTGTTAAATTTGTTTTGAATTGGGGAGCTGGTATCCAAATGGAACAGAGTTCCCCCCGGGCACTGCATTCTTGAGACTTTGCCTGTTGCCCTTTTGCTCCCCAGGGTCACAGGATGGGCTTCCTGGTATATTAACACATTCCTCTTCCCTTCTCGGAAAATAGAACTAATGGTGCTCCATTTCTCAGACTCCGAGGGAGGCATGACTCAGCCGCACACAGCACTTACCACTCAGCTATGGGCAAACCTGGGTCAAACTGACTGTTTTGGGTTCTTTGTATAGATTAAACTGTAAGTAAGAAAAGCATATGGCTTTCAAAGAAACTGAATCTGTCTGGTTTGATTTTATTCAAATTGAAAAGTTTTGGGTGAGAAATTAAAAAGTTATAAAAAAGTAATTTTGGAAGCAACTTGAATTATGGAAATACTAAGTAAGACATTCAAATCAAACCAAAATGCATAGAATTTGATCCATGAAGAACACTGGGCACTATTTTTGATATCACCTGTGATAATTCATTCAATTCAAAGATAAAGGATAAACCCCAAAGCAACAAGACTCCAGAGAGCATAGTACAAGTTTTACATGTAATCAGAACTAACCATTTATTTTCATTTATAGAACATATTCCAATGACCTTTGAGGTTGGTGGCAGGATAGGACATTAGCTTATAATTATGCTTTGATTTGCAATGAAAAATTGAAGTGGCTATTCCTGTCCAATGTAAGGCAGAGTGGACTATTTGGCTTGAAGTGTGAAGTGTTACTGCCCTCTCCTGATCTATTGGGGTATAACATCTTCTAGAAAGGATTTGAACAAGAAACCAAATTTGAAAAATCATTTTACACACCAGAAATGAATATTTTACATTGTGAATATACATCTAAGTTTTTCTGAGAATCATTATTTCACATAGCTTTTTTTAAAAATTAAATATAGTACATTCATCATTTGATAAATTAATGATCCAGAAAATGTAGGAAAAATAATGATGGCTGTTAATATCATGCATTTATACATTTTCCAACAGCACTTACTACATCTTTTCTCATGAAGTCTCACATCATCCTCGGGAGGAAGCAACTTCTTAGGTCTGTTGTTGCAGTTCAAGAATGACTTTGAGTGTGCACGTTGTAGACACTTGATGTGCCTGCTTTCGTGACTCAGTTAGGCTTGTTCATCCTATGACCTGGCAAAAGCCAAAGCCTATGTAAACATACA
>CM053404.1:138519829-138595420 GCA_028644305.1 Xerus rutilus
CTGTGTTGCAGGGAGGGGTCCTTTCCTAAAAAACAAAATTATCTTATTGTGGAAATAAATAGCTCAGTAACTTTCTCTCCTGTGCTGGATGATCTAAGGACACACTTGAGGACTATCCTGGGCAGCCGCCTTAATTACTCAATCTGACAAAAAAGCCCTTTCCTTTTTTGCAGGAATCAAAGAAACATTTACTGAGCAGCTACTAAGTTCGAAGCATGTGTGTTCTTCGAGGGGAAGAGGGCGAGCATGCGAGTGGCGTCAACAAGAAAGAGAAAAAGGACTTAGAAGACCATGCTCAGGGACAGAAAGGGAAGCACAGCCGAAGTTTTCATAAAGAAGATCTAAAACTTCATCTAGCGCATCGTGTCTCATGTTCAACAGAATCAAACTGTCAACCTCTTGTTCAGGTGTCAGTGAAGTATTTAATTCAGAGAGTATTTGATTCAAATAATTTCAGGTTCATTTACATATTAAGGCACAGTCTAGCAAATCTATAGATATGTGAAAGAGCCTGAATTGGGTTTGTGATTAGTACCACCATTTGCCAAAGGAACACTGTAAGTTAATGTTTACAACTCCATGAACTTATGCTGCAATCATATGGAATAGCCTAGGGACTGAAGAGCACAGAAGCTTTTAATGCTGGCAATACACTTTGTGTGTATTTAGTGAGGTCATGTCACTTACCCAGCATAGCCAGTGCATGCAATCCAGGTTGGCTTATGCATGTGTTAATGACGATTCCGCAGAGTTCTGTCTGGCTGATTTGGTCTTTGGGGGATGCCCATAAGAGGAAGTATCATCAGTATTGACCCATATGGCCAATATTCACTGAGGCCAAAAAAAGCACATGGTTTTGGTTAGTTGCCCTTTATTTTTAGGGTATTTGGAGGGTTTTGTTTCGTTTTGTTTTTGTCCAGTGTTGGGCATCAAACTCAGTGCCCCACACCTGTTAGCAAATGCTCTCCACTGAACTACATCCTCAGCCTCTGTTTGGAGCCTTTTGAGTGAGTATGGTATTTACTAATATGGTAAAAAGATCCTTATAATTTTTATTTTAAATTTTTGCTGTCCAGAACATACACAATCCCATGCAAATGCAGCTAAATTTACAAATTCTACACATATATTGAAATTGCCAATAAGACTTGAAATTTCAGAGGAAAATCAATTCAAACAAAAAAGACCAGATGCCCTGAACTTGTTCATGTCCACCTGTCCGACGGAACAAAGGAAAGGAACTGGAAACTGCATGTGGAGCTACACAAAGCGAGCAGCGTCCTGAGGACAGGGCACTGGCCCACAGGGCTGCAGATGGCCTCCTCTCTCCCAGCACAGCTTTGCTCCCCTCAGCCTTCTCTCCCTCCCTCCCTGCTGATGGCTGAGGTGAGAAGAGTCAGACAGCCACAGTGAGATGAGCGGGACAGGAAGGCAGGGCCACAGCGGAAAGGCAGAGGGGCTCTGGGGTCTTATGACTTCACAGATCTGCCCAGCCAGGTGCGGGAGCCCAAGTCCTTCATTAGAGAAAAGATGTCTAATGTGGATTGAAGTCATGGTAATTAGGTATATTTTAATTGCTGCCAACCCAGTCCTAATTAAGAGAATTTATTTTGAGGACGTATTTGCAGGTAAACCTGAAAGAACCTGTTGATGAGTAGTGTGTGTCATGGGGAGAGAAGGGACCTGTCACCTATGATGGGCCACACCCAGGGAACCATGTGTGGCAGGACCTCCAAGGTCAGGAAGAATGACAGAAGAGAGCTTCAGTAGGTTAGAGGTAAATACTGGTGTAGCTTTTCCTGGTTGACTTGCTAAGGTGGAGATGCCTAGGAGCATTCCAGAAGGGCAGACGGAGGCCGGAGAGACCAGAACCCGATGGGTGGAGCTGGAAGGAAGCTTGCAGATAATGTCTGCAGCCATGGGACCACGTGGCTTATCCACGTGGTGAGTGTGGACAGAGAGGAGACCCAGAGGGCTCGGCTCTGCAGTGCTGGAACATTTAGAATCAGGAGTAAAAGAAAAATCTAGGAAATGACCATGTGAAAACTTCCAGAGAGCAGGGAAACAGGGAAAATAGAGTGTCTTAGAGACAATGTGGAGGAAGGACTGATCAGCTCTGGTAGCCACGGTGGTCTGTGCACCTTCGTAAGGGATTGCGAGATTCTCCAGTTTTCTATAATTTATTTTCTTTACTGTTATCTAAGAGGTTTCAGTTTTGTAGGTTTTGTGACTGAACCCAGGGCCTTGCACAGAGGGGCTCTCCCCCTGAGCTACACCCAGCCCTTCCCACTGTACCCTGAGGCTACCCTGAGCATCTCTTCCACCTCAGTCCATGGTGATGAACTCCATCGGCTTTCCTTTATCTGGGAATCGTTAATTTATCTGAGTAGTCTTTATTTTGCTCTTATTTCAGAAGTTTTTCTGGATAGAGTATTCTTGGTTGGTTTCACAAATTCCAACCCAAAGTTATACATATAGATATTTGTTTTAAACAGTAATATTTATTTGAAAGAAGTTAAGAAAAAATCATATTTTACATTCACCCACATGCACATCAGTTCTAACTCTCCCACACATTCCTGCAGACCCATCTCTGGTACCAACCTCCTTCAGCCTGAAACATTCCTTTTTGTATTTTTTGAGGTACAGCTCTGGTTTTTGTCTATTCTATTTGGTGGCAGTTGAAATGTTTTTGTCTAGGCTTACCTCTTGAGGGTTGTGTTCACTGATCAGAGTTTTGATGGACCGTCCTCTCTCCTTTGTTCCATTTACAACATTGTCCCCTGTGAAGAAGGTACTCCTTTGTTTGGCTGCTTTTGAGATTTTTCTCTGTATTGCAATTATTTTATCATTTCCCTTACCTTTTCCTCTTTTTCAATGATGCCCCAGGCGTGGGACCACCTCTTCATTCACACAATCAGGTGAAGATCACCATGATGAAACGTGAGGGGTTGAACTTTCCTGTGATCCCAGGTAAGATCAAGAGCCTCAGGCTGGTAATGTGGAAATATCAGACAAACTCTACTTAGGGACTTTAAAAAATAACTGGCTACTCATCAGTATATATCCAAAGGAGTTAAAAATTAGCATACTACAGTGACAGTCACATCAATGTTTATAGCAGCTCAACTCACAAGAGCTAAGCTATGCAATCAACCTAGGTGCCCTTCAACAGATGAATGGATAAAGAAAATGTGGTATACATACACAATGGAATATTAGCTATAAAAAAGAATGACTTTATGACTTTTGCCAGCAAATGGATGGATCTAGAGACTATCATGCTAAGTGAAATAAACCAATCCCCAAACAAACCAAAGGCTGAATATTCTCTCTGATAGATGGATGCTAACACACAACAAACAGGGGGAGAATAGAAGTTCAGTTTATTAGACAAAGGGGAATGAAGGGAAGGGAAGAGAGACAGGAAGAGGAAAGACATTGGAATGAATTGGACATAACTTTGCTAAGTTCGTATGTGACCATACCACAGTGAGACTCCACATTGTGTACAACCACAAGAATGGGATCCTAATTGGGATGTTACACTCCATGGATGTATAATACGTCAAAATACACTCTAATGCCATGTATATTTAAAAGAACAAATTTTTAAAAATTTAAAAAATAACTGGCCTATAACTTTCAAAAGTATCAAGATCATGTACTCCCAGCAACTCAGGAGGCTGAAGCAGGAGCATCGCAGCTCTAGGCCTGTCTGAGTGACTTAGCCAGACCCTTAGCAACTTAGCGAGACTCTGTCTCAAAACAAAAAATAGGAAGTGCTGGGGATGGAGCCGAGTGGTACAGCACTTTTGGGCTCAATCCCAAACCTCCCCCCCAGCCACATGAAGTATCAAGGTCATGAAGGCAAAGGACATACTGAGGAAAAGTTTTGCACTGAGGACATAAGGCAACATGGAGACTCAAGGCTACATATAATCTTGACTTGCACTTATTTGCTCCAAAGTTTAGTTTGGGGATGATGGTGAAGCTGGCATAGGGTTTGACGATTAAACAGCAGTGTGTTTCAAGCTGAACTTTCTGTTTTGGAACATTGTAATTATGAAGGAGAAAGTTTTTAATCCAGGAAATATGCACAATATTCAGAGATGGGACTTCAGGTCACGAATTTATTATCAAATGGTTTAGGAAAATGGAAGTAAAATCTGTTTTACTATTCTTGGAACCCTTCTGTAATTTTGTAATTGTGTTTAAGTAACAAAAATAGAAAAAAAAAAAAAAACCAAAAAATTCTAAAACATTCTCCATAATAAAAAATTGATTTTATTAAAGTAACTGGAACCCTATATTAAAAGGTTGTAGTTGGCTAAGAGTTCACTAGATTATTTTGTTTAGAAGTATACCATGAATCTGGGTGAATTTTGAATGTTTTGACTAGTTACCATGTGACCTGGTTTTCTATTTTCATTTGATAATAAAATAAGAATTTAACTATTTAAATGTGGCATTTGTGCTGCTCAGTAACAGGTATGACAGGTATCATTTAGTTACTAATATGATAAGTAGGTAGGTGCAATTGTTTTAAATCATCAGTTCTCTAATGCTAAGTAATATTGAAATAGATTTCCATGAATTTACTTTAAATCTCACTAAGTTCAATTAAATTACCATTAGCAAAGTCCCTGGTCTCTTAAGTCTACATTAAAAAGGAGGCCTTCATCTTTACCATGTGTTTACAGTCCCAGGGGAATGATCGTGTCTGTAAAACAGCAGTTATCAAGGTATTGATGATGCCATAAAATGAAGAAATAAAACAACTTATAAACACTAAAAAAAAAAAAAAAAAAAATGGAGGCCTTCTATAAAGTGAAAATGTATTAATATTAACCCTGGAATTGAGTTTTAACCTTTAAATAGATAATAGCAGACAACCCAAATACAGGTTTATTAGCTGACTATTCCCAAACTTATTGTTCTGCAGTTAGATTTCTATTGAGCGATGTCCCTATAACACCAACAATATGTAGTCCTTTAACTTTAAGTGAGCTCTGGGTTACTGTGTTAGCTCACAAATAAGCCTGAGATTTTCATAATAGTACTATTACTATATTACATAATGCAAATAATTTAGAATTTTTGTACATAGAATCTAGCATAAAATCTAATTTTGGCTTGCATTCAGTAAGTAGGACCAAAGCCAACATAGTCTATTTTGCCCAGAGTCCCCTTTGCACTCACATAATGGATTTTATTCACTGGTCTATTAGTTTGAGCCAGAGTACCACCCATTCAACCAACCAGAAACTGGTAAAGCCACTACCCACTGCTCTCCAGGTCAAAGCAAATCCAGAACACATATTTTTGAAATTGCATATATTACTGTATTTGTTTCTGAAAATCAAGTAAAAATTAAACTAAAGGTCACTTAGAAAAATTAAATACTTCCTTGAAAAAATGTATTGTAGGAATTTTCCTGGGCATGGGTAGATTTCAAGGAGAATTTATATTCTTCCAGAACTTACTATTGCTGACTCTGAACTGGATATGGTAATAGATTTATAATGACACATTCCTTAAGTTTTTAAGTCCATATTGGTGTTGCCAATATTCTCTCTTTTAATATATTTCCTTCTAGAGAAGAGTTATTTGTTCCACTATGTTGGAAAGAATGAATTTCAGTCATTACGTCTTTGGGCACAAATGTTGATTGGTTACCTGCCAACAGGGCAAGGATATAGGATGAATATTGGGGTGACCAGTTCTCTTGAAGTCATCTGCCTGTGACTTTAGCTAATTTATAAACTTAACAAAATAGAAGGTAAGATCTATTATTCATCTTGACCAAAATTCTGGACACTCTGGTCTGATACCTCAATTAGTGCTGACTGATTTTCTAAGCAATTCTGTAGAAATGGAATGTGGTCATACTTGGTCAAGGTTGAAGCTGATTCTGAATTCTGAGGCTGAATGTTTGATGATTATAGATCTGAGGATAGAAAATTTTATAAATTCACTGACACTGAGGACTAAAAGGCAGCGATGGAGAAATGGAGAACTCATTCCATTAAATAATTTTACTGTGTTCCTCCCACATCTTCAACAATCAAAAATGCACTTTCTTTTTCTTAAATTAAGGATAATGTTGAGGTTTAAATACCTTCACTTACCATTGCCTTTCCCCATACTGAGAAGAGCAGGACTGTACTGAGTGTGCTGTAAACAGAACAACGGGGCCTCATGTCAGGAAAGTCAACCAGAGATTGAACACAGATGTTCATTCACTTCTGGTGACAATCTGACTTGTAGGTCCTCCAAAGTTTAGGATAAAAAACTGTTTTATGCAGATATGTCATGAGAACCACAAATGAATGACAAAAAGGGGGCTGGCTCTGACAGATATTTAAAGACAGAGTTGAGTCTCCAATACCCGGGGGCTCACTGCTTCCCCAGGGCTGATTTTTTAGAACTTTAAACTTTTCATGTTCTTACGGAACATGGCTCCTGAACATGAATGTCCAAGGATTTGATGTGTATTGTTGGAACAATGATAAACTATGATTTCTATCCTTTAAATGTTTCCTCTACAATGATAATATAATCTAGAAAACTATTTTTCAAACTTTGGGACATATTCCCTTGGGACCAGGCAGACAATGGCTTCATGTTAAATGTGTTTTTAAAAACATATGGAAATATTTCAATTCACATGTAAATTAATATTATGCAATTGAAGAATTATTTAATGTAATATTTTATATCTATTTTTGATCAATGAAAACAAAAATTATAACAGATGGCACAATGAGCAGGTGTAACAAGATGTTTTACATCAAAAAGAGACTCTCAGAGCAAAGAGGAGCCGGGTCGTTCCATCAGACTAGAGTTTTTGTTTGTTTTTTGGTTAAGGGTAAAGTTGTGTGAAACCTAGAAATTTACCCAGAGTTTAAAAAGTAATGTCACCTGAAAGTCACTGTCTTTGTCTAGTTCCTTTTTGTTTGTTACATCTGTGGTTTGGAGACCCCAAATCTCTTATTTTTGTTTGGCATTTCTTTACTTAATATTGAACTCCCAACAAAAAACAAGGCTATAACTACCACGTGTGAGCTCCTCCAACACCAAACCCATAGTTTAGAGAATGGAATCAAAGACCTGTTTCCATTGTGGAAAATGCTTTCAGCGAGAATGCGGTAGACCCACAGATGTGTCTGCACACGTTGTTAGTAATGTGGTGTTGTGGTTTGGAGGTGAGGTGTTCCCCAAAAGCTCATGTGTGAGACAACACAAGAAAGTTTAGGGGAGAAATGAATGGGTTACGAGAGCCTTAACCCAATCAGCGAATTGATACCCTGATGGGATTGACGGAGTGGTAACTGACGTTGGGTAGGGTATGGCTGGAGGAGGTGGGCATTGGGAATGTGCTTTTGGGGTTCATATTTTGTGTCTGGCAGGTGGAGTCTCTCTCTGCCTCTGATCACCATGTGAGTGGCTTCCTTCCACCATACTCTTCTGCCTTGATGTTCGGCCTCACCTTGAGTCCCAAGGAATGGAGCCTGCTGCCTATGGACTGAGACCTCTGAAACTGTGATCCTTCAGATAAACTCTTCCTCCTCTATTATGGTTCTGGTCAGGTCTTTTAGTCTCAGCAGCAAAAAAGCTGACAAAATCATGTGGGCAGGACAAATTGGAAACACATTTCAATTGACATTGTACTGGTCAATACAGTAGTCCATTAACTTTCTTTAGAAAAATACATCTTTAGAGACCCTACTAATACATTATAAGAGTGGTTACTGCAGCATTAAATGCAACAGAATAACGAAAACTTTGGTTGGAGGTTGATAAATGTGATTGCTGGCAGCAGAGCCCTGGGACAAGGGTGAGAACGGCTGGGGTCAACTGGGTTCCTCTGTAATGCTGAGACCTGGGTGAGTGAGTCTGTTTGTGGGTGGCCTGCGGGAGCCCACACATATCCACATGCTTCTGTAAGAATGAGCCCTTTCCAAATCCTCTGCCCATCTCTGAGGGGAGATGCAAGAGAGAGAATGCCCACTTGGCCCAGTGGACTTCCACTCCTAGATTGCTGGTCCCTGTTTTACAGGAGTCAGGACTTCATTCCGGCACTGCCCCCTTTGTCCTGTATTGTGACTGCCTGCCTGCCCTCAGGCTTTCTGTACCTTTGCATGTGACAGCTTGGCTTGTTGCATCCCAGGTGATTATCGAGAGGTCATGTATCTATGAAACTTAACTTCTGCCAGTCAGAGTTAAATGCTTCCGGAGTCATCTCAGTTGGCCATGTTTGCGACAGCACATGCATTATAATGTTCTTCTTCCATGCCTAGAAATCCAAATACATCTTTCACACCTGTTCCCCCAAAGTCCAGCCTCCTGGTGCCTCATGAAAGCCATGAGTGTCGATGTTTATGTCTATGTCATACAAACTAGCATCGAGAAGTGTCAGATGACATGCTGCTCTCAAAATGAAAAGCGCTAGGTATTAAATTTTATTTTGGTGCTTCTCTCCCCCTCTTTTCTGGAACCAATAAAATAAACACTGTGGAGAAGCTATATAACACTACCTTTCAGTAGCAAAACACAGATGTCCATTACTCACACATTTTGCTAGTATTTTTGATGTAGTGTAATGATTATCATCCTGCATCTCCATCTCTGGTTGTGTTGGGATCTGAGCACAGCCTTCAGACCTGGTTCTTGCTCTCTAGAAAAGCTCGAGGGAAAAAAACCCCACAAGATTAATTTGCCAAGTTTGCAGGTAAAAACAGGAAAAAAACTGGAGTTTATGTTTTTCTGAATAAAATCAAGCTAAGTGATACATTAAATACATGGCTTTACAGTATTTAGCTGTGATTTATGATTGCACAGCAGTAAAAATTCTAGAATATTTTTCTTTAAAGGAAAAAATTGCTTAGATGCTTTTATTAACTTTATATCTTTTTAAAATATATCTGTCTCTGTAAATCAACAATCTGAAAATACTATATAGCTTTTAAAATAAATAACTAGAAAGCCAGTGGCATTGCCAGGGGTATTTTAAGTCTTGAAAAGGAGGATAGACTCATATTAAAGTGTTAATTTTCCATAAAAATGTAAAGATAAAAAGTTTCCTAATAATTCTCTTAGTAATATATACAACAAAACTGAATTTTTGTGGAAGTTATGTTTCCATTTTGGTTGAAACATGACTTTTTTTCCAAAATCAAAATAATATAGGAACTACATTTTCTATATCTTTATTAGAATATAATTCAAATTCCTCATCCTGAAAAGGTCAAAGACATCATCTGCAATTTTAAATTTATTCTTATAAGAATATTTATTAGTATATTTTGCAGACTCTGCTAATTTTCCTAAGTCATATCGGAAAGAATATTTTATTCAAAGTCATTGGTAATAAATTAGTGCATTGAAGTTTGGACAGCATGCTGGACACAACTACAGTTTCCTGACTTCTGTGTGTTCATTTCAGATTACATCTTTCCTGAAATTGAGGGGAGCGGAAAAATGATCAGACAGAGAGAAAGAGAAGGAGGAAGAAAGGAAGGAGACAGGAGTCTATGCAGGTAATTAAGCTGACACATGTTGGAACTAACAGATGAAGAGAGGTTTTAATTTCATGTTTTACTTAACAAAAGTATGACTGTGTAATTCCAAATGAAATTTGAAGAGACCCAGAAAGCTTTTTTAATGCACACACATGTGCACACACACATACTCACACACACACACATGAATTAAATAAAAAGCTATGTTTTCTTAAGGGGAAGGAGAAATGCAATGAGAACTATAAAAGTTTAGACTCTAATAGTGGTAAAAATATCTGAGAATATTTTACATATATTTTACTCATATAAATATAATAATCATCATGAGATTTTTTGTTTTGGTTTGTCTTGTTTTTGGTACTGAAGATTGAGCCCAGGGCCACTTAGTCACTGAGTCACATTCCCAGCCCTTTTTAAATTTTTTAAAATTTATTTATAGACAGGATCTCTCTAAGTTGTTTAGAGCCTTGCTAAACTTTGTGCTGAGGATGGCTTTGACCTTGTGATCCTCCTGCCTTAGCCTCCCAGCCAATGGGGATTGCTGTGCCCAGGTATGATATTCAAAACCTCATTTCACTATATCACATTTCAGAAAAAAGAAAATTGCATTAAATGGAAATATTCTGGCTCAATTTGAGGTTTGTTTGTTTGTTTTGGTACCAGGGATTGAACCCAGAGGTGCTTAACCACTGAGCCACATCCCCATCCCTTTTTATACTTTATTTAGAGACAGGGTCTCACTGAGTTGCTTAGGGCCTTCTTGCTGATTCTCTGAGGCTAGCTTTGAACTCATGAACCTCCTGCCTCAGCCTTCCGAACCTCTGTGACTATAGACATGCACCACCATGCCCAGCTCAACTTGGTTTTTTGCATCAAACTGTAGCAGATGTTTCACTGTTTTCCCCAGTACTGAATCACCATTTAAAGGCTTAGATGCCAGCTTTCCTATTTGATTTCACTTGCTGATATTTTATCATGCCTTTTAGAATAAAGGGAAGTAAAAAACGCAAGCAGATATTAATTTTGGTTTTTCTAATAATGAATCCTTGGCAAGTGCTTCAAGTGGCACCATGATTAGGTCACTAACCATCCCATGGTTTATCTGTGACATCAGGAAGGTAGGTGCTCAACTCTTGAGCCGAGATTGCAGCGGAGAGTCCAAGTCATTCAGGCTGCCTTCAGTGAGAGGGTCGCTGCTCCTCCTGTTGAGCTCATAAACCATCAAGTCGACAGCAGTTGCCACCTTACCTGTGCTGCTCATCATTGCACAACGTAGGTACACAGACAGAGAGCTTAAGATGAACTGACACAAAGAGCCAATAAAGCCAAGTGCAGCCCTGAGCATTTGCAGCTGTGCAGATGCATTTTCTTTAAAGCCCAATCAGCAAAACCAACAGCCCTTATACAAGTATTTCCATAAGGAAGTTTGGCCAATTCTGTTTCGGGATGCACCAGTTGGGTCAAACACTCGATAATAATGATAGAAAAAAATGGCACCTAAATTGTGGAAACTCAATGATCAAAGAATTAGGGTATAAACAAATCTTAGCAGTGGCCTGCAAGCCCTCTTGGGATTTTTTTATTTTAATGATTTCAGAATATAAAATTGAAGAAATAAAGCATTTCTCTTGTGACTAGCAGGCCACACGTTTCCACTTGTTTTGTTCCACATTCTCCTTAGTCCTGCGGAATCAATTGGCCTTGGCACTCTTGTTCTGTTTCTATTCACTTAAAAATTATATTTTAGTGCATCCAGAAGAGCAATTTAAAAATAGTATGAGTTTGTATTTGTCCCTATTCTTGATATATCACACATCATCAAGAAATCTAAGAGAAATGAAAAATTAAGTTTAAATGCAAACAATCTGACGCTTACCATGATGTGGAAATGAGAGACATGTGGAAGAAAGGAAGGAAAGCAAAGGGGAGCAGGAGCAGCCTTCACCTTGAGTTCAGCATCCATACACACCTGAGCAGGCTGCAATTTCTACTGCCAGTGGTGTGGTCCACTGTGGGAATGGACCACAGTTGAAATCTCAATGGTGTCTCAAAACCAACCATCCACTCGTTAGGTAGTCCTCAGACACCAAGAATCCAGAAGCAGCCAGTGCTCCAGTGAGCTGAGAACTTCAGGAGATAGACTGAAGAAAGTCTTTATCCACAGATCCATGTCCAAAGTTGTAAATTCAAAAGCATTTGAAGGTGTTAGTTTTAGCCAGAAATACAGAGTAGGCAAAACATATGCCAAAACATTAAAATATGTATTAGGTAGGTGGAATTGGAAGAGATAAGAAAACTTAATCAAGAAGGCTACCTAACTCATTTACAAATACTTTATCAAAAATTCATAGATTTCCTAATTTTTTGTCACTGTGATTTCATCCTATGGAAATTACAGTATTCATTTAAGACAAAAGAGATATTCAATTCAAGAGTACAGTTATGTCGAGTAAGCTCAAATCTACTGTAGAATTTGTTGCTGAAAGAATCCAGAGGCATCCAACATGTACATCTTAAAACCACTTATAGAGACAAAACCAATTGTTTTTAACTCATTTTCCCCCACCATAAACATACTTTTTAAAATAAAAATCTAATATTTTATCTAAAAAAATAAAATAAAACCACTTGTAATTTAAAATGCACTTTGAGGCTGCATCCCTATTTTCACTACTATTCTAGACCTAGTTGCGTGTATATATGGAACTAGGCTCCTCAACAGCAATTCCTGGGGAGAAGGCATTGAAAGGAACAAAACTTTGCATTTCAAGTCACCAGAGCTCACTTTAATTCTCTAATACATGTAAACTCCTTCAAGCCATGTTAAAAATATGCTGATGGTCAATTTGCTAAATTAAAGATGTGAGCAGTTTCTAAAAATATGTAATTAAGAGAGAAACTAACGCAAGTGAGAAACTCTGAAAGACCTCCCCAGTCCCTTTCCTGTGGAGAGATTGCTGGTGCCTGGGAGCACTCATGGAAACTGTTACTGGGACTTTCTGTATCCAGGAAAGTTTCCTCACTGCACTTTCTTGTCCAAGCCTTGAAAGCTTCTGTGAGGTATTTTCATCTCCTGAGGTAAAACCTGCCATGGATCTCCCAGGGTCACATAAGGAGAGAAGCTGGGGTACTACCCAGATCCTGGCTTTGTCCTAAGATCCCGGCCTGCTCTCTACATTAACAAGCTTTAAAGCCCTGACACCACTGTCTCCTAGCTTGGTGCTCTGTCCAGATGCTCCCGTAGACCCCTTCTCTGTTTCTTCCAAAATATTGAGTCATGAGTCATAGGCAGCAAAAAAGTGGAATAAAATATGATGTGGGCGAATGAGCCCGATGATGCTGAATGGCTCTTTCAGATGGTTTTGAATCTTTCATATTCAAAGCTTAGTGAGAAAAGACATTCAACTGCCAAAGTGTGTGAAGACCTGAGGATCCCACTGTACTCTAGAGCTGCACCCACGATCTGCACTCCAGTGTTGCTGGAGTCCCACCTTTGCCCCACCTACCTGGGTGGCCTGTGACAAAACCAACACATGGGTGTTTTTCAACTTTCTTCTGAACGTCTTGTGTCAGGAAACAGCCCTGAAATATCTCAAGAACAGAGAACGTGTTTCACATCTTGAATCATGCCTTAAGATTTATTCCAAGGCTGAGAAAAGTATATACACATTTTATGATGCAGAGAATTTTCTAGAATCGGTAGCAAAGTTTTGTAGATCTTATCAATGTAGAGATATTTCTTTAAACTGTCCTCTGGTTTTTTCCTTCCTCCCCCTTGAGGTCGTGTTATTCATCATCGCCCCATACTTACAACCCATAAACAGTTTTCTCTAAACATCATTAAAGCTTGAAAGATGGGAGAGATTCTGGTTTTTTTCAAAATTGTTTTTCCTTCACTAATGGAGACATTTTTTGAGAGTCTGTTTTCCATATCAAAGCAGGTATGGTTTTTAAAGGAGCATTAGCAAACAGAAATCATTCATCAGAAGGCGGTGCCTGTGCTGTAGTGGACTGAATTCTGTGGCTCAAGTTTTACTTGTAGGGCGTGTGTATGCAAACCATTCCTTCATATGTCCATAAAGCTATGCTGGTGTAAAACAGTCATTCTCTTTATATACATGGGTGTGCACAGGAAGTGAAGTACTGGGCTGCAGCCCTGGAACAGCAAGATACACCTTTCACTTCTGCGCTGGTACAATACCTCCAGCAGCAAGAGCACTGCAAATTCAGTTGTTACCCAGAAAGGATAAAAATCATGTTTCATACCTACTAATGTCGTAGTGTTGCTCAGATATCAGTGGTGTCTGCTTATTCAGGCATTTGGCAGCTGAGTCTGCTTTCCAGCTACATCATTCATTTATTTTGTTTCAACTGACAATGAGGTTCTTACTCATTCATGTAATATCTCATTTTCCCTTCCTTCTTGTTTTCCTTTCCTTGCCTACCTTCT
The DNA here is from genome assembly GCA_028644305.1 of Xerus rutilus. NCBI lineage: Eukaryota > Metazoa > Chordata > Mammalia > Rodentia > Sciuridae > Xerus > Xerus rutilus. Next base: position 138,533,804 of record CM053404.1, read on the forward strand.
TTGATTTTAAGAACTATGAGTAAAGTACTCAATTCATTGGTAAGAAAAAGAATAACTTTCACTGAGTATATAGTGGAATGAGGTAACAATACGACCTTTTTAATGAGACAAAAGTCAATTTAATGAATCACCAGAATATAAATGCGGTAAAGAATAACTTTTTCCTCTATTGTGTTATTTGAAATTTAGCTTAGCAGTGCCAACATATTCCACAGATTGGAGAATTTCTCTATGCAAAAAAAAAAAAAACCAGTCATTAACATAGGATATCTGTTCCATACATTTATGAAAAAATGTTTTTGTTTTTTAACTTCCTTGCAGAAGTAGTTGTTTTACTATTATAGTTCATCATCCAATATGCAGCAGACCTCTACTACAAGCAAAGTGAAACAAGATGTTGATTATAAAGGACCAGAGATTGAATTTATCTCATGGAATCAATGTGTGCACAATGTCACGAATGCTCACATGTGCACCAGGGATACTGCTAGGGATGACCAGTGGGTGGTGTGGAAGGCATTGTCCTGACTGATGCTTATCTTTGCAGAGGAGCCATTTCTTGCTCAGATCCCTGGCTGAAGCCAGGAAAGCTGCTGTCCTTCCTCGAGTCCAGTGGGAATGTCATTGGAAGGGGGGTCACACACTTGCAATAATAAATACTAGACACTGAGATGATTCTCTTGCAATTGGAGCAAATGAACAGGACGAGAAAAGCTTCCTGTGGAGATGGCAGGCTGTTTGGCGCTGGCTGAGTTGTCAGAGAGGATGGCTGATGCGTCGGTCCCCCCCTCTGCCCTCTTCCAATCTGCTTCAGTTTTGCGTGCATGTGTAATGTGGGATTGTTTCCCACACTTTTGGGAGCTCACCTCTCATGTAAGCCGATGCGGGTTTCTTTTGGTTGCTGTTCTCTCTAAACAAAAGCTAAAACCTGGGCAAGTGGAGACTTCAGATCCCCTTATGTTTGAAAAGAACTTTAACCAGTTGCAAAAGATATTAAGAGAAGAGGAAAACCTGGTTTTTCAAGGATATCATTTGCCATCATTTGAATAGTGTTTAGAAATAGGAACTTCTTGTCATACCAGTAAAAGTGGGGGGCTCTCACATCTACCCATGTGTCATTTTTCCTGGAGAATGGAAATGCTTGTGGTACCTGCAGGAGCAGCAGGAGGAATGTTGAGGAGATGGAATGTGCGGTGGTTTTCCCACAGCAGAAACTGGGGAAAGTCCAAGTCCTAATAACTGTTTTCCTGATGATTTACTTAATGTCCTGAAAAGGTCACTTGAATAACAGCTGGCCCCTTGAGTTCTTCCCCAGCAGTCAACCTCTGTCCTGCCAATTCACCCACGTCACACATCTAGCCCCACTGAAATCTCTAACCCATCTTGACACAGGCTATTAAAACACTCATTTCCACAAATGTTTGATGACAACAACTCAATGTAGTTAATATGTCCCCTCAGAGTCACCCAACTCACTCACTCATGTCCCCAGAAGAACCCATGTTTTCTTAAGTTAAAATGCAGTACCTGTGTGTATGTGTGTACATACATGTAAATGCATGTAGGGAAAAACATTTTTTTAAAAAAAGGAACAAAAACTGGAGAATTTTGAATTTTTGGTGTTTTTTTTTTTCTTGTATTTGCGCAGACCATTTTAGGATTTTCAGTCTCAACAAAACACTATTAAAACAAAGAATCTAGTAAAATATTTGTGCATGTACTGCTAAACAATTCTAGCAATTTTATTAAGCAATACCTTTATTATTTTTGAATATTCTTAACAGACTGGAACAAAACATTTTTTATTCAAAACAAAATATGCATACTGTACGCATGTTGCAGGGTTTAGAATGATGCAGAGGGTAAAGTCTGAACAAAAACAAATGCCTGGGGGATTTCATAGCTATAAAGTCAGTAACTAAATTTTGTTCGCTAAGAGGACCTTTTCTATGGATTTCCTTCATCTCCCAGCCACACAGAAACCTACCCAAAGTGCACTTCCCAAGTATAGTTAGAGAATAGGAAGGAATGTGAAGTGTTTTTTAAATTATTTGTTTTGTTTGTTTTTTTAAAAACAGCCCTTATTAACTCTTCCTTCCAGTGATTCTACTGTAAACTCATAAAAGCCTTTTTTTAGAAAGCAAATTCATATACACTCAGCAGGTGAAATGTTCCCACAAAGAAAAAAAATACAAACAGTGATCACACTTTTCTCTTCCTCAAGTCCCTAGAGCATGTTGGAGTGATAAAGTTTTTGCACTGTAATAAAAATGGCTGACCTATTTATTTAATTTTTTAAAAAAGAAGTTGTTCCTCTGTGATAATGCAGAATTGCATACACTTTATACCTGGAATAATTTAAAACCCTATGTTGGGGAAATACTGGGATACAATTGTATATAATCTGTATACTGCAGATGTTGGAGCATTTCTAGAATCTCTTCCACCACGATAAAGGAGGAAAAGTCCTGTTTGTGCCCTCCTCGGTCTCTTTGACACCATCACAATGGCCCAAACGTGCTTGTAGATTATGGCAACAGAGCTGAACTCAGTGAGAGCCTCCTCCATGGTGAAGGAAAGGCCCTGCCCGCTCCCCGCTGCAGTGCTGGACGCTGCTCCTGTCCAACTGACCGGCGAGAAAGGACTGGATTGCTTGGGAATGGGAACTGGAGCAACTCAGTTCATGATAACTTATTTTCTTTGTTTTGTATTCAACATAAATATATGTTACTGTCTGATTCCACTGGCGTGGAGCACACTGTTTGTTCAGCTGGAAGGGAACCCCCGCAGGCCCCCTTGGCTCCGCTCCAATCGGGCTGTGCAGGAGGAGCATGCACACCCGTCACTGTAGTTACACAGACAGAAGCAAGCGGATGTTGTCTGCTTAGGGGATGAGAAGAGGGGAGAGGACAAAGGGCTGGGAAGGGTGTGGGATTCATGGGTAGGGGGAGACTTAGGGATTTTTTTATTTTTATTTTTTGTTGTTTTCTTTTTTTTTGTCTTTTTTTTCTTTTTTATTCTTTTTTTTTGTGTGTTGTTTTTTGCTATACCGTGAGGTCATAGCAGTCATCCTCTAATAGAAACTGACAGGACATAAAGACAAAACTACCTGATGAACACACACGATGACTAGAAATAGAGAGAGAGAGAGACAGTGAAAAGACTTGGTTGACCTCTGAGAAACCATCCCAGAAAATAAGTCCTGTATTAACAAGTGCAGAAAAATAAACAAACAAATAAACCCAGACCGGAAACGAAAGCAAATAAAACCTCCAAACATTAAAACACAGTGTATAAAATGGTGTGAGAAATCGAAAGTCACTTCACAGCCTTTTAGTCAATAAAACGCTGTGGTTGTGTCCTTGTTTGGAATCAGGCCCATCTTTGAAATTTTACCCTACAGGCCTTGCAAGGAGTAATCCAGGGTAAAAGCACCCAGTTTCTGTTGGGTGGGGCAGCAGTGGCGTTGCTCTGGTGGGCCGCTGGCTGGGGACTCGTCTGTCCCTCGGTCCTAGTCCTCGTTGGTGGCGTTTTCTTCCAGCGAGGTGACGCCGCCCAGGCCCAGGCCCGCGGCGTTGTGCGCCGCCGAGGCGGTGAGCACTGTGTGTAGGAGGATCAGTACGAGGACACACAGCTTGAGTCTGCCACTGCACAGTCTGGTGGCCGAGGACACGGTGAGCGACGTCCTGTGACAGGCGTCGCTTCGATCGGGCCTCCCTTTGCGGGGGAGGCGGGCCTGCTCCGCTCTCCGGACGTCACAGCATTCGGGTTCATCCTGGGTGAGGAAGGGTTCGTAGAGCCCTGCGGGGACAAGCAGAGGGTTAAAGGCGGCAGGGGAGTGGCTCGCAGGAGCGCAGGCCAGACCCGCACCCGGCCACACACCCCACGCTGCGCTTGGTAAGGGTGGCCCGGCCACCCAGTGCAGAGAGCAGCTCGGGCCCCGACCAGGCTGCCACGTTCTTGGGTATCCTGCCCCCTGTGCCAAGCGCTGGTTGAGCCTGAAGACCGAAACGAAAGGTGTCATCAGGTGGCAATCCGAACCTGTGGTTCTGGATCAACTTGCAGAGCAAGACACTGGCTGCCCTCTGCCCTCCACCCCGGAATGCGAGGCGTGGGCTAAGGCTGGCTGCGCTGAGGAGGCCACCACCAAAGGTCAGCCCGGGTGCGGGATCAGGAAACACCCAGGCCAGCAGTTTGCGCTCACGAACTTCTTCAGGCCTTGGAGGAGCAGAACCATCCGTGCGTCTAATGGCGCTCGGGTCCCTTGATTTATCTCCTGGTGCCTCCCCACTTCCTCTCGCTCCCCTATAGAGGACAGCCTGGACGGCTGCAGCAGGACACTCCCCTGCCCGTCTGCCCGCCCGCCCGCTTGGCCTTTGGAGATTGTCTGGCTCTCACGTATTCTCATGTTCCCTCTCTTGCCTTTTTTTCCCCTCCTTGCTGAATATCTCCTTTTTTCCCCCTTTTCCTCTGAAAACACACGTTATTCTTATTTTGAAATTGATAAATACATATTTTGAAACTTTGGGAGTGATGAAAAGATCCCAAAACTGCTTGTCTGTAATTGTTCCAATCTGGGCATTGCTATATTATATCTAACACTTTTATCTAGCTCTGTGAGCCATTGTGCAGCCTAGCTTTTTTGTCTGATGGGATCATTTTCCCGTGGGTGTTAGAATGAATTTTCTATGCACATTTTGTCATAATACTCTCATGCTTGAAAAAAAAAATAAGGATAATAATAGAGTAGTTGTAATGATTAAATGAGATTTCTCATGTAAGGTGCTTGGCTCAGGGCCTAGTACGTAGAAGGAACTTGGAAAATCTGGCTCCTGTTATATCATAATAGTTACCAACAGCATTTCATTGCCTCTATGCACATAATAACACCTAAAGACCCTTCCTTTCTCTCCAGATGCGGTGTGTGAAGTCCTGGTAAGCTTGAGCCACTGGGATTCCCACCAGCAGAGTCTGTCCCACCGGCCAGGCTCCACTCTTCCTACAGTATCCTGCATCCCCATCTGCCTAATTCTCATTCATTTCTTAGGTGTAGCCCTGTGACACCTCTGCTCAGACTCCCAGGCTGCCAGTGCACTTTGCCTCACTATTCAATAGAGCAATTATTATTTTTTCTTTTAATCACAATTGCCTGTTCCGTCAACAATTTCCTTACTCGTCTGTCAACTTAAAGCAGGAGGAACTACACGGTTTCAGCATTGCATTCCCAATAAGTAGCAGAATGCTTGAACAGAGTAGGTACTCGATCAGCACTTATTCCATGACTACACTAAGTACATCTATTTGTTTAATTAAAAAGAATCCATTAAATAAGATACGTTTCAATCTTCAGTGTCTTTTACAGAAATGACCAAGATATCCTTATAACGATGCTTACAATATTCATTTCTTCTTAGGCATTCAAAGGTAAACTTCACCTTCGCCTAGGAAGAATATGGAAAAAAAAAACTGAATTAATGAGATCTGCAGCTGAGACATTTTTTACTGTATGATATTTTCTCTTTTTTTTTCATATTAGATACCTCCCTGGTAGGCTAATCATTTATTGAAGTATGTTTTCCAGTACTTTATTCTACAATGAAAAGAGTTCATACCGAGATCATAAAAACAGGAATCTAAAGGTCATGTAGATCAACATTTTAGAATATTAATAGAACTATTTAACAATGTCATATGAGGAAGAAGTTCTGGCCTCCTAATCTAACCAAAGCCACTTCAGAAAGAATGCAGTTCATGCAGGCCAATAAAGAAGCACTTCTTTTTGAGAGGCACAATTGATATTCTTTCTTTTTCCCCTGTCCATCTTTTTAATAAGAGTTTTTTATTGTTATACATGCATACGTATTAAAGTTCAAATAATTCCATGGGGTATGTTACAAAATAAAGAAAAAAAATCCTCCCATCCCTTATCTTAGATGTTTCCTTCTCAAAGGTAAATATCTGCAAGTCTTTTAGCTCCAATTTGGAATGTTTTACATTTCCCTTGCTTTTGGCACCCTCTGTAGACCTCCCCTCAGGATATGTTCGGTGATACATATGGTTCTCTCTTTCCTCCAGCAGGTAGCCTCCCTCCCAGCCTCCCCCTCCTCCAGGAGGAGAAAGTTCAAGCTCTGTGTTCCCTTCCTTCCTTAGGATGCCACCAACCAGTCCTCTACCCATCCATACAGTGAACTCACTCTCTACTCTCAAATATGTGCCTCTGCTTTTCCTGGAGCGTCCCATTCTGTGTACTTACTAATTCTTCCCTAAACAAGCAGTCTGCTCTTTCAGTCCCATCCAGGATGCTACCCATTCATCTTCCCAAGGAAGCCCCTGTTGCACCATGGCTGGTCTCCACAGGCATAGGCACAGGTACCCCTGGAAACTGTCCAGCATCATTGTCTTGGGATCATTTTTAAAAATTACATTTACTTTTCACAGGATACTTAAAAACCATACATATGTATGGGCTCCCATGTGATATTTCACTAGGCATGTACATTGTATAATGTTTAAATCAAGTGGAACGGGTCTACCTTCTCCATCATTTATCATTTCTTTGTGGTGAAAATATTCAAAATTTTTTCTTCTGGCTTTCTCAGATACAGAGTACATAACTGTCATCTATAGTCACTCATGCAATAGCACACCAGAACTTACTGTTAGCTACCTCCTAGACCTATTAGTCAATCTTCCTACCCGTACCTCCCTTTTTCCCCTGTTTCTGGTAACCGCCATACTACAGTCAACTCTGCGAGATCCGCATTTTTCAGATTCCACTTATAGGATAACGTGATACTTGTCTTGCACGCTTCCCTTAACATAATGCTCTCTAGTCCCATCCATGTTATTGCACATGACAGGATTTCATTTCTTGGCCAATGTGAATGGCTTTGTAATGAACACTGGTCTACAGGTGTCTCCGACATAATGACTTCATTTCCTATGGATAGAGACCGAGAGGTGGGATTGCTGGATCATATGGTGGTTCTACTATTAAATTTTTGAAGAACTTCCCTATGGTTTTCCATAATAGTAGCGCTAATTTAGAGTCCTACCACCAGTGGGACTGTCCACCACCCTTTGTCCATGTCCTCACCAGCATTTGCTATCCTTTGGGTGATAGTCGCTCTATCTGGAGTGAGGTGGTATCTGGTGTTTTGATTTGCATTTCCCCTGAGGATTGTTGTCACCTCTTTCCTACATTGGACTTCCTGTTTGCTGTATCGTGTGTTCCCTCCTTTCTCATTTTGGAGGGCCTTAACCTCTGTGTTTTCAGGAGAAAAAACTCCTGGTAAATTTCCAAGACACTATATGCCTAAAAATGAGTTTATCCTACTTCGAATGTATTTTGGTTCTTTGATCCGGTATGGAATTCGAATTTAGAAATTGTCATCTTTCCGATTTTTTCTAATATCACTCTCATCTTTGGTTACTGGACTTCCAGGACCTGTCCTTTAATTTTCTTCTCTCTCCTATTTCATGTTGCTTTATCATTTTGTTTTGTTTCATAGAATACTGGGTGAGTTTTAGTGTGCAATTGTATCAGTGAGCTTTATTTATGATATTTCTAGGAGCATTTCATGTCATCTGAAGTTGCTTTTTTGAAGGGCTTGTCCCCATTTCATGAGTATGATAAATACGGTGCATGCGTAACGTTTACAGAGTGCACTGCTTTCTCCCTTCTTTGTCTTCCTCCTTTTTCTCAGGGGAAGGCTGTATCTTCTTGGTTGTCTCCCACGTTGGGAAGCACTGGGGTCCAGCAGCTCGGGAGGGCTGTCGATGATGAGGTTGCTCCTAGCACTGTAGGAGGTACAGGCATACACTTACAGTCTTCTGTCTTCAGGTTACTAGGTTCCTCAGAAAAGTCCTTCCAGTATCTGCCATAAGGGTGAAGTCTGGGCTGTTAGTTTTCTGAGCATGAGATGGGAGGAGCTGGGGAGGGAGTCCCAGCCACAGGGTGTGTTCAGGGATCTGTGCTCCATGTGGTCCTCCTGCCTTACTCCCTCCTGGACTTCCTAGGTCAACAATGCTTTCTTTTTCATCTCCAGACCCCAGTTTCCTCCTGAAACAATTGTGCCACCAGTCCTTCCTCCTGGGTGGGGGGCAGGTGTGGGGACCAGGCCTGACAGTGGCCTGTGTCCACCTGCACAGCTCACTTGGTCTCTCCTCCAGCGGACCTTAAGAGGGAGCTGCTTTGGCAGCACAGTCCAAGGTGGAAGTTGGACTGACTGTGCCTTCGGGGCTTCAGCATTGAGCTTTTAGGCTTCAGCAACCTTGATACACATCTGTTCTTCCTGTTCTCCAAGGGGTTTGGTTGGTGTCTTTTCATCCATTGTTTTGTTTTTTTTTAATTAATTAATTTATTTTTTATATATATGCTTTAGAACATTTCTTTTTTCTTTAGACTGAGTGGAAAATGCTGCTGCTCTTTTATTTCTACGTCAGTATGCCTTGTCCTAGATCCTGACAGATGCTGGGTTTTCTGTTGGACACTTCCGAATCAGCAAGGACTACAGCCACCTAAGGATGTCACTTCCTTGCCCTGTGTAGCAAAGACAGAAGGATCACCCTAGGGTTCCTTGAAACCTGGGGACACTTGCTTCCTCAGCTGGAGAATGATGACTGCTGATGGTTTTGTCAACCAAGTGCCCTGCAGGTGCTGCCCATAGCTGGGTGGTGAGAGCTGTAACCGAATCCATCCACCCTTGTTTGAATGGCCTGGCTGGGTGGTACTTGTGGGCAGGAAGGGCAGGGCTGGAGGATGTGGATCAGGGTGGTGTGCTCTCAAAGGGTTGCTATTCCTTTTACCCCTTCCTCCTTTCCTTCCTCCCTCCTCCATGTCTATGTCTGTCTGTCTGTCTGTCTGTCTTTCTCTCCTACTAGGAGCTGAGCAGCCTTCCTCTGCTGGGCCCTTCTCCCATGATGTGCTGCCTTGGTTTGGGCCCAGAGCCACGGAGTCCACTGGCTGTGGACTGAGACTCCCGAAACTATGAGCCCCAAACACAGTGTCCCTCCTTTAGGTTGTTCTTGGGTATTTTGTCACAGTGACATGAAGCTGACTAAAACAGATAGAAAAATCTCACATAATATTTATCATTTCTGTTGAGATCAATAGTAGAATCAGAATTCATTATTAGGAAGACTTTCAAAGAACATTGGATTTCTCTGTTTCAATTAGTCTAAGTCACTTACAGGAGAACCACATTTTTCACAGCTCAAAAATATTATAGTGCAATTTTCATAAATATTATCTAAGAACAGGTAAGTCCAATATCTAATGAAATCTTTAAAATAAACACATGATCATAGTTAAAGAGAATTCATACTTATCTCAGATGTTTACCTTTTAGCATATTTGCATCTAGGAATATATGAGGATAATTTTTTAAACATTTGAACTAATAATATACTTTAAAATACTTTGAAACGTTTTTAATTGTGAAAGCTTGGAACACATTAATGTTAAGAGACAGAGTGAAAATCATCCTCAATCAGAATTTTTTTAGGATGAAAAAAGAAAACAGGAGAAATTACTAGATTTTTCCCCCATTCCATGTTTTTAATCAGTGAAGACACACACACACACACACACACACACACACACACACACACACAGAAAGATGCATATAGTTTATAGATTTCAGACATAAAAATCTATATAATGTGAGATTTGTTTCACATTATTATTTGATTCTAGAATATTTATTTTCTTTTTTGCATGTATGTTACCAAGAGAGATTATGTATAACATGTATATATTTAAAATATGTAATTTTTACTTATTTTAATCTTTAAAACAACTTACATAGCAAAAAATTTATTTTATACCCTAGACTACCTTATATGACATGGAATTTATAAACTTTCCAAGTAAAATTTTATAAAGATACTTTTCATACTTTTTTTCAGTTTCTTTCATGGTTATTCATCTCTCAAGATTGTTTTGTGTCAATCTTGATCATACTTCTCTAAAAATATCTTATTTTATAGAACATTTTACATTTATTAATAGAATTGTTCTAATGTCTAATTTAAAAACTCTAAAAGTGTCTTTATCTCTCCTTCCTTATTGTTAATATTTTATTCCACTTTATTCTTTTTTTCTCTATGGTATAACTTGCAAAGTTTCATTTTTCAATGTTAGTTTTATCAATAAAGATACAGTTTCAGAACACATCTGTACTTGCTCTGTTTGTCAAAGCATTTATTTCTTCATTTGTGCTCATTATGACTTTGTCTTTTGTTTCATTTCCTTATGTCATTTCCCTCTAACTGTGTTGAATTGAATGTCACTTTACTCATTAAAATTTATTTTTTAGGGCTGGGGTTGTGGCTCAATGGTAGAGTGATTGCCCAGCACATGTGAGGTAATGGGTTTGAACCTCAGCACCACATAAAACATAAATAAAATAAAGGCACTGTGTCCATCTACAACAAAAAAAATTAAAAAATAAATTAAATTTATTTTTTTAAAGTTTAAAAAAGTATTGCTTTAAATTCTTACCTATAATAGCATTAGACAATTCTCTTACATATGTACACAGTGATTTTACATAGTCTTTAATTGCAATTTATATTTCCTTTTTTATTTAAATGTCTTTGAGTCTGTTACTATGTTGTTTCGCTTCAATTTTAATCAGCACATTTTAGGATCATATTGTTACTAATGTCAAGTATTATTTATATTAAGTTCAAGAATTGGACATTTAAGTGCGCCAGGTATGGTGGTGCGTGTCTGTAATCCCAGTGGCTCAGAAGGCTGAGGCAGGAGGATTGCAAGTTCAAAGGCAGCCTAAGTAATTTAGCTCGGCCCTAAGCAACTTGGTGAGGCCTGCCTCTTAAAAAAAAAAAGAATCTGTGGATGCAGTTCAGAGTTAAATGCTCCCGAGTTCAGTCCCTCCGTACAAAAACAAAAACACAAACAAAAAACAGTTAAGCCTTTAAAGAGTTGATTTTGTTGAGGTTTTATCATTGCTCTTGCTTCCGATGTGCCTTTGCGTACATTCTGTCCATCACACATCTTTCTGCTCCATCTTTGCTCTTGACCTCAATGCCTTCGCTTTCCTGCATGTTTCCCTGTGCTGTGTTCTGCATCTAGCCTCACAGTGCCTGCGAAGAAGAATTCAGACCCTTTACGTCTACTGTTGCCAAGTCCAAGGCATTGACTTTGGTTTCTTCACTGCACGGTGTCATTTCCAGCATTTTATAATGTTTCTCTACCATTCTCTCTGCGCTCTGTCATTGGCTAAGTGAGCATTCAGTGCATATTTTTTTCTGTTTGTGAAATTCATTGTTATTAATTTTATTACACCTTTAAAAAAATAATTATACACACTTGAATCTATGCTTATGTAGTTACTAGTATTATTAATAAGTAACAAATTCTTACTTTAACTCATGCTCACCATTTTTGAAGAATATTCAATTGTTTCAAGCTTCAAATTATTAACATTTTGTACCTTCCTTCCCAGTAATTTTAACACTATTCCCATATTATTTTTGTATTATGATTTCTGTCATAATCCTGAGCTATGTGGTTGTAATTAACATAAACCTATTGGAACTAATTCAGGCAAAGAATAGAAAACCAAATCCTGATCGCTCCAGGTCTGTGGGAGACTGGCTCCATCTCCTCTGCTATCTCTGCCAACCTCCCCTAGAAGCCTCTGGACTCTGGCACCAGCTCCTCCTCGGCACAGCCGTTCAGAAAGCCTCAGCTCTCATGGAGTCCCACTTCCAGGATGTATTGTTTTTGTGACTACATCCCACTCTGGAGTTTTTACTTCAATTTCAGTAGGACTTAGGAACAGATGGGAGGTAAGGTTTGGGCTTCAGCCCGCCAGCTTGAACCAGAAATCATACTCAGACTTAAACGCAGTGATTTCATCATTATCAAGACAGTTTGTGCCATCATGCAAATCCCAGGCTCCTACTTCAGAAAATGTTTTTGAAACTTTGTGTTTTCACTTTAATATCTGTTCATTTTCTATTTGCTACAATAGTGATTTCACATATAACCTAAGGGTTACTTAAACATAACTTACCAAAACAAATAAATAAATAAACCCACTATCAGTATTACTCAAATTGCTGGTACTTTTTTGCCCCTAAAGGCTTAAAAAAAAGATGAAATAATCTATATAGAATTTGCTGATTTTCAAGGGTACTTATTTCTTTAGAAGTACTTGGTATTGAACCCAGGGCTGTTCCCCTCTGAGATATATTCCAGCCTCTTTTATTTATTTTGTTTTGTTATAGTCTGGCTATTTTACAGAAGCTGGCCTAGAACTTGCCATCCCCGTGCCTCACCCTCCTAAAGATTGAGGCTGTGTGCCGTAGTTCCTGCCTTCAAGGGTCATTTTATAACTGGGCAAGTAAAACACTATAAAATGAGAGTTACACCTAAGAAATCTAGGAAAAAAAATCCCAAATTGTAGAGACAATCTGAAAAATGGATCATACTTTGGAATATTTATGTGTTTATAATTTTTAATCAAATCTTTTTAAGCAAGGACAAGTTTTAGTAAATAAGTCATTCATTTGTAAATGAGTATTTTGAGGGCAAGTCAGGACGGGTGTATTAGATGGCTAATGGTGAATGAAGGTTCACATTATTACAGCTAACAGACACGAATAAAATTATATTACTTGTCTTCTAGTTGACATTGTCGAGAGTGAAGTTTATCCCTCCACTCCATCTCAGAATTATCAACACCTAGCAGGTTACTTGTCTATGAAAAAAAAAAAAAAAAAAACAAGCATTGGTTTAATAGAGAAGGAACCAAGGAACGATACAGCTTGTGCTATCAAGAGTGCTACACAGAATTGAATGTGGTAGACCAAAAACCACCTAGATGTAGCCTTATAGTGAAATATAACACAAGCACGGGACTCACTTTGAATCCATGAGCTCTGTGTGCATGGATTTAATCAATCACAGGTCAAAAATATTAGGGAAAAAGTGTATCTTCAATGAAAATGTACAAAGTTCTTTCCCATCATGATTTCCTAAACAATACAGTCTAACAACTCCTGACAAAGCGTTCACATTGTATGGTATTATAGGTGGCCCAGAGATGATTCGACGTGTATGGGAAGGTGAGTGTAGGTTATAGGCAAACTCTATGCCATTTCATCTAAGGGACTTGTTCATCCATCGATTTGGGTATCCTTGGGGGGTTCTGGCCCAATACTCCACTCCCAATGACCATCCTGTCTAAGGAAGAAAAATCACAGACTCTTAAAAAAGGCCCATATGGACCTGATTATGTAAAGGCCACTCAGAGCTGAAAGTTAACTACACATTAGATAGAATATAGATTACTCACAAAACTGAAAAATGATACTAAATGAAATTAAAATCAAAGGCCCACACTGAAATTGCAGAGAAGTTTTACAGAGAATTTACTTATTCATTAAGACCATAAGCTAAATTTGGGAGTAAATTGGGCATTTGAAATGTCTTGAAACTAAGCAGAGAATTTCCTCAACCGGTGTTCCCAATGTCTTTGAGCATTTTACTAAGAGAACAGACTGTCTGCAGCCAGAGAGAATATAGTCTAAACAGAAACCTAACACATGCTGCTAAATATCACATTTCACATTGTTATTTTTCCAAAATGGTTACAGTGATTTTTTTTTTAATTATGAAAAATGTGTTCTGAGAAAATAAGGAAAAAAAAAAACTAATGGACAAAGAGAATGCACATGTACCAAACATATTGAATTTTCCACCCCACCACTAATGAATCCTTTGAGGTTCGCCTGGTGATCGCTGGACTTGATGATACCCTGCACAGGGCACTACAGGGATTCCTAGGAAGGGCCAGGACACTGCAGGGCAGCTGTCTGTGTCCCCGCTGAGTACTAGAGGGATCATGGCAGGAGCAGTGCCTGGGTAGGATGGCCTCTGTCCCTTGTCCCTCCTCTGATAAGTTTCCAAGTACCAGGACCTCCAGGTGGAGATGGTGGGAGTCACCTGGGCCAAGAGTAAACACTGTAGTTCTTTCTCTTCTGTGGCTGTGAACGCAATGTTCTTGCAAAATGCATTCACTTTTCAGATTGGATTGGCTCTCACAAATGGAAGGGCATTAACGGATTCTCATGAAGTGCATTCAGGAGCTCAGATACTTCCAGTGCTGCCTAGGAGCCTGCATTTCAGGTGGATATGAAGGAGCTGGATCTCCTTTAGGATGTCTTTCTGCTTCCTTCTTAGTGCTGGTTTTGTTCCCATTGATGTCCCAGAAGCCACTTAAAAAAACTGCATGTTCCTCATTGAGAACATTATACATTGCTATTGTTTTTAAATTTTATTTTTCATCATTTTTCTCTGTGAAATAGGTACTGTCTGAATAACATGTTGTGGACCAGTATCTTTGCTTAGTGATTTCTCAAAGCCTTCTTAAAATTGGAAGTCTTGGTAACTACAACTCTGCACAGGAAATATTCTTGTAATAGGAAACTATATGAATAATTCCGAGGCTGCAGTATCTCAAGTCATGAGCCGTAATGGAAGAGACAGTATTGTTAATGCTTTGATCCATCAGTGTATTTAGAGTACAAACAACATTTCCTGCTTTAAAAAAAAAAAGAAAAGAAAAGAAAACCAGGCATTTTGTGTAATCACAGAGTATACACGCAACTACCCTGCCGTCTGTATACACTAGGGCCTACTCTACATGAGGCAAAGGTTTAAGGCATGCAAACACCTCATAAATAGGTCCTGACTTCAGAAATGTGGTTGATTTTCAATAAGTTAGGAGGGAATTATTTTCCTGATTTGGTTCATCTGTTTTTGAAACATTAAATGCTAAAAAAGAAAACAGTTGTGATTTTAACCAAAACTTTTTACAAACTCTAACAAACTCTAAAGCTTAAGTTGGCAATACTTGGACTCTAAAACGAAGCAATGTTCTTTTAAAGGAATTATAATATAACAGTCCATAAAGCAGATATGAAAATGAATCTCAATATTTTTCAGTCAATTTTAAATTTGACAAAAAAGTAAACTAGAAAAATTAACTACCTTTATTCAAAAAATCAGCTAGCAGTACTTTCACCATTTAAAGTAAAACATTCAAATAAAGATAAAGTAAGACAACAATTTTTAAGAAGGAGTCTCAGGCACTTGGGAGGTGTGATAGTACTGGTCGCAGGCGGGCTGGGGATGCAGCACAGGTTCTGTAGGCCGGGACACCATGCCACGGAACTGCTTTCTTCCACCAAAATTAAACTTTTATCTTAGAGTCACACACTTTCCACAGAGTGATAGGGAATGATCATTTAGTTCACACTCTGGTACGCCAGTTGCCAAACAGAATGTCTTTGGCAGCATGATAATTTTTATTCCCCTAGTTACAGTGCCAGATAGAGAAATAAAATTATAATTTGCTGCTTCTTATGGCCTCTTGGATCCTTTCCCTGTTTTTCTTCCCAAGTTCAGCCCTCTTGGGTCATTAGTTTACATGTGGTTGTTGTCCTTTTTGTTATTGTTATTATTATTATTATTTTGTACCAGGAATTGAACCCAGGGATGTTTAACCACTGAGCCACATCCCAGCCCCTTTTATTTTTTATTTTGAGACAAAGTCTTGCTGAGTTGCTTAGGGCCTCACTAAATTGCTGAGGCTGGCTTTGGACTTGTGATCCTCCTGCCTCAGCCTCCAGAGCCGGGGATTACAGGCATGTGCCACCACACCCAGCTGGTGTAATATATTATTGAAGACACAAGACTCTGAAGTTTCAGCACATTGCAAAGGAGTCTGATACTGACCACTAATTAGTCAAAGAATGAATTTAAATGGTAGAGGTATAATACCAGAGATTCATCCTTTTTTTTTTTTTTTTAAACCAACAGGATTTAATATCCGATTGCAACTCTTAATTAAGGGACCTAGAATATTTGTTTTTTTAAAATGACCAAGACAGCCACACTTACAATAGTTTAGATATCTCTTTCTGAAGATTACTTTTAAAAAAATTGTAGAAGAGTTAAAAGACCTATTAAAGTGCTAAAATGTAAAGAAAATAAAATATAGTTTTCAAGCTCCTGTCTCCTAGAGGCAGTGTAGTATGAGCCAGGATTTGGAGAAGCTGGCTTCTGGGCCCCTCTGCACTGGGTATCTGCAGTGTCTGACACACCTGACATTCTACTCCACCCCAGCAGGACACATTTCTTTATAATCCTGTTTCCTACAGAAACAGAGATGCAGGAAAAGGTTCAGAAGCCACCTGGTAATGAAGGAAGGGAGGAAGAAGGAAGGGAATGAGGGAAAGAGACACAGGCTTATGCATTGATTTAAGAATTAGGCAGTAAGAAATAATGTAAAAGGAAATAAAAAGGACCAAGGAAACAGTTTCTCTGTATTTCCTTTACACTTCTGTAAGTTTGCAAAAATAGCCTCTCCATACTTAGTTTCTTTCCTCCTCTATCCTTGCTTAAAAATTTACATGCAAACCTCCAGTCTGGAGTATGATTCATGGCTTACTTCTGCAGATGAACATGTGTTTCTAAGGCCATGACCAGGTCTATTGATCCTCTTTGCATCAACAACATCTGGCACAAGGTTGGTGTATTAGATATGGTAGGAAGAATAGTGGATCCCAATCAGAAGGAAGGTCCATCTCTTAATCTTCAGAATGTATGCACAATTTATGGAACATGGCAAGAAGAATTGAGGATGCAGAAGGAATTAAGTTAGCTTGCTGGCTAACCTTAAAATAAGGTGATTTTTCTGGATTATCCAAGGACTAATGCAATCACATGAGTTCTTAAAGTGGAAAGGAAGCAGAACATGGATAAAAAAGGACATGGCATATGAAGGACTCTCCACCACTGTTTCCTCTGAAGAAGGAGGAAGGGAGTCAAGAAATATGGCAACTTCTGGAAGCTGAGAACAATTGTCAGCTTGACAGCCAGTAAAGCATCAGGGCCTATGTGTCATAACACCAAGAAACTGCATTCTGCCAACTGCCTTAGGGATGAGAAGATGGATATTGGGGCACCTGTGCAAGTGAACCAGGCTGCAGACACCATGATTCAGCCCCAGGAGGAGTTTCTGACCTCCAGAACCACATGGTAATAAAAGTGAGTGGCTTTGAGCAACGGACTCTGTGAACCATGGATTGAACCTTTGAAAACATAAGCCAAAATAAATTTCTCATCTTCCAAAAAAAAAAAAAGTGGGTAGCTTTAAGCCACAGTGTGTGGCAATTAGTTCAGTCACCAGTGGAAAATGTAACACAAAGAGTTTTTAGGAAATGATCATCCAATGAATAAAGAGACAAGAGAAGGACTGAAAACACAGGAGAGGATACTTAGGGGCAAAGAGGCAGAGTGCACTTCTCCATTGGAAAAGTGTTGTGAGGAAGGAAGAAATCAGCTTAGATGCATTCAGTGCAATTATTCATTTGCATCTCTCCCTAGCACAGCAAGCATAGCAAATATTTTATAATAAAAGCAGGGAAATAACCTGCTGGAGTCAAGCTAATAACAAGAAAGTCACAATTAAAAGAATTTCAGCTATTCCAATTACAATCTAAAGTCCTGGAAAAAAGAAAGGATAGAAAAGAGCAACAGACTGTGAGGTGACTATGAACCAAGCAGATGAGGACCCCATCTCTCCTACCCTCCTGGAAGACCTTCCTCATCGATCATGTTGTCTGTCCTTGAGGAACCACTCTCAATCCTCTGGCTGTGTGGAACAACCTGCATGAAACCTGACAGCCCAGCTCCTGCAGGACCTTTGGACCTTTTCTCATAGATTTACATTTACTTCTTATGTTATTTGATGGAGCCCATTATTTTAAATAAATTTGATGCTTTTACTGATGATAATTTCTCTATGTGATTAAAAGTTATTTATCTCTCTACATTAAAAATAAATAACAGAAAGGAATGAAGAGAGAAACCATTTCTTTTGTAGGAATGCAGATTGGGAATTGGACGGCAGGCAGACTGCAAATTTGAGGGCAGCCTTGGTAACTCAGCAAGACCTGTCTCAACATAAAAAAATAAAATAAAAACAGCTGGGGGTGTAGCTCAGTGGTAGAGCATCCTTTGATTCAGTCCTCAGCGCTGAACATAAATAAATCAAATTTTTAAAAGATTGAGAATCTAAAAGTCAATGAAGAATTGGTCAAACTGTTACATAAAAGCAGTTTGTCTTTATCTCCTTTCAAAACCACATGAGAAGCTCATAAAATCAAGTTGGAAATGATAGAACAAACACATTTCCAAACCGAAGGAAATTTCCCTAGAGACAAAAAGCTTATTCTGCTAGACTTTCTTTTTTGGTATATTCTTTTTTTCCCCTTTTAAACAGACTTTATTATTTAGAGCAGTTTCAGGGTTTCAGCAATATTAAGCAGAAGTTCAGAGTGTCTAGATTTTTCAAAGGGAAAAGTAGCCGAGTACAGTTTCCTCTTGAGATAAAGGATTTTCAGTCTCAGGTCAAAAATCTTCCAATTATTTAACCATAAAAAATTGGACACAGCGTGCACAACAATGTCTCACACCTACTGCACTTCTAAGTTTCTTCAAAGGAAGGTTTGTGAAATTTACAAAAATGGTTTCATTTCACAACTGAAGATGATCCATAAGCTAAAGCCTACTCTCCGTATGATTATTATCCTCTGAGATCTCTGGACTGGGCTCTTTGTCCTCTTTAAAACCCCTTTTCATTACTTCCTGACCTCTAATCCTATAGAAATTTTGGATTAAAAAAATGTCTCCATGTGAAAATTACAATCTCTCTTATTCACAGACCAGTACTGAACTTGTCTGTTTTATTCCGCAATTGCAAGCGACTTCTCTGTGCACGGGTCTGCCAGGGCTGCAAAGTTGTCTTCCTCACCTGTTTCCCCACTGTGTATCCATGTGTCCAGACTCTCCCTTCTTGCAAGAACCTTGCTATGGAATGAATTCTGTCTCCTCCAATTCACACAGTGAAGTCCCGGTCCCTTGAAATGTACTGTTTTTGGAGAAATGGCCTTAAAGGAATAGTTCTGTCAGAAGCAGGTCTTTGGGGTGGGCCCTAATCCAGCACGACTGGTAACCTTAGGATAAAAGGGAATTGGGACACACGGAGACTCCAGGATTGTGACAGAGGAAGCACTGTACGTGGAGCAGGAGGAAGCCATCCACAGACCAGTCAGAAACCCCGGGAGAAGCAGAACCTGCCCACACCTCCATCGTGGACCTCCAGCCCGGGCAGTGTGAGAAGCTCATTTCTTCTATATCAGCCACGCAGCCCATGGTGACCCCAGCTCTAGTGGACTACTCTGCCATCACATAGGAAAAGAGCCCATCCTAATGACCTCATTCTAACTGGATGGACTCTATAAAGACCTCAGATCCACAACACATGCCCGTCTAAGCTGCAGGGGTCAGGCTGCAGCATATGCATTTGGGGAGACACAGTTCAACCTGTAATGCTCAGTTTGGGAAACCCACTGAAAAAGGGCCTTGCTTGAGGTTAGGGATCCTGACAGGGTAACAAACGTGAAACTAGAGTCTGCAAAGAGCATTGTGGAAGGTTCATTTTCAAGGAATCCTCATGTTTTCCATGTTCCCCGTGGGGAGGCCACGCATTCCCGTGAGAGCTGCCCTGTTGAAACGGTCTTCACACCTTTCTTATAGAATTGACTTGAAAGCTATTTCTAAAGCCCATGCTTAAAAACTGAACTTCAATATTTAAGTCTAAGGCATTTCCTCTTTTAATTACCTATACTGCTTGGGAAATTTAAGCATTTCATAAGTATTCCATACATACACTTGTACATATAATGATCCATGTATACAAGTGTTACATGCATATCTAAACAATATATGTCAATTTCACATATAAATATCCTGTATATTGATCTACACTACAGATGTTATGTAGTGTGTGGTGCCTATAGCACAAATTAGGCTGGGGTTATTTAGATTTAGACAAACACCTTGGACCGTGGTTCTGTCTTTTCCCTTTACACCAGCACATTACGTGTGTGGTCATCCACAAACTGAAAATCTCCCTCACCAGCCTGACTGACAATGTTAGCCACCTAAGCACAAAATTTTTTCAGAGAACAGTGAGACATATTGTTCTCCTGTTATTTAACCAGGAAAAAACGGTCTGGGTTGCAAAGTGCTAGTAGCATTCATTTGTAATGTGGTATATGTTGAGAAACCAGGGCATATTTGTGGAACCACTTAATCCTGCAGGCACTGCAGGCAGTGGGCTCCTCCCTCTTCTGCTGAACCCACAGATGGGCTTTTCCCAGCTCTACCAGAGTAAGGAAACCTTTACTCACAGGCTGATTTCAGGATGGACTGACTGGCCATTTCCTGTTCCACTGGAGATAGGAATGCTGGACTGGTTGCTGGGGAATGTGGAGCTATTCTTGCTTCTGTAGTAGCAGTTTGGGGGCGGGTGTGTAATCCCGGGGAAAAGCAGCACCAGATCCTAGGACTTCAGTGAGCCAGGCTGTCCCAACACTGATCTTACAATCAGGAAGCATGAGGGTGCTATTCAAAACAACTTGGTGTCCAGAGCAGCTGCAAAGTGGCTCAGTTCTTAACAAAAATGGTTTTTATAGGTAAACAACCTCATTGAATAAGATCTTGCTGTTCTGGGAGATCTCCTTGCAGATGTCATCCTTCCCAAACTGGCATTCCAGAACTGGAGCTGTGGATGCTGGCCTACGTTGTTAATGCCTCCGTCTTCTCTCTCCCCGGGGCTCAGGAGAGCCGGTGCTGCCATGAGCACCACCACCTCCCTGTGCTTGGCGGGGGGGGGGGGGGGTTGTCTCTGACTGTTTTGATTTATTTCCACCTACTCTACTCTGGGACCCTGGCACTGCCTTCCCTTAGGGTGGCATTCCGTTGTCAATTTGGACAATGTGGAGCAGAGAGCTCAGAGAGGACAGCATACAACTGCCAGATACCATGTCACTTCTGCTGGAAGGTCAATGGGCAGTTGTCACTAAGATCTTCCCTGGGGAACCTCAAAAAGCCAACTACCCTGTTTTCTGCTGAGTCTCCTTGTGGAGCCACAGTCTATGCCTTAAAGGTCCCTGGAGCAGAGAGCTTGGTGCTCACTGCCAGGAAGCCTCTGTGGACTGGTTGACCCCGGTTCATGCAAATGCCGAGCTGGTTCCCTCAACCTCCTGGCTGGACCAGCTGTCCCTGTCCCTGGTTGTTCTGTAGGCTCAGCAGCGTTAGTTGCCTGTAGGGATGAGGAGCTGCTTTGGGGGCCTGACTTTGCAACACTACTGGCAGAATCCAGACGTCTTTATATCTACTCCAGTTTTCTCCCCCTACATTCTATGTCCTTGCAAAGACAAATAAACTGTTGGGAATACACATGAAGGTGGAAGTTAGGGAGAACAACATTAAGTGTGAAGGATCTGCAAGCAGAGCTAAAGATACTAACTGAAATAAACCTCAGAAGTACAGTATTCTAAGCCAGGTGTGGTGGCACCTGCCTGTAATCCCAGCTACTCCAGAGGCTGATGCAGGACAATTACAAGTTCAAGGCCAGTCTCTGCAAGAAGATTCCACCTCAAAATAAAATGGGGTGTAGCTCAGTGGTAGGGTATTTGTCTACCATGCACCAGGCCCTAGGTTTGATCCCCAGCACCACAAAAGAGGCACAGTATTCCGATGGAAGATATCCCAATCATAAAAATTTATTAAATTTCATTTATTTTTATAACTTACTCTCTTATTTTTATTTTATTATGGACATAGCATCTCTCTTCACATTTCTTCTTTGGTCTAAACTTTGATAAATTTATTAAAGTATTTTGTGTATCATCAAATGATACTATAAAGTGGCATTTCATTTTTTTCAGAAAAAAATAATTTATGTTTTAAAAAATTGAATATAGAAACACACTAGGGAAAATACAGAAGTGGGAAATAGTACAGGTAGCTATTTTGAAAATCTATGGGAAGCAGATTTTTTTTTTTCCTGCCAAGATAAAATACTCCTTTAATGAGAAAAATATGTTCTTTTTTAAAATCATGCTCAGCTCGCTGGTTACGTTGAATGGGATTTGGGAAAGGTTTCGTCTTTCTCACTTGTAAATTCTCTCCAAAGTGAACTGTAAGGCAGAAGAAAGACACCATGAAGACGCCTCTGTGTGCAAGCCCATCTGTTTTCTCCCGTGGGATTCTGAGTGCTCTGCTGTCGGGTGCGGCTTCTTCTGGATGACCTGCAGTGGCGCGCCGCCGCCGCGAGGGGGCGCCACCCTCCCTCGCGCGCTACCCCTGCCTGTCAAGCAAGGAACAGCAGCATCCCACGGTGCTTTTCCGAGAAGCAGAAACATAACCTTACTCTTGTCACAGCTAAAAAATGGGATGCAGAATTTGCGTAGAATTCTGAAAATATGTTTTATCTTCGTTGTCAGTAAGCCCCAGCGGACCAACTTTTACTTTTGTTCTCTTAATAATTTCCCTACGAACAGATCGCGTCAGGTCTCCTTTACCCATCAATCACAGGGTAATTTTCGATGTTTGTTACCATAGCACCCACAGCCCGTGCTCCTCCGCTGCTTCTGTTTTCTTAATCTCGGCTCCCTATTACAGGTAAGCAATCAAGGATTTCTCTGGGGACTCTAGATGGAGGCGAGGGAGGTTGGAGAGGGAAACCCACGTAATTACCACAATGACGGCTGAGTCGCGGAATCCAAGAGCCTGCCACCCCCTCGCTCTGCAGATGGAGACGCTGAGCTGGAACAGCGGTGCATTGCGTGCGCGGGGCTTAGCCGAGCCGACCCACCTCGAGCCCCTGCAGCCCAGCATGCCCCGCACTGAGTGATAGGTCCTACCCTGCCAGCACCCGGAACTTCTCTCTAATTAAATTTCAACCCCTCCTTCACGGATGTGTCTGTTTTGTTCTTTAACTGAGAAACCACAAGAGGTGGCAGGCGCAGCGTCTTTCTCTTTTCACCTAAAACATCAGAATTAAGCATAGGAGGCTGCGCCCTTGCCAATCGGGTTTGGTCATGACCCTCTGTAATACCTGGGTCAAAGACACTGTTTATCCTCAGAGGTTCCTTTTTAAGAAGTGATGTGTTTACTGAGGATCACAGGCACATCCAGTAGTGGAGGATCAAACTAAATTTCCGCATTTAGCACGAGTCTGTCACATACGCATTATAAAGAAACGGTGCACTAAATGTTGGATTAAGTAACGGTTACCAACATCATAAATAAAGCCTGTTTATGTAGAGAAATTTCATCTGGTCTGAATCTTCTAGTTCACCAATAGCAGGTGCTGAGATTCACCTGTTTTTGTAGGTGATAGGAATTCCCAGTATCAGTATGTCTAATAAGGAGGAAGAATTGGGGGTCCTACAATTCCACATCCCTAAAAGGCTGGATACTGAGAATTCTGAGGAGCAGTGGTCACAACACCACTGGTTCATCACTACAGCGAAGCGCTTGGAACAAGATTGCTCATCGCTTGTACCTGACGGTGACACTTGTAGTCATGTGCTCACTGAATAGCTGGGACATTGATAAGAGAGTAAGTTGAGAATCCTCATCATCCAGGAGGGCGATGTCTCTCCCAGGAGCTGCCAATCCTATGCATTTTAGATAGTAGGGAAACAGCTGGAATTGAATATATTGAATTTGAAGTACAACTATGTCTTCAATACTTGAGGATAAATGATAATTTTTCAGCATAATACCTCACTTACTTTAAAAAAAAGAATCACCAGAGGGCTGGGATTGTAGCTCAGCGGTAGAGCGCTTGCCTCGCATGCGTGAGGCCCTGGGTTCGATTCTCGGCACCACATACAAAGCAATAAAATAAAGACATTGTATCTATCAACAACTAAAAAAAAAAAAAATTAAAAAAAAAAAAAAAAAAAAGAATCACCAGAGGCAAGGATTAAGATCAGCTTGATGAATTCCTTCTCCTGGGATGTGTCTGATGGTCCACGGAGCCTGGTTCAGTGCACCTGCTGCTGCTGGTGAGCAGGCCGTTCTACCATGCGGACCCTGACTCCTGTGGCAAGGTAGCAGTGCACAGAGGAGCGCTCCTCAGGGACACCCTTGGCCTCGGGGGAGGCAATATGATCCATGTGGACACCCTCTCCAAAGAGGCCTGGCCACACCCCAGGAGAGAAGACCAGTCTGAAACATGATGTTTCCTGTCTGAGAATTTCACAGAACTTCAGGACAAAATGCACACAATATTGACCTTGCAGTTCTGAGGGGCTGAGTGATGAGAGACCACAGCCATATAAACAGCTGGAGGGAGAACAGCAAGGTCCCAGATGCTCCTGGATGCAGAGCTGCGGTGGCCTCCCAAGGAAATGAAGGAGGCACTGTGCCCTGAGCCAGCCACAAACCTCTCTCTTCCTGCCGCTATTCCTTAACAATGTGGTTATGGAGAAGTAGTTTTTACAAAACTTAAAAACAATTAAAAATCCAAGGTGTGTTCTGGCCCATGTTGTGTGGGAGGACATATGATCCCGATTTTGCCTTTCTGGTGGCCTTGAAAGTCTGAGAAAGGAGGTTGATGTCCAAGTGCATCCTTCAGGTCCACAGATGGATGATCACAAGGAGACATGGGAGATACACAGGATCACCTACACCCTTGTCTGGGCTCGTGTCCACATTAAGAACCAGGTGCAGGCTGCCAACCTTCTCCACGAGAAAGCCACGTGCTTGCCTGTGAAAGCAGACACGCATTCCACAAGACACCGTGCCTTTCCCTGAAGTTCTAGCACCACTGACATCTCACTGACCCACGGTCAAAGACCAAAGGCCATAAATTTTGACAGTTGTTAATGAAAAGTTCCATGTATACCTCAAGATAAATTAATAATAACCCATGTCTGGTGAATTTTATCTCAGAAGGCCAGAAGATATTAGTTTAAGGGGAAAATAAAGGAAGATATTAGTTTCCTCCTTCTTCTTCCTTCCCTCCTTTCCTTCCTTCCTTCTTTCCTTCCTCTCTTCCTTCCTCCCTCTCTCCCTCCCTCATCCCTCTCTCCCTCCTCCTCCCCCTCCCTCCCTCCCTCCCTCCCTCCCTTCCTTCCTTCCTTCCTTCCTTCCTTCCTTCCTTCCTTCCTTCCTTCCTCCCTTCCTTCCTTCCTTCCTTCCTCTCCTTCTGTCTCCCTTTCTCTCTTTTCTCATTTTCTCCCCAGCAGAGAGAAGGTACATAAAAAATGATCTAAGCATCTAATCAGTAGAATAACAAAAAGCATTTGACATTTCAAAGATCACCTTCTTGGGTACGAGCACTTGCCTGTCTGTGTTGTTGGGTATGCTTCTCATCTGTGACCCTTAGAGCAAACTCGCATGGGGTTGGAGGGGCTATTGCAATTGGTGATGTGCCAGGAAGGGTAGTGTCATGGGAAGAATGTGTGAGAGAAAGGGCGAGCTCACATCTCACCTGCGGCCAGGCATCCTTCCCTCCGGGGGGTGACATGAGACACCTGTCCATTCCCTAGGCAGATCTTAGGAGGAGAACTGCAGGGCTGTCTCTTGCTGGCTTATCATTTCACTTAGATTTAGAACAATATCGCTAATGCATAAGCGATCTGGAAATAATGTGATGGATTTTCACATTGTGCATCTCAATA
Organism: Xerus rutilus; assembly: GCA_028644305.1. NCBI lineage: Eukaryota > Metazoa > Chordata > Mammalia > Rodentia > Sciuridae > Xerus > Xerus rutilus. The sequence continues at coordinate 138,559,391 of CM053404.1, forward strand.
TGTCACTGTCTTAAAGAGGAGTTCCATAAAGTCTAAGACAAGAATAGAGTTTTCAGGTTGTCTGCACTTATGATAGTGTTTTATCCTTAAAACTTGAATACTAGACATGCTGTGAGTCCAGACATGTGGTTACCAGGATACTATGCTTTCTAACTGTAAGAGAATACTAGAGGAGCAATTGGAACTTGTGCATCACTCTGGCAATGTGTCTCGTTCTCACTGTACTGTAATCATTTATTGTCAAAAATGAAACACTCTTGTCCTTTGCATCTTACTCTGTGTCTAGTAATATAATGCTTATAAATATCTAGGAAATGAGTGCGGTTGCTGGTGTTTCTCCCAGTCTCGGCCCTTCGCTAAAAGAAGTAAACATCGTTAATGGGAAATATGAGCTCAGATTGTATCTGGCACTTGTGTAGCTCCGGCACACAAACCAATGCTCATAATAACTTATGCAGATAAGATACGCTTCTGAAATTTACTTAAGATGATATAAAATACTCAGAAAGTAGACACGGAGACATAAACAAACTAATTTGGAGAAGCATCACCTTAATGGTCTTTTCCCTCCATTTGTTCTTACATAATATAGGGAAAATGCAAGCAGAGACCAGCCACTCCTAGTCAGATGTGTCTCGCTATGGCTAACACTTTCCTGCAGAATTATCCTCTTACAGAGCTCATGACGGTGGGCTCAGTGGTAGCGCAGACAGTGTGACATTAACACCGAATGGTGTTCAGATCATGGCGGAGGGCTTTCTGTGTCTCTAGCTGGGCAAGCATGGAAAACTACCAGCTGCATCTTTAAGGTTGTATGAGCAGAAGGAAGCAGCAAAGCAAGGAAACATCGCAAAAGAAAGCAAACCCGAGAGACGGCTGGACACCAGCTGGCCCGCACCATACCTGTGCAGATGAAGCTGGAGAGGCCCCCATAGATGACTTCATCATTGTCGGGCAGTATAAAGGGACACCTTGTCTGAACCTCCAAACAGTATTGCTTGCAAGGAATTGTCTTTCTGCAGTTAAACTGTGTGACTTCAAAATACTGGGAACAGAGCCAGGCTTTGTAGACAATCTGAAAAAAAATAAAATAAAAAAGAATAAAAACTATAGAGGGGTGACAAGATCTCTGCTTACAATAAAGGACATGCTGTACTGGGAGCGGCACTCCATGGTTTCAAGTGGATCATAAGGAAACCTCATTTCCAGAAAGCATATTTACGCAGTGGCAGCTGCCTGCGATAAGAGCGTAGCAACAAATTTCTGCAGTAAGAGAAAACGGTTGGCGATTGAGAACTGACTAAGGTGCAAAGCGTATTCCGGCATTTAATTTGATGCGTATATCTAGAAAACAGTGGATTTAAGCAGGACATGAAGTTTTGAAAATGCAGCCAGATATAAAGTAAAAGACAATGACCCTGTAGATAGACTGTAGCTATTTACTGCAGTGAGTAAGGTGGCTGGTGATTCCCTGGACGGAGACCCACAGCTGACGCCTCTCTCTGACACTAGATGGCGCCCCGGCCCTTACAACAACAGCTCAGCAGGCTGCAGAAGCACCATCTGCAGACTGGGCTTGCACCTCTGAGGCAAGGAACAGGAAGACTGGGGCATTTACATGGATGACTCACATCAGATGCAGAAAAAAAACTGGTTGCAAACACTCCACATAGATCAGACATGACATGCCATGATGAGGTCAGCAGGAGGGAAACCTTGTTAGAGCCATGTCTCCTGTTCAGAGGTTGTGTAATGCACGTCAATCTTGGTGTTTTGTTTTTGTTTTGTTTTGTTTTGTTCCTGGGGTTTGAGCCCAGGGATGCTACTCTATGGAGACACATCCTCACCCCTTTTATTTATTTATTTACTGATTTATTTATTTGTGTGTATGTGTGTTTTTTGAGACAATGTCTTGCTAAGTTGCTGAGAGCCTTGCTAAATTGCTGAGGCTGGCCTAGAATTTGCGATCCTCCTGCCTTAGCCTCCCTCCGGAGTCTCTGGGCTTATAGGCATGTGCCACCAGGTCCCTGGCTGTTCAGTGCTTATCTAAATGAATGTCATATGAAAGGAGTATGACTTCATTTATTTCTTCGGTTATTAGTAGTTATTCAGGGAAATATTCACTGGGAAAGATTACATTCTCCTTACATAAAAAATGGCCTTAACTTACATTAGAATAAGCAATGACCATAGAATCCACCAAAGGGATGGGTCCCAGAGATTCAGCCTTGTCTTGGGTCCTTGGCACTGATGGCTTTTGTTTTTTTGTTTCTAGGTTTTTCTGTTACTCAGATAACATTTTGTTCATTGTGTGCTATGGAAATATCAATGGTTTAGATTTCAATGTTCACAAAGAGATAAAAAATTCTAGATAACAGTAGCAAGAATAATTAAACATTGTCATGTTTACACTGTGTTCTAAGCATGTTACAAGTAGCTTTTTTTCCCATGTAATTCTTGGCATACACTTAGAATATAACTATTAGGCTCTTGTTGCTCAAGAGCAATGATAACCCATGAATTACACTTACATTCTAGAGGACTCTCAAGGTTATCTTCTTGATAATTTGTCTATGTTTAATCTGAAAACTTTCTCAAAGAACTGAGGTAATCACAGGGAGTTTTGGGATGCATCTGAAATCAGCATGTGTGTCTCTTTTCAAAGAGCACTTGCTGGAAGGAGGATTGCATAGCATTTCTGTTCTTAACTTCTAATTAATTCCATCAAGATGAAGTTTTGTTCTGTGGTCAAGGTGCCTCCATAGGAGTAAGACGGGATAACTATAAAATTTAGGTACAATTTTAGATAGCCAAAGTAATTTTTATTTGCTAAGTCATCATCAATGATCCGTAGTCACCCATATAACTTGTTGGGACAACACACGAATAATTCCTATTTTTATAGGTCTTTTGACAGAGTCTTAACATAAAAGTATACAATGAGAATTTTCACTAGAGAAAAATGCTAGTTTGGTTGGAAATCCCTCTAAGAATACTTAAATTTCAGCTGGGAAGGTGATGGGTATGTGCCCTGGTGTTGTAGTGACAGGTGGAGGTGGTACCCTTGCCTCATCAGAAAGAGGCTGGAAGTAGTATCCATTTCAGAAGAAGAGAAAATGTAATAGTTTTTTAACTGCTCTTTGGGGTTAAAGTTTGAATTGAAGATGCTTTGCAAAATGCCACTTGATCTGCATATGATATAATGTGAAATATAAATTTATGATATAAACTGAACTGATCTAAGACTGGTCTGTGTATACTGTGTGAATCCTGGTTCTAATTACCTACTGGGTACTGGAGGAGTTTGGGAATGGTTTTATATGCAGGTCTAATAGTAAAATTCCTTTGTAAGGAAAGCTCACATTCTGCATATTTCTGAAATCCTAAAGCCTAGAGTTATGTTGTTCTAAGCTAAGATTTCTCTTCTGACGAGTATGCCTATGTAATTCCAGATAATCACTTGTAGTTTCATGGGCCCAGTGGTGCATGCCACCCCTGTTGCTCCCTGCTGGCTTTGACAGAATCAAGATGGTTTCCCAGTGGCCTCTCATGGGCAGTGGGGACGAATGAGGTCTCTGGGGACACAGACCCATCCTCTTTCCCAGTCTTTTCCTCTGCACGGCCCCGTTGGAACAGAACCATTATTCTTCTAGTTCAACTGAAATTTATGTGCAGATTTTTCACTCAAAAAAATGTGTAAAGGCTCAAAGCAGTTTTTATAAACAGGAGGTGGCTGCCCTGTAGGAATACGGCTACCACATGCACAGCTACCTGGGGCACTCAGGCCTGGTGCACGTCCAGGCCCGGCCAGCCAGGTCCCCTGGGCCTCAGCTCCCGATTGATTGCATGGCAACTTTTGAACATGCCACCAAGAGCTCTAATCTGAGTATTAAATATTTTCTAAAATCTTAGTTCTAGGTGCAAGATGTGTCAGAAAGCAATCGGAGGAAACTGCAAGAACCAAAACAAAGTAAGGACCTGGGAGACATTTTGATTAAGAGACTAAGTCTGAGAAATGATTTTTATATAAATGGGGATTTATCTTTTCTCTGTGTAGACATGTTTTTGATAAAAGTGACAAGGCATACATACAGCACATTTGCTAAAACATTCCAGAGGTAATCAGAAAAGCTTTGCCAGGGAAGTAAGAAAATTCTTCTCTAATCTCAACAAAGATTACTTGAAACATGAAATATTGGGTTCCAAGACATCTGGAGACTGTCAAGGGGATACCAGAAATGGTTGAGGACCTGCAGTAACTGGAGGCAGAGAGAAGTGGGCTACCTGCAGGTCCTCAATATCGAAGGAGCTGCTGTGTGCTAATGACTGGCTTTTTTAAAAAATGTGGAAACAGAAGATAAGAATGAAAACAAACAAGTAAATTGGCATACCATAAAGAAGAGGTTTCTTGCCAAAAGAGATATATTGGAATAAAATGGTCTGTCTGCTGAGGCACTGAGCTCTCTATAATTGGAAGAGCTCAAACTGACCTCAGAGTTCTGGTCAGAAAACCTCCAAGAGGATTCTTGGGTGAGGAAGCTGAGAGAAATGAGTGGCTCAAGATACTTCCAACATATTTCTAGAAGTTTCTGAAGGAGGGAGATTGATGAAGTTAGATGTTTTGTGTGGTGTGCAGCTAAAAGGAAAACATTTTTTTTTTTTTTTTGATACTGGAGATGAACCCAAGGGTGCTTAACCACTGAGAAACATCCCCAGACCTTTCTATATTTTATTTAGAGGCAGAGTCTTGCTAAGTTGCTTAGGGCCTTGCTAAGTTGCTGAGGCTGGCTTTGCACTTGTGATCCTCCTGTGTAGGGATTGACAAACAAAAGCATGTGACAAAAAAAAATGAGTATACTTGTTTCATATCATTGGAACTATGTAGAATAAGGAAGTCCAAAACCTTCCAGATAATGGCTCAGCCTGCCTCTACAGGGAAGGCTCTGGACATGTCATCTGACGACTCATCTGTGGTTAACCTTTCACAAAAGGCTTATAATTAGCATTTTCCCAGTAGCAGGCCAGATTATCTTTACTTTTTAAATATACTTTCCTCCCTCCCTCCCTCCCCAAAATCCATATCTATATTGTTAATCTGCTGAGAAAAAATATCATACTGGCTACAAATTTTTTAATACAAAGAAAAATGTCAGGTATTAAAAATGGTCGTCATCTTCAAATCAAGAGATCCCTCTCCTTTGTCTCCAGAGTTTAGCAAGGACTTTCTGTTAGCCCCACTTCTGTAAGCTGCACTGCTCTGCTGGCCTGTGTCTGGGGAAAGATGCGTACAAGCTCTGCTCAGCTCTGGCACCTGCCTGGGGCTGCTGCAGTTTGGTGCTTAACACATGCTACGGTTTTCAGCAGGTGTGAAACTCAGAATAAGCGTCACCTTTGTGCACCTGGATGTCTGCTGCCTGCTCTGCCAGTGTCTCCTGAAAGTATGTGCACCCAGAAGCTGGAAAGTGTGGTACCTTCTGAGGGGGGGCATGGAACCACAGTGCTGCCTGGGGCCCAGCCAAGTCCAGGAGGACCTGCAGGGCAGGCAGAGTGCCTGGGCCCTGGGCCACCAGAGGCCGGCAAGGGCTGCAAACCGTATTTCTGGCCCCTTTCCCTGAAGAACGATGCAAGCGCATTCCTGCTCTCTGTTGTGACCCACTTTTCGGATCCTGCTGTTACACTAGGGCTTTTCCCTTGCTCGGCAGAGCTTCCTGAGCTCCCGAGCTGCCCTACATTCCCAGGTGCACCCAGGCCATTCCCAATGCCAGGCCGAGGCCCTGTACTGCCTGTGGCCTCCAGCATCAACTCGCACAGGGACAGAGCTGCTGAGGCCACACTGAGCCAACCTCAGCTGGCCTGCTGCACTGGGCATGGCAATGGGCACGCTCCAGACGCTGACAGCAGAGAAGATGCAAAGCCACGCACAGCCTGTGCTTTCCTGAGGAGAGGTGGCCCTGGCCCAAGACCCACCCTGTGCTTAGGGGAGAAGGGAAACCTGAGGAGAGTCTGCCAGCCCGGCTCAGCCCTGCTCAGGAGCAAGGGTGCCCTGCTTAGTATCTGCACTTGGCTCGCTCCCCCTCGCCTTAGCTGATAAGCCTCTCATGGCACCTTCTGTACCCCAGTACCGTCTGTCTGTGTTTCCTCTCTCACTCGTCCTCTCTCTGTGGTTTGGCTTCAGCATGCACCTCTCCCCTGGCACTCTCCTTTCTGAGCTCCCTGGCCCAGCTGCTGATACCCCAGCTGCTGAAATCAGCCCTTCCTCATCTGACCTCTGATCAGTACTGAATGCAGTGGCCCAGAGATGGCGCTGCCCCTACTGCAGCTTGCAGAACCCTGGCTTCTGCTCCTCCTCTGTCCTCCTCCGCCTTCCTCTGTGTGATGTGGTCTTAGGTTCTTCTCAGTTTTCCTCCACAAAATGTTGGTATCCCTTAGGCCCCAGATCTGGTCAGCTGTCCACCTTTATGATTCATTTGCTATCTGGAAGATAGAGCTAAATCTTCATTTCCAGTCTCCCTCTCTATCCCTCATCTGATCTGTTTCAGTTAAACTCTTTCACATCTCAAGTTTGGTACAAGACCAAGTGGAACTCATCATCTTTTCAGAGAAAAGCTGGAGGTGAGGAACCTGGGAGCTGCCCCATGCCCCTTCTGCACTGTCCACATGGACGCCATCTCCCTCTATGGGGCCACCCCTCCACCTCCCTAACACCTGGGCACTTGGTCTGCTTTCCATTGACACGCGCACTCTTCCCAAATCGCTGCCTCTCCCTTGCGCTGTGGACACTGCCTGTGTCCTGCTCCGGAGCTCATCCTCCATCTGCAGTTACAGGACCCTTGGCATGGTGCATTTATTTCATCCATCCCTGATGGCACCAGGGAAAGTGCACAGCCCTCCACAACCTCAGAAGCTTCATGACCTTGTCCTGCTCTGCTCTCCAGCCTCATTACCCCATTTCCGTCCTTTCTGTGGGCTCTCAGGCTGTGACAAGCGATGGGCAAGTCACTAAGTGTGCTGGGGCCTCAGTGGCCCCTGCTGGCAGGTGCTTCCTCCCAGCTTAGCCTGCTAAGTATCTTATGTCCTGGGAAGCCCCTCTGGATGCCCTCCTCAGTTGGTCCCTGCCTCAAGCCTCTGAATGGCACTCCAGTGGACGTTCACTGGACTTCCTCTTGGGGCCTCCTTTCTGGAGTGGACACTGGCAACCATCAGAGCCTCGTGCCTTTTTGTATCCATGGTGCTCTGGATGTACCTAGTAGAAATTTACCTTCAGGGCACTTCTCACTGGGAATTAGCCACAAGCCTTCAGTTTGCATGTGGAATCCTATAATTGATGAGGGACGGCCAGTTCACTAGGTTCTGAGGACATGCAGAGCCGAGGCTCCAGCCCTGAGTCTCAGTGAAATCCTAGGAATCAATTTTCCTGCACCCAACAAGGTAGCTTTAACTGAAGGCCAAATAAATGCTAAAGAAATAGAATTCTAAAGGGCCACTTTATATAGTGAACCTCTATTCCAGAAAGATGCCATGGTCCAGGTACCCATGGCAGGGTGGGCCCGGCTGCAAACTGAGGATGTCCCACACAGCCAAGGTGAGGCAGCTTGCCACCCAGGGCTCATGGGGCCTAGCTGAGCCTCAGAGAGCAGAGATTAGTTTAAGCTTTCTCTTTAAATGAGCATGATGATTTGGTTGGAATTAAGGCAAAACATGATCAGAAGACACGCTACTCTAATTCGTACCTTCCAAAGTAGTTCCACTCTACCTTGCAGTGGTAGTAACCTGAGTTTAGCTCACTCCTTTGGGGGTATGGAAGAGCTCTGAGGGACAGAAGCCACATGACGGGCATCTGAGAGGAAGGATGTCCCTTCATGGAGGCTGCTGTGGGGCCCTGGCCATTGGTGGTAGCTGCTGTTTCTCCACAGCATTTTCTGAAACCAGAATAAGACAGGAGAAAATGGAAGCTCCCCCCATGGATGGTCTGCTTTTGGGTACCTGGGGACATGGTGGAAATGCAGGTCCCGGGCCCTCTACCCAGAGGTCCCTGTGAGCCCAGTCTCTGCTGACTGCCATGAAGGTGCCAGGGACCTGCTGGAATTGGAGCTGTAAAAGGGCAGCGAGGGAGTATGTCCATCCACATCCTCTTCTAGGGCCTGCATCTCAGGCTAGCACAGCATGTTGTAAAGGGCTTAAACAGTGGGAAAACCTATCTGTCTTGTGAGCAAGAGATGGAAGTGAGTCTCACATAAATGCTGAGGCCAGTCACGCAGAGCCAGGGAGACTGTGTTCACCATGGAGAGGAACTGTGAGCGAGGCTGAGGCAGGAGGGTCGGGAGCTCAAGTGCTGCCTGGGCAACTTAGGAGACCCTGCTTCAAAATAAAAAGAGAAAGTGGCCGGGGACGTGGCTCAGTGGGCAAGTGCTGCTGAGCTCAACCCCCGCTGGTCTCTCCACCCGGAATGGTTATAAGACATTGTCCCTGACATTGAAAATAGTCCAATTAAAGGAGGCAGGTGAGCCACGTCAGGCCGAGTGTGTTGGGGAGAGAGCGAGGCAGAGAGGAGCAAGGGCCGGCAAGTTTATGAGAACAGGCATCCCACAGGAGGGAGTGACCTGGGCATGAGACAGGGACAGGGGCGGTGGGGATAGTGTGACTGGGGACAGGGGAGGGAAGGAGACAGCATGAGATCCTTTCTGTCCCCAGTCATTGCACCAGGTGGGTTCAGCACTTCATCGCTGTGACTCTGTGACTTGGGGCTCTCACTCTCAGTCTACACACGCGGAAACCAAGGCTCACAGCATTCAAGCATTTGGCCTGTGAGGACCTTAAAGGCCAGAATGTGGAGGATGAGACCATTTACCCTGCCTGCACCCCACGTGGAATTGTGTTAGTCCTCACTGGCCAGGAGTGAGCAGGTGTTAGTTCGGGACACTTTAAGTAAAGGTGTTTGTGGGTTGCAGGAAACCCCCCTTAGGGCTGGGCTTTGGAGATCACCCCTTTGTACGTTCTGCACAGCTTAATAAGACACTGCTGCAGCTGTTATAGGCACCTTTCCACAATGAAATATGTAAAATATAGCTCAGAATTCTTGCCTGTGCTTTTCTTGACACAGGCTTGAAATCCTAGGAACTAGTGATATAAGCAATGCCGTTGTTGGTGGGGAAAGATCAAGAATTTTACATGGAAAAAATATTCGCTGGCTACCAGAGTGAACAGCTTCCTCCAATTAAGCAGCTTATTTTTCTGGTTCTGATCCTAAGTTCATCCTTTCTCTCTCTCTCCCCGTCTCTCTCTCTCTCTCTCTGGCTGTTTCTCGCGTGAACATTTATCCAACCATTAAATTATGTAGAAGTGACACTAAATTATGTACGTTTTAAACAGGATACTCCAAAGACTTTTAATAGTCCATTAATTTAAAACTTTTGGCACGTTTCCCTTACATGAATATGTATTTATAAAGCACAATACAAACTATTATGTGTATGTTGTAAAACGCACACAAAGTGTTTGCACATACCAATGAGGGAGTAAATGGTAATGGTATCATGTGCGTCCCGGATGGCATGCTCCACTCAGAAGCCTGGCTTAAGTTAAATGGCAGTTCTCAACTTCTAAGTGCTGAATTAAGTCATGCAATTTGCCCAATTATGTTGCACAAATACTTGAAACTGAGCACTGGCTTGGATTATGAAAGCCAATTTTAATGAATTAGCTGACTAGACAAAACCAAAAATCACCAAGAAGGCAAGAACCTGGTCTATCTTAACTTACCAGTGAATACCACAGAGTGGGGGCCTGGCCTTGGGAAGGGCTCAGCCATTGTTTCGTGAATGAATGAATGAATGGATGGATGGATGAAGGCATCCAGACTCTAACTGGTCACTCCCTCCTGTGGGATGCCTGTTCTCATAAACATGCAGGCCCTTGCTCCTCTCTGCCTTGCTCTCTCCCCAGCACACTCGACCTGACGTGGCTCACCTGCCTCTTTTAATTGGACTATTTTCCATATCAGGGAAAATGTCTTATAATGATTTGGGGTGAGGGACTAGTGAGGATTGAACTCAGTGGCACTTTCCCACTGAGCCATGTCCCCAACCATTTTTATTTTTTATTTTGAAGCAGGGTCTCCTAAGTTGCCCTGAAGGTGACTAGCACAAGTCTATGCAGACTCCTCCCCTTCTTCCCCCTTTGTCCTCCTCCTCTTCTTCTTCTGAGGTAGGAACTAATGGTGACCATTTACTCTAGTGTACTTGTGTCCCAGGGCAGGCCATGGAAACTGGGCAAATAAATACAATTTTGGATAAGCTGCAACAACACTGACTTAGTAGCAATTATACTGGTGAAGACCACCATCATTTTTTTGTTTTGGTCCTGATTGGCATGACTTAGCACTTTGTAGAACCACAATGATATTTAAATATGTAATTGCTGATACAAAAGTTATTGGGATTGTATTCAATATAATGTTAGGTATATACACATATAATCATATGTGTATATAAATATTCTATATGCGATCAGATGATTTGTAGAATTCAATCACGATTGCAGTGTTTACCCATTTCATGCGTTCTTGAATGTTTCACCAGCTTTGAGGGATAGCAGAAAAGGGAAATGTGCTTTTGTATTTCCTCAGTAAATACTGAGATTAAGGAGAAAACATTCGTCTGACATCTTAGAATATGTAACTTGTTAAAAAATTAAACCACATTTCTCCCGATGATAAGATCAAGATGTTTCATGTAAGATAGAAATAAATTTCACTCATGCAAATTAGGACAAAAGGTTAAGTCCAAAGGCAGGACTTGGATTCCTCCTTAAAACATTTCTAAAGATAATTTTTAATTGGGTCTTCTCTGTGTTCCATTCATTTTCCGTGATCTTCTGCTGGTGAAATCAGTAAAATATAAGGCATGTCCTGTTTTCAAAGTGGGTGGGAAATATTAGGGAGAAGCAAATGTCAGGCTCTTCATGGGGCCAGATCTGGGAGCATCACTGCGCTGCCCTTGGCCATCCCGCGTGTGCGCTTAGGAGCGCAAATCAGGCCGAGGATGCTTCTGTTCCCACTTCTGCAGAAACAGAAAGCACGTGCTTCTTAGCCCATCTGTTGGTGTCACTCTGAGCTCAGCATCCACCAGAAGTATGTATATTTAACATCAAATACTGCTCAAGATAATACCACAATCACCATTACTGAAATCCATAATCAATGGAATATTAGTAATCATTAGTGATAAGGCTAGTGGCGACCATAGAAAGTGCAGCTTCCGAGCAGATGGCGACGGTGCTGGTGTTTGGAACAGCATGGCTGTTTTATGCTCACAGTAAAGTCTGACAAATTTCATAACAATGCTGAAGCATGCCTGAATTAAACTAAGAAAGTACTTACATCGTTACGTAAAACTGGTATCGTAAAATCTGAATATGGAGTTTTAAAATCTTTTTGTTTTGAAAATGCATGTTTATATTCATCAATGAGATATGCCACTGAACATACAAATGCTGCTTCCATTTTTTAACATTAGGTTGCATCAGTAGCCCAAAGCAATGCTAATTAGATAAAAATCTCATAAGTGTGGGCCTGTGCAATGTCTTAACATATGAAAATAACAGTCTGCCTCCACACTGTGTGTATGGCTATGCTGACCACCTCTGAAATGAGCATTTCAATACATTTTTCTTCACTTGAAGATAATATTGAGGTTTAAAAATCATCACAAATGAAAAGCAATTGCAATGATAAAGGTTTACTACTTGGTACTGACAGTGATGAAAATTGCTTGTTAATATACAGGTTTGAAATTAAATGCGGGCTAAAAACCAGACCAAATATTTGCAATTAAAAGATTATCCCTATGTAAACAAAGCAGTATCTATAATTAACATATTGATTTTCTTAATGCTTTCTCAGTGGTAAACAATAATAATAATGAGAAAACAAATGGAAATAAAACAAGCAAACTTGTGCAAACCTATCCATTCCCTATCAAAATGGGAAGATTCAGGCAACATTTAAACCTTGATACTGATCAATGAATGGGGTGGGGAGGACAATCAATTATGAAAATGGATTAGATGGTAAAATACCCCAAAACCCCAAGAGCAAAGAGAACTTATCATCCTATTACTAGAGGCATTGGAAACAAGTCAAATAACCATCATTTCCCCTGAATTCTGATCCCCTCTCCAAAACAAAACAAAACAAAACAAAACAAAGCAAAACTCTTGTCTTACACGTATCAAGATCTGGCTTCATGATCTCATCAAAACCCCTCTGCCTGTCCCATTACCGGAAGCTTCTTACATATGAAAACAAACGGATGAACAAAAACGTATTACTTGCCATAAACATGTATATTCCTAACCCTTCCTCCTGGGGCTGACTTATGACTGATGAAGGTCATTTGACTGAGAGTCACTGACCTGTGAGCAAAACAGGTGACCATAATAACCGTCTGACCTGGCATGTGGGGTTTGAGCCCCCTGAGTGCAGAGAGAGAAAGCACTTTTAAAGCATCTACATGGTGATCATAAGGGAATCCAGACCCTCTGAGCAGACCATCTTGACAGCTTCATGGAGTCAGAATTTTTGCAACATGTTTTCTGAAACATCTTCTCCATGACACAGCTCAGGGTTGTGTGGTAGTGGTGATCTTCATGTCTTCACAGACAAGACAGCTGTGTGGCAAAGGCCAGTGACACTCCCACAGGTGCCAGTCTTACATGATGATTGACAGTGAAATGGACAAGGGAAAGAGCCCTCAGGTGGGAGAGCCTGGAGCATCCATCCCCTGCCATGTGCCGGGGTGCTCTCATTCCTGTGTCAGCTTAGTGCCTTGGGTTTCAGCCAGTAACACCCCCTCAGGATGTTAGGGAGGTGAGATAACCATACCTGCATCGGGGAAAGTAAAACAGAATCAAATCCTACAAGACTGCTAATGACAGGAGTTGTCAAACGCCCCTGTTTCCAAACATGAGCTCTTCATGTGTGATACCTAAGAGCAGAGCTAATGGGATCAAGTTTTTGATTAACTAATTAATTCTACCAACATTCCCTGAGTATCTATCATGTGAAATGTGGAAGCCAGGATCATTGGTGAAAGCAGAGGCACCACTGTTGGTCAAGCTGTTTACCAGGTTGTTTAGATCAACACTAATGTCAATAGGGGTGCAACTCAACAAGGGTAAATGGTAGCTGCATCCTATAAGACCCTATTTGGAAAAATATATAGTGAAAGGTCATGAGGAGCATGGAGTTATGCACACAGCTCCTGCCATTCCACTGAGCTGGTCTCCTTACTGCCAAATAGAGTCTGGTTCATTAAAATCAGACCTTACCTCAGACCTTCAATGTGCAGTGCGCAACTCTGCCTGGGAGCAGAGACTGTGATACATACCACTTACTACGCTCTCTTGTCACATTTATCTCAAGTATATGACAACCAAGCAATCCAGTCCTTTTGAGCTGTTTATATTGTTATTTGGAACAGCACCAAACACATATCCAAGCTGAAGGGGTTGGGTGATTCTTCTTGTCTGCATGCTGAACCCTCCATTGCAAATATTAAAGTCTCTTCTGAAGATTGATTCTCTTCTATGATTTAAGCCAATGCTTCACAGAAGCTATGTCATTGGAATGCTTTATAAAATTTTCTGATATTGTTTTGCTTTTATCTCCCCAAATAATGCTAGTTGAACTAGAGAGATCTCAGATAAAACCATATTAAAATAAACCATATTTTACACACACACACACTCAAATATATTCAATTAATACTAGAGCTTGGTGAACATATTCATTTTGGATTTCATTAAAAATATTTTAATGGGAAAATACATCCAGGAAATACATGCTAATTTAAAATCAATACCAATCACGGTGATGGGGACTGCGCGCTGCTGGGGAGAGCCACTCTGGGGCAGACCTCGTCTCCCTGAGCACAGGGAAGTTTTCATTATGTCAGGCCAGTGATAAAGAGTGTGTCGGGGATCATTTTTCATGCTGGGGGATGCATAACACCTGCAGCATAATTAGGTACTTAAAATCTGTGTGCATTTTAAAAGTGCTTTATATAACAGTTATTATGCATCAGGAGATGCCTTGGGCTCAGCTGCTAACCTTTCCATAGCTGAGTTCAAGAGTGCGGGAGAGGAGTCCACCGGAGATGCAGAGTGGAGGAGAAATTTGGGGGAGAGCTGTGTGCCAGGGGAAGTCAGCGCGCCATACCCAGGAACATTTTATTTTTATCCCTGGTGTTAAATCAATTCCCCTCTTTGCCCCCGGACTCAGGGAGCAGAGATCATTAAGAAGATTCAAGTGCTTAATTGGGTTTTGAAGGAGGTTTCTCCACTAACATTAATTAAAGTCTCCCTGGGCTCAAAGAAGCTCATCTGCCAGGTGGGGGTTTCCAGGTCTATATCTCTTTCCACGGCTTTCTCTGTAAACCTTTTATTTTTTTAGATTCCAAAGGAAGCTTCCAGTGCCTGTTTGCAAGAAATCCCACTGCACACTGGGATAGAAGATTTGGCAAAGTATGGAGAAGTCCTTTCTCATATGATTTTGCCCTGGAGAAGAAAATTAGAATTACAAGCTTCAAGCAGAGAATAAGGTCAATGACTTTATCTTCAGCTGCCTGTTGGGACAAAAACGTCTGGAGGTCTTTTTGCATGTGCGTGAATATGTTGACATTATTATATTTACCCCACGCAGCCACACAGTTTTTTTTTTGTCTCTCAAGAAGTATAAGACAGCAGAATTATGTAGGAAACTTACCAACTTCAAGGTTATAAATATGTATTGCTTGTCTAGTAGGGATTGTGAAGACAACAAAGAAGATATGGCGAGATAAATGGAAGAATACCAAAAGGGGGAGAGAGGAGAGAACAGAAGACTGCGGGCCAGGCGGGAGGGAAGCGAGCCAGGGACCTGGCTGTGGAGGTGGAAGCCAGCCTCAGCTCTGGGGTAGCTCCTGGACCCGAGGTTTTGCAGTTTAACAAAGGAAAGGTAAAGAGCATCAATTCTCAAATAGAAAACTGGTTTCAGTTTTTCCAAACAGTTTTATCCAGTGTAGGGTGAAAGGAAGAACAGATGAACAAAGAAGAGATTAAAAACTGTCCACGTGACATGAAGACCTTCATATTTTGTCTTCATTGTGCCCTTATTCTTTTATTTTTTTTATTTTAATGTATTTATTCTACTTAGACATATATGATGGCAGAATGCATTTTGATTCTTTGTACACAGATGGAGCACAATTTTTCATTTCTCTGGTTGTATGTGATGTAGAATCACGTCATATATGCAGTCATACATGAAGCTGGGGCTATGATGTCCATCTCATTCCACCATCTTTCCTGTCCCCATGCCGCTCCCTCTTCCTCCCCTTTGATCAAAGTTCCTCCATTCTTCCCATGTCCACTCCCTCATTATGGATCAACATCCACTTATCAGAACATTCGGCATTTGGTTTTGGGGATTGGCTTACATGAAGACCTTTAAATACAAAATTTCCCATTTCTCAGCTGTTGGCATACTGTTTTCTTTGTTATCTCAAATGTCTTCTACAAAACACACAGTTTTAAATCCTACGTAAAATGTATTGGAGAATAAGGGTTTCCACATTGTGGAGCTCTCGGGGGTCAACACGAGCAGTGTTTTGTTCCCCTGTGCTATGAATAATTGGGAATCTTTGAGGTGTATTGTTTTCAGACCAGAAAAAAAAATGCCTTAACATGGAAAACTTGCACATAACAAATCTGCATTGCATGTCTCTCTCCTCTTGTTTCTTAGCCTTATTACCAACTAACTACATTTTGGTTTCACTGGGACCTCTTCTTGAAGGACTTCTAACTAAAACACACACACAAAAAGCAGTTTGTTTGTTTTTTTAGTTGGAAACCATTATCTTTTTCCTTGAGAAGGGCCAGTAATTTTATAATTTTGTGTATCAGAACTGACTTGAACATTTCCAAGAGAAACCCAGAACCAAGAAATGCGGCGTGAAGTGTCTGGGAAGAGCCGAGAGCATGAGGTGCCTGCAGAACACTCTCAAGCCTTCTTCCAACTGACGGCTGCAGACAGCATCCTGAGCAGCAGGAAAGCTCTTCATGTCATGAAAGTAGTCTAGCATTTTTAAGTGCTTCTAATTTTTTTTAAAATTTTCTAATAATAGACTTAAAAATGGCTGGGTGTCAAAGGAAATATGTTGGAACTACTCTGAAAGTGAGGGCACTTTCAATAAACACTCCTTGATCAAGCCCTGGGTCTAAATTTAAATGCTCACAAATGAGTTCTGGGAGCAGTGGAGAGATGGAACGTACGTCAGTCCTGCAGATCACAGCAATTTCCTCCTCCACAGTCACTGTGACGTAAGCACTTGGAATTAAAGCCACGGTCATGAAGGGCATCCCAACCCCAGTGCCTGGCATCTACTTGAGAGTGGAAACCAGCGAGCAGCTCGAAGTGAGGGGAACAATGGTGCTTGTCAGCAGGTATCTGATGATGGACAGCCCACTCCAGGCTGCAGATCTAAGGCACAAGGTATCATCCAGGAGCTCATAGGAAGTACCAGATTTCAATAAGGGAGAGCAGGAAGTTGTGATGCCACTCTGCAGGCCCCTTCTGTTGTTAAGATTCTGTGCTTATTCACCAGGCACAGCCAACAGCCCTACAAGACACCTGAATCCGCTGTCCCAGTCACCATCATCTCACAGAGTCCTTAACCAGTGAGTTTCCCGCAATTGCACGGTAGTTAGATTCAGAGCAGGACTGAGCCAGATTGGCTCCAGACCTCTGCTGTGCTGCACTGCTCTCTGGGAAAGTATGCTACATTCAAAGGGAAGCTTTTTCTTCTTTTCAGTTAACAACTGACAGATGACAATTAAAATAGTGAAACTTTAATTTGGAATTTTGAACAAGTGCACCTGCAAAAACAGGTATCTCCCAGGGCATGATATAAGAAAGATGGCATCCATCAGCCAGAAGTCCAGAGAGAGGGGCACCAGGAGGCAGCCCCACATACCACAGAACCCAGCCAAGAGGCAGCCAGGGAGGGGCCTGCTCCCCTCTCGCTGAGGCATCCTAATGGGGAACGTTCATGAGCTAAAACCAGAGCATCCAGTTTGTTCTACATGAAAACATAAACTATCCATTTAATCAAAGATTTAAAGGTATCATGGTCCAGAGTGTGGGCCACTGATTTTCCGTGCCTTTCATTCTTTATAAAATCTTAAGCTAAAGGATCTCTTTGGGCATTGAAAGATATCCAAGAGGAAAGCACCTCCAAGAGACAATTGCAACCAAGATTTGGGAGAATAAAGAGGATAAAAACATATGTGAGTAAATTGCTTACAGAGTTCTGGAGGCTGCTTTCTGCCCAGTTGTGCTTCCCGTTACATAAGCAGATCTCAGGCAAGAGGAGCAGGACACCAATCAATACGAGCTAAATTGAATTCAGTGCCTGAACAGCTACATTTACCACCCAAGGCACAGAGAGAGGAAATGCTGGAAATAACAGAGTCTGCCTGATTCCCAACATTAATTATCAAGTAATGAAGTCAGCAACAATTTTATCCCCTTATATTAAAAAATATAATTTGCTATTGAAATGGAACTAAAGAATCAGAGTCTTAATTTTGAAAATACTTTTGCACATAACTCCCTACCCAGCAGTGGGGAAAAAAATCACTTCTTTTCCATCTTTTATCTTTAAAGCCTTTGTCTAAAAACAATGGTTTAAGGGAGTATATTTTTTTAAGATCAAAGGACATATTTTGAATAGGTTATCTTTAAATATCACATTGAACCAATTAATCATAATTATAAACAGCATAATGTAAAATATATGCATTAAGACTTAACTTTTAATAACTTTTGAAAGTTATTCATCTTCAAATACAATGAAAAACACTATGATTAATATCTATAGTCTATGTGAAGAAAACAAGGAAAAAGACTTACAGATGATATAATATTATTATCTGTTATAGCACATGAGCTTATTCTATTACTGGACTGCTTTTATTACATTATTATTTGAATTATTACATTACTGTACAAATAACATGAAAAACAAGACTGCAGTAGAAATAAAGAAGTATATTCATGAAAAATCCTTAATTTTCCAGTAATCCTTGCTGACTACCACTTTCCAGTATTCAGAGTTTCAATTCAGAGAGAAAACATTAGGGCCAATGTTACATTTTAAATGCAGCCAGCACAATTAAATAGAGGCTTTTGGTTTTGAAAGAGTGATGAACTGACATGCTCTTCTGATCACGCTCTCTTTCCTCCTTGCTTTTAGATGAAGCAAGCACACATCTTGTGGAAATCAAAAGGCCAGGGAGGCCTCCCACAGCTCTGGTTGCCCCTGGCCAGGGCAATGCAGGCTCAGCCTGCTTTCCTAGGCAGACCGCAACCTGTGCAGCAGGGTCTGTGACACAGAGGAGCTGATTATCCTGTCACCGAGGAACATGTGTCCTTGAGGTGGAAGGATTTCGTGTTCTCTGCTTTAATGAGGATGCCACTTATAAGCATTAGAGTCAGGCTGGACAGCCAGTCCTGGCAGGGCCTCCAGGTTCCTCCCAGCCCTGGTCGTCCACTGCCTGTGCTCAGCAGCACACTGGGTCAGGTGGACAGGAAACAAACAAGCCCCGCCCCTCCAAGATCTTCTGCTCTCCTTCGCCAGGGTTACTGAGCTGTGCTGAGTTACCTCGAGTGACCTCCCCACCCCTACACTGTAGCCAGGACCAGCCTAGCATGGAAAACTAAAATAAAATAAGAACATGCTAAGCTCTTCCTCTCCTGACGTGGTTATTCCTAAGAGCTGGTCTATGACATCTCTATTTTTGGTAATTATGGTTTGACTGATTGACACTCAGAGTCCCTTGCTTAGATTTCAGAAAGACTTGATGATATGAACATCCTGATGCTCTCCCTTCTTGAATGCTAACAAGAAGCACTCGGGCCCCAGCTCCTCCCTCCCTTTCTACTTCCTTTATCCTAATGATTCTTGCAGCAAAATAATCCCTCTTCAGCCCTCCTCTGAATGCACCAGCCTGAAAAAATACAACACATCCATCCACCTCTTAGCTTTATATTCCTTTTCTGTATAATTGTGTTTTTAACTACTCTAATTGACTAATGTTCCACGATACCATTAATCATTTTACAACTTATTAGAAATCTCAGTAGAAATCAATAAAACAAGTAAAAATCATTATCAGAATGTACTGTCTTATTAGTCAAATGATCCCTGAAAGTAACAAGTTAATTATTCTATATTTGCTAATAATTTTGTTCTATTGAAATTTTCTGCTGCCTAACTCAGAGTATAAAAATAATCCAAGTTTGCAAACACCAACGTTTTTTAGAAAGCTGATGCATTCAGTGAAATGTATTCTCTCTTTGCTTTTATGATTCCAAGAAACACCATCTTCAAGAATACATTCAATCAAGTGTTTTTAAAATCATTATGACAATCACATACAGTGGTAGAGACAGATACTGTTTTCCCTAGCTCAATTAGTGCTCAGTGCGGGTCTAGGGCCTAAGGCACGTGTCCTATTATCGCTCTAGTGTTTAGAGGCCTGTTCAGTGTTCTTTCAGCTGTGAGCTCCTTCATGGAGAATGAAGTCGCTCTTTGAAGAGAAGACATCCCCAAGAACAGCTCATGTCTCCTAATGGCATTGGGAGCAATTTGCAGCAGGTATGCCCAGCCCTCCCTCTGCTGCCTCCTCCTGTTCTGACTTCTGTCTCCTGTCCCTCTGTGCAAGATGGCTGGAAAGGCTGGTGCAGGCAGAGACTGGAGCCCTTGGCCTGCTGCCGCTGACTGTTCTCCGGCTCATGCTGGTGTTTGTAGGTCATCACATTCTGTCTGACCTCAGACATGCTGTCTGCACAAAGGACACATGGCAGGGGCATGGTGTAAGGAGGAAGAGCCGGGGAAATCTCAGAATTTTTCAGCCTCATGAAGCAAGAAGCTTCGAATTTCTCTACAGTCACTTGCTGACATTCCCGGGCAGCTGCATTGGGCTGGAAGTCAGTCTTCTCTGCTCAGGATGAAGAAGAGGAGAATGCTTCCTTGCCCTGTATGACCTAAAGAGACCCAAACTCCCATGTTAAAGGAGTCTCCAGATTTCCAGTTTTGAAAATCAGAGTACAGATTTAAAGGGATATGTTTCAGTGCTAAACATCAAATCCATGAACCAGAAAGTGTAAATATAATCTCTCCATTCAGTGGTTTAAGCATATTTGACAACTTTGGACAATTATGTTCCTGATACTATATATCTTTTATTTTCTGTTTTTCAATGCTGTATTGTTTTTATAGGAGATTATTATAAACACAAAAGTATAGAATTTGTAAATTATAAGTAAATTTACTAGCAACTTAATTACTTTGAATTATAGAACTAGAAATATGTATGTATAGTGGAATATTACTCTGCCTTAAAGAAGAATGAAATTATGGCATTTGCCAGTAAATGGATGGAGCTGGAGAATATCATGCTAAGTGAAACAAGCCAATCCCCCAAAACCAAAAGTTTAATGTTTTCTCTGATATGCAGATGCTAATTCATGATAGGGGGTGCTAGGGAAGAATAGAGTTACTTTAGATTAGGTAGAGGGGAGTGAAGGGAAAGGAGGGGAGCCAAGGGTAGGAAGGAGAGTAGAATGAATCAGATATTATTACCTTATGTACATATAGAACTATACAACCGGTGGGATTCTACATCATGTATGACCAGAAGAATGAGAAATTATACTCCATTATATACATTGTATCAAAGTACATTCTACTGTCATGTATAACTAAAACAAATAAAAATTTTTAAAGAATATAAGAACATTAATGGACTAAGCATGAAAAAATTTAAAAAAATTAGAAGTGCTAAATATTCTAACTCCTCAATTTTGATTCAATCATCTCAATTATTTCCTAAAATGATGTCTCAATGATAGATAATGATCAAAATGCTTAATAGAATACATAAATGTGCAGTTAGACACAATGACCTGGAGCTCAGGAGAGAGTCTGGTGTTCAAGGTAAAATTCCAAGAGCCATCGAGGTAGATAGACAGGTAGGCACATAGGTGGGTGGGGAGAGAGGTACGAGGACAGAGCATATATGTGTCTGTGCCTGAGTAAAATCTCCCACAGGAAGCGTACAAATCCTGATGAACTAGTTGAGAGCACTACAGCATGCACAGGCTAAGGGTATATCAAGGCTCACTTTCTAGGATAGAGGTGACGATGTGCAAGAGGGTCTCTACCTGTTAGCGAGATGTCACTTGTGGCCGAGGTCGACATCATAACACATGGAATCAGTGCAGTATCTGCAAGATGTTCAGGATGTGAAACCAGGTGGCCACAGACAAGCCATCAACTGCCGAGACCTCGCTGTGTGCAGGAGGGAAGAGTACAGTGCCACCTCCTCTTCCCAAGGTGAGGGCTCAAGAGAGCATGGCCACTGGACAGTATGGGATCTGGCTCTGCAGCATGGCACTGCTGTTGAGGACGGTCCTGCCTCAGGAAGCTCAGCCCGCCAGGGAGTGAGACAAGGACAGCCACCATTGTCACATGAGACAAGAAGCTATGTCGCACACACATGGCCAGGTGTGGAGAGCTTCCAGGTCTCTGATGAGGGCAGGCTCTTGTGCTCAGTCAGGCATGGTCAGCAGGGGCTCCCCTGGGACGTGCAGGGACAGGGTTTCCAGACAGAGTGTGAACACAGCGAGAAAGCAGAACACCACTTTCCCGTAGGCAGAGAAGATCAGGCAATTTCCTGTTCTGGTAAATTACAGGGCAGGCAGCGGGTGTGATGAAGGCCCACAGTCATAGAAGCAAGGCCTGGTAATTCATTCCAAGAAACTTGGACTTTCCCTTGTATTTCAAAAGGAGTCACAGAACAATATGGGATTTTAGGAAGGGGAACCTTATTCAGAGATATTTTAGTTAGATTACTTGAACAGCTGTGTGGGGGATGGATTTTGATTTTGCATGATCATGGAAGAAATAGCATGCAGTGTTTAAACAGAATGATGAAGGCCTGAGCCAGGGTGGGAGCTATCGCCAGGGGAGAAGGGGCTTCAAGAACTTACACAAGGTTAAATAAGAACGGGGGGAGGGGATTTGATTGGATGTGGAAGACGAGAGAAACAGCGATGTCAGGTTGAGTGGCGTGTCCACTTCCACACACTGGGTGGCTGAGGACAACAGGGAATTATCAGAATCCTGGACACCGCAAGTCCCAAGCATAGGTGTCGTCAGGGGCCTGCTAGCAAAGGCTCAGGAGAAGCTGTGCCCAGCCTCTCCTAGCAGCCGGTGCTGCAGCCGTTCTGCAACTCCCTGGCTGGCAGCCGCCTGATCCACCTCTCTTACCACAGGCCTTCTCTACATCTGCGTCCTCACATCTGTTCTTACAAGGACGCCGGTCATCTGGATTAGGCCCACCCGATGACATCACTTTAGTCTGATTACATGTACCAAGGCCCATTCCCACCCACCCCTGTCGCCTTTCCATCATCTCACCTGTTTGTGAGCTTAACTCGGGGCAGAAATTCTTCATGGGTGTCCCTGTAATGGTAGCTAATTAAAATTTCAGTATGGTTTGATGGGGCCAGCCTGATTTCCTCAGCTCCATTAGATTCTAAGGTTCCTCCTCTTTACTATCTCGGCAGTTTACTGAATGGTACTCACTTCTTTGTTGGTCCTCTCCTCTGCAGACCATGGGGTTACAGGTGTATGGAGAGGAAGGGGCGTGGCCTTATAGATCAGGTGCATTTCCATTTTGAGGCTGCAGCCACTGACATTTACTTTCCATTCCAGATTGAGCACATTGTTTAATGCACTTGGACTTGGCACCAGACACAAAGATATTGTGGCCCTGCTGCCTTGGGTCCTCCAGCTCTGCTGCTCTGTGGTTGACTAAAAAGCACTGCTGGCAGAGCCAAATGCATGGTTTTAAGCCATGGTAGCTCTCGACGTCTCTGATTGGAGATGAAGACTTGTGGAAGCAAACCATGCCACCATGTTCCCTCTGTTCGCTGAGCAGTTACATCATCTCCAGTATACAGGAGGGAGAGGAGAGAGGATGGACAAGAACACAGCTCTCTTCAGCTCCAGCCAAGCCATCAGCAGGGTAGCTAGGAACATGCTGTGGTAGCCCCGGGGGCCCCAGTCTCTTCCCACATTAATAATGGCTGGATGGTGGCCCTGAGCTCCCTGGTGGTCATGAGGTGTGATGAGTAACACAAGTGGAGCCCTCAGGTTACAGTCCAGCTTTCCTCACACACCTGTCGTTTGGAAAGCTGCACAGACACATGCTCAGGCACCTACTTTGTAGGATTGCCCCAAAGTCTCTCTGCCTGGAAGTGGGGAACTCCTGTTTCACAGGCTGATTAACCCTGCTTTGAGGAAACACATCTGTGAAGTAGAGGGGTCAGGAGACTTGGTGGGAGCAGGTCCCTCCTTCCCTCAGGAACTGTTGGCTGGCCAGGGCAGAGGTCAATATAAACTACCTTGGGAGGGATGCCTGGGAGGGCCTTCTGCCTGTGGAAGATGGGGAAAAACATTATTTTCCAATTTGCAGTGCTCCTGCCATTGGGGGGAAACCCCTAAATTGTTCTAGCTTTGGAAGAACAGGGCATAATTCAATCACCCCTACCTTTCCAATAGGTCCAAATGGGCCTGACAGCCCATCACCTCTCCTGCATTCCAGCCCAGAAAAGCATGCAACACATCTCCTGCCAGCACCTATGACCCTTGACCAAAACCTGGCTGTCACCTAAGTGATCTCCTCCTCTCCCTGTCCACACTCCTGCAAGCAGCCTGGGGTCCTCAAGCGTGCCATGAGAGAGGATTGGGAGGGTTGGGGGGGGTCCTTGCTGTGAAGTCTGGAAGTCTCTCTTCTCCCCTCTCATGCCCTGCTCTGGGTGAATGCCCGGCAGGCACCATCAGGCCGTGACAGCCTGAGGAAGGAAGGGAAACCCTGGAGGAGCAGCTTCACACATGGGTACAAGGGCCTTTCTCTTACTTATTTTACAGAATAAAGTAACATGTTGTTTTTTTCCAGTGGTAAATTACTTTCCTTACATAATATTTGAACAAGTTATGAATGATATGTTTTGAATTCATTTACATTCATTTTAATTAATAGAGCAACATTAATTAGCACAGAATTTATAAATAATTCAAAGTGGTAGCTGTGTGCTCATTATTTGTGTCTCTCTGTTTATCTAAAGATCTATTTTGCAGTGTGTCATAGTACATGGAAACAAGAACATGCTAGGAACACTGGGGTTGGAGCCTCTGCTCTCTTTAGGTGTGATTCTCAGTGGGTTATAAAAGCCCTCTGGGTCTTCTAAGTGAATTCAGTGTGCTGGGCAGGAGGCCTCCCAGCTCCCTGACACCTTTGCTCTGTGAGCAAATAAACCAGTACTCACAGCTCTCAATCGCACCCCAAGGGACCCTGAGGACATGTCCAGGTGGCTCGCTCACTGCCTCTGCTGCAGTTCCAGGCCAGGCCACCCTCCTCAGCAGCCTACTTTCTGGCCTCATGCAGCCATCTCTGAACAGCCCACAAGAGCACAACATGCAGGACTCCGTTTGCTCTGGTGTCCTCTGCCTCTCCCAGCTCCTGCAGTGGCACCAACTCTTTCCCCTCTGAGGCCTGGGCAGGATCTGCCACTGCCTGGCTTCTATTGTTCCCTGGGATCACTGTCCCTGAAGTCATCGTCTCTGTGTTTCAGTCTCTGCCTGGAAGAGGGAACTCCTGTTTTGCAGGCTGACTGACACTGCTTAGCTCTTTCTGCCTCTTTGCTTCTCCTTTTTCAGATCACAGCTGAAATGTCAACTCCTCAGAGAGAGTCCCCGCTTCCTGGATCGCACACTTGATTTCTGCATGTCTACAATCTCAGCTCCCTTGGTCCCCTGTCCTGATCCCTAGTGGTTCCCTGGATGGCATGCCTTTGATGACTTCTTATACTTGTTTCCTGTCTGTTCTCACCCAAAACCTCATTCTGCAGGACCTGGGGGCCAGGCAAGGCCATATCTGTCTTCATCTATTGTCCAGCCTTGATCCTTGGCCCTTAGCAGAAATGGCCGGGAGGAGGAATGGGTGCTGAGCAGGCCGCATGTCTGTGGGCGCAGAGGGCGGAGAAGAGCCTTTCCACATTTAGGGTTACCTCCTCTTCCAGACTCCTAGTTACTATTAAAGCTTCATTTTTATTTCTTTTCCCTATAGTACTAGAGGGGCAGGCGGTGCTGTGGAGGCAGGCAGGGCTGACAGCCAGGGATCATGAACTGAAGGACACTCTGCTGTGGCCACAGGAAGCAGCTGGAAGCAGCTGGAAGCAGCAGCAACATGATCTCCCCCTCAGATTCCCACACTGAGGGTTCTGAGCCATTTGATTTTGTCAGAGCCAGTCTGTGGGTATTTTCCATATGCCTCCGTCCACCATTTCCCTAATTCCTGAGGGGAGATACTGGATAAAGCAATACAAAAGCTTCCCGAGTCACAAAATCCAGGTCAGCCTCTGAGAACATAAGAAGGATGCTTTAGTATTGAGCTCATCAATAAAAGGCCTATTGAGGCCTCAGCAACAGTCTGTGTGCTATTTTCTGTCAAAATTAGCTCTATAATTTTCCTACAACTGGAAGTCATTTCAAATTCTACAATAAATTATTCCTCCGTGCAAATTCACTCCATCCAATGACGCTGCAAAAACCTGGGCCAGAACAAAGTGAGCATTAAAATAAACATCAATTGCAATGGTGATTTTGCTGGGGACATTTTTTTTTTCCTTGTAATTTTCTGGTGATCTTATATTCAAAGAAGCATATGACTGATAGAGTACCAGCTTTAAGGACCATATGCTAAGACCTAATATATTACATTTTTATTACTAAAATGCTGCATGAGCTTTCTCGTAGTGACCAAGCATGTTATGAGAGGACAGGGAAAGTGGCATGTGAATGTTCATCTCAAAATGACTGATTCGTTTTCTGCTTGGGTAGATGTGCCTACTCGTCTGCCAGGCATCCTCCAATTCAGTGGTCAATCACAGCCAGTATTTTGAGACCTTCCATGATCTGGTTCCTGTACATCTTTTGAGGTTTATTTCCCCCTTCGTCTATTCAGTTACCCTAATTCTACAGTTGATACAAATCCTCATCATGAAAAACAATATCTGTCTTCTTTCTTTATAGTGTGTCAGAAGGGAAAAAACAACAGAGATATGGGTAGTGTGTGGACAACCATTTTACAAATCATAAATTCATTTCCAAATATAAGATTTTGTTATAAAAAAACTTTTTCTATCCCCTATTTAACTAAGATTCCATGGCATCACAAAGAGCCATTTGTGTTTATACCTAAAAATACCAACATTTTTCAATTTAACACTACTTTTAAATTATAAGGCAGTGATTATAATAGCTTGAGATAGGGCATTCAATTTTGAGGTAAAGAATCGAAAAGATACATCAAAGGTGCCAGCATGGAGTAATTTCCTCACTATGACTTTGTAATATGAGGAGTCTAATTTTAATATTGAAATGTATTTATAAAGAATGAGTTAAATGTAAAATAAATATTTTTTCACCCAAGTTGTTTATGTATAAAAAACATGATTTTATGTTGATCAGTTGGAAGTCACAAATTTGCAAAATTTTAAAATTTACTTTTCATTATGTTTTTAGTCTAGAGTACAATATAGATTAAAGTTCTATCTCATATTTTGTAAGATTTATGCACAAAACTGCTTGCACCATGGATCAGAATTTTTGTCACATTGAGATATATCTTTCTCAGATTCATATCTCACCAAGCAGCAACTCTGATTTCCAAGTGAATAATTTTAATAATGATTTCATTTAATAGCAGATCATTTCTGTAAAAGGAATGATTTGTTTTATGCCAATACCTTAGATTCTTTTTGCTGATTTTCTCCTTTATTTCTTTTCTCCTAGAAAATATGCTATAAAAAGGCAGAATGTCACATCTAATAGAGAAAAATATACTGCCTGCCAATCATTCATGCAGAAAGAAGTCATCTTTCCAATATTTTTCCAGAATAATTTCCTCTCACAAATTTAAAATAGAGATTTCTTTCTTTGACATTCAATCCAAATTAAGTTGCCCTTCCCCTGCATTTACAGATATGTCACTTAAATATGAATGACTCCATATTCAGATGTCTGTGTCTAGCCTCGTCTTTCTCAGGAGATCTAGCCCACATTGGACCTGGCATGGAGCATGCATGCGTCCTCTGGAGAAAGAAGCATCACCTCCAACTAGAACTCAGCACATCTAAGATACAATTGAACCTGGCCTCCTCACCTTTCCGTCCTCTCTCTGTTTTCACCCCCTCGCCTTGGTCACATCCTTCACCAGCAGTGGTATTCTCCAAACCCAGAGCTTTCTGCAGTTCCTTCATCTGTGCATTTCTTTTTCTTTCTTTCTTTCTTTCTTTCTTTCTTTCTTTCTTTCTTTCTTTCTTTCTTTCTTTCTTTCTTTCTTCTTTCTTTCTTTCTCCTTCCTTCCTTCCTTCCTTCCTTCCTTCCTTCCTTCCTTCCTTCCTTCCTCCCTCCCTCCCTCCCTCTCTCTCTCTCTCTCTCTCTTTCTTTCTTTCTTTCTTTCTTTCTTTCTTTCTTTCTTTCTTTCTTTTTAACCTGATTCTAAGACATGCAGAATGCAGAAAGCAACATAAAATATTTTCCTTGAAAATGTTCAGGCATTTACAACAGCAAAAATCATTTTCTTTAGTGCATGTCACAGAACTGTTTTCACATTAGGCTCGAGTGTTCATTAAGTTGGGATTTTATTATATGTAACTATTTTTTAAAGATAACAAAGTAAGTAGAGTGAAATCCTCCCAGGAGATGGTATGTTTAAGCTCTAATCCTATTAGGGAATACAGGATATATTTATTCTTTCATCTTCTTTAACTCCCTCTTTCAAAGAAGATCATATTGTTTTTTAAATAAGTCCTTAGTTTGTTTTTCAGAGAAGGAGAGAGGTCATCTAGAATTCTCCTGGGTCTAAAGGTGCTCCCCTCAAAGACACAGCTCCACCATGTTTATGTACTTTGATTCCTCGGGAGTATCAGCCAAAGATTGTGATGACCTGATCAAAAACGTTTGTCCATTCAGAATGGGCTTGCCAGTCTTGCTACCAACAAAATGAAAACTGAATAAGACTATTTAAACAAAAGAAAATTATAGTTTGCATGTGCTCTCAAAGCTATTTGCTACATTGGAGACTATTCTTTATGATAAGTTACCAAGTATCATGCTCATGTTTAGATGTAGAAAAGAGGGAATGAGACAAACCCATCTTCCAATGATACTTTCCAAAATTATAATAAACTACTCACAAAATGGAAACCTTCTAGATTAAGGAACACATTTCTATCACAATTGTTCCACACATTTACAAAGACTCTATTGTAGTATTCTAGTTAAGATATTGCAGAGTGGCCTTATAAAGCCTATTTGTAAGGATTTATTTCTCATCTGTAATACTTTACTCAGAGTTGCAACTGAATATTTCCTAGCCAGGGAATAAGTTCTCAGCTAATTTAATTTTTAATTAGTTTGGCCTTTTTATCTGCTTGGATTAATATAAATGAGAAAAAGAAGTGGTTGGAAATGTTACAGTGAAAAATAATATCTTTGGTTGAGTTTTGTAATTACAAGATATTATATGAATCATCCTAAACATATGATTTTCCCCTTCTTTGATATTAACAGGGACAAATTTTAAGAGTCAAGAATGAAAATTCCATTTTTCTTTGAAATATATCTAGCATCATCCATTCAAATAAAATCCCAGGAAAGATGACAACAGATAGAATCTGTTTACTTACAATGTCATGGTGGATATGGATAATCAATGGTCTTGGTAATAAACTCCAAATGAGTTTGCTCTCTATATGAGACCAAAGCAAATAAGAAAACGAAAAAAAATCACAATGTACTTAAGTTTTCAAAAACTGTAAAGTAAGTGTCAGGAGTGCAGCTCCCTAGCAGGTGCAAGGTCCTGGTTTCACTCCCAGCAATGCAAAAGAAGAAGAAAAGCATCTTTTAAAAAATCCCCAATGAAGATGTGTTTAAAGGGAAAAAATGAAAGAGCTACCTCAAATACTAAAAGAAATAGAATATTACACACCAAGGTGATGAGTTAAATGCACAGTTGAATCATACATACTTGAAAGAGCTCTCTGCTTCTTAAGGGACTCGTGGGAATATCTGTTATTTTGACTGAAAGGGAATTTAATTAATTCAATGTAGAAAACAAAAAGTAATGATGATGGAATGAGATTAGAGTAGTAGAAGGGAAAGCATGGATATTAAGAAATGACTCTGGGGTTTTGAATTCACAGAAGCAGGGATACATAATGACAGCAGAAGCTCTCCACTAGCTCCGTCTATGATCTGCATATTAATAAGACACAATGTCTGCAGAGGTCATGGCCGGGTGTCTTGCTCAAGTTTAGCACAATACAGTGGCTCAGTGAGGAGAGGGAGAGAAGTAGCAAAGAGCCCAATAATTATCAAGCATCTTGGAGGATATTCACTCTGACAGAAGAGTTTTAAGCATGCCAGAAAAAAAGATGCCCTACCAAGTGTACGATCATTATTGTCGCTATCACCACCACATTGCTGTAGCAGGGATGACTGGGTGAGGACAATTATTTTAAAAGGTAAAGATAAAAACAGAGCCCAAAGACAGTAGACGGTGAGGTCTTCAAAGGGGCGGGGGACCTGTCACCAAACAAAAAAGAGGAGAAAAGACTTAAGCATTCAGAGGAATTTGGAAGGAAATTTTATGCAAACGCTTTTACTGTACAACATCCAGGTGCTCCTGCTGCAGGAATACCGTCTTAGAATTCAGACAACAACCCATCATTTTCTACTGAAGTCTTGCTAGTTAAGCTAGGCAGTAGATTATGGCTTATTCTGAGGTACTGCAGGCAGCCATTGAAAGTAATCTATTCAGAAGCTTAAATTCATGCAAAAGTTGAGTAAGCCAATACTTTCAAAATTTCCTGTGGCCTAAAGAAAAGTTAACAGAAAAACTTAAATTAATAAAATATCTCTTTTTTTAACTGTTTTTTTCCCCCTTCTGGAGTGCATGATCTAGTATTGTAGCCACCCGTTAGTTACATGTGACTTTTCAAATTTAAACAGATTAATTTAAACTCAAAATCTAGCTCTTCAGGTGATATACATTTTATGTTCACATTGAACAATGTTAATAAAAAGCACTGCTATCCTACTGGAAGTTCTAGTGGACTTTGCTCTTGCTTCATGGAACATTTCAATGATATGGAAACTTTGAGTATATAGATTAATGCATAATCTTTCATAATCACAATATAGGTATAGAAATAGGTTACTGATAAGTAAAGGAAGTTCATATTGATGAATATGGACAAAGACACTGAATACAGGATTTTAAAAAAATTTTGGAAGCTGATTTAAGATGAAAAGCATAACACATAGATATAAACTTTAATACATATATATATATATTTTTAAACAATGTTTTGCAAATTGAAATCTCAGAACATTTCCCAGTTCTAGAATGTGCATTTTTGCCCATAATTTACAGCATGCGCTGAGTAGGATTCTACTTAATATTATGGGTACAAGGAAACAGAAAACTATTCAGGTTGGTATCAAAGCAAAATTTGTGCTTTGGGATTTTAATAAAGATATGATAGCAAGGTAGTTTTACTTTACCATAGGCTTATATTCAGAAATTGTGATGAATCATGGCAAGAGAGTATAATTAGAGTTCATTGAGAATCTTATTTTTTTTATTGAGGAAAGGTAGACTTATATAATAGAAATATTACCCAGATACTTTCCTTTTCACTAACTTCCTGTGCTATAACTTTCAGAAAAAAAAAATGGAAAATGCACAATGTCATTCTTCATGGTTTGGGTGCATGGATTGAGCTGAGTTTCTTCTCCTGTGAACAGCATGGAATTAAGCTCTCTCCTAACTACACCCTGGCATGCTAACATCTGGCATGCCCACCTAGGTACAAGTTTGCAGATTGTGTGGTGACATTATCCAAAAGCAAACAAACCTAAATATCTGTTTGTTCAACTGTGTAGATCAGAATAAAATAAGTAATTTTCTCCCCAAAGACAATTAAAAGCAATCTGTGAGATAAGGACCTCCACTTCAATCTTGTTACATGGAGCTTGTAAGTGCAGAAAGCAGCAAACCCAGGAAGTCCAACAAAGTCAAATTTTTGGCAGATGGGAAAAGGTGTCACAGAATGAGAAGAGCAATATTCTCTATTTCATCTCATTTAAAAAACACAGATTTGATGGTCAGGCTGAACACAAGATTTGGCTTTGAGGGAGACTCCGCCTTCAGCAAGGATGGCAGCTAAGGGCCCTCAGTAAAGAGGGCACGTGCTATAGCTCCACCCAATGGGCAGCAGCCTCAGGATCTGCTCTGGAGAAAGAGACTCCAAACTTTCCTGTGGCTACAGAAAGAACTAAAGCTGAAGGTAGGAGATCACCTGGATTTTATTATGGCGTGTACAAGAAGGCATGGTGATTGACATGCAACTTAAAGTGTACGGAGAATATACACGGAGTTCCTGAGATTTTGCAACTCAGATGGATTTTTTGCAGCCACATTTAATTGGAAGCTGCATAGTTGGATTTTGAAAGAGAAGAGAGATTGTATACACTTATTAAAGAATAGTGACTGGAATATATAGATTTTGATTTCCTAGAAATATCCTTATTCTTTTATTGTATATTTTCCCAAACCAGTACATACAAAGAGCTAAAGAAGCATACTATGGAGGACAGAGGAATGCCCCTGGGTCTGTGAGGGAGTGTACCTTCATACAAGTAGGGATTGTGCACAAAGCCCCGGATGCTTACAGGAGAAGTGTAAGAGGCGGAGAGAGGGCAGATTGCTTTGGGAGGGGCTGGTGGGATTGCAGTCCGCACCCTCCTCTGCTGCACTTCAGAGCTGCTGCAGGTGGTGGTAAGTGGGGCTTGTCTCTGTGTGGGAAAAAGACTCCCTCCAAGCTCAGTTATGTGGCGTGGTTGTGGGAAGATGCCACAGGTTGCTGGATGGAGAGTCTTGATTCCTGTGAGCTCCTGGCAAGGGGCTTCCGTTCCAACCACGGCACACGACATCTTCTTAGGGATGCTCACAGCACAGCATCTGGCTTCTCCTAGTGAGAGAGATGGGATGGGACAGAAGGAGGCCACAGAGGCCATGAGGGGAGCCACTTCATCTGTGAAGAAGCAGCCTCCATTACTTCTGCCTTACCCTGTTCACTGAACAGCAGAGCCATAGGCCAGTCCTCATTCAGCCCGAGGTTACACCAGGGAGTGGATGCCCGAAGGAGCCCTAGTTTAGAATTACTGTTGCTACTGTAATGCTTACTTCCCATTATTAACAATGTGACAATATTCTTGTCTAAAGATAACTGAAGTTCCCTATAGATAAGTCTTGAAGCCCAAGAGATGTGTGTCTAAGCAGGAAATAGCATGTTAGCTTGCATAAGAGAAAGTATGGTAGGAAAGGTTGTCATTGGACATTATTAGCATTTTAATATCATCACTTAAATGCCATTTTAAATGTACAATTTCATACACCATTCATTGTCCATATTGAAGTCAATTGGTTACCTTAAAATACTTTTTTCTTTTTAAGTCTCTATTGTTTAACCATGTAGTTATGAACAGAAATAGTCTGTAAAATATTAGTAATGAAATGTAAAATAATGCTCAAAATTTTTACAAAAGCAGATTGAATTAATTCATTTACAAAGACCTTTGAAATACTGAATCTTTTGTTCTTGTTTTGCACCAGCCCCTTCTTTCCTTATTTGGTTTTCCCTTCTTCTCTACTTTAGGAGTTACTTCTTACTTGCTCTTAGCAAGTGGTAACTTTGTTTCTGGAGCACCAAAGCAACAAGTTACACACCCAGCAGGCAGATTCTAAATCTGCCTGGCCATAAATCAAAGCGACACCAAATGACTGATGGCGGCTCTTGCCTTGCTCATGGCGATGTCGGGTGTGTGCTTCTCCGACGCCCCAGTCTGCTCACGTCGTCACCTTACTCTTTTCAGTAAGCTCCTGCAGTCCACACAGACGCAGGGCCACTGCCCTGCACCTCGCCCGTCTACTCCCAGTTCCATGTTCTCAGCATCTCTAAGGCACATTCACATGAGGGGACCCGGATCAGCCATTCTGAAGTCCTTCCTCTGCAGCGCAGGCTGCCAATGCCTGGTACACAGGACTGCTCCGCGCCGCTCCAGCTGGCTTCTCAGACTGCCTGTCCTGGGTTTTCCTCTCTGGCTTGGCCTTGAATGCACCACACTCACTCCTGCACCAGGCTCCGTGGGCGCAACTCCCTTCTCCTCTTCTCTTCCTTCCCAAGATCTCCCTGTGTCACTGAATGTCTGCTGATTGACTCCTCTTCAGAGGGACTTTCCTTCTGTACTCTCAGAGAGTCATTGGACCCTTTAGAGCCGAAATGGCCACCCTCACCATACTCTGGGTTCAGGCCTTCAGTGGCTCCTTGAGTCTCCTGCTCCCATGAGAGCTTTGCGATGGCAGGGTGGACTGACCTGGATCCCAGAGCCTCGGGGTCCCTGCATGTGACAGGTGGTTAAATGATGAAATCGTAATTGTGTTTATGTGAACAGTAAACACACAGGAGCTTGGTGACAAGATGGTCATTGGGTGCCAAGTAGACAAAGGCGAAGTCTTGGATGCTGTCTGGGATCCAAACCATTAGTCCTCACGGCTGCAACGGGGTTGCCTGCAACCTCATTTCAAGGGTCATGGCACCATAGCCTTCACTTATCCAGGCAACGCATCTTGGGATTAAGAGTCGGAACTTGGACTCTGACTGCTGGGTTGAAAGTCCGTGTGTTTAGCTTCTGTGATACTGGAAAACATCTTGTCTGAAACAAGACTTAAACTGGCTATTGAGTACTACCTGAAGAAACAATCCGAGGGGCAGGCGTCTGGAAACAGAGGCTGACGTGCAGGGAGGGCAGGGAAGAGGAGCAAAGGCTGAGTGCACTCTAACCCAGCGGGCACAGGCTGTCGCTGGAGGGGAGATGGGAATGTCCACAGCCCAGGCCGCAACTGTCGGGCTTGTGGACGCTCATGGACTTGTCCCAAGGCATAGCATGGGGTCCAACAGGCAGGAGGAGACTTCTCCTGTAGGTGCCTTTGTCCCTGGCAGAACACTGCATTACTACATATTTCACTCTCTCCAAATGCATCCAGATCAGGGGGGATTATATTGCGGTCTTATATAACAAAATCAAACCAGTACTGTAATTATAGTTGTTAGCCTATTGGCTTACAAGGCTCAAGTGTCCAGTTTGGTTACACTAAGTCAAGGCAAACACACGTGGCAGGAAACAAATACGATTGGACCTATGGAAGGCCAGGGGTAATCTCTCCTTTTCAAAATCAGCTTTTTTCTTAGACAATATAAGATGGTTGAAGTCAGGGTGTATTCAGGACATCTCTGTTGTCTCATTCACAGGCTTTTCGCAAACCCCTTCTGATCTCTGACCACATAGGGAAGAGGACAATAAGTGGAACCAGGGAAATGCCTGACCCTTCCATTCACAGAACTGCAATTCTGATTTTAAAGCAGGAAAATACAGAGATCTCCTAGAGATTGCATGTTCTCCACCTCGGCCGCAGCGTGTGCTGGCTCCTCTGCCTGGCCCTTCCACTCTGTCACCACTCTGTCATCCTGTGCTCTTGGAGCGCGTGCGTGCTCTCTCTCTCTCTCTCTCTCTTTTTTTGGTACTGGGGATTGAACTCAGGGGACACTTGACCACTGAGCCACATCCCCATCCCCAGCCCTATTTTGTGTTTTATGTAGAGACAGAGTCTCACTGACTTGCTTAGCACCTCGCCATTGCTAAGGCTGGCTTTGAACTCACAATTCTCCTGTTTCAGCCTCCCAAAGTGCTGGGATGACAGGCGTGTGCCACCATGCCTGAATGCTCTTTCCTCTCTTATTGCAAGAGGGTCTTTGTTTTCCCTCCTTTCTGCAAGACAGTTCTCTCTCTCACTCTCTTTTTTTGTTTCCTGGGCATTCCTTCACATTTTAGTATCTCCTAAAGCTGAAGCAATCTCTTTCAAATTAGAGCATGGGTCAGTACTTAGTTTTTCTGCCACCACAGTGAGGAATGCACAAAATAAATGTGACTCATGGTTGAATCCCTCACCAAATACAGAGTAATATTCTCAACTCCTTCTTGTCATTGGTTGACACACGTACCAGCTCTATGAGTAGCGAGGCTGGCCAACTTGTCTTGTTTATATGAAGAAGACAAATCAAAAATATACAAAAATTTGCAAAAACTAAGCTTCATCAACTTCTTTATATGTGTCTGCACATATATTGCGTACAGTGTTTCATTTAATGCTTACAGCAACCATTCATATTATTGTTATTGCTGCTCTTGTATAATTTGGGATGCTTAATTATTTCTGCATAGATAATAAGTGGCAAAGCCAAGATTTGAACTGAGTTTTGTCTGTATCTGGAGCTCTCTCTTTAACCACTGCTCTCTACCTCCTTCAAATAAAGGAGATGTAGAATCTTGTCAGTTGATGGACATCTTCATTAGCCGTTAGATATAGGGAGGTATTATCAACATAGCAAGCAGTTGGAGAGGTCTGATATTGTCACAAACAATGATTATGAGCATTATTTTACAATTTATATTCAGTGCTGAATTATGCTTACTAAACAACAGGGTTATACATGTATAGCCAACTCATACTGGCTCAGGAAAGCCCCTTGTAACTTTTTTTTTTTTTTTTTGGTACTGGGGATTGATCTCAGGGGCATTCAACCACTGAGCCACATCCTCAGTCCCATTTTGTGTTTTATGTAGAGACAGGGTCTCACTGAGTTGCTTAGCGCCTCACCATTGCTGAGGCTGGCTTTGAACTCGCGATTCTCCTGTCTCAGCCTCCCTAAGTGCTGGGATTACAGGCTTGAGCCAC